>OX422214.1:10105445-11305445 GCA_949130495.1 Sambucus nigra
CAATTTTTTTTTATCAACACACACTATAGATGCTTAATTTACTATTTTTTGCATGGTACCCTAACATTTTTTTTTATCAATTTTAGGATCGGCCCCACCAATGATCGAATAGTCCTTTTTTTCAATTGGTTCTTTTATTAAACTATGAAAGTTGTTTTATTTATTTTTAATTTGTGCTCTTATATGTAAAGAATTTTTTAATTGTTTTTTAAACATTGTAAGCATTTTATTTAAACTTATGCTCTTATATGGAAAGCAATTTTATTTATTTATTTATATTATGTCATGTAAACATTAGAATGACACTGAATTAAATTAAAGATAATTTTTTCCTCTCACTGTCTTTATCTTAACGTTTGCGAGCTCTATTTTTTTTCCATGAAAAGTGACACAAAGGCTTGCTTATGGTTTAATGTTGCTTTACAAGTCACCGACCAGCACTACCCCGACGTTTGATCCCGGTTAGTCTAACATTATTTTTTTGTTTCATTAAAAAAAATTACACCTGAAAATCCACACATAAAGTTTGGAACCCGTAACATTTTACTTGTGATGGAATGCACTAACTATTGAGTTATGAGCTATGTGCAATTAACCTCAGTCTCCAAATTTCACATTGTAAACTTTCACACTGGAGCCTCGTCAGAGGTTGTCGAAATGTCATTAGATTCCCATCGGAGGTCACTAATGGCTGAAGTATAAAGTTGGATGGAACCAAAGATTGGCCAAATGACGTGGTGGTACTAGTGGGGTTAGTGGTTGGAGAGAAAGAGAGAAATACGATGGTAAATATGGTATTTTTTGTCTTGTATATTAGTGCTCTTAGAGGATTGAGTTGTTTTTTACCAAACACCTTTAGGTGTTGGGTATATTAACCTAAAGATTCCATTTGTGAAGGTTTTCAATACATTTCTGTAGTAAGTAAGAGGTATAATGTTACAGTATTCTTACAGAATGTTCTCAAAACCCCCAAATCAAAATTATTCATATGACAACAAATTTATTAAATGTTCCTTTTGTTGAAATTTTTGTGTTTTTTATTTTAATTTCTAGATTGGCATTTTGACATAAAGTACTGATATTTATATATTTTAAACGTTGTATAAATCAAATTGTCTATATGAATTATAAATTTGAATAGATAAACTTACCAATTTAAGACTACAAAAATTGACTAAGTTGAAGTCAAATCTACCCAAGTCTACATGTCACGTTATTTTAGACATATGAGTATGAAAATGATATACACTATTGGAAAAAATTGTGTTTTTACAAAAAATAATATTTTAGATTAATGTTTGGTCAACTTTGATCCATTATGAAAGTGGGACCCAAACATCAAACGTAGTGGGAACAAGTATGTCGCATTTTTTTAGCAAGACGAGTCATGTGGTATGTTCATTTGCTAAAAATGGACAAATGATGAATGATAAATTTGGTTTCAAAGTGCCCCATTATTTATGAAATTACTAGGAATTTATTTAATTTCATGGGATGATTTATCTTAGCTGTCGCTAAAGGTCATAACTGTTTTCTCTATATAATGACTGTTTTTCAAAAATATCCCTAAAGGATGCAACCATTCACTACTAGTTGTGATTGTTCATAAAAAACGTCTCCATGCAGTGTACTATTTATGTATGTAGTGTACTATTTATGTGTGATTTTTCATGAAAAATTGATTCGGCGTAAATTCTTAACATTTATCCCCGTAATTTAGCTACTTTTTTCATCCCATGCGATTTTAATTCTATAATTTTATCTCGTATCAATGCTACTAAAGATTTCCTGTGATTACATCGTGTTTCGTGCATTTCTCTTATTTTGTACAGATATTCGATACATTTGAAAGCGAGGGAGAAACCAGAATAAAGATAAAAAAATTAGGAAGTAAAGTTGGGGGAAAATTCATAATTACACTACTGGAATTCGGACATGAAACCTCAAGAGAAGATGAATTTCATTAGCTCACAAGCGCGTAGGAAGAAATGAGACCCAAATCCGAGTTCCGGTTGTGAAGTTATGAAGATATGAAGATGGGAAGAATTAAAGGAAGAATGATGGAAAATTCAGTGTGCGAACCGGTTTGGTCCCAATGGGAACCGGTTTGGTTTTGCTAGAATAGTTGGCCTCGGTACTGGAATTGCGAACTGGTTCGCCCCTTTATAAAGTAAAATCAGAACCGATTGGACGGCATGGAAAAAAATAATTTTTATCCTTTGAAAAATAAGAGTTGTGTTAAAGCAAAACACTTAGAAAAAAACGTAATAGCTTTGTATTATTATTCATTCAAAGTAAGTCGGGAACTTTGAGAGAGATAATCGAGAGCTAGAAGGAGGCACAAACCCTTGGAGAATTATATTTCAAGTTTTAATGCACTTTGTGGATATTCCTCATCATTAATAAAGTTTATGTTCTTTCTCCATCTTGTTCTTTCAGCTTATGAATGTTTTCTTTATATTTCTGGGTTTACAATTGATCATTTCATTCTTAGAGTTAATTTAATCTTGAATATGACTACATGTAACGTAAAAATTGTTGGTTTTGTTCGTAGAAACATGTTAGGCTAATTTCTAAGGGTTGGGATGCATGAATCCAACCCTATGTGTTTTGCATGGGTATAAAATGAGTTTTTGAAATAAATAATAAAAAACGTGTTGTATTATTGAAACAATTATTGTAGAACTTTTAACTCCGTTTGTCCTATGTAACCGGAGTGTTTAAGTATGCGACGCACAATTGATAATTTTATCACGCGCTTTATATTATTTCTTGCTTATATATTGTGCTGGTTGGTTCCCTCATATATATAATTCTTGTAATAATTAAAGTCTCTTTTCGATGAATTATTTAGATCTTGACTAGTTTTAGATCTAGTAAAATTACTAGGTGTTGGAGGATTATATCCCGATCTTATTTTTCTCGCATATAGTTTAAATAAAAAGCTTCTTCATTCTTGCATTCATAGTAATGAATTAGGTTGTTTTACTTTAGTAGGTAATTGTTATTCTCCCAATCATCGTCTTTCCTTTTCGTTCAGTGAGTTGAGTGTTAGGTTAATCGTCTTCCCTAGTTGTCGTTATGCCTTACGTCTTAGTCCCTGAGTTCAATACCCGACTTTCTTGGAATATTCCTTACGCAACCGATTTGAACTTGAACTAAAATTAGCACGCACTAGAGACAGTTTTTGAGTCGCGTCAACTCTTTGGCGCCGTTGTTGGGGACTAGGTAGATATACTAGTTTATGTTGAATTAATCTAATAATTTAACTCAATTTTTTTCTTTATAAAATCATAAAAATCCAAAAAAATTAGAAATTAAATAAAAATTCCAAAAATATCATCTCCATACCTAATGCAAAACACTCCTCCTAATCCCATCATCCCTACGGTACATGAAAATCTTACGATCAAACTTACCTCCTAGAGTCCACGTACCCCAAATGCACCAACCTTCTGGGTTCCACCTCCCACACCACCCAACTCCATCACGAGTCACAGGTTTAGAGCGTCCAGTGAAAAAGTCAAATCTTTAGGACATAACGTTATGTGAGACTAGGGTAGTTATGGCACGAGTGAGGGTGAGTTACCATACAACCCTATAAGATACCTCTTATATCCCGTGAGAACTGTCACTCCGAGATGCATTATACTCCCGTAAAATGAGGGCAGTTTTGTTTTAGAAATGGGATGATCCAAATCCTCTATTCCATGGCATGCAGTCGAAAAAGCCCTACCTCCACATTCGAGAGTCCAAGGAGGCGTACGAGACTTTCACGGACAAAGCATGCACTCAATATGTAGTGCGTCTCAAGCTTTTTCCCTTCTACTTGAAGGATAAGGCTAAGACGTGGCTTTGGTCATTAGCACTGAACTCGATAGTTATATGGTAACGCACTCATGTCATTAAAAATTCTCCGTTCTATCCAGGATACAAAAAATAACATCATACCTTAAAACACTAGTGGTACCTGTGGTGCTCGTGGCATAACAGCATTTCAGACGTTATAGGCATCCCCAAACGTTAGTTGTACCTGACGTGGCGGGGTTGATGATGTCGGGGTAAACTGTTTCTTGATCGAAGAAGCCACAACCCTCTGGCTGGTGACTTCTTGATCGAAATTCCTTGGTTGAATCCTTCTGTGAGGAACCCTATCCCTGATGAGGGGCTTCATTATCACTGTTATCTTTGGTACTATCCCACTGATTAATTCCCATTGTCTTTTTGCTCCCTAATTGTTGGGCTTGACAATCTTGATATTTCAGTAATGCGGTAGTAACTGCCTCTGCTACAATGCCTTCCATCTCCGTAACTGTCACCATTCTCTGTGGAACACTGTGTACTTGTCATAATTGTCCAACTTTAATCCTTCAGTGAGGTTAGTATGTTGTACTTATGGTGCAAGCCCAAATGAAATATCGAGTTGCATCCTACTCTAGGAATGAAATGACTGAAGCGGCTAAATCAAAATCCTGCAACATCCACACTCGTTGTAGCTACGCTCTCCTGGAACATATCTTCAAGTCTAGCATCCCTGTGGCTAGACACCTAAAAGGTTTTGAAAATATTTTGCAAGTACGGGTAAGAGCCCAAATCCTTTTAAAAAACATTTTGCAAGTGAATTAAAATGCAACAATTAAAATGCATGAAAGCTCTTAATATTTAAGTTAGTGTTGCACTCACTTGATATATTACTCACCTCTCAACTATTGTGTACACCTAACGCTTCTTCCTAACCCTCCTAGTTACAGTACCCCGTCTAACTATCTTTGTCCTGAAGTTCCTTGACACTCTACTCTAGCCCGAGTAATTTATACCTTTACTTCATAATTAATTTCTCACATTAACTTAATTATCCTCTTTAGAATATCTATATATAACAATCTCATTAGTTATATACAATTAATACCTTTTTATTCCAAGTAATTTTCCCGTATATAAATATCTACACTCTTATATACGTATATAAATAATACAATTTCACTCCAGGTATTTTACCCCACTACACCAAAATGGTCAAATTGGCACTCTTCAATCGGCTAGCGCAAAAAAAATACGCGTTTTTTGTCGCGGTCATTGACCGTGACAAGACTGTGACAAGTACAGTTGCCACGGACTTGTCACGGTCAATGACCATGACAAACCTTATAAACCGTGGCATGTCCGTGTCAACTTTCATAGTAAAAAAACCCTCCCTCTTCTTTTTTCCCACCGTTTTCTATTCCCTCCATTTCTCTCTCTCTCTAAAGCGACTGCACTCTCTCTCAACGATTTTGGTACGTTTTCTCTCTCTATTTCTCTTCCATTTGTGTATATGTGTATGTATATGTGCGTGTGTATGTAAATGTGCATGTGTGTGTGTGTGTGGTGTATATATGCATGTGTGTGTGGGGGGGGGGGGGGAAGTGCTAGGGGGAGGGGGTGTATATATGCGTGTGTGTGTATATGTGCGTGTGTATGTATATGTGTGTGTGCGTGTGTTGTGGGCAGTGGCAGTGGGGGGAGGGGGCAGGGATGGGGGTGGGCGGGGGTGGGGATGTGTGTGTGTGCGTATATGTGTGCGTGTGTGTGTGCTTGTGTGTGTGGTGGTGGTGGGGGGGGGGGAAGGGGGGTTGTTAATTTTTTTAATTAAAATTTTATTTGTTTATTAGATATTGCCCATCATATGCAAGTAGTGCCCGTTATAAAAGAGTTGATTGATTAAATATTGATTGGTTGTTAATTTTTGTGCCCATTTCATATGCAAGTAGGATTGCCCCTAATTTTAAATTAGTAAATTAATAATTGTATACTTTAATTGTTAGTTTAATTGATGAAAAGAATTAATTGAGTAGATGAATTAGAAGGAGTACGGGATACACATTGCTTGTTGCTATTGCGGTTGGATTATAGTGAATCGATGTTGGGTTGGTTAATTTTAGAAGTGGCGTGACCACTGGATTATTGTCCATATGGGGGTGGGATTTTTCAACTTTTTTTAAAAAATTACTTTGTATCACGAACAATATATATATATATATATGGTATGATTATTAAATGAAACATACTTGAAATTACATATAGTGCACATAGATACGAGCCTTCTAGTTCTTATGCGTACGCATTCAATAGCCCTTAGACCCGTTCGAGAGTCATTACCCTTGTAATGAGATCTCTCGAATTATTCCATTTGGACAGTTTGGGACTGCATAATTTATGTATAATAATATTCTTAGTGGCTTAAAGTTGTTACTTTTGGAGAAAGGTTTGCAGTCGTATCCTAATGTTCTCTGGGTACATACTAGATTGACAAGTGTGACTGTTATTTCAATTGATCAATTGAAATAACACTCACACTTGCCAATCTACGTCGTGTACTTGGAGAACTATGGGGATATGCTGCTGAATTTTTCTCAAATCATAACAATGTTCATGAGCTATTAAGTATATTACAGAAATATGCGATCTTGAATGGGATATAACCACTCACCCTTTAGAGGAGATGGAGGAAATACGAATTTCTATTATAAATTAAATTTGAATTTGAAATTTAAAAATCGAATATAAATAAGACATAATTAAATGAAACATACTATAAATCTAAGTTTTGTTTATACTAATCCAGGAATATACGCTTCTTACCTTTAATAGGTGATTAGTTGTGATAGGATATCCTAAATACCAAGAGTGGATGGGTGAGGCAAATAGAACGGCGGATGTGTTTCGCAGAGGTGCTAATGAATTTGTGAAATACGCAAAAAGATGTCATAATGATGAAGAGTTTCCGTGTCCGTGTGCTAGGTGTAAGAATGGTAAGGTGTTTGAGTGGAAAACGGTTGAACTACATTTGTTAAGATGGGATATGCAAGATATTTATCAATTTTGGAGTTTTCACGGTGAATTGAAAGTTCATTTTCTCCCCGAACAACCTTCACAACAACCTTCAACAAGTAGGATAGATGTAGAAGGGGACGATGTAGATCATAATATGTTAGAGGATTTAGTTGATGATGCGTACGGAGTTTATAAAGAGGAGGAGAATGAGGTTACTGATGATGTACAAATTTCAAGTGCTCGTGAAGATATCACGATAAACCTTGATGATGACTACCAAAGTTTAAAATTTAAGGCGACCCAACTGTTATACTCTGGCATTGAGAAAGATCAAATAACTTTACATGTCATGGTTGGTTTGCACAATTTGAAGACGTAGTATGGTTTGTCTGGCAATAGAATGACAAGAATTCTGGATTGGGTGAAGGAGTTACTACCCAAGGAGAATACGCTTCCAAATAGCTATCCCATTATGAAGAACAGTTTGAAAGGTTTGGGAATGAAGTATAAATCGATTCATGCTTGTGTGTATGACTGCATACTATACCGAAAGGAGTATGAAAATCTCGATCGTTGTCCGGTATACGATGAACCTAGATATGTCCAATCTACCGGCAAGGAAGGCACAAGCTCAAAAGTGCCTCGAAAAGTGTTGAAATATTTTCCCTTTGGGCTTAGATTAAAGAGATTTTTCACAGTACTATGGATAGCGAAGGAAATGACTTGGCATGATAGGGCAGAAGTAGGGGGTAATCTCATGCGTCATCCTATTGATTTCATAGCTTGGAGGAGGATGAATTATCAATATCCCAATTTTTCTCGAGAACAACGAGAGATTCGTTTGCCTATATCAACAGATGGTTTCAATCCATTTGGAAATATAAGCATCAATCAGAGTGTATGGCCAGTGATCCTAGTCCCACTCAACCTCCCTCCTTCACAGTATATGAGACCTGAATTTTCTATGCTGTCTTTGTTGATACATGGGCCAAAGGCACCAAGTGATGACATCAACGTCTACCTGGCTCCTTAGTAGAAGAATTAAATGAGTTGTGGGAATAGGGTGTGTAATCATTTGACTCTTTTAGAAAAGAAGAGTTTCTGCTGAAAGCTATGTTGATGTGGGCAATTCATGATTTTTCAGCTTATGGGATATTATCCGGTTGTGTAGTACATGGTTATTTGGGGTGTCCTATTTGTGGAGAGGGGACTGAATCTCTTCGTCTATTCGCTAGCTCAAAAAATGTATACCATTACCATAGGAGGGTTTTACCCCCGGCTCATAGTTTCAGATTTGAGAAAGGTTCCAATTTTTTATCGGGCGGGGTTGAACATAGGCCACCGCCGAGACAAATTTCAGGTTCAGAAATTGAAAGTAAATCTTTTGAATGTGGCCCTAATATTCTAGGTAAGAATCCAAAATTTAAGAATGTCAAGCATAAGAAGACCCCAACTGAGAATGAAACTGAGAGAAGAAAGGCATGGTCTAGGAGGTCAATTTTATTTTACTTGCCTTATTGGAAGAATAACCTAGTGCCCCATGTATTGGATGTGATGCATGCAGAGAAGAACCTGGCTGAACATATTATGGGCACTCGCCTTGGGGGGAGTCATTCGAAGGACGGAGAAAATGCACGAAAAGACCATAAATCGTTGAAACTTAAGCCACATCTATGGTTGAAAGAAGATAGTAGGGGAAGGACAATAATTCCCCCTGGTGCGTTTACTTTGATGAGTGGGGAAAGGAAGGTGCTTTTAGACACAATATATAATTTGAAGGGTCCACATCACCGTCGAGTCATTAATCTATACTCGGGAATATACCAGCATTGATGACACTGATAAGTTCGTCGATGATGGTTGTCATGTGATGGGAAAACGAGTGAAATTAACGAGTTTGGAACATGAACAAGTAGCTCGTATATTTGACACACATGAAGATGTCGAAGAATGGAAAAAGTAATTTTAAATTATTTTAAGTTTTACATTATTAAATATTTTAGATTATTTTATACATGATTAATTTTGTAATATGCAGAAAATATGAAGCCTATGAGAACAATAAAAGACGAAAAACAATGGTACAATCAAACAACGAATTTAGGCTGTGGTTGTCACAAGAGGTAATTATAATGAAAATGGTCGTTATATAACGTTACATTACACTCAAACTTTACAACTAACCTAATTAATTTATCTATATTCTCATCTCTTAAAGACGGGTAATGCGACATCAAGGCTTGCTCGTGTAGCCACTAGACCCCTGTTCATGGCACAAGAGTACAAAAAGTATCGATTGAACGGTTACGTACAGAACTTGGGCATTTCATACAAGGCTCTTACTTTCTTTCAAGCGAGCGCAAAAGGTAAAAACCTCGTTGAAGCTGAAATGACTTACTATGGTGTAATTCGAAATATATTTTAATTGGATTATATAAGCTTCAAAGAGGTTGTATTTTACTATGATTGGGTAAGAGTTGAGGATACAAATTCTTGTAAAGTTGATCCTGGCACCAATTTGATCATGGTTGACTTGTCCAAGTTGAAGAGCAACGACCACATGAGCGATGAGCCGTTTGTTTGTGCATTTCAAAAGGTCAACCAAGTGTTTTACTCAGAGTGTATCAACAACGAGCCGTGGCCAATTGTCCTACATGCGCCAAAGCATCTAAATAGTAGTGTGGATGACTTGGATACTCCTACCGAATATCAATCCATTTTTAATACTTTTAATTGATTTTCACTTTATCATTTTCACTCTTGTGTATTGTGCGTGTGTGTGGGCAGTAGGGGTGGGTGTGGGTATGTTTTGAATTTTTAGTAATTGTACATATTATGAGTTAGATGTTGTTGTTTTGGAATTCACAATTGAGGTGTTAAACAGTAATAGTTCATTTGGATTTGTATTAATTGTACATATTTGCATGTCTTCTTCTAATTCATTTGGATTTGTACTAATAACAACATTTTTTTTACAGAAAATGTCTCCTTCAGGTATTAAGACGAGGATGATGATGATGATGATGATTATGATGATGTCGTCTGGGCTCGGTGGTAACGGAGGCCACGAGGGCTCCTCGGCCCCTAGGCTCCCAAAATATGGCAAATTGGGGATGGCCATCGAGAACAAGACAAGGCTATTAGCGAGATCCCTCGAGCTGGTAAAGACGATCATCGGTCCGGGGTACACTAGTTGGAGGGAGTTTCCAAATGAGCTAAAATTAGCTATTTGGGCGGCACTACAGGTAATGTACTTATATTTATATTTATATGAATATTTCAATTTCAATTTCAATTTCATTTTATATTTATAATTATATTTATTCGCAACTAACATTGTATTTGTTGGACAGGAACAATTCAGCCTGGCCCCAGAACTACGTGATTCTGTCTTGGAGTAGTTGAGGGAGCAACACAAGATGTGGAAGAAAAATATGCAGACCCGATACTTTGGGAAGACCCGAGACTCCGTTATCCGAATGCCTGACTTCGTTCCATCGAAGGAGCCGATCTCATTGGCACAATGGCAAAAGTTCATTGACAATGAGATCGTGGAGTGACAATTGGCATATCGCTAATCGGGGAGGGAAAATCGGGCGAAAAAGATGAACGTGCACTACTCCGGACGGACGTCTTAAGCCGAGGTGGAGCATAGGATGATGGTAAAATTTTATTTTTCTATAGAAATATGTTATTCTGCATTATTTTATTTCAGGGGATGGGGAGTGGCCCTGGGGGTAGGCCACATAGGCTCGATACTTATGTGGCTATTCGGACGAAGAAAGGGAAGGATAAGGAGGTGTCCCTGATTATCGTGTCCAAGATTATAAGTAATCCGATAGTTTACTTTTTATTAATTACGTTATAATTTTTTTATTTACTTATTTAACTAATCATGTTCTTTTTGTCGTTTCAAGCAAAGCTTAAGGAAGTGCATGAGTCACAGTCTGATGCCGACAAGGCATCTTTGTCCACAGACGCACTCAACCAAGTCCTTGGAGCTGATCACAAGGGGAGGACAAGGGGGTGAGCTTGCGGGTGGCCAAATCTAGGATCATCGGATTGGAGACGAGCAACACCAGGTTGGCTCGAACGGTGGACTCGCATGACGCGAAGCTATCCCATTTGGAGGCGATGGTTCAAGATATGTTCTCATTCATGAAGCGTTCGTTGGGCGGAAACCGTAAGGGGAAAGGGAAGGAGAAGATGGTGGAGGAGGATGTGGATGAGTACGAGGATGTGGACCTCGCTGCTTCATTACCGACATGTGCGGACTCTGATGATCTAGTCCCATATTTGGCTCCCTTCGACTGACCGATGTCGACACTTGGTTAGCCGAGCGTGTTTATACAGGTCATATTTGATGACCAGCAGATAGGGCGGGGGTTGAGGGACCCGAATACCGTCTAGGGTATGCTAGTTCATGGACCTGCACTTCAAGACATCGAGGCCAAGGTGCTCGTAATGCATGTGATACCCGGGAAGGAGAAATCCCCCTTGTGGTTGCACGAATAATGCAGCACGATGAATATACAAGGGTGTGTGAATTCTTATATCGTGTGGCCGATCCACCTCCTCAGACCTACCTCAGACATGTAGTGACATTATTTGAATAAAATTGATTTAAGTTGTTACATTTGAATTATCTCATTATGTATATTATTTTGCATGTATATATGCATTATCTCTATTTTATTTGGATATATGATGTTTGAACAGGTACAACGTTGCTATAACAAGTACAAATATACTGCTAGGAAGTGGCAGTGGCCATACTGCCCAACATATTTTTTTTCAATTCTGCCCATAATTGTCATGGTCATTGATCGTGACAAGTTCGTGACAAAGGAAACTTGTCACGGGTTTGTCACGGTCATTGACTGTGACAATTTTTTAAAGATTACCACGGTTTTGTCACGATCCTTAATCGTGACAAAACTTGTCAAGGTCAAAGACCATGACATGACCGTGACAAGTCTAATGAACTTGTCACGGTCAATGACTGTGACAAGTCCGTGACAACAACCGTTGTCACCCCCAAACTTGTCACGGTCAATGACCGTGACAATCCGACAGATTTGGTGTAGTGCCTGTATATAATCTTACACCATATATACGTATCCTATAATACAACAATTACACATATGTTGAATATATATATAACCATCCTCCCGAGTAGGAACTCTTTAAGATGTTTTCTCTAGAATGCTATCACTTCAGGTATAGTCATCCAAGTGGTTACCTTGAGATGATCAAATACGACCGAATCAGGTAAAAATAGATATAAGCATGGGAGGCGGTCATATTTCCAACCGAGAAAGAGGATAAATCATACCCAAAGTGCCTCACCTTCTGAAAAGGGATGCTATGAGCTGGGGATTATATACACCCACTTCGTGCAACCTCTTATGATAACACTAGAGGGGTATGTATTCCTATAAATATCATTCACACCGATATCTATAAAGCGTGCACACACACACACACACATATACACTACACAATCACTATATATATATATATATATATATATATATATATATATATATATAATTGATTAGGCATAAATTCTTCACATTTATCCCCTTAATTTCGATATTTTTATGATCCCATGCATTGTAAATAGCTTGAACTTATCTCATATTTATGCTACTAACCCTTTTTGGCAAGCATTTCATGTTTTATGTATCTCTTATGTGTTTTACAGGTATGTCATGCAAGAAAGTGCGAAACAGAACTCGAAATAGTGAAAGAAACCAAGAAATGGGAGCTCAAGGGTATTTTTGTAATTTTACAGCCTTAGTCCGAAGGTGGGGCCAACTATAAAGTTGAAGATATTGAAATTACAAGAACACTAAAAAAACGAAACCCCAATCCGAGCTAGGGTGAAGAAGTTATGCCCATTTGAAGTTAAAAAATAAATCCACGGCCAAACTGTTAAGGTTGAACCGAATCGATGGACCAGAACCAGACCGGTTCGCCCATTAGTCATGCTCTAGATCCATTACAAAATTAGTCACGCTTTTAAAGTGTGACAAATTTCAGAAGCGGGATTTTTATTTTGTCCTTATCTTTTAGCCAAAAAAGCTTTATGTTTTGGGGACTCTTCTAAACGACCCAATACTTATATATAGTCATATTAGGACTCTTTTAAGATAGATTTCATTCATGTAAAATCTCCATAACAAGGAGGAACATCTAGGAGAAGAATTCACATATTTTGCACCTTAAATTCAAAAGTTTTTCCAGTTCTTCTTCAAGCGTTTATTTTTTCTTGTATGTTCTTGTTCTTCAATCTTGGTAACCTTTATTTCTAGCACTTTTATTATTATTTCTCATGTTTAATCTCACTTTTCACACAATTATGATTTCATGCAACATGGATTCCTTGTTTTGTCATAGTTTCGTCATGTCTAGTTAGATTTCTAAGGGTTGGGGTGCATGAACCCAACCCGATGTGGTTTGCACGTATACAAAATTAGTCTTTGAATTAAATAATGTTTAAATCATGTTATGTAGTGATCACAACCGTCGTAGGACTTTTAACGTCGTTTTCCTTAGTAACCGGGGTGTTTAAGAATGCGACGCGCGTGTTAGCTATTCCAACGCCACCTTATTCTTGCGCTTGATTATGTATGATGCGGGCTAGTACCCTCATATATGTAATGCTTGAGATTAATAAAGACCAAATTTAATCAATTATCTAATTCAAGCTAGTTTTATACCCGGTAAACATATTAGGGTTTGGAGGATTGTATTCTAACCTTATCTCTCATTCATATTAATTAATCCGTATTTTGTTGGTTTTAATTACAAATTATTAGGTAATCATGTCCTTTTATAATGAATTCGGTAATTATAATGGTTCATATGGGAATAGTTCTCAAACATTTAGTTCTCAAGAATTCGCGCCTCTACTTATTACCATTGGTGAGGGTCTTCGAATTTTTCAAAAGGAAAGGCTTGAAAACTTACTTTTGTATAGGAGTAGTTCTCTAGATTTTTATGTGCAAGAACCCGTGGCTCGACCTAAAAACATTGGTGAGGCCATTCGACTTCTTGAGAATGAAAATCTTGAAAATGAATATGGGGAAAAAAATCATTTTTGGGTGCAAGAGTTGGATGCATCATTTGAATCCGGTGACGATTTTTCTTCCGATATTTATAAATTGAAGAAGTTTTTGAACAAATAAGTAATCCGAGGTGCTAGAGCCAAGGAAGCCTGCTTTGGAAGAAACCTTCCATCTTTACATGCAAGGCATGAAGAAGATCCTTGGTGATGATTGGAAAATTGAAACACTTTGCAAGGAGACTAGTTCTTCTTTGAAAAACTAAGAGGAGGTTGAGACTTGTGTGTCACCTCAAATTTTTGAAGAACATCTCATTTAAAGTGAGTCTTGCTCCCTTGAAATTCAATCTCTAAGTGATTATGAATCACTTGAGATTGAATTTATTTCATCACCATTTTCGTTCTCCGTTATTGAACCATTACAAGTACCGCTAGATTCCTATGAGTCGGTTAAAACTTTTGAAATGTCTAAAACTTTTACCGACAAGGACTCTTTGCTTGAATTATTTTCCAAGATGGACTCTTCCTTTTTGTGTACCCCGCTTCCCACACTACTTGAAAAATCTTTGCGAAGTGATTCTATTTTTCTTGGATCCCAATTGTACTTGTCTCTGTTAGCATCCAAATCCCCCGTCAACACTTTAAATTTTTTAATTGGTGATGGTTCATTTTTTCCATCTCACACATGCCTACCGTTGTTCAAATATAATTCTTATTTTTTGGGAGGCATACATGAAAATGAGGGTACACTATTTATCCCTAAAAGTCATATCGTATTTTGGGTGGACCCTTAAAATTTTCAACTTATAGTGTATAACTTATTAGAAGTTCAAATCGTATGTTGCACATAATTAGCTTCTTTTTTTTTCCTTTTTCTTTTTTTTATTATAGTTTAGAGTAATCAGTTAAAGTATTTTTTTTTCTTTTTGTTATGCTTGGTTCTAACATGTTTTGTAGATTCAATGGACTCGTACTTATCGGAGATCGCTCCATCTTGGGTAATATCTTTATTTTCCTCTCCTTATATTGTGTTCTTGATTTGCACGGAGGACAATGCAACATTTAAGTTGGGGGTGTGGGATATTCTTCCCATTTATTGTTTAGTTTCACTGATTTGATCACATATTCGTTCCAAGCATGGTTTTTTAGAAAATTCCAAAAAGTTCCAAAAAAAATTGAAATTTTTTGAAAAAGTCAAAAATATATTTCTTCAAAATAAATAAAATTTGGGATTTAAATTTTTCAAAAATATCACCGAAATTTTGTTTGAAGTCTCAAATTGTAAAAATCTTAATGCACAAAGACGAAATTGACCAAAGATGGAAATTAAAAGAAAATTAACGACTTTACCAATAAGTGTGGAGATTAATCAACCGAGTGAGATTTTGAGTCTTTCGACTTTTCTGAGTTTTTAAATCAATCCGAGTTTGTGATTAACTCAAGGTTCTTTTCAGCGCTAAAATAAGTCGTGATCTCAAATTTATTGTCGTGATCGGTTATGAAAAAATGTGTGATGTTGCATCGAAAAGTGCACTAAAATATCTCTAAATTAAAATAAATCTCGAGACGCATATGGTAAAGTAATTGGTAATTCGGATAAATGAAGTTAGGCCGTCTTTTGTTATCCAAAAAGATTAGCCATAAAAAAAAGTTGTGAAAAAATTTCTCTTTGCAACCCAAGTTGAGCCGAATAAAATTTTTCCTTTTATTTGATAACTTGAAAAACCATTTCGCCCGGAATTGAGAAAAATGGAAAAGTCAGAAATTAAGTCTAATTTATGCGATAAAAAGGGGCAAGAAAAATAAAAGAGTAATGCTCAAACAAAAATATAAAGAAAAAAATATAGAAAAAGAGAAAAAATGAGCAAAAGCTTGAAAAAAACACTAAAGGACAGCATAAGCACATTTTCCAATTTCGAATTTTTTGACCATTTCCAATGATTACCCAATACACCGTATAACCCGAAAAAGTCCTAACTGAGTCTGAAGTGAGAAATTAATTACCGCGTGGAGAACTAATACACGAAAATATAATATAAGAGATTAACTGGTGTGTATAAGAGGCGATATTACCGCTTTCTTAATGACCGTAACTCGATGATGAGATCCTTTCACAATTAAAATTTTGTCTTTCAATTTTGTGTTCGTGACTTTGTGTTCCCATACATTTACTCTTTAAATCATGCATACCGAGAGAAAACAATCACAAACCGAGTGATTCGTTTGTGAGAGCATTCCGTGAGGTTTTAAAATCAAAACGAATTTTCAGAAAGTAACGTAATGATCAATCGGTGGAAATTAGCGGTTAAGTTTCTGGCTTCGCGAACAAACACAACAAATTGAGACTTACGGATATAAATTTACGGTGACGATTTTAGAAAGGTTTAAATTGTACAATTTTTAAGTATTTTTATTTTTCTTTGAGTCAAAAATGAATTTTGTGGGTATATTCACTGCAAACCCTCATGAGACGCAACTTGCCCTACTAGGGTAACCTAGGGGTTTAACGGATTGTTGCATATGCTAAATGCAATCGCTTGCTCGCAAAAAAGGTATTATATCCTAATAAAGTTTTTGAAGAGTCCTTAACTCATTCTCTTATGCTTTTACATTGTCCGGAACCCACAAAGTTCTAACTTTGGGGGTTTGATTAGGCATAAATTCTTCATATTTCACTACACCAAAATGGTCAAATTGACACCCTTCAACCGGCCAGCCTTGTCACGGTCATTGATCGTGATAAAAAATATGCATTTTTGTCACGGTCAATGACCGTGACAATGCCGCGACAAAGATTTGTCACTCTTATTGACCGTGACAAGTCCGTGACAAGTACAGTTGTCACGGACTTGTCACGGTCAATGACCGTGAAAAACCTTATAAACTTGTCACGGTCAAAGACCGTGACATGTTCATGACAATTTTGTCAGTAAAATAACCCTCCCTCTTCTTTTTTCCACCGATTTCTCTCTCTCTCTCTCTCTCTAAGCGACTGCACCCTCTCTCTCTACGACTTTGGTACGTTTTCTCTCTCTATTTCTCTTCCATTTGTGTATATGTGTGTGTATATGTGCGTGTGTGTATATATGTATGTGTAAATGTGCGTGTGTGTGGTGTATATATGCACGTGTGTGTGTGGGGGGGAGGGGACAGGGCTGGGGGGAGGGGGTGTATATGTGCGTGCGTGTGTGTGTATATGCGTGTGTGTATATGTGCATGTGTGTATATGTGTGTGTGTGTGCATGTGTGGTGTGGGCAGTGGCAGTGGGGGCAGGGGGCAGGGGGTGTGGGGCTGTGTGTGTGTGTGTGTGGTAGGGGGAAAGGGGTGGGGCATGGGGAAATGGGGCGGGGGGTGGGGCTTGTTAATTTTTATTGGTTTATTAGATATTGCCCCTCATATGCAAGTAGTGCCCCTTGTAAAAGAATTGATTGATTAAATATTGATTGGTTGTTAATGTTTTGTGCCCCTTTCATATTCAAGTAGGATTGCCCCTCATTTTAAATTAGTAAATTAATAATTGTATACTTTAATTGTTAGTTTAATTGATGAAAAGAATTAATTGAGTAGATGAATTAGAAGGAGTACGGGATACACATTTCTTGTTGCTATTGCTGTTGGATTATAGTGGATCGATGTTCGGTTGGTTAATTTTAGAAGTGGCATGATCACTGGATTATTGTCCATATGGGGGTGGGATTTTTCAACTTTTTTAAAAAAATTACTTTATATCACGAACAATATATATATAGTATGATAATTAAATGAAACATACTTGAAATTACATATAGTGCGCATAGATACTAGCCTTATAGTTCTTATGCGTACGCATTCAATAACCCTTAGACCCGTTCGAGAGTCACTACCCCTGTAATGAGATCTCTCGAGTTATCCCGCTTGGACAGTTTGTGACTGCATAATTTCTATATAATAATATTCTTAGTAGCTTAAAGTTGTTACTTTTTGGAGGAAGTTCTGTAGTTATATACTAATGTTCTCTGGGTACATACTAGATTGACAAATGTGACTATTATTTTAATTAATCATTTGAAATAACACTCACACTTTATAAAAATATGCGGTCTTGAATGGGATAGGACCACTCACCCTTTAGAGAAGATGGATGAAATAGGAATTTCTATTATAAATTGAATTTGAATTTAAAATTTAAAAGTCGAATATAAATAAGACATAATTAAATGAAACATGCTATAATTCTAAGTTTTGTTTATACTAATCCATGAATATACACTTCTTACCTTTAATAGGTGATTAGTTGTGGTAGCTGTGATGGGGTATCCTAAATACAAAGAGTGGATGGGTGAGACAAATAGAATGGAGGATGTGTTTCACAGAGGTGCTAATAAATTTGTGAAATGCGCAGAGAGATGTCATAATGATGAAGATTCCGTGTCCGTATGCTAAGTGTAAGAATGGTAAGGTGTTTGAGTGGAAAACAGTTGAACTACATTTGTTAAGATGGGGTATGCAAGATATTTATCGATTTTTAAGTTTTTACGGTGAATTGAAAGTTCTTTTTGTCCACAAACAACCTTCACAACAACCTTCAACAAGTAGGATAGATGTAGAAGGGGATGATGTAGATCATTTTATGTTAGAAGATTTAGTTGATGATGCGTACGGAGTTTATGAAGCGATGGAGAATAAGGTTACTGATGATGTACAATGTTCAGGTGCTCGTGAAGATATCACGATAAACCTTGACGATGACTACCAAAGTTTAAAATTTAGAAGAATTAAATGAGTTGTGGGAAGAGGGTGTACAATCATTTGACTCTTTTAGAAAAGAAGAGTTTACGCTGAAAGCTATGTTGATATGGGTAATTCATGATTTTACATCTTATGGGACATTATCCGGTTGTGTAATACATGGTTATTTGGGGTGTTCTATTTGTGGATAGGAGACTGAATCTCTTCGTCTATCTGCTAGTTCAAAAAATGTATACCATTTCCATAGGAGGTTTTTACCCCCGGCTCATAGTTTCAGATTTGAGAAAGGTTCTAATTTTTTATCGGGCGGGGTTGAACATAGGCTACCTCCGAGACAACTTTCAGGTTCAGAAATTGAAAGTAAATCTTCTGAATGTGGCCCTAATATGCCAGGTAAGAATCCCAAATTTAAGAATGTCAAGCATAAGAAGACCCCAACTGGGAATGAAATTGAGACAAGAAAGGCATGGTCTAGGAGGCCAATTTAATTTGACTTGCATTATTGGAAGAATAACCTGGTGCGCCATGTATTGGATGTGATGCATGTAGAGAAGAACCTGGCTGGACATATTGGGGGCACTTGCATTTGGGAGAGTCATTCGAAGGATGGATAAAAGGCACGAAAATACCTTAAATCATTGAAACTTAAGACACAACTATGGTTGAAAGAGGATTGTAGGGGATGGACAATAATTCCCCCTGGTGCGTTTACTTTGACGAGTGGGGAAAGGAAGGTGCTTTTAGACACAATATAATTTGAAGGGTCCATCTAATTTTTCGTCCAACTTGCAAAGGATTGTGAATTATGATACTCATGATTTACATAAGTGTAAGTCCCACGATTGGCATGTGATCATGCAATTGGTTCCTCTATTGTTTTAGTACTGTTTCTCCAAGCACAAGGATTTGCGGAGGGCTATTATGCAAATTAGTATTACCTTCTCACTTTTGTGTGAGAAGGTAGTCAATCGAGAACAGATAGTGGTTGCAAAATTGGCGGTGACCGAAGTGATTTGTGTGTTGGAGAAGTACTTTTCCCCAGCAATCTTTGACATAAGTGTTCACTTGTTGGTACACCTATGCGACGAGGCGCTTCTTTGTGGTCCAGTTAGATATCGGTGGATGTATCGGTCAATTGTCCTACGTGATCCAAAGCGTCTAAATAGTAGTGTGGATGACTTGGCTGCTCCGACCGAATATCAATCCATTTTTTATGATAACCCGAATTTGAAACAAATTTTTAATTTGTAATAAATATTCCAATTTGTACTTTATCAATCCATTTTTAATGCTTTTAATTGATTTTCATTTTATCATTTTCACTCTTGTGTAGTGTGCGTGTGTGTGGGAAGTAGGGATGAGGGTGGGGATGTTTTGGATTTTTAGTAATTGTACATATTACGAGTTAGATGCTTTTGTTTTGGAATTCATAATTGAGGTGTTGAACAGTAATAATTCATTTGGATTTGTAGTAATTGTACATATTTGCATATCTTCTTCTTATTCATTTGGATTTGTACTAATAACTATATTTTTTTACAGAAAATGTCTCCTTCAGGTATTAAGGCGAGAATGATGATGATGATTATGATGATGTCATCTAGGCTCGGTGGTAGCGGAGGTGACGAGGGCTCCTCGGCCCCGAGGCTCCCCAAATATGGAAAATTGGGGATGGTCATCTGTAAGGACATTTTTGTCCATTAACATTTTATATGTCATACGCCGTTACACCGTTGAAGAAATTCAAGATTCATACGCTCATCAACGGATCCGAATATTAAAAGAAGAAGAGGAATCAAGTCTGACAACCGGACCGGTCCGCCTGAATAAAAGAACCGATCCGGTCAACCGAACCGATCCGCCTCAGATCCGGACTGGTCCGCCTACTGAAATCAAGGCCAGTATACCCCAGACCGATGACAAACCGATGAAGCTGAAAGTTGAACCGATCCGATGTCAATCGGACCGATTCGCATGCAATAAAAGAACCGATCCGATGTCAACCGGACCGATCCGCCCCCAAGCTGGACCGATCCGCCTGGGATAACCTCAAACATATCGTGTTCAGATCGTGTTCCGAATTTCATGGCTCAAGTCCTCTTATTTAATCCCACTACGGTAAGTGGTTTTCTAAGACTTATTCACACGATTTCCAGAGTAAAGAAAGCCCTAAGTCTTCACCTATTGAGTACCAATACTCTAGGTTTTATTTGATTCACACAAATTGCCAATCCTTTGTGAATCACTTTGCAACCCAGGAATGCACTTTTGCTGTTCAACCCTTTGTGGAGGAGACCGTTCTTCTTCTCCATTGCAGCCCTACTGGACAGGGATAGTTCCAGCCGCCGACTACAGAATCCGATACCTGAGGGTAATTCTTAGTCACCTGTATTTTCATTGTAATCCGATTGTAAGCCGTTCTCTTACAAATTATAGTGAAAATAAATGGTTTTGCCCCTTTGGGGGATTTTTCCTCAATTATGTGTGTTTGAATGTTCAATTGGACCTTCTTTGAAGCTTAATCTTTGATGTTGGATGAACTCCCTTGAGTGTGAGATGAAGGTTGGATGAGAGAGAATGAAATTTTTGCCAAATTGGGTATGAAAAAGACAGGAATGTAAGCTTCAATGGAACTTCACATAGAAGAACTTCGCTGATTTCGAGAGAATATTTCTGAGATCACTAATGCTGATGGATCTATGGTGTGTTTTTGGAGTGAGGTCAGGCCCTCTATTATTAGGGTGAGGGGTGGCGATGATTGGCATTACCCTAGTCCTGTCTATCGACAGGTAACCCTTGACACACTACTGATTGGCAGGGAACTGGACTTCCTATTGGTAGTCTCCTGCAGATTTTTTTACAAAAATGATCGTAGAACATAATCCGTTGATCTGAATCCTGTACGGGGCATACCGTTAGAAAGGTACTTCAGAGACCTTCAAAAGTACTTTGGACATCTCCCGGGTTCGGGAGTTGACTTTGGGTCAAATGTGGCTTGGAAGCGCATGTCGATCCTTTGGATGGGAGACCGTAGGACGAAAACGGATCGTTCAACCGCATGGTAAGTCATAATCACGAACGGGGCGGACCTTGGAAATTTTAACAGATGTACTTAGACATTCCTAAGAGTTTCGCTCGGTTCAGAAAGTTGACTTTGGTTAACCAGGGCCCGAAAGTGCTCGATGACCTTTCGGAGTAAAATGGATCGTTCGTCCATACCGTAAGTTAGAATCGTGTACGGGGCATACGATTGGAAAGGGTATTCGGTGACCATTAGATATTCATTTAGTATCATTTAGGATGAAGAGTTTTCCTTGGTCAAACAGAGCCTGGGAGCACCCGATGGCCTCCGGATCAATTTTTTGGGGAAACTGATCGTTCGTCCAAACGGTTATGCCCTTTCGTGCACGAGGTGGACCATTGGATAGGGGTTTCTGTGCCCTTCGAATATTCAAAGAGCTTCTGGTCTGACGATCAAGTTAGTTGGGGTCAAATCGGGGCCCAGAAGTGCTCGGTGGCCTTTGAATTCCTTTTCGATAGTAAAATGGTCCGTTTATCTGAACCGTTATGCCAATTCTTACACGGGATGGACCGTTGGAAAGGAGATTAAGAGCCCTTCAAAGATTCAAAGTTCTTTCACTTTGACGATGAAGTTGGTTGGGGTCAAATCGGGCCCCCAGAGCGCTCAGTGGCCTCTAGATCGGTACTCAAAGTACGACTTAGGATTTGTAGTGAAATGGGGCAGTGCTAGGGACCTAAGGAGAGACTTATGGGGTCCTAGAATGTGGTGTTTACAGAGCCCTTCGACGAGTGAGCTTAGAACAAGCGAAAGGCATCGAATAGACACCACATGATAATTTGAAGACAAGTCGATTATGCAGATCGAAGGGATGAGGATGACCGATTCAGAGGGTCAAGGTCGATTCTGAGGACCTAAGGTCATGTTTGGAATGACCAATTATGAGGATGAACTAAAGGAGGTGAGGACTGAGGTTAAAGGTTGGGAGTGACCAACTCTACGATTTGAGGTCAATTCTGAGGACCTAAGTTGTAGCGACTAATTCTGCGGGTCGAAGCCAATTCTAAGGGCTTCAGTAGAAGTGACCAATTCTGAGGGTCGAAGCCAATTCTGAGGGCTTAAGGTAAAGGTGACCAATTTTGAGGGTCAAATCCAATTATAAGGGCTTAAGATAGAGATGACCAATTCTGAGGGTCAAAGACAATTCTACGGGCTTAAGTTAGAAGAGACCAATTCTGTGGGTCAAAGCTAATTCTGAGGGATTAAGATAGAGATGACCAATTCTGATTCTGAGGGATTAAGTAGAGGCAACCAATTCTTCGATCAAAGCCAATTATGAGGGCTTAAGTTAAAGATGGCCAATTATGAGGGATTAAGATAGGGGTGACCAATTCTGAGGGTCGAAGCCTATTCAATAGCCTTAAGGTAGGGGATACCAATTATGAGGGTTGAAGACAATTTGGTGGGCTTAAGGTAGGGAAGACCAATTCTGAGGGTCAAAGCCAATTATGAGGGCTTAAGATAGGGGTGACCAATTCTGAGGGTCAAATCCAATTCTGCAGGCTTAAGTTAGGGGTGACCAATTTTGAGGGTTGATGCCAATTCTGCAGGCTTAAGACAGGGGTGACCAATTCTGTGGGTCAAATCCAATTATGAAGGCTTAAGTTAGAGGTGACCAATTCTGAGGGTCAAAGCCAATTCTGAGGACTTAAGTAGGAAGGACCAATTCTGCGAGTTAAAGCCAATTTTGAGGGCTTAAGTTAGAGGTGACCAATTCTAAGGGTCAAAGCCAACTCTGAGGGCTTAAGTTACATCTTTCTTTGGGGAACTTTGGGGACTCTACTGGGAATATGTATCTTGTAGTTTCGCTAGGGATTTGAGGGAGCATATTATTTTAGGTTCCACCGGGGAAGAGGGAATGATCCGAGGGTTGGATGTTTCTTAGCCAGGGAATTTTTTGATTCTTGTGGTATTCTTTGGAGACATTGCTGGGGAGACATGAAATTGATTTAGGGAATTTTATTGGGGAGGTAAGAGTTTTGTCGGGAAAATGAGTGTGGTAAAAATGTTTTTCTTGGTTAAAAAGGTTCTAAAATCCATTTGGTAAATTTGGGAATTTTCTGCTATTTTTTGGGAATTTTTACACAAAATTTTAAAGAGGGTGCTGAACGACATGGTTGGAAGGATGCCAAACGGAAGTGGCACGGTCTTTTGGGGTACCTCGAGCAGGAGGAGGGACAATGCATATTGATGAGTGGCAGGGAGATGTCGATCGGTATGCCCCTTGGCCTCTTATAAAAAGGGGTCCGGTTCTCTTCATTTTTCATAGCTTTTTGACTTCCCTTCTTCTACAATTACCTTTTGCAAATCGTTCTAATGTTCCAAAGTCAAAATATGGCTGGGTTCTCAAGTAGCGCAACACACATAGCGTGGCTTGATGCTGATGATTGGGCAGGCTTGAAATGGAGGGTTAGGGTGCCCCTTGCTTTGGGTAGCAAAAACTCTTTTAACTCATTTGAGCCAGTGGCGAATGATCGGACTCTCTTGTGCGAGGCTTCATGTCATCGCTCTTCTAGGGTGGTGAACCTTGGCAGTTATGTAAGTATTGATGACCTTTGGTCTTCTCTTCCTTTTTTGGTGAGATTTCCTTATTTCTTGAATTTTGACAAGGGTTTTTTCTTTTTGCTTTTGGAAGTCTGATGTTTTTATGTCAACTATGCGTGCCCAAGGGACAATGGGGATTAGAGATGTTTGGTAGCACCTTCAGTCCGTGTTGCGTTGGATGGTGTCATCAATCAGATTTGGGAGACTGGTGTCTACTCTGGTTGAGATGCTTCATTCTACGACTGTTCTCTGTGCTCTGGGTGAGAGGTGGTGGGACACCACCCACACCTTTCATTTTGCCTTTGGGGAGATAACGGTGACTCCCATAGATGTGCAACAGTTGTTGGGGCTGGATTGTGATGGGGTACAAATTGAGGTGGATAAGACTCTGAGGGTGACGCTGGAGGCGGTGACGGTGGCTTTAGGGATGTGGAGAGGGTGGTCTCTGGAGACTCTCTTTGTTTGTCTCTTTTCAGAGAGTTATTACTAAGGAGGAGGATTGATGAGAGTGACAGGCGATAGGTAAGGAAGATGTCCCCTTTGTTTATTCTGCTGGTGTTAGGGTGTTCTTAGCGGCGACATCATCCACTTGTGGTTTTTACCATTTTTGAGGATGTTTTTTAACATCCCTCTTTATGACTAGGGGAGCCTGACCTTGGCGACCCTTTATTATTTCCTTGATGCATTCAACCAGTAATGCCAACAAACTTTTACTGGGGTCACGTATCTTCTTGAGGTATTCTTTATTTTTTGCATTTTTCTTTATGCATTCTCATTTTCCTTCATGCGATTTATTCTTTATTTCATTATTATTGACCTTTTTATCCTTTATAAACGTGGTTCTATGAGGTGATTGGGTTTAACACCCAATTGATATCTTTAAAGGAAGAGTCTATTGGGGTCTTCTGTCGGATGTACCGGTGGAAGAAGTCTAACCAGCAGTCGAAGAACTCCCTTTCTATGGAGGCAGTGCGTCAAGTATTGAATGGCCTGATGAGTGAGCTGGTGAGTCCTTATTTTATTCTTGAGACTGTCTTTCCATTGATGATATTTTCCTGATACTGATCTTTATCCACTATTATCGAGAAATTTGCAGGTGACCTTTTATCCCTGGGGGATGACCATCCAGCATATCGGGTTGATTGGGGGACATGCGCAGATGCGACGTCTACTGATGCATGAGTTTAGCTACTCCTTGTACCTCGGAGAGAGAGTAGTCTAAAAATTTGGGAGGATGAGGTTGCGGTGCCACCGATAAGTCCCCCAGTGTACATGAGGCGAGTTCGGGAGATATTGGATAATGAGCGGATAGCGACGATGATGAGTGAGCCTTACTCGTGATATACCGACACGACGGTGATGTGTGACTATATGGACTTTGTGTCAAGCTGGTTGATGCCTCCTAGCATATATGATGTAATGCCTCTCCCTCCTTCGGGTTCGTGTCGGGCTGTGGGGTCCTCGCACAATGCAGGCAGTGCATCGACATTAACGGTGACGAAGACTTTGGAGGCTCCTTTTGTACGTCTAGCCACTCCTACTTACAAAAACTTACGGGCTGATGGAGGGTCGGTGCGTATGCTGCAACATCCTAATACGATGGGTCCGGAGGAGTTGGGCTTGACAGAGGAGGTACTTCGACTTAAGGTATACTTTTCATCTCTTTATCTTTTGATTTCCTGATTTCTTTCTTTGCCCCAAACTGACTGATTTTTTCTTTTATGTTTTCTTTTGCAGCACATGTGGGTCTCCACCACCTGACTGAAGTATATTAGGGATTGGATATCTTCGACAACCGCCCATATTTTAGATGCGATTTCGATTACTTCCTATTTGGTACCGTTTACCTCGCCTGAGGAAGGGTTGGGCTCGGGGAGTGGTGGTACGTCGTCTCGTCGAAGAGGGAAGAGAGTGCGCCGTAGGGAAGGAGGCTCCTAGAGAGAGATAGAATAAGAGGTTGAGAGAGATAAAGGTAAAATTTAGGTGGGTGAGAGATAAAGTAAAAAGGTAGGTGGGTTCGAGCTGAGCCCCGTTGTATTTTCTTATTTTTCATGCAAAACTGATGTAACACAGCAAAAATCTATGCAAATAAAATGAAGTTTTTGTTGATTTTATTTTTTAGTAACTAATGCCCATGCTCTTTTTACTCTGCTACTGAGACCGTAAATAGAATTAAAAATGATTGGAGAAAGATTTTATTTTAACATGGGATAAGTAAAAACATAAGGATAAGGAAATTAGAAATTACCTTAAAATAAAAATCATTTTTATTATTTTTTTATATTGACAAAAGGAGGAAAATGGGAGTTGTCCCAAAAATATGGGGTTGTCGATCGGCATGACCCCTATCTTGCCTATTAGCATATCAGTGTAGTCTAATCAACCCAAGGCTTTGATTGAACTTTCTTGAATTGCTTAATATTTGGTGGCGTAAGTTTTCCTCCGATTTCTGCAGGGTTCCTTATCTTTGTTTAAGGATTTTAAAGTACAAATAGGGGTGTGTATGGGGCTTTTCCTTCACAGTTCTACATTCCTTTTCCTTTATATTATTATTTGCTCACTATCTTCTTATTTTGTGATATGGATCTCCCTAGCAGTGTTGAGTTTGAAAACTACCTCGAAACCTTGGAAGTAATGTGTTCCTATAACACTGACTATGACTCTTTTAACATGAGCCGAGTGTCTTTATGGCGCAATCGACCCATAGAGTGGAATATGTTGACGGCGGCAGTTGAGTTCGGGTACCCCGAAGACCATGTTTTTTGCTTCGAGTTGGATAAAATCAGTTCGAACTATGAAGAGTTTTCTCCCATATTGGGGATAAATCTCAGTGGTGCAGTGACTATGACTGAGTTCTCCTGGTCCCCTAGGGATCTATTGGCGAGACTTCTCTATATTTTACATGCGATAGTTAGATCGTTGGTCACGGGAGGAATTATTTCTCTTCTTACGGTGCTGCGATCTGTACATTTGTAGGATGTCGGCGATGCTGGCTATGCTAGAGCTGTTATTCTAGGTCTAGTTTTAAAACCGTTATTGGTGACTGGGGGAAATGGTAGTGGACCCTCAACTTGCAGATATTATTTCCTGGATGTCGTACCGTCGCAATCCTGCGACAGTAATACTAGCAAAGAGTCTGAATGGTCTTGATATCTGGAAGGAAGGCCATTCTGACTTTCTCAGGGGTAACTCCGTAATGCTGTTCATGTGGCTGTCAGAGAGATTTTGTATGGCGGTCCTACCTGAGTATCCTTTTCTAGCGGTGCTAAAATTCTTCTCAAGCTATTTCATTAGTATAGGCTTGGACATTGAGAGCTGGGAAAACTGGTTCGTGGAGCACGAGACTCGAGGCTTGTGTTGTTGTTGTCCATACTGGAACTTGAAGAATACCAATATGTTTGGTTGGTTGGCCTCAGGCAACTCTCTTTCTACTTTCCCTGGCAGCTTTTCTGCCATTTTGGTTAGGTATAAATTGTACCACCGCGAATACTGGACTTCTTTCCTGTGAAGGATCTGACAGAGCGTATGCGCATGCAACTTGGATCTTTATAAGAGAATCGCCATCCGTAGACCCGTCCTTCCCAGTCTGTTGCTAGAGTTTGGCATATCTAAGGGGACTATATGAAGTGGTTATGAAGAAGAGTAGTTGCTAAGATGATGGCTGTAGAGACTGGGCAAAGGTGGTTTGCCATTTTCCACACCATGGAGGGAGGTGTTGTTGTTTTTCCCAGGATGGTCTGGGATTATCGTTAAATGGAACATCAGTAGCACTCTCTTCAGGTAGGGGAAGTTTAGGGACCCCAAGATGTGGATGGTTCCTCTGGCAGTTGTGGGTAGAATGTGTGATGCTTTTGTAATTGTGTTTGGGAATAATTTAAGGGTTATTTTAGGAGTAGTGGGGCTTATTTTTATTTGGTTTTTAGGAAAATAGGAGTAAATTGGCGAGGGAAATTGTTTGACTCCCTATGCTGACGTAATTGTACCAAAATTTCAAATAATGGAATAAAGGATTTTTTAATCATCTAGTTGTGCCTCTTGATGAGTTTTACATTTGAATTATCTATACCAATTGCTAAGGCATACATAATCTTTTTGTTCATATATATGTTAAAATGAAGTGTCGTTCTCAGGGATAAGAAAAGAATAGAGTTTTTGAAAAATGTATGAGCTGCCTACGTACCTCTAAGGGTTTTTGAAATTTGTTTGAGATTCATTTTTTAAAGAAAAAAGATTTTTAGAGGATCAGGCATAAATGAAGATTTTTTTAGAATAGAAGGGAGATGGGAAGAGTCGTAGCGTGCCAAGATTTTGGACTAGGGGTACAATTTCTTAAGACGATCCAGGTTGACTGGACGAGCCATCTCTTCTCCGTCAAGGTCGATGATCATAGCTGTTCCGCCTGATAGGATCTTCTTCACGATGTAGGGGCCACTCCAATTGGGCTCAAATTTCCCTTTAGGGTCCCAGATGGGCTCTACTATCTCTTTGAGGGCTAAGTCCCCTTCTCGAACATCGAGGTCCTTAACTCTTTTATTAAAAGATCGCGTTATATGGTGATGGTACCCTTGTATATGATATAGAGCTTTCAGTCTCCTTTAGTCCAAAAGTGACAGTTTGTCAAGACGATTTTGATGTCAGTCTTCCTCGATGACTTTGCTTTAAAGGATGATGCATAGGGAAGGGATTTCCATATCTATGGGTAGGACTGCTTCCATGCCATAGACTAGAGAATAAGGGGTAGCCCCAGTAGAGGTTCGAACTGAAGTGAGGTAGCCCCAAAGGGTGTAAGGTATCCAATCGGCCCAATCTCGGTAATTCTCGATTATCTTGTTAATGATGGCTTTGAGATTCTTATTGGTAGCTTCTACTGCTCCATTAATTTGAGGTCGGTTTGGAGAGGATTTGTGTCTCTGAATCCCATACTTTTTTATCACTTCTGTAACATCTGCCTCAAAATGTAACATATTGTTTGATACCAGCTTGTGTGGGATCCCATACCGATAGATGATGCTTTTCTCGACAAACTTGGCCACTTTCTTGGCATTCAGAACTGCGTATGACTCGGTATCGACCCATTTAGTGAAGTTTTCAATGGAAACCAGGATTAACTCATGCCCATCGGAGGCTTTGGGTCTAACCTTCTCTATGATATCGATGCCCCATGTGGAGAATGTCCAGGGGAAGTCATGTTGTATGATTCCCACGGAGGAAAGTATTTTAGGTTGAAAAATTAATGGCATTTGAGGCATCTTTGAACGTAGGTTGTGAATTCCTGAACCATGGTAGTCCAGTAGTAACCCTATCGGATGATCCTCTTAGCGAGCATATGACCGTTCATGTGGGGTTCTCATTCCCTGCTGTGGATTTTCTGCATTATCTCTTCAATGTTAGCCCTGCGATGCAGTGCAAATGGGTTTCATCGAAGTTTCTCTTGAATAATGCTTTATAATAGACAATGTACTGGGCGGCCAGTTTGCGAAGGGTTTCTCGGTCTTTTTTTTCAAAACCTTAGGGTTACCTACCATGTTTGAGGAGGCCCCAAATATCATAGTACCAGCAGTTGGCTATCTCAGGATCTTCTTCTATGCTAAGCTCAATGTGGTAGCAGTGGGTTGGTTTATCTTGCTTTTGGACAAGGAAAAGGGCCATGGCCAGTCCTTCAAGCATGTCAATCATACAGGCTAAGTTAGTAAGGGCGTTGTATAGGTTGTTCTTTTCTCAATTCAGGTAGTGGAAAGGGATTTCTTGGAATTAGGAAGCTAGATATTCTAGGTGGGCATGGAATGGTAAGAGTTTCTCATCTTGTACTTTTCATCTTCTGAGCACTTGATCGATGATGAGGGTTGAATCCCCATAGACATCGAGGTATCGAATTTATTTCTTGAGGGTAACTCTGAGGCCTACCATGCACGCGTCATATTCAGTCATGTTGCTGGTGCAAGGAAAATCCAATTTATGGCAATGGGAGTGTGAGAGTCATCAGGGGCAATTAGGAGTATCCCAATGTTTTACCCTTTCTTATTGGTGGTGCCATCAAAGAACATTTTCCATCGAATGTATCCTTGGGAGATATAAAGGAAATTTTCAGTTGGGAACTCAGAAATATAGACATTGACTTCTTCCATAGGGTAGTCAGTGAGGTAGTCAGAGACGGCTCTTCCTTTCATAGCTTTCCGTGTGACATGTACAATATCAAACTCGGCTAGAAGGATCAAGAAATGGGCCATTCGGGTAGACAAGGTAGGCTTACCGAGTAGGTACTTGATGGGATCCATTCGGGATATGAGTTTGATAGTAAAGGCGAGCATGTAGTGCCTTAACTTTTGGGTAACCCAGACAAGAGTGACACATGGGTTTTCCAAGGCTGTGTAGTTAACTTCGTAACCAGCCAACTTACAACTAGCATAGTAGATGGCTCTCTCCTTATGGGTTTCCTTAAGGTATTGGGTAAGCAAAGCCCCAACTGCGATGTTTGTTACGATTAGGTAAAGGAGTAGGGGAAGACCAGGCTGCGGTGGCATGAGTACTGGAGGTCGGGTTAGGTATTGCTTGATTCAGTATAAGGCTTCTTAGCAGACTTTGTTCCAAACCTTAATTGAATCCTTTCAGAGGAGTTTTAAGATGGGCTCATAGATGGAAGTCAACTATCTGATGAACTGACTGATGTACTGTAATTTCTCAAGGAATCCCCGGGGTGGTGGCATCTTGAGTATGGCTTTTATCTTGACGGGATCTACTTCTATCCATTTTTCACTAACCATTAATCACAAGAATTTTCCTTTGGTAACGCCAAAGACACATTTCTGTGGATTAGGTCGCCTTTGATACTATTGCAGTCGTTTGAAGAACTTTCGGAGAGCAAAAACATAACCTTCACTAGTCTTAGACATGATAATCATATTATCTACATAGACCTCAATTTCCTTGTGTATCAGATCATAGAAGATGGTTGTGGTAGCCCTATGGTAGGGAGCCCCTGCATTTTTTAGTTCAAATGGCATGACGATGTAGCAAAAGGTTCCCCAGGGGGGATGAATGCGGTTTTCTCTTGATGATTTGGGTGCATCTTGATCTGATTATATATGGCAAACCCATCAACGAATGACTTGAGAGTGTGATTGGCTATGTTTCCCATAGTCATGTTGATTTTGGGTAGCGGGTAATCATCCTTCGAAGAGGTCTTGTTCAAGTCTCGATAGTCGATGCACATGCAAACCTTCCATCCCGATTTTGACATGGGTACAATATTAGCTGGCCATGTGGGATATTAGATCACACGAATGAAACCCACATTCAACTATTTGACCACTTTTTCTTTAACATTAAGAGACCATTCAGTTTAAAGCTTTCATAGTTTCCGTTTGACAGGTTTATATTCTGGGAGAGTTTGAATCTCAAGATGAGCTATCTCAGGGTCATTGTCGGGCATATATTTTGAAGGACCATGAAAAGACATCCAAAAATTCTTTCAATAATTCCTCGAGTTACTCGTGCTTAAGCTCGTCAAGGGTGGCCCTTATCCTAATCTCGCGCAGTTGGCTACTAGAAATAAGATTAACAACAACAGTTTCATCTTCATTAACTTGAATGTGGTTATGTTTTTTTATTATTAACCTTATTTAGATTAGTTAAGAATTGTTCATTTGCAAAATCATCATCATTAAGAGTTTGATTAGAATCAAGACAATAATGTAAGGCACAATAAGATACTCAAAATCTTTGTTTATTTCATTGATAGGAAAAAACATCATTGAGAACCTAATCAAAGTAGGTATCGATTACATTAGAGTAAGGAGAAATAACTAGGGAAGAATAAAAGGGATAAACACCAGGGTTAGGTTGAATAACAGTAGTGGCACAGGTTCAGCATGCCTGTTGAGGAGAGTTGCATCAGTAGCTTTGATCAGGCGGGACGGATTCGACGATGTAGCCCCTGAGTGGATCATGTAGAGTATTATCCCGAGTGTCTATAAATTAAAAGAATCCTTGGAGTCACTTCCCTCAGAGTCTTAGGTATTATTTACGGTTATCTCAATGAGTGGTTGCACACGATTCTAGGAACCCTCAGCCCACAAGTAGCTGTCTTAGAAAAATATTTTTATTCCAGGTTTCATCTTCTTGTCCACATGATCATACCACGGTTCAGGAAAGATGCAGAAGGGGAAATATTAACCCTCTCTCATGAATCTTACAATAAAGGAATCTCTCGAGATAGTCTTGGAATTTTCTAGACTTCTCTTCAGTCGAGGTTGACGGATCATTCTAAGTTTTTCTACCAATGGTTGGTGGCCCAAGCCATAATGAGGAAAAGTTTTCTTTAACATAATGGGTTCAAGTATCCCCTACTGTCGTCATCCCAGCCCCAGTCCGAGAATGAAGTGAATGTTCTTGAACATTTGGATCACATTGACATTGCCATGAGGGTTATACTCTGGGTAAAACCTATCTTCAAAATCGTCCCCTGCTGGGAGTGGAAGTGGTTCAACCCAGAAGCCTGACAGAAGCATATCATTTGCCCCGTGTTATATCTCAAGTACATGAGTACTGGTATTTTCATTCTCATTATTGTTGTCATCACCTAATATGGTGATGACCTCCCTATTGGCGAAGATCTTCAGTTTTTGATGAAGGGAAGAGGACACACCATTGATGCTATGGATCCACGGTCGTACGAGAAGCAGATTAAAATAGGCTGGGATATCGATGACTTGTAATTCAATAATCGGATTTATAGGGCCATCCCCTATTGCAAGCTTTATAGATCCGATTACTTCTTAGCGGGAACTATCATAGGAACGCACTACGACAGAGGTTGGAGCAAGGTCACTTACTTTCAGTCCCAAACAACTGAGGGTCCTTAACGGGCAGATATTGAGAGCTTATCCATTATCGACAAGAGAGAGCGGGACAGTATTTCCCATGACATCGATAGAGATATTGAGAGCATAATTGTGGTTCGGTCCAACCTTGGGGATTTCTTCTTCGGATAAGAGAGCATTCTAGTAGAGGTTAAATATCCGACCAGATTCACTACTTCTTCTGGCGTGCTAGAGGGAGGAACTGTGGGTCCTGTGTGTAGCTTGATAAAGGCATTTCGGTGGAGCTGGAAAGACATAAAAAGTCCCCATAGAGCGATGTTAGCTTGGGTTTTCTTTAACTGATTGAGAATCTTACTCTCCTCAAGGGTTATTTCTGGCTTAGGAATATTCTCAACACCCTTTCCTTTGTCTCTTACTGATGGATGTAGGCTCGGGATTTGGTAATGCCTCCCTGACCTGGTCATGTGGTTCACAGAAGAGTGGAAAAATAGAAACCCCATTTTCTCATCAATATCAGGTGGTTCATCCACCTTGTTGATTTCTCCTAGAAGCTCTTCAAATGATATCACCCCGCATATGCTGACTATCGGACTAGCCTTCTCTGGACTCTTCTCTTCATCTGAATCATCGAATTTGTCCCCCCATCCGGTAGCAATAACATTATCTTTACATAAAAATTCAATACACTCCATAACTTCAACGGCCTCTTCGTATAATCCTCCCATTAATCGAGGAGATGTAAAAGCGAAGGAACAAGGTGCCCTTATAATTTCAAAACATCAAGCACCTCAGATATACTGCAAATATTATCTGTCTGTCGAAATAATTATGCCATGATCTGGATAACATCATCTAGACTGACTTCATCAGTCTGTACTACCCAATTGTCTGACTCTCGGGCCCATTTTAGAGCTTCAAAGAACAACACACTGAATCTTTAGCAGTCAATGTTCATCTATGTAAATATATGGTGATAACTTAAATAAGCTCTCATACCAATTTGTAAAATGCAATGCGCCGGTGTGATACCGATTTGATTAAATTCTCAAATTCCCAACTTAAACTTATTTAATCAATGACAATTTAAATCAAATTAATTCATCCCCTAAAACATGAAACTACGTGTGACACACATGTGTGTCAAACCATCACAAAAAAATTACTAACTCACAGATTTCAGGAAAATCCCTTTCAGGCAAAAACTTTATTTCACTATAATATGTAACACTTACAATTTTTATGAAATCTGCAATGATCACTCCACAGAACAATCACATAAACCGCAACCTAGAGTCAGTAATGGATCAACCGCAGCAGTCCACATAAACACACAGTCCAAATCATCCCAGAAACACCCACGAGTACTCGCTATCGAGTCAGCCAAGTACATCAATCAGGTGGCACTTAGATCAGTAGTGGGGATCATCTTTACAAGAGAAACTTGACACAAGATGTGTTCTTGGGTTCCAAAACAACTCAGATAAACTATTGGGATCTTGTGAATTGAAAATAAAAGGATTAAAACCTCACAAATAAGAAGACAAGCGTTTCTTCCAAAGCAGTTTTCATAAAATTGTATATCCAGGTCTTCTTAACAAAAACGAAACTGGAAAAATACATTTATAGAAAACATTAAGGTGATAGACCGCTCGAACGAGTTGTCAGTGTCGCTCGAACGATGACACATGTCATTCAAATGACTTCGTGCAACATAGCCTTGTCACTCGAACATGATATTAAAAATAAATATTTTTTATTTTGTCAGAAAATAGTCCGCCTCAACACTTAGAAAAAATTCTTTGACGTAAACTCCGCTCCAACACTTAGAAAAAAAATTCATAAAAGCTATCCCAATATTCTAAATGAACCATTAAGGACTTAAAACACAATCTTACCAAAGGTAAACTTGCGGAGGCTTGAATGTTGACAAAAACTTGATATTTGGATCCGTTTTGCTACAAATGTGATCTTGAACATTCTTCGACGGTTGTAGTGGCATACGATATACTCAATTGTGAACGGACATTTATAAAATTATGTGTGGCCATCCCCGAACCTCGCGGTGGGCAGGCGCGTGAGGGAGGATCCTAGGTCCCATGCGTCCCTCTCGGGAGCGCTTCAACCGGTGTTATTTGGGTGAGGTGAAAAATGTAGAGAGATAGAGTCTCCAGTCTATTTTACTCAAAACAGACAAAAGAAAGGGAGACATCCCAAAGGACAACATCCAAAGACATACTGATGCAGACGAAACCAAAATGATTCGAAAAAGGTCCGGAGGCTAAATTACAAAATGGGAAGGCGTTAGGCACCCATTTCGCCCTTACGGTCTCTCATGGGTTTTTGCTATTTTCCTTTATTTTCCCTGTGATATGTGTGCATGTGTATATATAGTGGAGATAGGAATCATCGACTTGTACCATGGAAAAGGTAAAGCGAGTCTTCCGTAGGAAGGTATAAAAATATTATAAAATAAGATTTACGCGATTACCCTTACGTTGACCGTTATGATGGAACGATAACACATGTGGAATAATATGCTACTAAGGACAAATATATGTATATAAATGTAATCTAGGAGATGTTTAGATAGAATAAGAGATGAGAGAAAAAGAAAAAATAGGACTCGAATATCGGATTTTACCCTGAGATGCCTACGTAGCCTATAGAGGCATCAAAGTCCACGTAGTTCGCATGCAAAATGAGGGGTGGGGTTTATCCCATAAATCCAATTGGTGTGGATACGATCCCGACTTACCGGGTTTATTACTAACGTGACAGGCTTGCACTTGAGCCTAGAAGAGAACGCACATTAGAGACACTTTCTGAGTCGCGTCAAGTTTTTGGCGCCGTTGCCGGGGAATTAGGTAGACTTAGGATTAGATCGCTTCAATCTAAAACTTTGACCAAAAATTTCCAAAAATCCAAAAATATATAAAAATTTCAAAAAGCACAAAAAGATCCATCATCATCTCTCATAAGTCGGTAATGCAAAATCCTGAACTCACTCTCACACCCCATAATACTCCAACCAGCATTCACGAAAATCCAATAGTTGAGTACAACCCCGATAGCCCTCACACTCCTAACGCCCCACAGTTCTGGATTCCACCTCCCACACCGTCACACTCAATCTCAAATAACACTCCATTTTCCTTCTTAGGACACACCTCCGAGCACACCAAGTGAGGCCACCGAGTCTTTAAGAGAGAGTGACATGTCGCAACACGGTAGTGCGGCCGTTGGTGCGGAAGAGGCCCCATACCGCCCGCTGAGAGAAATCTTATATCCCAAGCACACTGTCACTTCGGGATGAATTATACTCCTGTATAATGCCGGGCAATTTCATTTTAAAAACGGGATGATCCAGATGTTACCCCATTACCATGGTATGGATTCTGAAAAGCCATATCTTCACATTAGGGAATTTGAGGATGTGTGCGATACTCGTAATGATCAAACTTGCACACAAGAGGCGACCCGCCTCAAACTCTTCCCCTTTTCGCTAAAAGATAAAGCTAAGACCTGGCTACAGTCTTTACCTCCAAGCTCGATTCCATCTTGGAACGAGTTGCAATCTAGATTTATCAAGAAATTCTTCCCACCACATCGAAAGATCTACATAAATGATCAAGTTCAAGCGTTCAGACAATCAGAAAATGAGCCATTTCATCGATGTTAGGAGCGTTTCAATGAGTTAGTTACTTCATGCCCCCATCATGGCTTTGATACAGCGCAAATCATTTCCTTTCTCTATAATGGGCTGAATCTTAACTCCAAGCAACTCGTTGAGGCCATGGGTAGTGGTTCGTTTGTCGAGTTAGATGCCCACGATGCTGAGCTTCACCTGATGTATGTTGCTGAGACTACCCAATCCTGGGATACATCTGATCCTAACGCTCAAAATTGAAATCATCAAGTGACCACCACTCCAGCGACGTCCGGACTATTTCACGTAGATAATAATTCTATGACGGACAGTCAATTAGATATGCTTGAGAAAGGATTTTGAGACCTATGTGATGTATATGGAAGAGGACCAACTGGATCCATACCAAACCCCATCGAGAAGGTATGTGCAATTTGTGAGGCGGGTCATTCAACTGAGGAATGCCCAAATATACCCGCCTACAAAGTGATGCTTCAAGAGCAAGTTAGTGTTATAGGAGGATTTAAAGGTAATTTCGATGCACTGCACGGGAATTCTTACAACCCTTCATGAAAAAACCATCCTGGTTTTAGCTATGGGCAACAACATGCTACGATGAACCCAACTTCACATGTTGCCCCTCCTCCACCACAACACTTTCAACAAGCTCCACACATGCAAGGACATGTGCAAGCACCACCACCTCAAGGAGCATATATCTCGCCACCGCGGAGAACTATCGAGGATACTATGAATCAATTTATCAATAGCTAGACTGAAACCAATGCTAGATATGATCGCCTAATTAGCGACATAAATATAAGTCTGTCAAAGATACAATCCTCGTTGAGTGTCCAAGAGAAGGGAAAGTTTCCTTCCAAGGGACAAAGACCTCCTCAAGGTCAAACTTGTGTTAGCTCCACCTTTACTAAACATCAGGAGCAATGTCAAGCCGTGACCACTCTTCGTAGTGGGAGAGTCGTTGATTTATCACCTCCCCCACATGACACAACGAAAGACAAGGCGATTTCACCCGGCACGAAAGAGGCCGAAGATGTCCCCTTGAAGGAGAGTGACAAAGAAGACACTAGTGAGCCCGAGGTAGTAGTGAAACCACCCACCGCGGCCTCGCTTCCTCAAAGGTTGATTCCTTACCGTAAAGGAAACCCAATGAGGACGTGCTAAAACAAGTAAAGCTCAATTTACCTTTCCTCGATGCCATCAAGAAAATTCCAGCTTATGAAAAAGTCATCAAGGACTTTTTGACGGTAAAGAGAAAGATGAAGGCAAAGAAAAATGTTTTTCTAGAACAAAACGTGAGCTCCATTCTACTTAATGAACTCCCACCTAAATTCAAAGATCCCGATGCACCCACCATTTCCTGCATCATTGGAGAAAACAAAATCGAAAAAGCCTTACTTGAATTGGGAGAAAGTGTCAATATCCTCCCTTACTCCATCTATAGGCAACTTGATTTGGGGACCTCAAGCCCAAGAGAATCACTCTCTAATTAGCGGATCGAACTATGAAGATCCCACGAGGTGTAGTTGAGGACGTGATCATCCAAGTTGACACTTTCTACGTCTCGGTAGACTTTGTCATTTGGGACACGGAGACTTCATTCGCCTCGAGCAATCATGTTCCCATAATTCTCGGGCGCCCATTTTTAGCTACGGCTAACGCTATTATCAACACTAGGAATGGGCAGATGCAACTCACTTTTGGGAATATGACCTTAGAAACCAACATCTTCCATATGGCCCAACATACGAGGGAAGAAGATGATCTTCACGCGATGAGCTTCATAGATGAGATAGTAGAGGAGTACTTTGAGGAGAACTATTATGGAGACACCTTAGGGTCATGTTAAGTGTCGAGCCATGAGAGTGAGGGGACATACACCGAATTCAAGAGGGAGGTTGAGGAGTTGAGAGAATTACTTGATGAGAGAGCGTCGGACGAGGACGCGAGAGATGTAAATTGGGTTTCTAGATTCGAGGAGTTACCACCGAGGGATACACGTATGGTTCCCTTCGACGAAAAGTTTCCAACCCTTGAATTGAAGAAACTCCCCTCCCATATTAAATATGCATACCTAGGAGAGGATGAGACATTTCCTGTTGTTGTCTCCTCTAGCCTAGACGAAGAGCAGGAGGGTAAACTGTTAAAAATTCTGAGAAAGCACCAAAGTGCTTTTGGTTGGTGCATTGCTGATTTAAAGGGGATAAGTCCTTTGATTTGCAATCACAAGATCCATCTCGAAGTGGATGTCAAGCCCTCAAGATAAATGCAAAGAAGACTAAATCCCAATATGAAAGAAGTAGTGAGAACCGAAATTATCAAGTTATTGGATGCCGGGATTATCTACCCAATCTCGGATAGCAAGTGGGTGAGCCCTATTCAAGTTATCCCGAAGAAGTCGGGCATGACAGTGATTGAGAATGCTAAGGGAGAGCTAGTTCCCCAACGTACCACCATCGGGTGGGGCATTTGCATTGATTACCAAAAACTCAATGCAGGAACTAGGAAAGACCATTTCCCCTTACCATTTATTGATCAAATACTTGAGAGAGTAGCGAGCCATCCTTACTATTACTTCCTTGATGGTTATTCCGGATATAATCAGATTGAGGTACATGTACTTGACCAGGAGAAAATGACGTTCACTTGCCCTTTTGGTACGTTTGCCTAAAAAAGTATGCCATTTGGCTTGTGTAATGCACCCGTGACCTTTCAAAGGTGCATGTTGAGCCTATTTAGCGACATGGTCGAGAGAGGACTCGAAGTGTTCATGGACAATTTCAGCGTTTTAGGTACCTCTTTCGATCGTTGTCCAGAAAAACTGAAAAAAGTACTTGCCCGGTGTGTGGAAAAGAACTTAGTGATGAATTGGGAGAAATGCCATTTCATGGTCACCGAGGGAATAGTTCTTGATCACATAGTATCATCCAAGGGAATAGAAGTTGATAGGGCAAAAATAGATGTCATAGTTGATCTTCCCCCACCAAAGTTGCTCAAGGACGTGCTCTCTTTCTTGGTCCACGTGGGGTTTTATCGAAGGTTCATTAAGGACTTTAGCACCATCACTAGACCCTTAAGCAACCTACTCATGAAGGACACCCCATTCGAGTGGACGGAAGCATGTCAGAGCTCATTTGAAAAACTGAAAACCATGCTTGTGTTCGCTCCCATCATGCAAGTTTCGGATTGGTCTTTACCATTCGAACTTATGTGTGATGCTAGCGATTATGCGATAGGGGATGTTTTGGGCCAAAGAAAAGATAAGCAGGCTCATGTCATCTACTATGCTAGCCGAACTCTTACCGGACCATAACTCAATTACTCTACCACGGAGAAGGAGTTGTTAGCGGTAGTATTTGCCCTTAATAAATTTTGGTCATACCTTATCGGTTCTCCCATTACTTACTTCACCGACCACGTGGCACTGAAATACCTACTTGCAAAGAAAGATGTAAAGCCGCGTCTCATAAGGCGGATCCTACTCCTACAAGAGTTCAATCTCTCCATTAAAGATAAGAAAGGGGTAGAAAACGTCGTTGCCGACCACTTATCACGGCTTTCGTCCGATGTACCTAGTGATCCCATACCCATAGACGAATACTTTCTGGATGAGAAACTCTTTGCTACCTCTTCTTTGCCCTGGTTTGTGGATATAGTGAACTACCTCATCATGGGAGCCGTACCTCCCGACTGGACATCGCAAAATAAGAAGAGGTTTATTACTTGGTCGCGCATGTTCTTCTATGACGATCCTTTCCTTTTTAAATATTGCGCCAAAAAAATCATCCGACGATGTGTACTAGATGACGAGATCCCGAAAGTCATCCAGTTTTTTCATTCGAAAGCTTGTGGAGGCCACTTTTCGATGAAAAAGACGGCCGCTAAAATTCTGCAATGCGACCTCTATTAGCCCACAATATTTTGGGATGTAAACGTTTCTTGTAAATCTTGCAATAGGTGCCAACGGATGGGATCCATTACCCGACGAGACATGATGCCTCTTACCCTCATACTCATTATTGATATCTTTGACTGTTGGGATATTGACTTCATGGGACCTTTCCCCCCGTCCTTTGGTTTCCTATACATCCTTGTTGCGGTAGACTACGTTTCTAAATGGGTGGAAGCTATAGCTACTAAGACAAATGACAACATAGTGGTGATTAAGTTCCTGCAGGAACACATACTTTCTCACTTCGGTTCTCCGAAAGCGATAATCAGCGATAATGGCACGCACTTTTACAATAGGCCATTAGAGAAGCTAATGAGAAAGTATGGCGTCATTCACAAGGTTGGAACGACTTATCACCTGCAAACGAATGGGCAGGCCGAACTAGCAAATCGATAAATCAAGAACATTCTTGAAAAGACTGTCAATCCTATCGGGAAAGATTGGTCACTTAGATTGAATGATTCGTTATGGGCCTATCTCATCGCATATCAAAATCCACTCGGCATGTCCCCTTTCTTCTTTGTGTATGGAAAACCTTGCCATCTTCCTGTGGAGTTAGAACACAAGGCGTATTGGGTAATCAAGAAGTTGAAGTATGCCATGGATAAAGCCGGTGACGCTCGCAAGCTTCAATTAAATGAGTTAGAAGAGTTACACAATGATGCGTATGAGAATGCTAAAATTTCCAAACAAAGGATGAAACTCGCTCACGATAACATCATTCGACGCAAAGAGTTTCTTCCCGGGAAAAAAGTGCTTCTTTATAACTCTCGGCTTCATCTCTTTCCGGGCAAGTGGCGGTCACGATGGTCTGGCCCGTTCGTTGTGAAGAATGTTTTCCCTCATGGAGCTGTTGAATTAGACGATTTGAAAGGGGGAAATACATTTAAAGTAAATGGATAACGCCTACAACCATATCTAGAGGCGTGTGTGGAAGAAGTCGACACCGTTTGGTTGGTGGACCCCGTTTACGGCTATTACAGCGAGGTCGTCGCACCCCCGACGCGTATGGGGTGAGAGTTATGTGTGTGGTGAGAGTCGTGTGTGTAGTGAGAGTCCATAGGATTAGAGTATATTCGGGAGAAAGCATTCACATGTTTTGGGAAAGTGAGTCAAGTTGCGTTAACCATTGGTATCAAGAGGTTGTTCATCCAAAATTGATAGGGAGTATGTTGTGAAAGTGAATATTTTTGGAGAAGAGCATTCGAAACCAAGTTAGGGGGAAATCCAGCTCACAAACAGGAGCCGGACTGATTCCTTTAATTTAGGGACGGACCAGTCCGCCCCAGACCGGTTCCTTTCTTTTAGGGCCGGATCGGTCCGATAGTTAAAAAGTTCGAATATTAAAGGACCGGACTGGTCTGTTTTCCCCCTTTCCCAAGGTACACCCCCCTTCTCCCCAATCCCCTTCATTCCCTCCCATTTCATTCCCCCGCACCCAACCCTTCCATTTCCCTCCCAAATACACCCCATTTTCCCTCCCACCACTTTATCTCAAAATCCAAACCCTACCTACACCATTTCACCTATAAATAACCACCTCTACCCTCCCTTTCTCTCCACACCATCAACCACATCACTCCTCTCTTCTCTCTCCCAAATTTTCCAACCACCTCTCCCTGATATCATGGCCCAATGAACTACCCCCACCAAATGTGAATCCACCGACATCCTCCCATCCGACCATGAGGAATTCTGTTCCCGCCAAGAGGAACGTTGGTGCCATCGGTTCTTCGGTTCGAATCGCAAACTCCATATGGAGCGCGCTGTCTAATGGAAAGGTTTGCTCAACTCCGTCACCGCCCTCTTCATGGCTCAAGGTTGGTGCCGATTCCTCAAAAAATTGTACGAAGCGGTTTGGGTAGCCGAGGTCCCCTCCTTTTATGGCACCCTTGTTAGGACGGGTCATTTCGAGGCACAAGCATACGTGGATGGTACCGTCATCCCCTTTTCATTGGCCCTTCTCATGGATAAGTTGGCCGAATACGATGTTCTCGATGTCCAAGAATTCACCTATCCAAGGAACGTCGCCCCGGTCGCCAAAGAAATAATCATGGATCGCATTACCCCGGATGTTTCATGGACGGGGCAAACTATCGCGGTGGGCTGCCTCATGAGAAAGCCCTCCTCACCTTCCAAATAGTGTGTGCAAACATCTTGTAAACGTCCAATGATTACGCAATGCGGCCCCGTCAGGCCACCTTGACCTACCACCTTTTTGATCCACACACTTCCATAAACCTGGCCCGCACCCTATACGCCAACATCATCACCGCGTCCTTGGATGAGAAAGGTGCTGCCCCACTTCCATATGCACGATTTATTACCTCCATCCTAAAGGCTATGGGCATTGCGGCGCCGCTCGATCATACTCTCCTTCTTGGTCCTTTTGGACAGGAAACCCGCACTAAGAGCGCCAAACAGCTAGCCGTCCTTCGGGCGAGGCGGGGAAGTGATAGTGAGGATGAGGCTGCCTCGAGTGAGAGTGAAGAAGAGGAAGAAGAAGCAGCCACTGCTGATGTGGAGATGGGTGACGTAGGTGCGGATGAAGAGTCGGCGGACGAAGAGGATGACCCTAATTTTGAATAGGAGGGTAGCGACCTCACGAACCATATGGCGGCACTTGAGACGCGATTCGGTAACTTTTTGACTCACTATCGCCATGATACCAGCATGATGTTTCGCTTCCAAGCGGACATATACCGACGCCAAAAGGATCCAAACGAACCATTGCTATCTTATTTCTATGACCCCTATGGCCCCGGAGCGCCCGGTTCTTCCCAACCCCCGCCCTAGTGGAGTTGTATTTTGGTTGTGGTAGTTATATTTGCTTTCCCTGTTCACATGGCTGTATGTTTTTCCCTTTTTTGTACCACATTCCTGTTATCTATAAAATCTGCATTTTCACCATTTATTTGTTTTATTTATCGCACTTATTATTTTGCCTTGTTTAGATTTTATTCCTTTTTGCTTGAGGACAATGCAAAAGTCTAAGTTAGGGGTGGTCACAAGTGCGTATTTCTAAAACTTCACAAATTTTCAAAAATGCCCAGAAATTTCTAAAAAAAATGATAAAATTTTGAAAAATCCAAAAATATTTTTGTTCAAAATAAATAAAAATTGGAGTTCAAAATTTTCAAAAATATCATTAAAATTCGGATTAAAGTCTCAAGTTGTAAAATTCAACATACACAAAGCCGAAATTGACTAAAGATGGAAATTGAGCGAAAATTAACGACTTAACGAATAAGTGTGGAGATTAACAAACCCGGTGAGATTCGAGCCTATCACTTTTTGCGAATGTTTGAATCAATTCGAGTTAATTGTTAACTCAAAGTTCTTTTCAGCGCCTAAAAAGTCGTCGAGGATCTCAATCCTTTCATTTTGATCGGTTATGAAAAACGTGTGTGATATTGCTTTGAAAAACGTGCCAAAGTTGATCTCTAAACTTAAATTCATCTCGAAACGCATATGGTAATGCAATTGATATTTTGGACAATTAAGTAGGCCATCGTTTGTTACCCAAAAATTTTGGCCAGAAAAAGATGCGAAAAATCACCCCTTTTGCAACCCAAATTGAGCCAAATAGATTTTCCCTTTCGTTTGACAACCCAAAAAACCCAAATAACCCAGAATTGAGAAAAATGGTATCAGAAGATAGGTCCAATAAGTGCATATAAAGGGGAAAGAAAAAAAATAGATATGCTCAACAAAAATAGCAAGAAAAGAAGTGAAAAATTGAAAAATATAGAAAAAGAAGAAAAAATAAGCAATAGCCCGGAAAAAGCACAAATGGGCATCATAAGAAAATTTTCCAATTCCGAAGTTCCCAACCTTTCCCATATTATCCAATACACCTTTAACTCAAAAAAGTCCTAACCGAGTCCAAATTGTGAAATTGGTTACCGTGGAGAGTTAAAACACCAAAAGATAATATAAGAGATTAAATGTGTGAAAAAGAGGCGATGTTCCCGTTTCCCAATGACCGTATTCTGATGAAGAGATCTATTCACCATAAATTTCCGTCTTTCAGCTTGTATGCGTGACTTTGTGTCCGTTACATTTACTCTTTATATCACGCATACCGAGAGAATAGCCATAATCCGAGAGATTCATTTCTGAGAGCATTCAGTGAGAATTTAAAATTAAAATGAAGTTTCGGGTAAGTAACGTAATGATCAATCGATGAAAATTGGAGGTTTTATTTCTGGCTTCGCACACACGCACTATGATTTGAGACTATTAAACATGACTTGATGATGATTATTTTCTGGGAAAGTTTGATTTATAAAATTTATAGGTATTTTGATTTTTTTCCTTGAGTCGAATTTTGTGGGTATATTCACAGCAAACCCTCACGAGACACAACTCGTCCTACTAGGGTAACTTAGGGGTTTAAAGGCTTGTTGCATACGCTAAATGCAATCGCTTGCCTGCGAAAAAGGTATTCTATGCCAATAAAATGTTTTTAAGAGTTAAGCCATGCTAGGATTATTTTACATTGCTCGGGACGCGCAAAGTTCTAAGTTAAGGGTGTTTGATTAGGCATAAATTCTTCCTAATTTATCCCTTAATTTAGTTACTTTTAGCACCTCGAACAACGTAATCGATTTGAATTTATCTCATAATATTGCTACTGACTTATCCTAATGAGTACACCGAGTTTCTGGTATTTTGTATTGATTTTACAGGTATTTGATGTCAATTAAAGGAAGAAAGAAACCGGAAGAATCGAGAAAGAAAAGAAGGAAAGTCAAAAGGGTAAAATGTAATTTCTACTCGGAATTCGGATGAGGCACCTAAATAGAATTTGAATATATCAATTTCATGAGAACATAGGAAGAAATGACACCTCAATTGGAGTCCCGGTGAGAATGATATGAATGGTCAAAGTTAGAGAAAAGAAAGTCAAAGGCAGACCGATCCGCAGGAGGGCCGGACCGGTCCGTAGTGCAACATTCTAGAGAACCCCGAATCGAAAGAAAAATGAAGGAGGAGAAAAAAATAAAAGAATCGGTGTACCCCAGACCGGTGTGCCCCGGACTGGTCCACCCCAGAAATAAAAGAGCCGGTCCGCATTCAAGGCAGACTGATCCGCATGAGCCCCAGACCGGTCCGGCTGTCGAGATTTTAATTTCTTATCCTTCTCCTATGAAGAGTCCTAGTGCTGCTAAAACTCTTGGAATTTTTATAGCGTATATAAGCCCGAGTTTTTATCATTTTTAGGATGGAGAATTAATATAATTTTCCATTCTTTCTAGAAAACCCTAGTTTAGAGATAGTTTACAATTTTAATTCCAAGATTGAAGATTAATCAGATTTCTAAGATTCCAAGTGTTCTTAATTGCTGTTGTTACTGCTTTGGTAAGATTATGAGTTACTTTTCTATAGTCAAATTCCTTTCTACACCATTCTATAAATTTTCCTTAGTTTAATCATGGTTTTCTGTAATTCAAAAATTATTTTCATTAGATTCAACATGTTAGGCTAGATTTTATAAGGTCGAGATACATGAACCCAACCTGATGTGGTAGTTGCATGTGTATAATATTAATCCTCTGAATTTAGTGATTTATTACGACTGTATTGCGTAGGAACACGATAATTATAGATCTTTGGATCTCGTTTGCTTCTGGGTAACCGGGATGCTTTAGAATGCAATTCGAGTGTAACTATCGCGATACCGATTTACTCGTCCTCTGATTAAGTATGATGCGGGCTTGAACCTCATATACGTAATGCTTGGGAGTACTAGATTATGGTTCTAATTAATCATTTAAATTTACGATTAGTATTTTACCTGCAATACACTAGGTTGGGGGATTGTATTCCCGTCCTGTTTTTCTCATCACATAGTTTAAAGTTTTAAATCATTCTTCATCAGTATTTTAGGTAATTTAGAATAATTGCATTTTTTCATAATTTCATAATTGCATCTAGTGTAGTCATTCCACAAATTAAATCATTTTTCCTTTTCCTTTTTAGAGTCGATGTTAGGATTCATTCATCTGTCCAACGTCGTTACAATTCCATTGTCCTATTTCCCTGTGGATATGATCCCGACTTATCGGGTTTATTACTAACGCGACAGCCTTGCACTTGAGCCTAGAAGAGAACGCACATTAGAGCCACTTTCTGAGTCACGACAGATCGAGTAGTTTATCTTTGAATTGCTCAATGGATTATCTTTTTATATGCCTCGATTCATACATGCATGAGGTCATTTGAAAGTTAACTTCACATTTATATATTTGAGCTAAGTGAGTTGTTCCCCTATCAATTAAGTCATCTACATGTTGCTATGACTATGGAGGATTTGTGCATGCAAGAACCGCTTCCCGGATTTAAAAAAAAATAATTATTTAGCGTTGTTCTTGTTGTTGTTTATGAATGGAATCGGGACGCGAAAGAAAAAATTACTTTGCGTGAAGAGCCGCCATTGAAATTTCTCCTCAAAATGTGGAATTAAAAAAAATTAGTCAAGTCCTTCGTTGTTTAGTTGGTATGTTCATAAAAAAAGGAATATTAATGAGGGAGTTTGGTAGGATATATCAACGGGGGTGCACAATGACAATGTATCGTAGTTATGCTATTTTTGTCATGACTCTATTGGTTTCTAGAATCATCAAAATTATAGGCTTGTGTGCATTGTGTATGTTTGTTCCGTGAGTTCACTTTATATTGTCACATGTGGCTATATTTAAGTTTGATAAAGTTTTACAATCAAATGAGAACTCTATGAACATGTTTAGGTGATTGGGTCTATATTCCTTTAGTCTCTAGTTCACACCCCTTCACTTCTGTTTACCACATGTATTTAGACACATTTTTTCCATTTGAGTATGGAAAGCTTAATGTATGTTATGTCATGTGTGGTGTTTACATCTATATATATATGCATGTGCTTTCTTAATATATGTGTTTATGTATACATATAGTATTATGTATTTGCTTTGAGTCTTCGCCCTCCTAGCTAGTCCATGTTTGCTTTGAATTCAGAATTGATATCTATCATGTTGCGAATTTTGTTTGATATCCCATGCTTATCATAATACATTAAAATTGATATATTTTTGTCATCGCTTCATAGGTGATATTTATTAATCTTTGTACGGATGAGTTATACTTCATTGTTGCCCATATGCTTTAATGATCATGTCACTTTGTGAACCATTGCATGATAAACTTGTTTTTCCACATTCTTATCCCTTGTTTCTTTTAGGGGGAGTTTATGCTTTAATTGGGGATAAATAATTTATGTTATGATTCTTTAACCTTTGTCTATCCCAGAACAAAAAGGGGGAGAAATGGTATTTAAACCTTTTAGTTGGGGAGGTTTAACTTAGAGGGAGACGCGATATTCTTAGGTAGATCATGTTAGATAAAATGAGATAATTAATTAAGGGGGATAATTTATTTTACGCACTTTATATTGTCATATTACCTATGCATTTAATGGTGTGTTTAAGTGTGAAGGATTTCATCTTTATCATCACAGTAAGATTCTCAACTATGAGTCGAGTCCAGCGTCTGTAATTTTTATTTATTTTTGGGTGGGATTGTTTCTAGATGTGCTTGATGGACCATAGGATTTTTTATTTTGGGTTTTGTCCCGGAATAGCCAAAGGGGGATATTTATAAGGGAAAATTTCAAATCGAGTCATTTGAAGTGTTGGCCTAATTTTGAACAAAACTAATTGAGTCTTAGGATAGATGTTTATTGTATCCTTTCAAGCCTATGACATTTGAGTTGAAAACGCAGTGGCCCAGATATTAAAGTTGACATCATTGCCAATTTCTGGTGCCATGTTTCACATCATCAACATTTCCTCAATTCCAAGGTCTCTAAAAGGTATTATTGAATTTAATATATAAAGAAAGTCTTGGATATTTTTTTATGCGTGTCCTTTTATAAACATTTTGTCAAAACGACTCTTCAATTTCTCAAAAAATCATTAGAACTTTTCATAAAAGTTTTGGGCTTAAAAATTGAATTTGTATTTTTTGGATTGTCGTTCGAATGACAATGGGATCTAGTTCTAATGAGATGGCCAGTTCGTTCGAACGAGATTTCCAACGAGATTAAAATGAACTTTGCCCATTTTTTCTGAATTTTCGTTAGAAGTATGTTGGAACGACATTGGCGGGAAAAAATTTCTGCAGTTTTAATATTCCACCACCCACTTAACCTCTACTTTTCTACCAGTTTTAATCGGACGGGAAGACAGTTTTTTGACAGGACTTTGAGAGTTTTTCAAACAAAGATTGATAGAAAATTTTTCCATTAAGAAGTCCCTTTTATGTGTTGAGTTTAAAGATCAAATTTTTCCAAGAACTCATGTTTACACCCAATATGCTTGTATAGTTTAAATCCAAGTTCCTATATATATATATATATATATATATATATATATATATATATATATATATATATATATATATATATATATATATATATATATGCTTGGAGATAGTTTGGCTCTGGGTTTCATCTCTACCCATTAAGGAGAAAGTTTCATCTCTACCCATTAAGGCGAAAGGCACCATGTGTGGGTTGCCGGTAGCTAGGCCCCATTGATGGAGATAATTTGGCTCTGGGTTTCATCTCTACCGATTAGGGAGAAAGTTTCATCTCTACCCACTAAGGATAAAGGCACCATGTGTGGGTTGCCGGTAGCTAGGCCCCATTGATGGACTACAAGACTTCGGAGGACTCCGGAGTTGTCAAATAGGTGGAGGTTGAAGAGCGAAGAGCGTCAAGGCTTGAAAGGCAAGTCGTTGTTGTAAGTTTCTCTTGTCGCGTGTTTTGTAAAAATACCATACTTAGAGGACTTGTAGGCTGGGTCATCCGAGGTTTTTTCCGTTGTAGATTTTTCTCGTACATCGCGCCTTGTGTGTGTTGTGTGCTTATTTTTATCTTGTGAAATTTTCACTTAGAAGCATGCTAGGTTAATCAAGAATAAAGTTGTCTAATTGGTGCTAAGTTTAGTTTGTTTAACTTGAATTGAATTAAATTTTTGTTTAAGTGGAAATTAAAAATGGTTTGTTTAGTTAAATTTCATTTAAGTTTAATTTTGGAGAACTTAAAATTCTAGGTATTTAATTGTTAAGTTTTAAAAGGAATTTTCAGTTAAGTATATTGTGTGAACCATCTTTATTTTGGAATTTTAAAAATTATATTTTTCGAGAAATTGGTATCAGAGCATATTAATTTACTTTAAAGGAAATTCACATTTTCATTTAATTTCTCCGTGAAACGTGTGTGCGTTTACATATAAATGGAGATTAGAACCGCTTGACTCTCTTCATGGAAAAGACGGAGTGAGTTCATCGAAGGAATGTTCCCAAAATAATTATAATTAAAAGATATGATGTGTGCACTTATCGAGATATTAATCGTTATGATGGGACAACAATACGTGATGGAGAAGACCCAAACTATGAAAAATAAAATATGATATATATGAATTATATATAAAGATACGAACAAAGAAATGTGAGAAATGAGAAATGTAAATGAAAGAGAAATAGGACTCGAGTCTCGGGTTTTATCCCGAGATGCCTACATAGCCTATAACGGCATCAAAGTCCACGTAGTTTGCATGCAGCATATGGGGTAGGGTTTATCCCGTAGATTCGAACGAGTTTATATGATACGTGTGTGTATTGAAAGATGTTTTTTTATAGAAAAATAGTTTATGTCCAATATACTAATAAAGGATGAAGGGTTATTATGTATGATGGTCTAAAGTAAAAGACTAAATTTGAAAATTTATGTAAGTAATGTAAAAAGTAAAGAAATTCAAAGAGAGGGAAGAATGTTATACCTTATTTGAAGACTTAGAGGATTGATCTTTGATTGATGGAGAGCTTCCTTGCAAGTGAAGAATGTTGGAGGATTTCCACTAGATTGGAAAAGGATGGGAGTGAAAGGTCAAGAGAATTTCCACACAAGGAAACTTGTTGATCGAAGAAGAATGATGCTGAGATTACTAATGATGATGGATCTCTGGTGTGACTTGGGAGTGAGCTCATGCTCTCCTTTATAGGGTAGGGGGTTCCGATCAACAATGTCCTTTCACTTCCTATCGACAGGAAACCTAGACACACTACTAATAGGCATGAAAATAGACCTGTCGATTGGCAGTGTCGTGTAGATTTTCCTAGAAAAATAGTCATAGAACGCAGTCCGTTGATACGAATCGTGTAGAGGGCATTACATTAGAAAGGTAATTCAGAGGCCTTCAAAAGTCTTTATGACTTTTTCGAGTCTAGGGTTTGAATTTGGGTAAAATATGGATCAGAAACCCTCGTCGGTCCTTTAGATGGGAGATCGTTGGACGACGACGGACCATTCATCTGTATCATAAGTCTAAATTATGCACGAGGTGGACCATTAGAAAGTTTATGACACGTACTTTGACATTCCAAAGAGTTTTTCTTGGTTCAGATGGTTGATTTTGGTCCATTGGGGCTCGAAAGTGCCCAATGACATTTTAGAATAAAATGGCTTATTCGTCTGTACCGTAAGTCTGATTCATGCATGGGATGGACCGTTGTAAAGGGTATTATGTGAACTTCGATGATTCATTCAGTCTTGGTCGAGCTGAAGAGTTGATTTTGCTCAAACGGAGTCTAGGAGTGCCCGATGGCCTCCGGAACAATTTTTTAGGGAAAGAAGATTGTTCATTCGAACCATTATGTCATTTCACACACGGGACTGACCATTGGAAATATGTTTCAGTTCCCTTAAAAAAATCATTAAGCTTTCTCTCCGATGATGGATTTGATTGGGGTCAAATCGGGGCCCGGGAGCGCTCGACGGACTCCAGATAGGTTTTTTATGGTAAAATGGATCATTTGTTCGAATGGTTATGCTGATTTGCACATGGGGTGGACCGTTGGAAATGGGATTCAGAGCCCTTTAAAGATTCATCGAGCCTTCACCCTGATGTTGAAGTTAATTGTAGTCAAATGGAGCTCGAGAGCGCTCGATGGCCCCTAGATCGGTACTTGGAGTCTGACCTAGGGTTTACATTGAATTGAAAGGTGATGGGGACCTAGGGAAGGTCTTAGGGAGGTCCTAGAATGGGGTGTCTACATATACCCTCGATATGTGAGGTTGGAACAAGTGAAAGTCATTGATTAGACAACCCATGATTTTTAGGGAATGAGGTTGATTCTAGGGACCTAAGATGGGAATGGCCAATTTTGCAGGTCGATGTTGATTCTGAAGACATAAGTTGAGAAGAAAATTGTGTGGGTTGAAGCCAATTATGTAGGATTAAGTTGAGATGACCAATTCTGCAGGTCAAAGCCAATTTTGAGGGCTAAAGTAGAGTTGACCAATTATGCGGGTCGAAAGTAATTCTGAGGGCTTATGTAAAGATGACCAATTATGCGGGTTGAAGAAAATTCTAAGGACTTAAGTTTAAGATGAGAAATTATGCGGGCTTAAGTTTGAGATGACCAATTCTACGATTCAAAGCCAATTCCGAGGGCTTAAGTTTGAGATGAACAATTCTACGGGTCGAAGACGATTCTACGGGATTAAGTTTGAGATGACCAATTCTATGGGTCGAGGTCAATTTTGAGGGCTAAAGTAGAGATGACCAATTTTTCGGTTCAAAGCCACTTCTGAGGGTTTAAGTAGAGATGACTAATTCTGTGAGTCGAAACCAATTTTGAGGGCTTAATTAGAGATGGACCATTCTGCGGGTTGAAGCCAATTCTAAGGGCTTAAGTTGAGATGTGAGGGGTGTGCATTTTTATAAGACTCTACTAGGGAGAGTATATTGGGTTCTTCTGGGGAGAACTAGGGATTCCGTTAGGGAGAACCTGGGGTTCTATTGGTATAATTTTTTAAATTCCATTAGGGAGAACTTGGGGTTCTGTTAGAAGAATTTGGAATTCCACTGGGGAATTTTTTTATTAGAGACTTTTTCGGAGAAATATCCAGTTGGCTTTAAAGTCCCACTGGGGACGTTGGATTTAAAAATTATTCTGGGGAAATGGTTGTTGGGATTATTTTGTAAGGTTTTAAACTGGGTATAACCCAATATTAATCTGACAGGGGATTTAGGATCTTGAAAAATTATTTTGGTGGTGGAGAAATACTCTAATACGCATTAAATATTTTTAGGAATTTTCCAAGAATTTTTTTGTCATTTTTAGTGAATTTTTTTATGAAATTTCAAGGGGATGCTGACTAGCATGGTGCAAGAGGTGCCAATCAGTACTGGCACGGTCTTCTGGGCTGCCGCGAGCAGGTGAAAGTATGGTGCCGATCGGTGGGTGTCAGGGAGATGCCGATCGACATGACCTTTAGCTTCCTATAAAAAGGGGAGGTTTCTCTTTATTTTTCATAGCCTCTATCTATTTTTTTCTACTTTTATCTTCTGCGAACTTCTTTAGCGTTCTTTCATCTTTCGAGATTAAGAAATAGCGGACTTCTTAGGAAGCAAAACTCATTAGGCGTGGAATGGAGGGACAAAGTGCCCTTAGTGCTGGGCAATGAGAATGCCTTTGAGCTGTTCGAGCAAGTTGTGGATTATCGAACTCTTCTTTATGAGCAGGCACATCATCGATCATCTAGGGTGATGGACCCTAATGGTTATGCAAGTGCAAATGACTTTTGGTATTCCTTGTATTTTCTTTTTTTTTTGGATTTTGACATAGGTTTTCCTTTTGTTTGGACATATTGATGTATCTATATCGATCATGCATTCCCAGAGGATGATAGGGCTCAAGTATGTGTTGGATTTCCTTCTGGTTGTGGTGCATTGGATGGTTACTTTCCTAGGCTTTGGCCATCAGGCGGCTACTTTAGATGAGATGACGTGATCTATGACCTTTCTTTGCGCATTGAGGGAGAGGTGGTGGGACACTACCCACACCATTCATTTGGGTATTGGGGAGATGACTGTAACTCCTATTGACATTCAGCAGTTATTGGGGATCGATTGTGACGGTACACAAATTGAGATGGACCGTTCTTTTCGGGTGATGACGTAGGTTGTGGCAGAGGCGTTGGGGGGTGATATTGGGTGCATAGTCTCTAGGGACTCCATCTGTCTTTTTTCCCTGAAGCATGTTTTGGTGAGTCAGCAGGATAACGAAACTGACGGGCTGCAGGTGAGGCAAAAGACCCATTTGTTTATTCTTCTGTTGTTGGGAGGTTTTCTAGTGACGACGTCGTCCATTTGTGGTTCTAACCTTATGTGAGGGTGTTTACGAACATCCCTCTATATGATTGGGGGAGTCTGACTTTGGCAACACTTTATTCTTCATCGGATGCATTCAGTCGGTGCTGTTAGCAGACTTTTATTGGGGCCTCATATTTATTGGAGGTACTTTTATATTTTCTGCACTTTCCTGTATGAATTATCCTTTTATTGCCTTTTTTGGTTTGTTCTGATTAGTTGACCTTTGTCCTTTGGAGACGTGGTTTTAGGAGGTGATTGGTCATAATGGCCATCTGATAGCTTTAAAGGATGAGTTTGTGGGGGACTACTGCAGGATGAACTAGTGGTCGAAGTCTAACCAGCAATCCAGACAGTCTCTTTCTCTGGCAGTGGTGCAACAGGTTTTGACTGGCTTGACGAGTGATAGGGTAAGTTCTTATTTTTTTCCTTTTGAGTATCCCCTAAATTTTATATTTCCGAACACTGACTCTTTATAGGGGAATTATAGGTGACTTTTTACCCCTAGATGGCTATTCAGTACACGGGGATGTCTGGGGGACATACACAGATCCATCGACTACTAGCGCATGAGTTCGTCTAGTGCTGTTACTTAGGAGAGAGAGTAGGCCGACAGGTGGTGGAGGATGAGGTGATGGTTCCACCTATGATTCCCTCGATGTACATAAGGCAGGTGTGGGAGATGTCAGAGGATGCAAGGGTGGCAGTGATGATCGGTGAGCCCTACTCGTCATAAACCCACACGATGGTGATATATGATTATATGGATTTTTTGGTGAGATGGCTGATGCGGCCCAGTATGTATGAGGTGGTGAATGTGCCTCCTCTTCCTGCAGTTCCTGGTAGTGGCTCGAGTCGATCGGTGGGTCTTCCTATACCGTGGGTGGTGCATTGATGTCAGCGGCAGTGCCAGTTACATAGGTTCATTTCCTTTGACTCGCACCTCCTTCTTATAATATCCGACTGCCAAGTGGGGGAGGGGGGGTAAGTGTACAACATCATCCCATTGCGATTGACCCGACATAGCTGGGGCTAACAGAGGATGTCCTTCAGCCAAAGGTGTATCTTTATTTCTTTGATTTTGTCCTTATGATTTCTTCTTTTTATTTAGATTGATATATTCATCTTTGTTCTTCTTATAACATGTTCGGGTATCGACCAACTGGCTGAAGGATATCCAGGACTGGGTGTCTTTAGTGACTGCTCACATCTGTGATGCAGTTCTGGTGCCTTCCTGCTTGGTGCCATCTACTTCATCCGAGGAGGAGTCTGGATCCGGTAGCAAGGGTTCCTAGGTTCATCACTGGGGAAAGCGTGCACATCGCAGGGACGAGGGTTTTAAGAGAGAGAGAGAGAAAGAAATGGGGGTTCGGGCTGAGTCCCATTATTTTTATGTTTTTTTTCCTGCAAAACAAATTTTTGTAATGGAATCACAAGCTATATGAAATCAAATGTTTTTTATTTATCTATTTGGATGTTTTAATCTATATGCACTTTTTACTTTTCTATTGATACGGTAAAAAGGACTTAAAAGATGAATGATAAATGAATTATGATTTTAAAAAGAAAGGGAGAAAGAATGAAGTTTTGGGTTTTAGAATATTTTGGAGAAAAAAACGGGGTTTGCTGATCGGTATACCCATTGTCCTGCCTATCGGCAGGTTAATCCAGTCAAGTTATTCCAAGGTTTGATTGCACTTTTTTCCATCTACTATGTCCTTTGGTGGGTAGAGCTTCATCTGGATTTTTGTTGGGTGTTTGTCTTTAACCAATGTTTTCAAGTATAAAAGGGGGTAATATGGAGTGATTTTATCCAACTTTCCTTTTTCTAGGCTTGTGTCTTTGTTATTTCCATCATGGATTTTCCCGTAAGTGCTGAATTTGCCGCATACCTCGAGAATTTAGAGGCCATGTTCTCATATAATGTGGTCTACGACGCCTCTAACCTGCGTCGAGTTTCTGTCCTGCGTCGAGTTTCAGTATGGCATAACTGGCCTCTTAACTGGTACATGTTGACAGCGACAACCCAGTTTTGGTACCCCGATGACCATGTCTTTCGTTTCATCTTAAACGAGGTATGTTTGACTTATGATAATTTTTTTTGCTATGCTGGGGATCAATCCCAGTGTGGTCGGGGCCTTACCTAAATTTTCTCGATCTCTATTAATGGGGTTTCTTCATATTTCTCCCTCAACATCTTGGTCTTTAGTCACTGGCAGGATGATTTCTCTCCTGGTTGTGCTGCACTCTGTGCGTTTACAGGAGATTATTGATGTCGGCTATGCCCGAGCCGTTGCTTTAGGCCTAACTTTGAGGCTGCTACTTGTGACAAGGGACTTGATGGTGGACCCCCAACTTGCGGTTATCACTGTATGGATGTCATATCCCAGCAATCTTGTGATGATGATACTAGCAGAGACCCTGAATGGCCTAGACGCTTGGCGGGAAGGTCATTCTGACTTTCTAAGGGGGAGCCCTATAATGTTGTTCATGTGGTTATCTGAAAGATTTTATTTGGCGGTCCTTCCTGAGTACCCCTCGGGAGTCATGCTAAATTTCTTTAACCCTTATTTCATCAGTTTCGACCCATCTGTAGAGAACTGGATTCACTGGTTTATGGAGTATGGATCTCGATGCTTGCGTTGGTCTGTACTCTAGTGAGGGGAATTGGAACCTATTTTGGAAATGGGGGAGTAGTCGTATGTTTGACTAGTCGGACTTTGCCAGACTTCCTTTTACTTCCTTTGGTGACTCCTGCATCAGGTTGAGTGGGATCAAATCGTGCCTTCCCATGCCCTGGATTTTTTTTCCTGTGAAGAATTTGACTGAGGGCTTGTGCATGCGACTAGGTTCTCGATGGGAGAATCATCAATAGTTAACCTGTCCTTCCCAATATGTTGGCATAGCTGGGCATGTTTTAGGGGACTATATGAAATGGCTATGGAGGAGAGTAGTGGCCAAGATTTTGCCTGAGGAGACTGGGCTAAGGTGGTTTGCGATGTTCGACACTATGGAGGGAGGTGTAGTGGTTTTTCCCAGACTGGTTCTGGCGTATCGCTCCACGGAACATCTCCGGTATACCATGCAGTCTGGGGAGGCTTGGGGTCCTCAAGATGGAGGAGATGATGATGGAGTTGGGTCCTTTGGTAGTCATGGTTAGGATCCTCCGTGGAGTTTTATTTGTGAAGCGGTTGTTTTATGTGTTTGGAATAAAAATTGGGAATGTTTGGGGAAACTTTGTCTTGGGAGTAATTGGCGGGGAAATTATTTGGCTCCCTACACTGATACTTTATGTAATTTGTACCGAATTTTCTCAAGATGGAAATACAAAAATATTTAAATTTCATTCATGTTCCTCTTGATGAATTTTACATTTGAATTATCTGCACCAATCGCTAAGGCATACATAATAATTTTGTTCATGTAAATGATAAAATGAACTTTCATTGTGAGAAAGAAGGGGATTGTTCCCATGTAAAGCGTATGAGTTTCCTAAGTACCTTTAGGGGGTTTGATAATTTTCATTTTTTGAAAAAAGGGTTTTTTAGAGGATAAGGCCCCACGTAGTTCTGGGTAGAGGGAAATGAAGATTTTTTTTTAGAATAGAAGGGGGATGAGAAAAGTTATAGAGCGCTGAGATTTCGAACTAGGTTTAGAATTTCTTGAGACGGTCCAGGTTGACTGGATGCACCATCTCTTCTCCATTTAGGTAAGTGACTATAGCGGTGTCACCGGATATGATCTTTTTAACAACGTAGGGGCCACCCTAGTTAGGCTTAAATTTCCCTCATAGATCCCTTACGGGTTCTCTGAAAGCTCTAATGCCAGTTTTTTCGTCGAATTTTCTTTGAAGCATGACACGTAGTGAAGGTATTTCTAGCTCAATGGGTAGGACTGCTTCCATGTCGTATACTAGGGAGTAAGGGGTAGCCTCAGTAGGTGCTCGAACTATAGTACGGTAGCCCCAAAGTGCGTAAGGGATCTGGCCCAATCTCGATAAGCTTCGGTCATCTTGTTGATGATTTCTTTGAGGTTCTTATTACTGTCTTCAACTGAACCATTGGTTTATGGTATGTAGGGAGAGGATTTGTGTCTTTGAATCCCATACTTGTCGACTAGTTCTGTGACTTCGATCTTGAAGTGTAACTCGTTATCTTTTGCTAGCTCGTGAGAGACCCCGTACCGGCATATGATATTCTTCCGGATGAACTTGGCTACTATCTTGGAATTCAGGACTGCATAAGACTCAGCTTTGACCCATTTGGTGAAGTAATTGATGGCAACCAGGATAAACTCATGACCATTGGAGGCTTTAGGCATGACTTTCCCAATGATATCGATGCCCCGAGTGGTGAATGGCAATGGGGAGGTCATGTTATACAATTCCCACTAAGGCAAGTGTTAAAGATTAGAGAATTATTAACATTTCAAGCATCTCCGGACATAGGCAGTGCAATCCTGAACCATGGTGGTCCAGTAATAGCCCTGTTGAATAATCTTCTTGGTGAGCATATGGCCATTTATGTGGGGTTCACACTTCCCATTGTGGATTTTCTTCATCCTTTCTTCAATGTCATCCCTTACGATGCGATGTAGGGGGTTCCATCGAAGTTCCTCTTGATTAGTGCTTTATCACAGACAATGTATTGGGCAACCAGTTTTTTAGAGGGTTGCTTGGTCTTTCTTATTGGCATCTTGAGGGTATCTATCATGTTTGAGGAGGCACTAAATGTCATAGTACTAGCAACCGGTTAAGACGAAGTCTTCTTCTATGATCAACTCGATGTGGTAGCAGTGGGTCGGTTTTTCTTATTTCTAGATTAGGAAAGGGGCCATTGTTATTCCTTTAGACATGTTGTCCATGGAGGACAGGGTAGCCAAGGCATCGACTAGGTTGGTCTTTGCTCGGGGTAAGTAATGGAAGGTGATAACTCAGAACTTGGAGGCCAGCTCTTATTGCTATGCGTGGAATGCTAAGAGTTTTTCATCCTTGACTTTCCATTTTTGTAGTACCTAGACGATGATGAGGGCAGAGTCTCTGTAGATGTTGAGGCACTGAATACATTTCTTGAGAGTGACTTTGAGACCTGTTGTGCATGCTTCGTACTCGGTTATATTGCTGGTGCAAGGAAAATCTAGCTTGATGGCAATGGGAGTGAGAGAGTCATATGGGGTGACTAAGAGTATCCCAATGTCATATCATTTCTTATTAGTAGCACCGTCAAAGAACATTTGCCACTGTAAGTCTTCTTGAGAGGTGCAAAAAAAATATTTTTGTCTGGGAATTCGAAAATCCACACGTAGGCTTCTTCTATAAGGTAGTCAACAATGTAGTCGGAGATGTATCTCCCTTTTATGGTCTTTTGGGTGACATATACGATATCAAATTCGGATAGAAACATCACCCATCGAGCCATTCAGCTAAACAGGGCAGGCTTCTCAAGCGGGTACTTTATAGGATCCATCTGGGACACAAGTCTTATGGGAAAGGAGAGCATAGTGCGCCGTAATTTTTGAGTGACCCAAAAAAGGACGACACATGCTATCTCCAAGGCAGTGTAGTTATCTTCGTACCCAGATAATTTGCTACTAGGGTAGTAGATGGCCCTCTTTTTGCGGGTTTCTTAAAGGTATTGGGCAACCAAAGCCCAAGCTACAATGTATGTTACAATTAAGTAGAAAGGTAGAGGGAGACTAGGATGCCGTGGCATGAGTACCGAAGGTTGGGTTAGATACTGTTTGATTCAATCAAAGTCTTCCTGCCAATCTTCATTCTAGACTTTGGTGGAATCCTTCAAAAGGTGTTTGAAGACGGGTTCACAAATAGAAGTCAACTAGTTGATGAACCAGGTGATATATTATAATTTTCCTAAGAATCCCGACACTTCTTTCTCCGTCCGGGGTGGCAAAATTTCGAGTATGGCTTTCAATTAGGAAGGGTCTGCTTCGATTCCATTTTCTCTGACCATGAATCCCAAAAGGTTTCCCTTGGTGACTCCGAAGACACATTTTTATGGGTTTAACCGCATCTGGTATTACCTTAGCCACTCAAAGAACTTTCAGAGGGTGGGAACATGACCTTCCTGAGTCTTGGATTTATTGATCATATCGTCTATGTAGAACTCAACTTCTCTGTGTATCAAATCATGCAAAATGGTAATGGCAACCCTTTGGAAGGTAGCCACTACATTTTTAAGCCTGAATGGCATGACTGTTTAATAAAAGGTTTTCCATGGGGTGATGAATACGGCCTTTTCTTGATGATCATGGTGCTTCTTGATCTGATTGTATCCGATAAACCAATCAATAAATGACTTGAGAGCGTGAGTGGTCGTGTTGTCCATAATCATATCTATATTAGGCAGTTGGTAATAATATTTTGGATATACTTTGTTCAAGTCTAAGTAATCAATGCACATGCGGGGCTTCCCTTCGGATTTTAGCATGGGCATAATTTTAGCTAGCCATGTAGGATATTCGATTACCCTGATGAATCCTATGTTCAACTATTTGACCACTTCTTCCTGAAACTTGAGCGACCATTCGGTGTGGAGCTTTTGTTGTTTCTGCTTGATCGGTTTGCATTTCGAGAGAATTAGAATCTTATGCTAAGTGATCTCGGGATCAATGTAGGGAATATAATCATAAGACCATGAGAAGACATCAATAAATTCCTTTAATATTTCTTTGAGTTTCGAGCGCTTATGTTAGTCAAGGGTGGACCCTATCATATTCTCAAGCAGTTGGATACTAGGACTAAGATTAATAACAATAGCTTAATCGTCATTAATATTAACGTGATTATGTTATTTGTTATTAACCTTATTAAGATCAGTTGACAATTATTTATTTGCAAAATCATCATCATCAATAGTTTGATCAGAATCAAAACAATTAATGTATGGCATAACAAGATACTCAAAATCCTCATCTATTTCATTCTTAGAAAAAACAACGTTGAGAACCTCGTCAAAGGAGGTCTTGGTGACATTGATATTAGAGAGAGGACAAAAGGAGGGAGCAGAAGAGATAAGGTAAAAAGTTGGGTTGGTTTGCATCTCAATAAGAGAGACTAGTATGGCAGTCCAGTTAAGGAGGGGTGCATCAGTAGCTTTGATTAGGAAGGATGGATTCGACGGGGCATATTTGAATGGATCATGCAGAGTATTAGCCCCAGTGTTTTCAGATTAAAGGAATCTTTAGAGTCACTTTCCTCAAAAACCCAGGTGATAGCCATAGTCTTCTCAATGATTGGTTGCACCTAATGTTGGGAAATTTTGACCCCTGAGTAGTTGTCTTGAAAGAAGATCCCCATCCCTGGATTCATCTTCATATCCACATGGTCATACCATGGCTCGAGAAAACTATAGAAGAGGAAGTTCTCGCCTTCTTTAATGAATCTCCCATTTAAGGAGTCTCCAGACACAGTTTAAGCACTTTCTAACCTTCTCTTCCATCGAGGTTACTGGAGCATTCTGAATTCTTTTAGCATGGGCTAATAGCCTAGGCCGCGGGGAGGATAAGCCTTCCACAAGACTATGGGTTCCAATATCATTTAATGTCATCATCCCAACCCTAGTCCTGGCATGAAGTGCATTTTTGTTAACATCTCTATTACATTGACGTTGCCATGAGGGCTATGCTCTGGACATACCCATTATTTAAAATCTTTTCCTATCAGGAGCATAAGTGGTTCGGCTCAAAATCCAGATAGTAGCATGACATTTACCCCATGCTGAATCTCAAGTATTAGATTATTGGTGCTAGCATTATCATTACTATCATCATCGCCTATGATGGTGATGACCAACCCTTCAGCAAAGAATTTTAATTTCTGATAAAGAGAGGAGGAGACCCCTTTGATGCTGTGAAGCCATGTTCGTCCAAGCAAGAGGTTAAAGTAGGTAGGTATGTCAATGACTTGGAACTCAGTAATTGGGTTTATAGGGCCATCCCCTACTATAAGCTTTATGGATACCATCCACTCTCATCGGGTGTTGGGTAAGCATGAACTATGGTAGAAGTCAAAGCAAGGTCACTTACTCTCGGTACTATGCAATCGAAGGTTCTTAATGGTATGACATTCAGTGTTGATCCATTATGTACGAGCGAGAGTGGGAGTGTCTTCCCCATCACTTCGACAGAGATATTGAGAGAATAGTTATGGTTAGGACCAATCTTCGGGATTTCTTCTTCAGAGAAAGAATTTAATCTCGTAGAGGTTAAGGAGCAGAATTGGTTCATGAATTCTTATGGGGTGGTAGAAGGAGGGACTGTGAGCCCGGTGAGTAACTTAATCAGAGCATTCCGATGTAACTGGGAAGTCAAGAAGAGTTCTCATAAGGTGATGTTAGCTTAAGTTTTCTTTAAATTATTGAGGATCTTAATATCCTCAATGGTCGACATAGGTAGTTCTTGGATAACTCCCTTTCCTTTATCTGTTACTGTTAACTGAGGGTTCGGCCCCTGATAGTGGCTTTCGGATCTAGTCATGTGGTTTACGGAGTAAGGAAAAAATAGGAACCTTGTTTCTTAATCTACTTTGGGTTATCTGACTATTCGGTTGACTTCACCTAGAAGGTCTTATAAAGAGATCATTCCACAGACGATTAGTATTGGGCTAAATTTTTGTAGTATTGATTCTTAATCTGAGCTGTCAAACTCATCCCCCATCCGGTGGCGACAATGTCTACTTTCCAGGAGACGCCTATGTATTCCATAACTTCCTTAGTTTCTTCATATAGATCCTCCCACTCAACGAGGAGATGCAAAGGTAAAGAAACCAACTTCCCTTGTATCTTTAAAGCATCGAGAAGTTCGTATATACTTCAAACTTCATTGTTCTATCAAAATAATTCTGCCACAACCTGCACTACATCATTTAGACGGACTTCATCAACGGGCACCACCCACTCATCTGACTCTCGTACCCACTTTTGGGATTTCATGAATAGGATACTACATCTCTGGAAGTCAATAGTCAATTTAGAGGGACATTTTATCCCTAACTCTAGTAGTTGATTCAATACTGCGGGTAATTCTGTGTATTTTCCTTCAGAATGGGTACAAATGGCAATACATGCCCTTGTAAGGAGTGACATGACCTGATCGGTAAAACTGATAGGATGTAGGAGGAAATAGGATCAACCTTTTAGCGGTTTGGGTGAGTATATATGTATGATGGGTGATTTATCGCGTACAATTTGGGTGCGTGGATCAAATTATGGATTAGCTTACAAGAAGATAGTATTGGCATAATTTGGAAGTGGATTACTAGTGGTGTTGGGTTTTGGATTGCCTGGTGGGGCGATGGTATCCCGGTCAATTAGACCTTGGATTAGATTTCAAAGGTGGAAGTATTGATCATTTGTATGACTGACCATATGGTGTAAATCATAATGGGCATTATATCTGAAATTTTTGGCAAGCGGGCGTGGCAGTGGATGACGGTCCATTGGCTTGATGAGATTCTAATTTAACAAGGATTGATAAATTTTGGAGAGAGGAGCGTGGAGCTTGGTGTATTTTTTTTTACTGGGTTAGGAAGATTTTCTAACACCCAAGTAGTCGTAGACTGTGAGATGTTGTTGATGGTGGAAATCGTAGTGTTTGAAGGTCTGTCATACTTCCTTGGAGTGAACTGTCTGTATACTTTCTTCAGATCAATTTATGTTTTAGTGATACCTTATTCAATCTCTGCCCCGTCTTCTCGGAGGGCTAGGAAATGGGGGTAATATTGTCCTCCCAGCGTCGCTCGGACATGGGGTAGGTAATTCTTCTTCACCATGACCTGCTCTTCTTCGGAAGGTCGGTTAGTAATAGTGGCTGCTTTTTCTCTCCATCTTGTGATGAAACTACTGACATTTTCTCGCAAATTCCACTTCAAGAGTTCTAAATCATATAGTGTAACCTCCGATTCCTCGTTGTAATACTACGACTTGAACTCATGGGCCACATCCTCCTAACTTAGGATTTTGGATTCCTCAAGGGATAAAAACCAATGGAAAGTGTTGTTTTTCAGCGTCATCTGGAACATCTAGGTCATTATTTCCTCGGAGGCACCTAGGATAGCCATGGCTCCGTGATAGCTTCAAAGATGAACAATTAGGGGCCCGCTACCCCTAAATTTCTCAATATTGGGAATCTTGAATTTTTCAGACAAGCTAGCCTTAGGATAGGGAAACATATGGGTGTAATCCATGTAGTTCTCGGAGATTCAGACTTGGTCAAACTTTTTGGCCAACATCCTGAGGTCTTCCTTCTCATTTTTCAACTCTGCCTCTTTTGGATCGGTAGGCACTGTTTTCCCCAGTTTGAGCAAGATTTGGTGTGGGGAGTTGAGTTGGTAGTGGACCATTAGCAAGAGGGGCATGCAGAGCGTGCTAATAGTCTTTGAGGACCCAGATAGGTTCAGGTGCGGGCATACCCATAGAAAGGGGAACAAGGACCTCGGGCTCTTTGGAATAGGGCCCAGATTCACTGCATCTCATGGATCCCGATTTGAAGGTTGTCAATGTTAGCAGTTAGCTGGACTAGGGCCGTCATCAAATTAATCTTCACGATAGGTGTTTGGTCTGCATTATCCATAGAGAGTTGGTCTAGATGGATTTCGAACTCAAAAGAAGTATTGGGAGGACTGACGGAGCCTCTGGTAGATTCGACGGAAGACTGGAGCTAAAAGGGAGCCAGGTCAAGAGTCAGGTATGTGATCGACCTGAGATGAAAAAGGATTAAAATTTATTTTTGAAATAGAGAAGGAAAACTTCTATTATTTTGAAAAAGAGGAAAATATTTTTGGTAATTTTGATAGAAGAGAGGAAAACTCTTTGACATTTTGAAAAAGGAGGAAAATATTTTTGGTATTTTTTATAAATGAAGAAGGAAAAATATTTTTGACACTTATGATAAAGAATGAGAGAGAGATGAGGGAACAGTCCCAGAATCATTATTATTATTTATTACATTTCCACTTGTATTAGGTTATCCTAAACGTAAAAAGAAAAATGTCGAATGGGACCTGAGCCTAGAAAATTGGGTTTGATAAAAATATGTAAAATATGGGTGGACTTGTTATAGGCTCATGGACAGGGTTCCATTATAGAAAAAAGCAAAATCACAAGAAATTTTGGGTGCCCTGCCAACCCAGTATTCCAGCAGATTTTTAGGTATTAATCGGCAAACTAAATATGAGTGCCATAGGTTTGACACCTATATGAGGGTATGCAGTTGCTGGGTCAATTGGAAAGGTTCCCCCCTTTGACATGATTTCCATGACATACGTCTTTCTTTTGAGGGTAATCGATTCGTGTGGACAAACTATTTGATATACTTGAGTGTACGTGAATTGCCTCACTATATACCTCGTGGATATAGTACATGTGAGAGCAAAATTGATATACTCGACGTATGTGAATGACTTCCCTACTATATAACTCCCATCATTACTTTGGTCTAGCAGTTTGATGCGGAGGGAATCGTTCGATATACATTGATGGTACTTAGCCAATGGAAGGTGGGAGTCATCTTGCTTAGGCTAACTGCGACCTGGCGGACTAGCATCGATCACAAAGTGACCCCCAATTACGGGTTAATCATTTGGTCAATAGTGACCTTGTCGATGTAGTGTGCAAAAATGCATGATTTTTGGTTAGTATATTATGGATAGAGTATTTTATTCATGATGATCTTTATACTAAGAAGAATGTACAAGTAAGTAATTCTAGCATGGAAATTACACTAAGCATTGATATGTGAGAGTGTGTGATGTGTAATTATCTATAAGTGAGTGTGTGGAAGTGAACGTAATCATGGATCGACAATAAGTGGTGTGTGAACATGGATATATGTGACAAGTGGAGGTGTATTTTAGTGACACCTAAGCATGGATATTATAAGTGGTGTGTGCAACATGTGGATATTAGTAATACTACGTGTAAGTGGAGTGAGGAGTTCATGAAGAATATTTACAAGGTTCTGAGTGAGGAGTGACATAAGTGTGAGGTGTGTATGTACATACCATTTCATATGCACATAAGAAATGGTAACACCCATGCAAACAAAGCCTATCCCTCTAAGTCAAAATTCGTCCCTAGCGGAGTCACCACTGTGGCCATCCCAAAAGGTTCGTCTCCCTTTCCTTTTTCTCTTTCTCATGGGGCGTTTTCCTGAGGGATAAAACGAATAAAAGAAAGAGGAGGGTGAACATAAAGGTCTCATTCCCCTACACTTTCTTATTCAAAAGAGGGAATGCTTTGGTCGTCGTCAATATGGAGCCATGTAAACAGATGGAGTCACCAGTCTATTTTGCATAAAATAGGCAAAAGAACAAGTTTCCACCTCGAGAGACGGCATCACAAGACTAACTGATGCTTACAAAACCAATAGTTTGGAAGTTACGGAATAGGAAGGTGTTAGGCACCCATTATGCCATTTCGGTCTCTCATGGGCATGTTTTACTATTTCCTTAATTTCTCTATGAAATGTATGTGCGTGTATATATAAATGGAGATTAGAATTGCTCGACTCGCATCATGGAAAGGATGGAGTGAGATGATTGAAGGAATGTTCCCAAAATAATTATAAGTAAAAGACATGATGTGTGCGCTTATCGAGATATTAATTGTTATGACGGAACGAAAATATGTGTTGGATAAGACGCGATATATGAAAGAAAAAAAATATGATATATATATATAAAGATACGAATTGTGAGGACATTGTCCATCACAATTTAGTATGTCGTATACCGCTACAAGTTGCTACAAAGTCGTCGAAGGATTGAGAGGATTACATCTACACAAAATGAATCCGACTTACAAGAAGACTTCAACATTCAATCCCAACAAGGACGAATTTGGTAAAATGTGTTTAAGTTCCATTTACATTTTACATTAAAAGTGTTGGGATATTTTTATAAAAGTTTAAATGCCTTTTGAAATGATTTTAAATGGCTTTTAATTTTTTCAAAATCATAAAAGGTTTTGATAAACATATCCTGATCCCGTGAACAGTTTTAAAATTTGAGGATTCCAAGTTCTTTAAAACTTTTTAAGTGGATCAGTGATTGTCGTTCAAACGACGTCACATATAATTCGAACGAGATGGAGTTTTGCTCGAACGACATCGCACTTCGTTCAAACGATAGAGGTTTTTGTTATCACATCGATGCCTTGATTTTTATTATAAATAAGGGTGTCAGGCTTCTGATTTTTGTGTGGAGAAACACTGGTTTTAAAAATAATACGATTTTGAGTGTTTTGGTTTATCCTCCAACAGTTTTGAGGGTTCATATTTTGTTTTTACAATTCACAATCCCAATAGCTTTTGTGTGAGTTGTTATGTGGAACCCAAAAACATAGTTTTCTACTGTTTCACTCTTTGTGGTGAGATCTCTACAATCGAGGGATACGTGCTATTGTGGAGTGAGTCTCTACGAATTTTATGACTGCGAGTCATTGAGGATCTTTTGCATGTTGATTCTTTACTGAAGACCGTGTGTCGTTGTGGTATAGCTGTGTGTGAACCATTGTTGATTTCTAGCCGATGCTTTGAAGGTTTAATGAAGACACCATGCGTTACAGTTGTGGGAGATTATCAGGTTTTATGTAAGTCAATGGTCTTGTAAACTTGTCAAAGTTCTAGAAATAAAGGTTTTGCCCTTCGGGGATTTTTCCTGAATTTTGTGTCACATGATTACTTGATTTGTTTTGACACGTAGTTGCATATTTTAGGGATGAACTAAAATTAGTTTAAAATTAGGGAATTTTTTTAAAACCACCGAAGCAATTAATATTTTGCATCCTCAAATTGGTATCAGAGCCTGTTGCACTAATTTACTGTGTAGATCCTGTAGTGCAATTATTTTTGGTCGTTACTTATGTTCCTCTCCTAATTTATTTTCTCGATGGATTCTCATACTATTGATGTTGTTAGTCGATATGAGTTTGATAAAGTTCATGATCGGGCGAAAAAATTAACTATTTTGAATTTGAAACTTTGCAAAAGAATTAAAATTTTGGAAGAAGAAAATTCTCTTTTTAAAAATAAGTTTGAAAATTTTCAAACTCAAAGAGATATTTGTCGTGAGCACTTTGGCAATTTGTGTATTGACTTTGATTCTTTAAAATTTGCCAAAAAGGAGAGTGATGATAAAGTCCTAGTTTTATAAAAAGAATTGGAGGACTTAAAAAATTCTAGGGTTCCCGTTTGTACAGTCGAGGATAAAAAAACTAATCGATGATTATACAGAACGTGAAGAGACTCCCAAGGATAAGTTTGTTTTAATTGAGAATAAGAGAAATAAACTGTTAAGTTTAATTGATAACTTGAAATATAAATTCCTAACTTTGGAAGAGTCTAATTCTTTACTTGAGTCTAAAATTTTGAAGTTGAAAAATGATTTGAAAGACTCGAGTAGTTTGTGTAGTGATGGTAATGTCTCATCTTGTTCTAATGCTTCCGTTGCTAAAGCTAAGAAAATTATTTATTTTAGAGTGTCAATTAATCCCAAGGATGTTAGAAAAGGTCAACCCATAGGTGTCGTTCCACCCGTTGACATTTGTTCACATTGTGGTAAGAAAGGACACCTTAGGCATTTCTGTTTTTATCTTCGAAGAGGTCCTAGGAAGACTTTAGATGTTTTGATTCTCACATGCTTGCACATGATTCATCACTTACTATTTCATATTGTTGATTTATTGCATGATTTTTGTCATAAACTAGTTGTTGTTTCATCATATATATTTGCTAGTGTGTTGACATGTACTTTTTGTATGGGATTTTTTTTTTTTGGGAAATTAGATGTATATATATAAAAAAAAGAAGAAAACACAGAGGAAGGAACCTCAAAGATCAAAAGGACCCCGGGGCATACCCCGGAGCCAACCAAAAGGCAAACAAAAGATTAGCTCAACAGCCTATTTTCAGGGATGTTCCAATACATACAAGCCATCCAGTTAGTGTAATTTCATCTATCCTTCTTCCAAGTAAGAACTTTGGCTTTAACCATGTTTTCAATACCCTTCACAATGGTGTCTAGAGAATTGAAGACATGCTTAAAGCACCTCGAATTCCTCTCCATCCAGATGCAATAGATCGTAGTAATGAAGGAAAGGGATCTAATCTTGTCACATAAGGAAATAGTAGAGTGGTTAACAGTGGCCAAGGATAACTCTCTATTCCAACTTTGAAACTTCCTATACCGCTGATTTCTAAGCATCACCTCCTCCCATATACTCTTGCTAAGGCTGCATTGAGAGAACAGGTGGTTATAAGTTTCCCTCTTAGAACCACAAATCCCACACAGGTCATCCTCAGAAATACCCCATTCAAATAATTTGTCCTTAGTGTTGATGGCCTTTCGAAATACTAACCAAGCAATGAAAGAACACTTAGGAATGCAAACCTTACTCCAAACAAATTTGCTCCAAGTAACAGTAGGCTTGTGGGTCTTCAATAGCTCCCAAGCAGATGCAATGGTGAAGGTCCCTTTCTTGGAAGGAAGCCAAACCACATAGTCATTTCCCTCAAGAATTGCAGGTAAGCTAGCATTCTTCACTTCATTTAATTCCCATGTCACAGTTGAGGGCCATCTCCACTCCATTTGGTGGATGAAATCAGAAACTTTAGCTTTTAGACTACTAGCTGAGTCATACACAATGTTGTTCCCATAAAGGGGAAACAATGGCCCATTAGGATGCCACAAATCATACCACATAAAGGTTTGAGTCCCATTCCCAATGATTGTTTTGATTTGTCTTCTAAACTTTTCTCTTATCTTAAGAATTTTCCTCCAACTCCATGATGCATCATTTGGTATACTCAAAGCCCATATGCTCCTCCCTTTAATTTTGTATATGTTGCACCACTTAATCCATAAACTATCCTTCTTACTGCATAGATTCCATAAGTGCTTAGCCATGGCAACAATGTTCCATGTCTCTAGACTCTTGATATTTAGCCCTCCTTCCTCTAGAGACACACAGATGTCCTCCCAAGCAACTTTAGCACCTTTACTGTTAGTCTCATCCCCTTTCCATAGATAATTCTTCATAACTTGCTCAATCTTCTTTATTATGCTTTTAGGCAAAATAAAAGTGCAAGCCCAATAAACTTGTATGCTGAAAATGACAGTCTTCACAAGGAGGAGTCTACCTGCAAAACTTAAAAACTTATTAGTCCAGCATCTGACTCTCATGGTGATCCTATCCACCAGGATCTGGCAATCCTCCTTTTTCAGCCTAGTAGTAATGAGAGGCACCCCAAGATATTTGAAGGGGGGGTGCCCATGTTGAATGCCCAAGATAGAAGAAATCTCCTGAATCCCATCCATATTGATCCCAGCAGTGAAAAGACTACTTTTATCTAAGTTAACCATAAGTCCCGAATAGGAACTAAATTCAGCAATGGCATCCTTGACAATTCTGCAGGACTCTTTATCCCCACCCGTAAAAACAACCAAGTCATCAGCAAAACTAAGATGGGTGAGGGACATCTCCTTGCATTTAGGATGATGTTTGAAAAGGGCAGATTCAGTAGCTTTGGAGATAATCCCTGTGAATGCCTCCATCACAAGCAGGAACAGATAGGGAGATAGAGGATCTCCCTGTCTAAGCCCTCTTCTACCAGGAAAAAACCCATTCAGCTCACCATTCAGATTTATAGAGAACCTGGTAGTGGTCACACACATGGTAATCCACCCAATGACCTTAGAGGGAAACCCAAACTGCACCAAAAGATTAATCAAGAAATCCCAGCTAACCAAATCATATGCCTTGAGCATATCAATCTTGATAACACATCTAGGAGGGAGGGAGTCCCTATGATAGTTCCTCATCAACTCTTGGAGTAAGAGGATATTGTCTGCAATAGACCTTCCTTCCACAAAAGCAGCTTGGTTATTGCTGATAAGGATAGGCATCAGCTTCTTAAGCCTACGAGTGATCACTTTGGATATGCATTTGTAGATGGTGTTACAGCATGAGATAGGTCTGAAATCCTTCATAGAAACAGGTGTAGATATCTTAGGAATTAAAGCCAAGGCAGTACAGTTCCACTGATCAAAGAACATACCAGTATCAAAGAAGTACTTAATTGCATCACACACATCATCCCCCACAAGTTGCCAGTTTTCTTTAAAGAAATGGCTATTGAAACCATCAGGTCCAGGAGCCTTGTCAGACCCAATTGCAAACATAGCTGCCTTAATTTCATCATGGGAGACATCAGCTTCTAATAACTCAGCTTGGTGAGAGTTGAGTTTATTCTTTATTACCTCCCCAAGAACATCATCAGCATCCACACACTGCACCCTATTCCCAAACAGATTCTGAAAGTATCTCACAGATTCCCTAGCCACCTTCTCTCTTCCTTCCACCCTCACCCCCATATCATTCTCAATGCTCACAATTTTCCTTCTAGCCAAGTTTTGATTAACCTTCTTATGGAAGAAGGCATTGTTCTGATCACCAAGCTGCAGCCACTTAGTCCTAGCCTTCTGCCTTAAGAAAGACTCTTCATCATTCCTCATGTAAGTGTACTTCTCCCTCATCTCTTTCTCCTCCATTTGGAGCTCCTCATTGGAACCATCAATGTCCAAAGCTCTCTGAAGGTTATCCAGCTTACTCTTTAAGTCAGTTACCTGAATGGAGATTCTGTTAAAAAACTTCTTATTAAAATTCTTCAAGGATACTTTCACTCTATTCAGCTTCCTAAACAGCCTCATCATCGGGTTACCATCCATCTCAACATCCCATGCCTCAATAAGAATGGGCATGAATTCCTGGTGGTTCATCCAGAAATTAAAAAACTTGAAAGGCTTAGGCTTCCAGTTGCTACTGTAATCTAGAAGGGTAATAATAGGGCTATGGTCTGAGATTCCACACGGCAAGGTGATTGCCTGAGAGTTAGGAAATACATCAGTCCATATGTCATTGTGCAGCACCCTATCAATCCTTGATTGCACATTATTGCAGCCCAGCTGATTTTTATTCCAAGTAAACCAAAGCCCACTATTTGCCATGTCATCTGCATTTAGATCCCTTAAACAGTTATTAAATTCATCAGTAGCAGCAGTGTCAATGCCATTAATGCCTTTTTTCTCATCCTGATTTCTAACAACATTAAAATCACCCATGAGAATCCAAGGCCTATCATTAACCACACCTTTGTTCTCCATAAGAAAATCCCATAGGCTCCTTCTATTTTCAGTCATGTTGTCCCCATAGATGAAAGTGGCATAAAAGGAATAATTGGTTCCTATAATATTCACATTGCAAAACAAAGCTTGTCTCTGAGTACCAACCACCTCAATACTTAGAATCTTGGGATTCCATCCCACAATCACTCTAGCCACCCCACCTTCCATAGGGCAGTTGTGAACATACTCCCACTGGTAAAAACACATACTTTTAACATTCTCTAAGTTATTCCTCCTGATCTTAGTCTCAACTAAACAAATCAGATCTAGCTTATTATCCTTGATCAACTTATCCACTTCAATTTGTTTATGGGAGGAATTGAGCCCCCTAATATTCCATGTTCCCATCTTGGTCATCGAAATTTATTTGATTTGTTGCCTGATCTCCTCTTGTCATTCTTGTTGCTCCTGAACACCCCTTTACCATCCACTCTATCCCCCTTGTCAAACTCATCTACTGCCTTAATTTTCAGAACCAACCCAGATGGAACAGGGGTAGTAACCATAGTCAACTCATCTTTGTCTATCTCCAGACCTTCTGATGGGTTAGAGGTCATAGTACTGTCAGTATTACTGCCCTCCACACCTGGTTTTCCTTGTATTGTCCCCCCACAGTTATCTAGTTCAACAGGAGAAAGGTTCTCAGAGTTCCCAGCATGATGGCCTTTGAGCTGCACTATAGGCTCATCCTCTATTGCAGCCTCTAATATGTCAAATTGATTATGAGTTGTAACTTTAGTAAGGTCAATATTCCTCCTCCCCTCTTTTGCAGCCTTTCCTTCTTCAATTAGAGCTCCTTTTTCCAACACTCCACTAATGGCATTATCAGTACCTGTAGGGGTTTTGATACCCTTATGTTGAACTTGAGTCCACCCTTCTTCAAGGGCCTTCTGAACCTCTATCTTACTTTTGTATGGGAACACCTCCACTCTATTATTTATTGCCACCCATGCCTTCTTAGCCTTAGGACAGTTAACCATTCCATGCCCAAATATGCCACACTTGACACATGAAGATGGTTTTTCTTGATACTCCACTCCAACCTCAGCATATGATCCATCCTCCATTCTAACTTCAATGACTTTGGGATAATCTTCCATGACTTTTAGTTCCACACATATTCTGGCAAAACTTATTCTTTGCATTCCTTCTGTAATAGTATCAGCATACAATGGAATTCCAACTGAGCTAGCAACATAGCTCAACCCCTCCTCTGTCCATAATTGCATAGGGATATTATGGAACTTCACCCAGACAGGGATCTTTGAGGTTGAATCTTTAGCAAAAGAGAAATTTGGAGTCCATTTCTGGATGATAATTGGGTTTCCCACAAAATGCCATGGCCCATTGTCAATGACCTCATCCCTCATACTAGCATTCTCAAACATGAAAAAGTAATTGCCATTATTATGCCCCACAATTTTTTGGAGGCCAAATTTATCCCATAGTCTATGGGCAATATTGCATACCAGAGTGTAGGGCAGGCTCCTTCCAAGGAAGCATCCAACCATACTATTTTCCCATTTCTCATAACCACATGTAGCCACTTCCAGAGGTGGGGATACAATGATCCTTTTATCAGTTATTGAAGGGGCATGGTATGTTAATCTAAACTTTGGGTATCTCTTATCAGCAACAACATCCTTCCATGATTTATCCCCAGCCTTATTTGGGGTAGAACAGGGTATGGGTCCAGCTGCATTCTTACTAGTACCTTCTTTTATACATTCCTTTTCTTCATTCTTGCATCTCTCCCCAACAGAGTTGGAGCCTTCTTCTCTTTGTACAGTTCCTCTAACTTGCATAATATCCTCATAGGAGAAGCCCTTCATTTTCAGAAATTCGTTATACTTCTTCTTCTCTTCACTCCAATCATCCCATCCAGGTTCATGTATGGAGGTATCTGGGATATTGCCTACATTTCCTCCAGAGACCACAACTTGGCCATCTTCAAATTCATCCTCATGAGCTGAACACAAGGGAACTTCCACTGCGTCATAGGGAATAAATTTTGCTGTATCCAGAGGGGTATTGCGTAACTTTGACTGCCCAAACAGGGCAATAGTATCTTGCGACTGGGAGGCCTTGAAATTCCTATCTCCACGTGTGGCCGGAGGCAGGTTGTTCATGGTGGCTCAGAGGTTTGTGTTACCTGAGATGATGCCGGCGGGATACTTTAGTTGTTTAGGGTTCAGTTTGGCTGAAGGTTTTTTAGAGAGAAGAGGGAGCATTTTTGGTTTTGTAATAAGTCTTATCTCAACTGTATGGGATTTTTGTTTTCGAATTTTTTTGAAAAAGTCAAAAAGATTTTCGATTTTGAAAATTTTTGAAAAATTCAAAAAGAGTTTTGTATATTGTTTACACCGTTTATAAATGCACATTTAGGATGACCAAGTCTCAACTTCATGACATATCCATGTGACTCTTTGATAGTGTTTTGAGACAATATATTGTATCATTCATGTGCTTTACAAAGTTTTGAGTCTTTGATATGCTATAATGTTACTATCTACATGTTTGACTCACTTTGTCCTTTGTTGCACACGAGCATGAATTTGTTTTGAATATTTTTCTTGTCAAATCACATGTTGGTTACATGTTTTCATCTCAATTCTGTTTATTAAAGCGAACCAAATGAGATAAAACAAGAGAGTAAAAGGTGTGCATCTTTTAACTGTTTGCCGTGAGTTTGTGTGAATTTTAATAGAAGGTGAAGGGCTCTGAAAGGTACACATCTATCCTTTGCGATTAAGCCATCAATCGATTGGACCTAAAAAATGGAGGTATTTTAATTATCCGGGGTCCATAGACGTTTAAAAGAGCCCAAAAAAGTTTAAAGGCAAAAAAAAAAATTATGCCAAAATGGGGGCATTAGGTTTATTGCCCAATTCTTTAATGTTTGAGAATTTAGATCACCTAAAAATAAAATATATATGAGGGAGTTTGGTTGGAGAATTAAAACATCTTTGCACGTCCTTAAAAAATCTTGAAAAAATGTTAAAAAGTTTTTAGACGTAATAAATTATGTATACTTTGATTTAAGACGATGTCATTTAAATTCAACATTTTTACACCTATGGACGATTTTGAAACTCATTCGTTAGGAATACACAATATGCATCGTGCACATATGACGTGATTAAATTTTATTCCTATCGAATCGGTTCACACCCATTCATACTGTTTCCACAATTTGGATATCTTAGAATGAATTCATGGTGTGTTTGTAACACTTTTTTATAAAAAAGATGGAAGTTCAAAAATAGTTTGTGAAGTTTTTTGAGCATATCCTGCGTTGAGCACATTTGTCATATTTGTTTGCCTTGTTTATCGTGACACCCTGATTTGCTTTATGTTATTTATTCTTTTCCTTGTCTATTTTGGACAAATAAAAAGGGGATAAAGAATTATAATATTATGGGAGAGTTTATGTATGGGGGAGATTTGATTATGCTTTCATGTTTATGCTTTATATCATTTCAAAATCAATACGTCATGAGGTTTTTGCTTTGTCTCATGTGTGTAGGTACAATTCAAGAACATTATGTTGCACACCCTGATGAGAAAAGCTTAAAGTTTTAAAGAATTGATTGTTGAAGACGAAGTTTGAAAAATTGAAGATTTGTCAGTTTATCTTTCCATGTTTGAGTTTTTGGGAGGATAGAATTGTATAGGTCATTTGAGATTGATAATTTTGATATTTTTTATTTTGTACTGACATAGAAATAGGGGGAGATTTGTAAGGACATTGTCCATCACAATTTAGTATGTCGTATACCTCTACAAGTTGCTACAAAGTCGTCGAAGGATTGAGAATATTACATCTACACAAGACGAATCTGAATTAGAAGAAGACTACAACATCTAAGCCTAACAAGGATGAATTTGGTCAAATGTGTTTAAGTTAAAATTACATTTTACATTAAAAGTGTTGGGATATTTTTATTAAAACTCAAATACCTTTTGAAACAATTTTAAATGGTTTTTAATTTTTTCAAAAATCATAAAAGGTTTGGATAAATATATCCTGATCCCGTGAACAGTTTTAAAATTTGAGGATTCCAAGTTATTTGAAACTTTAAATTTTTTAAGTGGATCAGTTAATGTCGTTCAAACGACGTAACATCTCTTTCGAACGAGATGGAGTTTCGCTCGAATGACATCGCACTTCTTCGAACGATAGAGGTTTTTGTTGTCACGTAACCGCCTTAATTTTTATTATAAATAAGGATGTTGGGCTTCTGATTTTCGTGTGAAGAAACACTGGTTTTAAAAAGAATGCGATTTTGAGTGTTTTGTTTTATTCTCCAACAATTTTGAGGGTTCATATTTTGTTTTTACAATTCACAATCCCAATAGCTTTTCTATGATTTGTTTTGTGACACCCAAAAACATAGTTTGATATTGTTTCACTCTTTGTGGGGAGATCTCTACAACCGAGAGTTGCGTCCTATTGTGGAGTGAGTACCTACAAAGTTTATGACTGGGAGTCAGTGAGGATCTTCTGCGTGTTGATTCTTTGCAGAAGACTGCGTGTCCTTATGTATAGATGCTTGTGAACCGTTGTTGATTTCAAGTTGATGCTTTGACAAAGACACTGTGTGTTACAATTGTGGGATATTATCAGGTTGTATGTAAGTCAATTATATTGTAAACTTGTCAAATTCTAGAAATAAAGGTTTTTCCCTTCGGAGATTTTTCCTGAAATTCGTGTCACATGCTTACTTAATTTCTTTTGACACGTAGTTGCATATTTTATGGATAAACTAAAATTGGTTTAAAATTAGGGAATTTTTTTTTAAAACCACTGAGGCAATTAATATTTTGCATTCTCACTAATAAATAAATGCGAGAAATGAGATATGTAAATGAAAGAGGAGTTGGACTCCAGCCTCGAGTTTTTTCCTGAGATGCCTACGTAGCCTATAAAGGCATTAAAGTTCACGTAGTTTGCATGCGGCATTAGGGCTGGAGCTTGTCCCATAGATTCGAGCGATTTTTTATGATATGTGTGTATACAAGGATGTGTTTAGCTTTAGACATGTGTGATGAAAATTCCCATTGGAATTTATAAGTATAACCCACTTTTCTTGGTTTTTGGGTTTTTTTTGTAGAAAAATAATTTATGTGCAATATACTAATAAAGGATGGTGGGTGTGTGATGGTCTAAAGTAAAGGACTAATTGGAAAATTTATATTACTAATGCAAAAAGTAAAAAAATTCAAAGAGATGAATGAAAGTTATACCTTCTTTGAAGACTTGGAGGATTGTTCTTTGATTGATGGAGATCTTCATTGCAAGTGAAGAATGTTGGAGGACTTCCACTAGATTGGAAAAGGATGGGAGTGAAGGTGGAGAGAATTTCCACACAAATAAACATGTTGATCAAAGGAGAATGATCCTGAGAACACTGATGCTGATGGATATCTAGTGTGCCTTGGGAGTGAGCTCATGCTCTACTTTTATAGGGTATGGGGGCTGTCGATCGGATATGTCATTGCACTGCCTATCGGCAGGAAACCTTAGACACAGTGCCGATAAGCAGGTGAATGGACCTGTCAATTGTAAGTCTCATGCAGATTTTCCTGGGAAAATGGTCGTAGAACGCAATCTATTGATCTGAATTATGTACGAGGCATACCGTTAGAAAGGTAATTCAGATACCTTCAGAATTCTCGCAGACTGTTCTCAGGTCCGGGGGATGACTTTGGATCAAATATGGCTGGGAAGCCCTCATCAATCCTTTTGACTGGAGATCTTTGGAAGACAATGGATCGTTCGTCCATACCGTAAGTCTAAATAGCACATGGACTTGATTGTTGAAAAGGTCGTACTTCGATGTTCCAAAGAGTTTTGCTTGGTTCGAAGGGTTGACTTTGGTCAACTGGGGCCCGAAAATGCTCTATTACCTGTCGGAGTAAAACGGGTCGTTCGTCCGTACTCTAAGTTTGATTCACACATGGGATGGGCCATTAGAAAGGTTATCCAGTTCCCTTCAAATATTCATTCGGTCTTGGTCGATCTGAAGATTTGAATTTGGTCAAACGGAGTCTCGGAGCACCCGATGGCCTCCAGATCAGGTTTTGGGGGAAAGAGGAACGTTCTTTCAAACCATTATGCCATTTTATATATGGGGAAGACCGTTGGAAAGGGATTTCAGTACCCTTTGAAGATTCATTGAGATTTTTCTCTAACGATAGATTTGATTGGGGTCAAATCGGGGCCCGGGAGCTCCCGACGGACACTATATATGTTTTCAATAGTAAAATGGGTCATTCGTCCGAATGGTTATGCGGATTTGTGCATGGGGTGGACCGTTGGAAAGGGTATTCATAGCCCTTTAAAGATTCATCGAGATTTCACCCTTATGTTGAAGTTGACAGGAGTCAAACGGGTCCCAAGAGCGGCCGATGGCCCCTATATCGGTAATCAGAGTCTGACCTAGAGTCTACGTTGAGTGTAAAGGTGATCAGGATCGAGGGGGGGGGGGTTAAGGGGGTCCTAGAATGGGGTGTCTACATACACCCTCAAGTAAGAAGCCCCCAAGACCCAAACACACACTCTAAGTTCTTAATTTTGACTATTTTGACTCATTTTGGATCAACCGTGCACTCAAAATCGTCATGCAAGTCACTTTACAATCTTTTCCATCCCAACCTACTATAATTTAACCAATTATGTCCCAGTTGAGATGTTATTAAAATTTGTCTCGTTTACTCACTTACAACATAATATTATTTGAAATCCTATTTTACTTACTGTATCACACTAGTAAATATATTATCACATAAATATTAATTCACCTCACTTTAAATTAATATTTAATTATTTTCTTATTATTTATTGATTTAATTTAATTCTATGTCACCCGCATAATTTAAATGTACAGTTAAATATATATATATATATATATAATTACAGGGTATTACATAACTCTCCTCAATCTGGTACCTCCACAACCACTTACCCAACAAGGCTTTGTTAAAAATGGTAAACTTTTCTTTCCTACCACTCCTGCCACCGTCGTCTTGCAAACATCCTCCCACCTTACCAAGCTATATTTGAAACTCTCCGCATTTCCTCTCCAGATAAAATTCCTCATTATTAACCTTAACTAATCAACCAACTCTTGTTACAAAGATCAGGCTAATATCCACAAGAAAAGTTTTGATAGTAAAGTGATCTTTGTGGTCATTTATTTAATAATAAATGGTTGAGATTATATATAGTAAGAAGATTAGCTTGCGAATCTTTTATACTATTGCCAATGATATTCAAATGAAAATATCATATTTATTGTTTCGTTTAAAGTGATTTTAATTTTTTGTATAGATTTTAGTCAACTAAGACATATTGTTATATAAGATTGTGATCATCATACATATGATGAACTCTAATGGACCAAACAAGACATTCAATTCAAATATTGTTTTACAAACTCAACACTATTCATAATATTTCCGTATGTATGCACCTATCTATTATCAAATTAATAATAATTTTTTAGATTTATAAAATCAAATGAATATAGAGATCCAAATTAAGAAAATGATAATGGTAAAATGCCTTTTACTACGTACAATTACACTAATATAAATGTAACACATTGCACACACCTAACTGTATAATACAAATTAAAAAGATATTATATAAGATTAATCCGATAGTTACAGTTACTTCACAATATAACTCAAATTAATGTATATTTTTTAGTTACATCATACAGTAGTTCGTATCAACGTAAATTTGAGATACTTTAAGGAACAACTTCATAAGTAGATTTTGTGATATAGAAATGGAAAGGATAGTATTAGAGTAAGTTTTCATTTCAAAAAGTAAAATTTGTTGGAATTGATAAAACTTTTTTGATCCAAAGTGTATAAGTCAATTAAATGTGATCTTAAGTGGCAAAGAAAATTGGCTAAACTCTTGAGTTTAAAATAATATATGAAAAGTGTAAACTTTTGAACTTTTATTATTTTTATATTGAACTTTAATGAGAGTGGGTTGTCGAATAAGAACTACAGAGTGGAAAAAGTACATTCCACAATGTAAAAATCTAGGGAAGAATATGTCTGTCGTTTCTCAAAGTTGTTTTCAAGTATTCTTTAAAGTGTGTATGTTATTTATAATTATGTTCTTTTCTGTTTAATCAAATTAAAAGATGAAATAAATCATATTTGTTCAATGAAAAATTAGATCAATTGAAAATTTATAAATGAAGAAGATGAAATAGATCAAGTCGAATGATGAACACTCTCTCATTAAGACGGAATTATACCCCGCTAATGGAGCTTGAGAATGAAAGAAATGAGTGTCTACTTCCCATGATAAAATGATATTGACATGCTCAAGAAGCACTTCAATGTGTATGCCCCATGAACCAATTATGTTTGATACTCTCCAACTCGATTAGGAATGGAAAATATAGAACAAATATTTGTCTCTCTCTTTTCTCTATGTAATAAAATTAAGAAGTGTTGTATTTATAGGCAAAAAAGTATTATTGTAGAAATTTATAGTCAAAAATATTTATGAGGAGAATACTTAAAATTTATTATTATTATTTCTCATACATAGCACACACTGTGTAGGATGACTATTTATACAAGAAGAGAGACTCATCGTGCATAATTAGGAATTTCTAGAAGCTAACAAAAAATAGATTGAATAGATCTTCTCCTTACCTAGTTGGGTCTTATCACATGCTAAAATCTTAAATAGCTTGGAAGTACCTAAAAAGTAGGTATAACTTGGACTCTTTCTTTAATACTCCCCCGCAAACGAAGTGTGGGCGAATGAAACACACTAAGCTTGATCAAAATTAATTAAGGGGTGGGTGGGAAGAAAACACCGAGCTTTAAATGATAGACTGTGTGCCACATGCGACAAGGTCCCTCTAACCATAGTGAGCTCAATCAAAATTGATTGAGAGGATCAATTATCAGTTTTGGCTGGATCGACCCCTGGAATGGGCCTCTTGGGACAAAATGAGATTAACCACAGTATATTCAGAGGTTATTTAATTTTTACATTAATCACAGTGGATTCATAGGATCTATATTTCTTGGGCTTCATCACGATGGATTTAGGGGCCCGTTGAGTTGATGGGCAAAGATGGTAGCACCTTGGGGAGAAGCCTAAAGTGGTGTAATTGGTCTTTTATGTAATGTGATCCAAACCGAGGGATTCTCTTCTTTATAGAAGGGTTTAGTACCCTCTATAATAAGCATAATGCCTTCAGGTACAGTTTTGGATGAAGTTTACGACAAGTTGAAATATGCTTATCAGCATTGGAAATATGAAACGACAAGGTAAGAGACTAAATGATTTCAAACAACTGGAGTTGGGTCCTTTGTAATATTAATATATGGGGTAATTATTGGTTGTTGTGTTAAAGTTTTTACATACCCGTTTGATTTTGTTAGAATACATCTTCAGATGTAAGTCAAGATTAGTGAAATGACAAGTTTTCTTAAGATATTGTAGCAAAGTGGTGTTCCCGCTCTCTATGCTGGATTGACTCCCAGTTTATTACAGGTTTTACCATCAACTGCTATAAGTTACCATGCCAACGAGGTAGTGAAGATAGTTATTAAAGTGGAGTCATCATAAGATTAAATTCTCTAAAGTATGATGAGAAAAATGATTGTAAAACATGAAAAAACTGTAACACCCCGTATTGTTAATGATTTTTATATTGGTATTAATTAAATTAAATTGAGAAATTAATCCGGATTAAAATAAATATTAATTAACGAGAGAAGGGTCAATATTTATTCATGTGAATTATATTGAGTATTACTTAATCAACTAGTAATAAATTATAAATAATTCATTACAATTGTCGCGAGTGAAAAATACGGCAGTTATAGTAATTATGTCGGAGCACGCGTATCAATCGTGTCGGGACTTAAATTTATGAGAAAAAAGGTAATTTAATTATCGATCACCCAAATGGCCATTTCGAGTGCGTCAATGTGTTCGTAAGGGTCGAGATAGTCAGAAAAGTGTACTCGGGGGTTTAGTGTGGGTCCTGAGGCATTTTTAAGGCCAAATTGACATCCCAAGAGGGTATTTTGGTCTTTTGACTTTTTAGAGAATAGAGACCTACGAAATGTCTTTGTATATATCATTTGGTAGGTTGAGGAAATTAGGGTTAGAAGTTAGAACCTCGAAGAGAGGCCACTGGAGGAGGAAGGATAGGAGTTCCAAGTATTTCCCACACTATTTTACACCATAACCACCACCGGATCATAGATTGGGAGGAAAAAAACCAACTATACTATTTTTTTTGCAGAGATTCATATCTATGATGTGAGGCAAGTATTTATCTTGCCAAATTTTGAAAAGATATACCATACATGTTAGTATAGGATGATTTATATCGTGAATATATGAATGTTGGTGTTAATTTGGAAGATTTAATTCATATTGTTGGGTAGAACTCTTGATAGGTTTAATGGGTTATAAATGTAGAGCGAATATGATGATTTAGTTTTATGAACATGTAAAGAAATATGGGTTCTTGAATAAAAATGATAATCAAGGGTTTTCTGAAATTTAATGTGGAATGAAGTATATTTAAGGGATTTTCTTAATGATTTAAGGATTGATTTACGTTAGAAATCATGGATATATGTTAGTATAATATTTGGAATACTTGTTTGGGAATTTGGAATTAAATCATGGAGGTTTTGAGGGTTAATTAATGTGGAAAACCGTAACAGCAGTAAGATGAACTTCCAGGTACATCGAACCTGTTCGACAGACCCCCCAAATCGGTTCGCTTGTACACTCAAACCGGTTCAGGGGACCTGACAGTCCAAACCTTAGTTTGCTTAAATTTTGAAGAGGTTCGGGTTGGATTTTTTCCCCAATTAAAGATAATTAAGACTAGCAATAATGGGGTATATTTTAATATAAATTGACATCATGAGAATTAGAATGGGTCACGGAGAATACGGGTGAAGCATGGGTCTTATTTGATTTTAAGTAATCTCATGAGAATTATAATGGGTCATGAAAAGTACGAGTGAACCTAAGACCAGACCAATAGTAGAGGGATATAATAACTACTGAAATAATCTTATGGGGTAGTTATAACTTTTTGAGTATGGGGAAATCACTCAGAAAATACGAGTAGTATAATGCTAAATTGCAAAACAAGTAGAATATTCTAGAGTTATGTACTACGTACGGGATATATTATAGGTTATGTGTATACCAATACTGAATATATAAATATAGGTTGTGTGAATACCTATTGTTTCACTTATTATGTATAAAGAACATACCTATGCTACATGTTATCATGGGAGGTATTCGCGCCATGACAGTCTTATCTTGATAAGCTATTTGGGGATTTTAGACTTGTTCCTAAGAACACAAAACTTAGGGATTGATCACTACTCGTGAGTGTGGTTTGATCGATTATTTGGATGTGTTAGGTGTGTGAGTAATCCATAGTATTAGAGCTATGTTCGCCCCCAAAAATTTATGTGATTGTATCTTTATGGTTTGAGAGTGATTTCGGACAGGTAGTCCTTTATTTAGTACGTGATGTACCAGGACTTGATAGCAGAGTATGCATTAATCGCAAGTCTTGGCCTAGGGATTCCATATTGGTATATATATGTAGCCAGAGTGATAAATATATATACGTGTGATTTATTCTACTATGTGTGTATAAGTAGATGGCATAAATGGTGATATCTAGAATAACCTAAGTATGTGACAATAAATACTTAGTCGAAAATCTTTAAATTGGCATAAGTGTTAGATATTTAATAATGTATTGTATGGGCAATACGGGTTGGCTCAACTAGTTAGAATGCATGTAGAGACTTAATGGGACTGGTTAGGTGGGGTAACGTAACTAGGCGAGTTTAGAAGTATATGTTAGTCATGCACAATAGTTGAGAGGTGAGGATCTCAAGTGAGAGAACGTGGAATTAACATGTATACAATATCTGCTCTTAAATGCATTTTAAGTACCTACAAAATATTTTCAAACTATTTTTACGCTGGCTCTGACCTATTTCAAATCTATTTTTGTAAAACTCTTTCGGGTACCCATCCATAGGGATGCCCAGCTTAGGAGTTCATTCTTATTTGACCTGTTGCATCTGTTGTGAAAGTTGCAGGACCTCGATAGTAGATGCCTCCATTTCTAGCTAGTCATTTTCATTATGCAGTTTCTTCAGTCGGGCATGCCTCCCATCTTTTGTTAGAAGTATTTCAGAGACACTATACTTCTTTTATTTCCGTTGTTGGATTGGTTTTAATTATGGATTATTGTATTGGGATTTCAGGTTGGAGTGTTTATTCCAGTCATATTTATTCAGTCAGTTGACTTATCGCTTATTATTATTGTTACTGAAATGGTGAATGTGTTTTAGTAAGATTAAAATCATTTTTATGTTAATAAAAAAATTAAAATTTTGACACCGGGTTATTAGGGTATTAGTAATATAATTGTTTTTCAACAATGATGCTAAGAATAAAACCATTAATTATTCACATTTCATTTACGTAAAGGACGAATCACCCAGTATTTAGATGGGCGGGGTATCACAAATGGTATCAGAGCATCAGGGTCTAGTATCCTTAGGATCTGTGCAGCTTTTTACATTTCAGTTTAGTGTTCTTTGATATAGAGACTTATTATAGTGTTATTGTATTCCTCTACGTATGTGACTTACGTTCTTCCGCTATTAAGTATAGTGAGGTGATTAATATGCGAGTTCGGTTGGGCTTCGTACACCGAACAATATAGGATGACCAATAAGGGCCATTGGAAAGACTGCAGGAGGAAAGTCTCAGCAGAAGCCATGGAATATTCTGAGAACGATGATCACAATAGAACTCACCGTATTTATTGTTCATCCAGATGACAATAGGATAACCCTCATAGGAGTAGCTACCCTAAGAACTGTCATAGATAACAGGGGTACATAGGAGGGGAGTCAGAGGGACTCTTTCGAAGAGTCATCTGTAAGAATTCTAAGAAAAGAGGTGTGATGGGCCAATGGATGGAGATAATCCCAAGGCAATTATGTAGGGTGGAGTATAGCGACACCCAGGATTAAATTTTGGGTGAAAATTTTAGCTCATTGGAGCAGCATAGAGTGGTGATAGTCAATCACCACATATAAAGGATCATATATGGAATTAAATGAGAAATTTGGGTGCAGTTTGACTGTAAGATCTTCTATCTCCTGTGTAGACAGAGATGTGAATGGAGTTGCAGCGTGAGTAGAACACACAATCGTGGATGGGAAATTCGACTAGGGTGACTAGTACCGATGTCATTAAGGGCATAAGTTTACAAGTTGACAATAAAGCTTCCATGAGAAGAGAGCCAAGAGGGTTGGAGAATCTAGTCGAAGAGAAAGACTAGATTAAACGGTGCTAGTGAAACACCACAAGAGAGTATACCTAGTAGGGGACCCCATGAAATAATTTAGATCAATGAAATTCCTACCAAGTGATGGTGGATTTAGTCAGGGCAATCAAGTCCAGTAAGGAGTCCAAGAGGGCCAGCATGGCCAAATGAACATGGGGGTAAAAATCGAGGCCAAGACTACTCGGTCCAAGAGAAGGACACTCAGACATTGACAGTGCGACCAGAGATAGGGGAATGTCACAAAAATGTGTCTCATGTGTGGGGTGGGGTCACCTATATTAGACTTGTCCACGACGAGAAAGTGGGAACAATTAGGTTGCGAACTGTGCCGACGGGGAACAATAATAGTAGGAGCGATACTTTCGGTAAGAGAATCGGGAAAAGATATTTAGGCCCAAGGGTTACCAACCCGAGATATGGTGGGTTCAGGTAGGACCAGCTAGGCCCTCAATAGCAACAACTTCATATCCATTCCTCTGGGCCATAGAGGCTAAGGGAATGGTGGGGGAGGCCCGGGCCAGAAGCAGGAGAGTATCTCTAGCAGCTGTTATGGTTGTGGAGAGAGTAACCATGGGAAGAAGGATGGAACAAATCTAGGTAGGGGAAACTATAGGATGAGATCCTTGATATACACCCATTACAGTAGATCATGGGTCAGTTCTGACGCGAGAATTATGCTCAGGAACCCGTTGACCAGGTAAGGTAGATTGAAAATGGAGATAAAACTTTTATTTTATCCTTATGAGTATAGGATATGTGTCGGGTTACAAGGGAAAGTCACAATACTTGATTATGAGTCGAGTTTAGTGGGTATGGTGGCGGTAGTTGTCTTATTATGAATGTATTTACCATTGGTTAACGGGGCTTTTGGTGTTGCCTGTGGGGAGGAGTGGGTGTAGGAACGAAGAGGATTTTATATTATGTAGCAGTTGTGCTCCCTCTGAATGCTATGAGAGTAGATCATATTACTAGTATGTTGTGTGGTTATTGGATACTAATGGTTTGAGAGGTAATAGTTTGAATGATAAGACTATCGTGCTCATCATTCCAGTGTGTGATGTATTGTTTGTGAGGTATCACCTGATAGTGGTTGAGACTGCATATATATACTATATTTTATCTTAGATTTTTAGGAGTATATTATATTATTATATTTGATCCCGATATGTAGGGACGTATACTGATGTGATTCAAAATATATTAGTTTATTGTTGAGCGGAGAGATTTAGCTCATTATTAATTTAGAGTTGAGCACATAGTGACAGTGAGAGCGTTGTATTGTATATCATCTTTAGTGACATAAGAGTGGACGAGTAGAATTTCTATATTAAGCGACAGGGATATTGTGTACAGGTATGTGTTAAGGGCCTACAAATCCCGATGAACGTCATGTTAAGTAGTATATCGCGGGGTTCCTTGTTTGGATTTGGCTTTGCAAGACACCCCACACATGAAACTTAGCAAACATCGAGAGTCGATAAATGTTTGGAATTTAGGAAACGAGTTTAGTACCTTAGTTATTATAAGTGTATGTAGTTATAACTGAGAGATGATAGTTATATGACGATATAAGACCGGGAGAGCTGTATAGTGTTGCTGTGAGAAACATAGTAAAGCATTTACACCACGAGAAGATTGATGGGATAACCTAGAGAATACTGATGTTGTGATTAGTAGGGTAGTTGAGTATAACCTTACCCCATAATCAGTCCAAGTACACAAGGCTTAATCCAAAAGAAGTATATTACATTCAGTTGATTTGTGAAGAAATGCACAAAACATAGGGTGAGTTAGATGAGATTTTTAGTATCATTCACGATGAGTAGACGTGGAAACTTATTAAATAAATGTAGGTGCATTGGAAATAAAGGTGAAAATATAATGAGACGAATGGAAACGAAGTCGCATTGGGAGTCGACGGTAAAGGGTGATCATCCTGATAGTAGTTTTGCCTATTCACAAATCATGTCACTATAATAATTTTTCACTCAAAGATAGCTGGATATACATCAGTGTGTAATACCCCGTATTTTTGTGATAATTATTTTTGGGATTAATTAAATTAAATGCGTATTAAAATACTAGCGAGATGAGACTTGGTATTTGAATATAATGTGCATATAGGATTATATATGAATATTGAATTATGAAATTTGTCGTGAGATTGAAATACGGCAATTTGTAAATTGTGTTGAGACGCGTGTGACAGTCGCGTCAGGTATATATTTATTTGAATTAAAAAGTGAATTTTATTTCTATTAACCGTATGGTCGTTTTGAGTGCGCCAACGCGTCCGGAAGGGTCGAAATAGTCAGAAAACACTAGCCGGGGGTTTGGTTTGGATCCCGGGGCATTTTTAGACCATACCGGCAACGTATAGGGGTATTTTGGTAATTTTAGAATTTTGGGATTTTTGATTAACGAATTTTAGGAGTTTTAATTATAAAATTAAAACACCCACTAACCCATTACCAGCCATTTACTAATTAGAGGGCTACGGAGGTTATTAGAGAAGGGTCCAAAAGTTACTTAGGCAAAAACCCTAGCCACCATTGTTACTTGGAGAAGAAAGCTGATAGAGAGAGAGAGAGAGAGAGAGAGGAGAAATTCTGCAGAGGAGAGAGAGAACCATTCATCAGATTCGTCATCAAATCCAGAGTTACCCTTAAGGCAAGTGATTTAATTTCATTTTTATAGAGAATGCTTCTTCCATGCGTAGGAAACCCAATTAAATTGTATGTTCTTGGGAGTTAATGAAAAACCCATTATATTGGAATTTTAAAACTAGTATTTTGATGAAGAATTGCATGTAGGATTGTAGGTAGGTGATTTATCTGATGATATTACATATTTGGATGAAACAAAAACGGATTTATCATTCAATTACTTTCCATGATCCAAGAAGGTAGTAAACAACCCTAAGTAAGCCTCGTAGGTAATGCCTTATGTTGTAATGCTCTTAGCCAAAAATCTTGGATTGTTGACACCGGTGCATCAGATCATATGATTTTTGATCCAACCCTTTTTTCTACTTCGACCCATACATCAACTATCCCACCCGTTAAACTACCCAACGGAAGTTTTGCACAAGTTTCACATGTTGGCACCGTTCATTTAACACCACTTATTCTTTTTCATAATGTTTTATACATTCCCTCTTTTGGTTTTAACCTCATTTCAGTTAGCAAACTCACCTCTTCTCTGTCTTGTTCTGCTACTTTTTCTAAAAATTCTTGCCTTTTTCAGGACCTTTCAACGAAGATGACGATTGGAGTGGCTAAAGAGCGTGGAGGTCTATATTTGTTTGACCCTCTTTCTAGTCAAAACAAGCCTTCTTTCATTAATATGGAAACTTTTGATGTTTGGCATTGGAGATTAGGTCACATTTCAATAAAACGTTTGAACCTTTTATCGAGCATTGTTGGTAATAATTCTTTAGTGTCTAATTGTCCTTGTGATGTATGCCCATATGCCAAACAAACTAGACTGCCATTTCCCACACGCACCATAATGTCAACTTCACTTTTCGAACTTATACATTGTGACATTTGGGGAGGGTACAAAACACCTTCTTCTTCCGGGGCAAAATATTTTTTAACGATTGTTGATGATTTTTCTCGGTGAACTTGGGTTTTTCTAATGATTCACAAATCTGAAGCTAAGACTTATCTCAAGCAATTTTTCTCTCTTGTTCACACTCAATTTGGTTGTAAAATAAAGAAATTGAGGACTGATAATGGTCTAGAGTTTTTTTCACGAGAAATTTCAACTTTCCTACTGGAACATGGAATCATTCATCAACATAGTTGTGTGGACACCCCACAACAAAATGGGGTGGCTGAACGAAAACATCGCCACATTTTGGAAGTTGCAAGAGCACTTCGATTTCAAGCTCACTTACCCAAATCCTTTTGGGGGGAATGTGTTTTAACCACTGTTTATCTCATTAACCGTATACCCACATCATTGTTGTCCAATAAGACACCATATGAGCGTTTATTTCAAGCGCCACCAATGTATGATCACTTACGTGTTTTTGGTTGCCTATGCTATGCATCTACTCTTTCTCGCCAGCGTGACAAATTTGATTCACGCGCCCAAAAGAGCATGTTTGTGGGACACCCTTATGGACAAAAGGGATACCGGTTATTTGACATCTAAACAAAGCAATTCTTTGTTAGTCGCGATGTTGTATTTCATGAAAACATATTCCCAATCCAATCTATTCCTGAACCCACCCAAAATAATCATGCAGTTTTGCCATTACCAATTCACGAATACCATGAACCCCTCGCCACCGAATCTCAAATTACACCACCCCAATCCTTTACCCAACCTCAGGTCATACCCACCCCACCATTACTTACCTATAGTCTGCGGCATCCTACCCACACTACTGTACCTATTATCGAGTCCCCCATACAACTTCCTAGCCCAAAACCACCACAAAATTCTGTTCAACCAATAGATTTCGATCAATCCATTCAACCTACACCACGACCTTATACATCAAAGAGAGATCACAAATGCCCCTCTTATTTGTATGATTACCATTGCTCAAGTTCCATGCTCCCACGCCCCTCCGAAGCAACTTCATTGACTGGTCCTCAAAAGGGTACGCGTTATCCCCTCTCAAACTTTGTTTCATATGTTGGTTTATCTAATTCTCACCATCAATTTGTGCTTGTTGTGTCTTCTATCAAGGAACCTTTTCTTGATCCTAATTGGCGTGAAGCCATGTTAATAGAATTTCAGGCTCTTGAGCATAACAAGACGTGGTCCATTACTACATTGCCTCGCGAAAAAATGCCGATTGGATGTAGATAGGTTTACAAAGTCAAATACCATTCCAACGGCGCTATTGAACGTTGTAAAGCCAGGCTCGTTGCTAAAGGTTACAATCAAAAGGAGGGATTGGACTACCATGAAACCTTTGCCCCTATTGCAAAACTTGTTACTGTCCGATGTCTCATAGCAATTGCTTCTGCTAAAAATTGGTCACTCCACCAGTTAGATGTACAGAATGCTTTTTTACATGGTGACTTATATGAAGAGGTTTATATGTCATTCCCTCCTGGATTCTCCAGAAAGGGGGAGCACCGTGTATGCAAACTCCACAAGTCATTATACGACCTCAATCAACCATCGCGATAATGGTTTGCTAAGTTCTCCAATGCTCTTCTTGATGCTGGTTTTACACAATCTAAGTCAAATTATTCATTGTTCACCCGGAACCGCAAGACTTATTTCACAGTTGTGTTAGTTTATGTTGACGATATTATCATCACCGGCACTAATGCATATGCTATCAACTCCCTAAAAGCACTCCTCCATCTCCATTTTCACATTAAAGACCTTGGCCCTTTAAAAATTTTCTTGAGCATCGAGGTTGCAAGGTCTAACCAAGGAATTTGCATATCTCAACGAAAATATACCTTGGAAATTTTAGAGGATGTTGGCTTACTCGTTGCTAAATCGTGTCTTTCTCCTATGGAACCAACACTCAAACTCACCAATTTTGAGGGAGATCTCCTTAACAATCCTTCCCCTTATCAAAGAATAGTGTAATACCCCGTACTTTTGGCTATATTTATTTTGGGATTAATTAATTAAATGCGTATTAATTGGAAATTAATCCGGGTTATAAATACTAACGAGATGTGAGTTGGTATTTGATTACGTGCATATATGATTTTATATGAATCTAGAATTATGAAAGTTGTCGTGTGATTTATATACGGCATTTTAGAAATTTGGTTGAGATGCATGGGACCGCCGCGTCACGGTGTAATATTTTGATTATAAAAAGTAAATTTAAAATCTATAATCCGTATGGTCGTTTTGAGTGCGCCAACGCGTCCGGAAGGGTCGAGATAGTCAAAAAACACTAGCCGGGGGTGTAGTTTGGGTTCCGGGGTATTTTTAGGCCATACCGGCAACTTAAAGGGTATTTTGGTAATTTTGTATTTTGAGGAATAAAAAGTGACGAAAATTGGGAGTTTTAATCTGATTAAATTCTAACCCACTAAACCCACTATCCAACCCACTTTAACCCTTTAAACTACGGAGGTTATCAATTAGGTTTCCAAGTTCCCAAATCAAAACCCTAGCCACCTTAAGTCACCATTGGAGAGGAAGCTTGGAGAGAAGAAATTATGCAGAAAAGTTCTACCAAACCTACACCAAAATCAGAAATCGAACCAAGGCAAGTGACTTTATTCCATTTAAATTCAGAGAATGTCTTTTCCATGTTAGAAATTGAAGAATTTTGATTGTTCTTGAAAGATTGAATGAAAACCCATCTAGTTGGAGTTTAGAACTTGAAAATTTTGAAGAGAATTGCATGTATAATGATAGGTAGATGATTTCTCTCATAATAATTGTGATTAGAAGATATATAAACGAATTAAATTCTGGGATTTGATGATGATATAAAGTTAGGGTTCATGTTCTTGAGATATTGGGAAAAAGTGTAGAAATTTGTAAATTTAATTGATGTTAGGATGGATTGATCCCTTAAAAACATGTTAGGATGTGCCTATATATGTTTAGTATTGATTATAGGCCTTTAAACGATTGTTGGGACTTAGTTTAGAAGATTTGAGGTGTTATAATGGATGAAAAACGAATTGGGGAAAAATCTGGGCCGAATCTGGTAGCTCGTTAGAAGCCCCTACCCAGGTCGTTCGAACGAACTCGTTCGAACGAGCTTCTAACGAGTTGACCAGTCGTTGCTAACGAGAAGGAATTTCCTTCGATATCTCGTTCGAACGAGATATCGTTAGAAGGTACAGTTCGTTCGAACGAACTGGATCTCGTTCGAACAGTCTCGTTCGAACGAGACTTCTAACGAGCTGACAGCCCAAACTCGTTCGAACAGTCTCGTTCGAACGAGACTTCTAACGAATTGACAGTTTGGTCCTTTTTGGACTGTTTTGATTTTTGGAGTCCCGTAAACTTGTTCAAGGATATAGATATCATTCCGTAGATGTTGTAATGATAGAATTGGGGCATTTGGGTATTTATGAGAAGGAAATTATATACGAGAGTTAACTTAAATGGACGGTTTGGGTTGAGACGTGAGTGTCTACTACGACTTGAGAGAATTATGGCGCGTATGATTACAAACCGGAATAGTATAAATTGTGATAATTATAGTTAGTACGAGAATACGATACGTACTACGATTAAAATACGATATTACTAAGATGTGTGTTTACTTAGTATTGGTATATGGATTATGTGTATGACATACCTACCATACTTGCTATCACGGGAGGTTGCGTTCGCTTAAGACCCTCTAATCCTTGTGTGCCTACGGGGGGGATATAGACTGGTACCTCGATGAACATAGGTCATAGAAAGACTTATTAGGATGTTAATAAGTCCGCTGATAGTGGGAGCGTAGGTATGTGCGTGACCCATGTGATGTGACTGTGTTCGCCTCCACTATTTGTGATGTTGTTATCTGTGAACTATTCCTGAGAGATTCGGAATATGTAATCCTTATGTACGTGATGTACCGGGATGGATAGCAGAGTATGTGTGCACCGCAGCTTAGTTCTCGGGGTGCTTGTATTGTATATTTACGATGAGAATAATATACACTTTATTAATAAGAAACTTCATGTTATTGTTGTGAAAATAATTACAGTATTGATTCGAGTAAAATGACGAATTAACTGATAGTGATATATATTGCATAGTGAGCACCTGAGTTTATGTTACATCCATATATGTTACGAGCGTTATTATGTTAATAGAACCGTGTAAAACGGGTAGGACCGATGATAGCCTAGCTAGAGATGATGGTACTTAGCTAGAGGTTTGTGACGTTATAGATGGGTACTTACGTTAGGAGTGCACAGTTAGACGAGAGGTGAGAATATCATGTGAGTGTACGTCCTAACATGTACTTTGCATTTAATGTTTTAAATGTTTTTAAAGCACTTGCAGGTTTTTAAATATAACTCCACATTTGGGCTCTGACCCGTTTGCTTTTCAAATCTTTTTCTTGTAAAACCATTTTAGGTGCCCAGCCACAAGGACACCAAGCATAGGATATTCATTCAAGTGACGAGCTGTAGCTGTTTGTGGAAGCTACAGGGATTTGCTTATAGATGCTTCTATCTCTTGGATTCCAGAGTTACTATCTATCAGTTGTAGGGCATGTTGCCCATTTCTATTTAGAGACATCTTTTACCTTTCAGTTTTCAAACTTGATTTGTATTGTTTTAGTATTCGGTTATTTATTTCAGTTATGGGATTGTAGCGAGGAGTTTTTCCTCCAGACTTTATTTACATTATGTGATGGTTATTCGTTTTACTTCAGTATGGTGAATGGTGTAATTTATTTCCTCATTTCACTTGTTGCATGTTAATCAGACTTAAATTAAAATTTGGCAACTTACTTTTTAAATACTAGGTGGTTAGTAAAAATAAAATGTTTTCGACAGTGATGCTATTAACTGAGCCAACTTGGCATTTTGAATTAATTTAATAAAGGAGTAGCTACCCGGTATTTAATTAGTCGGGGTGTCACAAATAGTTGGTTGGCTATTGTACCTAACCATCACTCGGCCAGATATTTTATACTCTGTTAACATCCTAAGCCAATTCATGACCACACCGCGACGACCACACCTTGATGCTGCTATGCAGGTTCTTAGGTATCTCAAATCCTCTCCTGGACAAGGGATTTTTTTTCCATCTCATAACTATCACCATCTCCAGGTTTATTGCGACTCTGATTGGGCTGTATGCCCCGACATAAGAAGATCCATCACTGGATATTGTACCATCCTTGGAAATGCTCCCATTTCCTGGCGTACCAAGAAACAACAAACAGTGTCACGTTCTTCTGCTGAAGCAGAATACCGATCTATGGCAGCAGCCACTTCTGAAGTCCTATGGCTTCGGACACTCCTATATGACTTGGGTGTATCCCAAACAAATTCCACCTTGTTATTTTGCGACAACCAGGCTGCACTCCACATTGCTTCCAATCCTGTGTTTTATGAACGAACGAAACATATCGAAATCGATTGTCATTTTGTTCGTGATAGGATCAAAGACGAAACTATCGTCCCATCTTATGTTTCAACAAGTTCCCAACTAGCTGATTTGTTCACGAGGCCTTTGGGAAGAACATTGCTACGATCCTTCCTTGACAAGTTGGGAGTTCTTGATATTCACACTCCAACTTGAGGGGGAGTGTTACAGTTCAGATTTCAGCAGCCCACCTTTTCCACTTCAGCTGTCCACCTTAGTGTACAGCTGATATTTTCCACTTACTGCACAGCTGCCCACCTTAGTGTACAGCTGATGTTTTCCACCTATTCTGTACAGCTACAGCTGCTCCTTTCCACCCATGTGCAGCTGCTACTTTCCATTGTTTATTCCTGCAAATAAGGAATTATGTTTCCTTATCAAGTGTATATATATAGACAGTCATATTAATGAAAATACACACTGAATTCCAAATCTTTCAGCTAATACTAGAATTGTTCCTAGCCAGAATATTGAAGACTAGGTTTCCTGGGTTCCAGCAAGTGATGGAAATTTTAACTACAAAGATATCTATGAAAGTATTAGAGATAAGAAAGTTGAAGTCCCTTGGGCTAAATCTGTTTGGTTTTTACATAGGGTTCCTAAATGTGTGGATTACACGTCTTGATAAACTGAGGACTAAGGAAAAATTACTTAAATGGGGGATCATTCAGGAGGATATCTATGTTTTATGCAGAAAAGAAAAAGAGACCAGAAATCATTTGTTTTTTCAATGCGAAACTACTAATCATGTATGGGGAGATGTTTTAATCCTACATGGGGAATACAAAAATATTAAAAGCTTTGAAGATGAAGTTAAGTTTCTTTACAGAAATGGACATGACTTAAAAATTATGCTTCTTAAACTTTGCTTATCTATCTCTGTTTATACAATCTGAAGAACCAGAAATGATATCATCTATAACAATCTTCAACTTCATGGAAGTTATCTTATGGCTAAAATTGGTAATCTTGTTCATAACAACACATACAGATGGGGAAAATTCAAGAGAAATATTCAAAAATTCAAAAATTTGTAAAAATTGGGGGATAAATGAAAAGATTCTCGATGGATAATTATTATATGACTGGTTGAGTGCCATAGTCCAGTGGAGTCTAATTGTATCTGGGGTCTTCTCTTCTCTTCTTTTGGAGGTTATTGTCCCCTTTACTTTTGCTTATGCCATTTGAAGTTCAATCTTATCTCTAGTTGAGATCTGCATGGCTGTTGGTTATATTTTCTCTGCGTCTTGACTTTTCTCCTTTTGTGCCTCGATAAAGATGCTTGTAGCTTTGGGCTCAGCTCTGGTTCGAAGATATGTCATTGGAGTTGTTTTGAACCTGCATGCTTGTTCTATATTGTTTTTTAGAGTTATTTTGGGCTATTTCTGGTTCTTTATGGAAAGCTTTGCTGGGTTTTGTTTGATTCGTTCTTTTAGCTCTGTTATGGTTTGTGTTTTTTGTTGGAGTTAGGTTGTATTCAGATGTTGAAGGTTGGGTTGGTGCTTTTGTCTCTATTTTGAAGATTTGGGTTGTTTGTTTATGTTCTGGTTCGTGATTTGTTCTGGTCATCTATAAAGTTCCTATATTTGGTGTGGGTTGTAGAGGTTTTTTTAGTTCTTTTTGTTTTTGGCTAAATGGAGGAGATTTATGGGTTATGTTTGTTGGTTGAGCTTTTGGTGGACCATTGTTTCAGAGGTTCTCTCTGTATACGAAGTGTTTAGTTGTTTGCTTGGTGGTTTGATGGTTTTGATTCCATCAGACAAGTGGGTTATTCGTGGTGTTCTTTCATTAGATGTCCTGGAGGTGCTTGCACGTGTCCTTTTGTCTAGATTTATCTAGATTTTTCTAAGTTTGTGGGCTGAGTTTTGAAGGCTTGGGTTGGGTTATGGGTTGGGTTTTGCTTGTTAATTGTTCTTGGTCTCGTTTGTTTTTAGCCTGTGTGCTATATGTGTAGTTGGTTAGTTTGGTTGTGTTTTGATGTGGTTTTTTTCTTTGTGGGCCTGCGTGCTCTTTTGGCATTCTGTTGCCTTTGGTTGTTTGTGTTGGCCTTTGGGCTTTTATTTTGTATCTTCTAGGGCTTGCCTATTTTAATTAATTCACATTTCATCAAAAAAAATTGAGGACTTCAAAGCTGGCTTCTATCTCTCAATCCTTTATTTGGGATCCTAATATTCCTCCAAATTTATCAACATTCTCTTAGAGAATTCTTAATAATTCAATTCCTTTGGATCTTAGTATAAAAAAAACTAGCAGTAAAACTTACTTCTAGGTGTTTAGGTTGTTACAAGTCAGAATATAATACTGAACACTTATTTATGAAAGGACCTATTGCTAGCAAAATTTGGACCTTCTATGGGAATCTGATGGGAATTCCTCATGCTATGACTATTTATTCTTTGATCTCCAAATGGTGGATGCACATGGGACAAAACTAGATTTCTAAATGGCTTCACAGGATCATTCCAATATGTATATTCTAGAAGCTATGGATAAGATTACAATATGTATATTCAAAATGCAAGAGAATGTGGTTATCCAAAGAATCAAGAGAAGAATAAAAGACATAGCCTCTAACATTTCATTTAAGCCTAGTTCTTCCAACCACTATTTTCAAGTCATGTAGTTTCTAAAGTATTGATCCTCCAAAACCTCATACTTCAATTTTGTCTCCTATAACTGGTCAAGACCTTAAAAGTCGTTCTTCAAACTTAACACTGATGGAGCTTGTGATAAATATGGTAACATAGGCATATGAATTGTTCTAAGATAGGACAGGGGCCAATTCATTTGGGGATTATCTATCTTTATTGCAGGTGGATCAAGCATCATGACAGAAACATTGGCTTTTAAGGAAGGTCTATACCATTGTGTTTCATTCTATGGGTACACCATTAGAGTTGAATCTAATTCTCAGATTATAGTTAATTGCATAAAAAAATGTCTTAAACCTTCATGGATGACTAGAGGAATTATAGATAAGATTCAAGTCCTTACCTCCCAAGGGAGCATCAAGGTGTCTCATATTTTTAGAGATTCAAACCATGTAGCAGGCCTCCTATCCAAACATGGTCTCCTCTCTAAAAATTCTTCTTTGTTTAGTAGATATGCAGATCTTCCTAGCAAAATTAAGGGAGGTATTAAGCTTAATGCTTGTAGGATTCCTTAAATTAAAATTTCTAAGACAAATAATTATGTTTCTTCTTATTGTATGCCACCTAAAGAGGGCTATTCTCTCTAAAATCTAATAAAATCATGGGGTCTATCCTTTTATAAAAAAAGAAAAAGATGTATTCCATAGGTGGTAAGATGCAAGGAGGGTGAATTGAGTTTGTGGGAACTATTTCTTGAATAAAAAAAAATATTGTAATGTTTTTTTAGATCAATTGGACTTTGGTCCCCATTTATTTATGCGGTATACCACTCTCGATAGTAAAGTCTAGCATATTATATGGGGAGATTATGGGTATAGTCCTATGTAGGAAGAATTTTTAGCCTCCAATCCCAAGTGAATTTATCTTTTTTTGTTGGTCCCATTGAAGGTTAGTTATACATAAAAGTGACACAACTTATAACAATATTCACACAAAATAACCATCCATGTTTCTAGAAGGATGGGTAGTTGTGGAGCACTATGGGACTAAAGACAAAATAAAAAAAATAGGATCAGAGCTTATCAAAACTGATCAAATAGGACCGCACCAAAAAAGCAATATTATATTTTCGATATCATTCATTTTTGCATTTATGGAAAAGCGTTGTAAAAATGTGGGCAAAAAGTGATGATACGAAAAACTTTGGTATCCAAAGTGATATGTCCTAACATATGGGAATTATCTTTTCCTTTAATTAAAATATTAATTTGATTTGTGATTCGTACAAATTTTATCCAATAAAAGCAATTTTTGAGGTTTAATTATTTGTATCAATATTATTTTTTTAAATTATATACAGTTGTCTAATAAATAGAGCAATTTGTCCACGTTAAATGAATAGTCGATAATTGAATTACAAATGGATTGGAGGTTCATTTAAAGATCATATATTCAAAAGTATCATTTATCTCTAAATAAGGACCCCTCAAAATTAAAAAGAAAGGTAGACCCTGGATTCAATGTTGTAAATTGAAAAATCACTCCTTAAATTATTTTCTATATGGAATTTGTCCTATTGTATTTCATATATATAAAGACTATAAAACCAGTCATGATATTTTATGATTTTTGGGAGGGTTTGAAAAATAAATCTAAAAACTTCTTGAATTTCTTGAACTGGGATTGAGTGATATTACATGAAATAGAAGGGTTTGGAAGAAGAATCTGGGGTTGAAAGCGAGGTGGAGGGTAGAAGTTTTAGTATTTTTTGTGTATGATGATATTTGTATTAAATTTATGTGATGATATTTAGACTTGGCAACAGATTGTGTTGAGTCGTGTTTGTGTCGATGTTTATCATATTCAGGTCTTATCGGGTTCGTGCCAAAACGATTAACTTCTTTATCGTGTGAAAAATTATATTCAAACTCGACCGGTTACCTTAATGTGTCGTATCATGTTCACACGTTATTACCCATTAAGATATTTAATTATTTTGAATCGTATACAAGTTGACATATGACTCATTTTAAATACAATTAGACTAATTAATTCATTTCTATTAATAAATCTCTCATTTTGTAGAATTCGTTATGATTAAATTAACATTAAGCGACATAAACTCTTTATAAGTCACATCAATATATCTATCTTATTTACTTAAATTAATGACTCTTAATTAGTCTTATATTAATGGCTGAAAGGTCAATACTAACCAAACATGCTAACTACCGTGTCTTATCGGATTGACTCTGATATAACCTAAAACCATTAAAGGTCAATCCATGAACTTATAACTTCTTGTTAGTTCATGTCGTTCCTTATTTGCGAGTTTGTTAATTACACATAACTCGTAACTCAACAGTTAGTACATCCCTGCCACAAGTAAAACTTGCGGGTTCCAAACGTCATGTGAGGAGTTTCATGTCCTCCCCCCCCCCCCCCCCCCTCCCCCCTCTTTTACTTCTTTCCCTTACTTTGGGGTAAATATTTAATACAAATTTCAATTCTAATGCCCAGACTACCTAGACACCCATTTTTCTTTTTGCAAAGAATGATACTTATTCTATAGTGATTATAATATGACCAACAACTTAAAAAAATAAATACATGAGAGTGGGTAAAAATAAATTTTAAAAAATAGGACTAAATATTAAAATCCCATATATCTATAAAGAGAAAGTCGGAGTTGTCCCGACAGAGATTTCGATTTTGATATATATACATGCTTATATGAAACCAAAGTCATATTAAATGTGATTTGGATGCATTTCGTCTCTTTCTCTCTCTCTCTCTCTCTCTCTCTGTGTGTGTGTGTGTGTGTGTGTGTGTGTGTGTGTGTGTGTGTGTGTGTGTGTAGTTGTTTCAATCTATGGTCGCGATTGATTTTTTATTCTCCTCCCTCACGGAATGTGGTGGGATGGCGTTGGGCTCAGTGGTGGAACAAAATTTTGGAAATTACCCTAATTTACTTATAATTCTAACACAATAATTTATCAGTTTAAAAAATAAGAGCTTGACTACAGCGACCGGCATTAGCTACTTAAAAATCCTACTTAATGATGTGGCACTTGCCACATCATGAAGGGACACGCTTTTTTTACTCTAAAATGATTTTTAATGCTGAAAAAAATGCGAATAATCTCTTAAAATAAGAAAAAAAAATATTTTTGTTCATAATATTTTTTTATCACACTCCTTTATTTTATCACTACAGCAGTCTAAAAATAACATGTTAAAATACAACAAGATAAAACACGAAATACAAAAATACAAAAATTGTTATTAGAATAGTTTTTTTAAAGCGGGCCTTTAAACAGTTTTAAGAAATACAAAAATTATTTTAAATGTTGTAAAATTAAAAAAAAAAGTTTAAAAATTAGGGGTGCCGCTAGCGCGGACCTTTAAAAATAAGAGAATATGGGGAAAATGCGTGTTTGAGGGACTAAATGAGTGAAAAATAATTTTAAAAAAATAATTTATCATTGGAATAGTTTTTAAACGCGGACCTTTAAACAGCTTTAAGAAATACAAAAATTGCTTTAAATGTACTAAAATAAAAAAAATAAGTTAAAAAATAAAGGGTCTCGCTGGCGCGGACCTTTAAAAATAAAAAAACAGTGAAGTAGGCTGCCGCTGGTGCGTACCTTTAAAAATAAGATAATATTGGAGTGTGTTATTATTTAAATCAATGAAAAAAATTGTCGGATTATTTTTTAGTTGAATTTTTTGTGTGGGTTATTTAAACATTTCACGTAAAACATAAAAAAATCAACTCAAAATAATTTTTTTTGAGTTGATTTTTATTTGGAGTGAATTTATAGTGTGTTTTTACATTTATTTGGAGTGTCTTGATGATGTGGAAGTCCACATCATTAAATTGCCATTTTATGTCTAAAATATGGGCCGTTCTATCATTTTTTGAAAAAATAATACAAAAAGTCTCCAAGTTGAATTCCTATTTACCCGAGTCTCTGCGTGTCTTTAATTTAGACATTTCAGTGGGGAAATTGGTACACACGTTTTGACTGAAGTCTATAGATACGAAAATTCAGTAATTTGGAACATCGCATTGACGTGTTCTTCCTATAGATTTTTCATTATGGAAATATCATATTTTAAGTCAAGTCTATCCGTAGGACAATAACACTAAATTGGGAACCTCACAGGCATCTCATATTTCCACAAGGCGATTCTTATTTGAGTTACTTTACCAACCAATTTTTAGAATTCATGTGCTTCAAATGTATCTATATATACCTTTACATATGGTTAAAAGCCATCTATCCCTCCATCCAACATTTTCACCAATTAATTTATGTACTGTATTAATTTATCTGAACTTGCAGCAATGAATTCTTTAGTCAATAACTCACCCTCCCAACATATTTTATCTTTACAACTATCATTCATATTCGTCACACTCCTTTCATTGGTATGTTCTTCTTCTCACGTTGATGATTTGTTTTCATCATCGACTGAACAAAAAGTAGCACCACCAGGAAATGAAGTTGCAGCTGCTCTTCTATCATGGAAAGAGAGCCTCGACATTCAAAGCCAATGGATGTTGCGGTCATGGGTTGGAACCACCCCATGCAGTAATTGGGTTGGGATAGGCTGCAACAAACCTGGTGGAATCGTCACCCATATAACTATAGCACATTCGGGTTTAAGAGGTACGCTTCACCATCTTAATTTATCATCCTTCCCTCATCTCCTCGTCATTAATCTTCATAACAAATCACTCCATGGGGCCATCCCACCCACAATTGCAACTCTTTCCAAACTCGCCTACCTTCGCTTCTCTTCCAATTATTTCTCCGAAACCATTCCACAAGAGATAGGAGTGTTGACGTCTCTAATTGAGCTTTATTTTGGGGGTAACAATCTCTCAGGTTGTATTCCTTCCACTATTGGGAACTTGACAAAGCTCAACAAGTTGAACTTGTATCAAAATCAATTGTTTGGCTCAATCCCCAGTTCTATTGGAAATTTGAGCAACCTAACCAGTCTTATCCTTTCGAAAAATTAATTTTCTGGATCCATCCCTCTTGATATAGGAAAGCTTAAATCCCTTGTTGTTATGAGACTAAATATTAATAACCTCACCAGATCCATTCCTTCATAAATGAATAATCTTACACAATTGGCAAGCCTGCATATATCTGATAACAAGCTCACTGGCCATTTACCTCATGGTATATGTATTGGTAAATTACTTGCAAATTTTTCTGCCATCAATAATTATTTCACTGGTCCAGTTCCCAAAAGCTTGAAAAATTGCACCAGCTTATACAGATTCAGAATCGATAATAACCAAATATCAGGTAATATATCAGAAGATTTTGGCATTTACCCAAACTTAAATTATATCGATCTGAGTTATAATGATTTATATGGTGAGATATCCCAAAGATGGGGCCGATGCGGTAAACTGACAAGCTTAAAGATCTCTAACAATAATCTTTCTGGAAGGATACCACTTGAGCTTGGAGAGGCAACTCAGCTCCATGTACTTAATCTCGCATCAAATCATTTAGTAGGGGAGATTCCAAGAAGTCTGCAAAAGTTGGGTTCATTACTTGAACTCACTTTAAACAACAATAGACTTTCTGGCAACATTCCAATAGAAATTAGCAAGTTGCCCAATTTAGCAAAACTTAACTTGGCAGAAAATATTCTCAGTGGATCAATTTTGAATCAACTGATGGAATGTACGAAGCTAAGGGTCTTGAATTTAAGCAAAAATAAATTCAGAACAAGTATTCCTCCTCAAATAAATAATTTGCATAATCTCCAAAATCTTGATTTCAGTCAAAATTTGTTAATCGGGATGGTGCCACCAGAACTAGGAGACTTAAAAACCTTGGAAACGTTGAATCTCTCCCATAATGAACTCTCTGGTTCCATCCAGTCAACATTTACGGGAATGTCGAGTTTGATATCCGTTGATATATCCTACAATCAACTACAGGGTCCTCTACCAAACATAAAAGCATTTCAGGAGGCTCCTTTAGAGGCACTTGGAAATAATAAAGTTTTATGTGGCAATGTCACTGGTTTGAAGGCTTGCCCCAACAGTATAAGTTATGGTGTAAATGGGAAAAAGGATAAAAAGCTTTTGATTTTAATTGCTCTTCCTCTTGTAGGTGTTCTATTTCTTTTGTTTATGATTGTCGGGGTTGTTTTTTATCTCCATCTAAGAGTAAAGATGAAGAAAAAGGCTAACGATGCAAGAGAAGTTGAAGTTAAAAAGAAAAACTTGTTTTCAATATGGAGCTATGATGGGAAGATGGTGTATGAAAATATCATTGAAGCCACAGAGGAGTTCAGCTCCAAACATATCATTGGGGTGGGAGGATATGGAACTGTTTATAAAGCTAAGTTGCAAAGTGGTCATGTTATTGCTGTGAAGAAACTTCATGAATCACAAGATGGTGAACTGGGTAATTTAAAAAGTTTTATGAGTGAAATTCGTGCATTAACAGATATACGACATCTTAATGTTGTGAAGCTTTATGGGTTTTGTTCACATCCACGACACTCATTTTTGGTTTATGAGTTCTTGGAAGGGGGGAGCTTGAGAAAGATATTGAGCAATGAGGAACAAGCAGGCTTATTTGATTGGTCGAAAAGGGTAAATGTTGTAATAGGTGTATCAAGTGCTCTGACTTATATGTGCCATGACTGTTCACCTTCAATCATTCATCGAGACATATCAAGCAACAATGTTTTACTAAATTCAGAATTTGAGGCCCATGTCTCTGATTTTGGTACCGCTAGACTTTTAAATCCAGGTTCTTCAAACTGAACTTCTTTTGCTGGAACGCTTGGTTATTCAGCTCCAGGTATCATTCAACTCACCACCAAATTAGTCCCCATTTTATCAAAATTTTGCACTTCATTTTAAGAATAGTAACTGCTCATGCACCAGATAATGCCATTTTTATTGTTTATTCTGTTCTTTTTTTGAGAGAAACATATATATATATATATATATATATATATATATATATATATATATATATATATATATATATATAGAGAGAGAGAGAGAGAGAGAGAGAGAGAGAGAGAGAGAGAGATGACTTTTTCATTTGTAATTGTTTCGAGTCTACTTTAGAACATTATTAAACAGGGGTGGAGCTAGTGTAGGGCAAGGGCCGCCCCCTTGAACTGTTGCAATATATCCCTCAAGCATATGTAGTTCAAAAATAATAGGGGTGCTAGTTGTAAACAAAAAAGTTCAAGGTGAAAGTGAAATTAAATTAAAGTTACAAGGCAAAAATTGTATTTGTTAGGGAAGTCACCTCATTTATTCTCTTCAATTTGAGGTTAGTTGTCTAATTGTTAATATATTTTTTTGCTTTTGGGTTGGATTCTTAAGTCCTTTGAATTGATTTTTGTGAAAACCAAAATTGAATGATTGTTATTGTATCCTAATACTTTAGGACTTTTGGATTGTATTTTTCGTGGCTTTTGAATTAACTTTGTAGGGTTTTCGAATTGTATTTGTTAGGGCGTAATCGTTATGGCTTTTGAATAGTAATTTGATTATATATTGAATATTTGATTAATTATTTGCTCAAACCCCCAAAAAAATTCCTCAGAGATTATCTCCTTGAACCCATGATATTGGTCATAAGCTCACCCCCACCCCCGATTGAACTTGACAATGATAGAGTTTAAATCTATTTTATTTTTGCGAGTTTATAACTCGTCCTCGCTACCTATACATTATACATTGGAAAAAAGTTAACTTCACATTCGCTTTAAACTCTTTGTCATTATTGTTTGAATTTTGTGTAAACTAGAAAGGGTAAAAAACATGTTTGATGCCTACTTTAGTTTTTGCATGACAATCATTATTGAAGAGTGCATATTTTTATGCCTTCCTTTTCAAAGCTCATTTTATGAGCTTATTTACCTTTTTACTTAAGTTAACAATAATTATGAGTTTCCTATTTAATGTCTTCTTTGAGGCTAACTATGGCTTTAACCGATGAAGGAGTAACCCTCTTTGAGATTAATTGTAAGTTTAACTAATGACTGACTAATCTGAGACAACTATTTTTGTTTTTTCCTTCACCATTATTGACAGAACTTGCATACACCATGGAAGTAAACGAGAAGTGTGATGTATATAGCTTTGGAGTACTTGCATTAGAAGTAATTATAGGAGCGCATCCACAAGATCTCTTCTCATCTCTGTGGTCGTCATCGTCGTCAAGTTCAGCTAATCACAGTACTCTGTTTAATGAAATATTAGACCAACGCCCTTCACCTCCTAGGACTCTAGTTGCAGAAGAAGTGGTCTTTGTTGTGAAGCTAGGCATTTGCGTGTTTGCACCCAAATCCACTGTCTCGCCCAAGCATGAAACAAGTTTCCGTGTAGCTCTCAAAACCAAAGCCAACTTTCCAATATCCATTTCGCATGATTACATTAGGTCACCTGTTCGATATCAAATGTTCGACTTCTTGAGAATTTGTCTTCCTTCCACCATATTGTACCTTTTGTGCTTTCTATTCCAACATAAGGTTTGATTTGGTCATCTTTGTAATATATATATATATATATATATATATATATATATATATATATATATATATATATATATATATATATATATATATATATATATATATATATATATATATATATATTTATACAATTTCTCTATTTTTCTTCATTAGTTGATTGTATTCTACACTTCTTTCACTTTGTTCTTAATACTTTTCTCTATATATCTTTTGTTTTTTCCTCTTTTCTATCTCCCATTTTTGTTAATGGGGCATTTAGAGGATACTTTCAAATTATCTATTTTACGTAGCTGTTGTGTTTGATTTTAGTTCATTATAAATGTTGGGACATTTTTCATATTGATTGTAAATTGGCATGTGTTTCTTGTGTATGGGGATGGAAAAACGGGTACCTTTGCAAAAAAAAAAAAAATGACTAAATTGTTCAAACAAAAAGGACAATTTCTACCACCCTAAACAATATTATATTAAAAAATATCGTCGAATACTGTCTTATTTAACATTTATTTTTTAAGGCAATTCTAGGTAATTGGGTCAAATAGTTTTCCTGCAGTGTAATCGCTTTTATAGTTATGACTTTAATTTTCTTGAAACGTAGAAATTATGCTAAACAGAGCTATGAGAATCAAAACTACAACTTTGGGTGAGAACCTCCAACTTTATACAACAAGAATACAGTTATCTATGGTGTGACGTGCCTGTATAAACTAACGCCGCGAAGAAACCAACCAATGGGTTACTGATTCAATCATTAGGCAACTTATTGATTCACGTACACCATGAATGTATTGAAAAATTAGAACTAATAACAATAAATTGACAATATACTGAAATTGGGTAAATATATTCTAAGAACGCAGACTGATATGTACATTGAGTATGCATTTAATGTTCATCTTGATGAATGAATGCCTGTCCCAATAAAGAATTTTTTTATGACAGTGGATATTTTTCTTAAGAGGCATATAGTGTGTGCACGCATGCTTACAACACATTTATGGGTGCCATGCTCTCCTTTTTCTTCTTCGGAACAGTTAACATACAAACGCCTTGAATTAGATGAGGAAATTGGAGTGAATGGTGTTACAAATGAAGAGGAAAATGAAAACAAAAGAAAGATGATAATAGTTAACTTGTGTTTAATACAAACTGACCGCTCAAACAAGCCATCAACGAGGAGGGTGCTGGACATGTTAGAGGGGAGCATGGAGTCCTTGCAAACTCCAGCTAGGCCTTTTTTGGTTTCTCCACCAAGCCCAAACCTTTGCCAGATTCTTCAGCCACAAAGAGTATGTAAGTGATGTAACATTGGGCCTCTATTATATATGTATCTCTAGGGCATTCATTATCAAATTGGCTAATTCTAACTGCACCCTTTTTGTTGTGAAACTTTAAATAAATTTGTGATGTCTTAAATTATTTAAGTTTTTTAGAGAGACATTCCGGTTCTAAATTTTGTTGTTAATTCTAGGTTCACTAAAAAGATATCAGTCTATCCATTTCTAGAGCACAACATTTGCTTTGTGTGATCCTTGCTTGCTACAATTGAGATTTGTTGAGGGTTTACACTTCCAAATCTAGTAGTGCAATACGCCTTAATACATTCTTCTCCTTGTGCATACAAGTTATCTCATGAATATGAGAATCTTGAGAAGGGGTGTACAAATAAACATACTCACATAGCTATGGACTATCTAACAAGAAATTCAAACTAAACGGTGTTATCCAAGAGATATGTCTTATATGGGATTGTTAGCTCAACTCTTATGCATTTGGTACAAGAGATATGACTCTGCCTAGCGCTGTGAGAGTCTGGACATTCTTGCCTTACCATTAACTTTCAAAATCATTGTTCAAAGACTGTATGACCAAAAGGAAGTGCAAGTGACTTTATTCAGGGCCCAAAAAGTTAGCAGGTGACTTTTTTTTCTTATGCTTGACTTGGAATTTATTTATTGCTGATCTTAAATTATTGAAGAATGGGTGGGAAACATAGGGATCTGATCTGAGGGAGGGCCCTTCCAATGAAAAGTGCATTCAAATATATTGCAGTCTGTAATACCCCGTACTTTTGGCTATATTTATTTTTGGGATTAATTAATTAAATGCGTATTAATTGGAAATTAATCCGGGTTATATATACTAATGAGATGCGAATTGGTATTTGATTTTGTGCATATATGATTATATATGTACTTGGTATTATAAAATTTGTCGTGTGATTTATACACGGCATTTTAGAAATTTTGTTGAGACGCGTGGGACCGCCGCGTCACGGTATAATATTTTGATAATAAAAAGTGAATTTAAAATCTATAATCCGTATGGTCGTTTTGAGTGCGCCAACGCGTCCGTAAGGGTCGAGATAGTTAGAAAACACTAGCCGGAGGTATAGTTTGGGTCCCGGGGTATTTTTAGGCCATACCGGTAACTTAAAGGGTATTTTGGTAATTTTACATTTTGAGGAATTAAAAGTGACGAAAATTAGAGATGTAAATCTGATGTGGATTAAACCCATTAAGCCCATTAACCAACCCATATTAACCTAGAAGGCTACGTAGGTTGTCATTTAGGTTTTCTAAGTTTCCCCAAATCAAAACCCTAGCCACCTTAAGCCACCATTGGAGAAGAGCTTGGAGAGAGAGGAATTTCTGCAGAAACTTAATCTAATCAACACCAAATCCGGAATCAAACCAAGGCAAGTGATTTAAATTACATTCCTTATGCAGTGAATGCTTTTTCCATGTTAGAAACATTGTTAATCGATCTTATATAAGAGTTAAAAGAAAACCCATGAAATTGGAAGATTGTTGTTTAATTTTGGGATAGGTTTGCATGTAGAAACATTGTTTGAAGATTTAATTCAGAGATTTCATATCTATGTGATGTATAAACGGATTAAAATCTGGGAAATTTTGATGAGAAGAACCTAGGGTTTATGTTCTTGAAGAAAATTGGGAATTTATGTAGAAACTGTGATTTAATGATGTTTAGAAGGTGTTAAACCCCTTTAATGATGTTAGTATAGCACCTTGGCATGTTTGAGGATGATTAGAGAACTCAATATATTATTGGAACGAATTTTAGAAGAGGTTTGAGGAGTAAAAATGGATGAAAAACGAATTGGGGAAATTCTGGGCCGAAACTGGTAGCTCGTTAGAAGCAGCCCCCAGGTCGTTCGAACGAACTTGTTCGAACGAGCTTCTAACGAGTTGACCAGTCGTTACTGACGAGTAGTGATTTCGTTCGAACGAGATATCGTTAGAAGGGACAGTTCGTTCGAACGAACTGGATCTCGTTCGAACAGCCTCGTTCGAACGAGACTTCTAACGACCTGACAGTCCAAACTCGTTCGAAGTCTCGTTCGAACGAGACTTCTAACGAGTTGACAGTTTGGTCCTTTTTGGACTGTTTTTATTTTTGGAGTCCCGTAAACTTGTTCGAGGATGTAGATGACCTTCCTTTATAGATGTGAGGTTAGATTTGGGACTTTTGGGCAATTATGAGAGGAGTAAATTATATACGAGAGTTATATTCAATGAACCATTTGGGTTGAGATGTGAGTGTCTACTACGATGTGAGGATGAATTATAGCGCGTATAATTACAAACCGGAATAGTACGAATTGTGATAATTATAGTTAGTACGAGAATGCAATATGTACTACGATTAAAATACGGTATTACTAAGATGTGTATTTACTTAGTATTGGTATATGGATTGTTTGTATGACATACCTACCATACTTGCTATCACGGGAGGTTGCGTACGCTTAGGACCCTCTAATCCTTGTGTGCCTACGGGGGGGGATATAGACTGGTACCTCGATGAACATAGGTCATAGAAAGACTTATTGTGATATTAATAAGTCCGCTGATCATGGGAGCGTAGGTATGTGCGTGACCCATGTGATGGTGACTGTGTTCGCATCCATTATTTGTGATGTTGTTATCGGTAAACTATTCCTGAGAGATTCAGAATATGTAATCCTTATGTACGTGATGTACCGGGATGGATAGCAGAGTATGTGTGCACTACAGCTTAGATTGCGGGGTGCTTGTATTGTATATTTATGATATGAATAATATACATTATATTAATGGGAATCCTCATGTTAATGTTGTAAAAATATTACGGTATTGTTTCGAGTTATATAATGAGTTAACTGATAGTTATATCAATGGCATATTTAGTAACTGAGTTTACGTTAAACCTCTATTTAATTACGAGTATTGTTAGGTTAAATGGAACCGAGTAATATGGGTAGAACCTTTGGCAGTCTAGCTAGTTATGTTGTCAGTTAGCTAGTAATATGGGTCGATATAGATGGGTACTTACGTTAGGAGTGCACAGTTAGACGAGAGATGAGAATATCACGCGAGTGTACGTCCTAACATGTACTTTGCATTTAATGTTTTAAATATTTTTAAAGCACTTGCAGGTTTTTAAAACATAACTCCACATTCGGGCTCTGACCCGTTTGCTTTTCAAATCTCTTTTTCTTTGTAAAACCATTTTAGGTGCCCAGCCACAAGGACACCAAGCATAGGATACTCATTCAGGTGACGAGCTGTAGCTGCTTGTGGAAGCTACATGGATTTGCATGTAGACGCTTCTATCTTTTGGATCCCAGAGTCACCATCTATCAGTTGTAGGGCATGTTGCCCATTTCTTTAGAGATATCTTTTATATTTCAGTTTTCAGACTTTAGCACGTTTTATTTCAGTTTCGGTTATTCATTTCAGTTATGGGTTTGTAGTGAGGAGTTTTCCTCCAGACTTTATTTACTCTATTGTGATGGTTATTCGTTTTACTTCAGTATGGTGAATGGTGTTATTTATTTCTTCATTACATTTGTTGCATGTTAATCAGACTTAAATTAAAATTTGGCAACTTGCTTTTTAAATACTAGGTGGTTAGAAATAATAAAATGTTTTCGACAGTGATGCTATTAACTGAGCCAACTTGGCATTTTGAATTAATTTTATAAAGGAGTAGCTACCCTGTATTTAATTAGTCGGGGTGTCACGGGTGGTATCAGAGCATCAGGTTCTAGTGTCCTTTAGGATCTGTACGGCTATTATGTTTCCGCTACGTTTCTTTGATATAGAGCCCTATATTTTAGGACTGTTGTACTCTTTTGTGTATGCTTCGTTCTTCAGCTATTTTAAGTTTATGACCGTGAACTTATAAACTTTGTTCTTATTTCAGATGCCTCCACGACGTGCACGACGAGTTCCCACGAATGCAACGCCCGAACCCTAGCCCGCTCCAGTTCAGGGTATGTTGAACGCCGCTGAGGTTGCTGCTATAGTAGCCCAAGCGGTAAATGCCGCGATTGCCGTGATACAGCAGGCACCGCCTCAGGCGCCGGTTGCCGTGCCAGTACAGGTTAATGCATTCCCGCCTGCTTGGGAGCGTGTACGAGATGCTTTTCAGAAAGCGCATCCGCCGGAGTTTGCAGGTAGCTCAGACGTGGTAGTCTCGAGCCAATGGAGGAAGGACATAAAGAGGCATTTGAGGATGCATGAGTGCACTGATGTTCAGAAACAGGTGCTAGCTACTTTCAAGCTAGTGGGATCTGCACTACAGTGGTGGGAGTTTATTTCCACCGCGGAGGAGAGGGATACCCTCATGATTCAGGAGTTCTGGGTGCGGTTTGACCGCAAGTACTTTCCGTCCGCAGTTCATACATAGATGAGGGGGAAGCTGATGAGTTTGAAGCAGGAGGGCAAGACAGTGGCCGAGTATGAGGCCGAGTTCACTAACCTGTTGAATATCGTTCCAGACGAGATTCCAACAGAGAAGAAGAAGATAGAGAAGTTCACCGACGGGTTGAATTGGAGGATCCGTCAGCATCTGCTAGGGAACCTATCGTTGGCCATGTATTCTGATGTGGTTAACGTTGCATTATTGCACTGCCAGGACCACCGTTTTCATATGGCCGAGGGCAAGCGGTCGGGGGAGTCTAGCCATCAGGGCAGGACTGGAGGACATGGTGCCAGCGGGGCACAAACCGGTCAGGGGCAGAGACAGAATGAACAGGGTACCCAGCAGGGGGACAATAAAAGGTTCCGGTCAGGGAACTACAGGCAGGGTCAGGGAGGTTTCTGCCAGGGCCATCAGGGCCCAAACGGCCATCAGGGCCAACAGGGACAGAATGGGCAGCATTTTCAGCAGGGCCAAGGGAGGAATGGTAACGGCCACTAGGGCCGGGGACAGCAGGGGCAGAGGGGAGGGAACTTCCCAGGGAAGTGCTTTACTTGTGGCAAGACTGGCCATAAGAAGCAGGATTGTCCTGATAGGGGCAGGGCCCCACAGCAGCAGCAGCAGGGTGCTCGCCAGGAGCCACAGAGACCTATGTTTCCCGCCGCTCTTCCTGCACCGCCACAGATGGCAGCTTTGCCACCCATTCCAGCAGTCCCAGCTCAGCAGGGGCAGCTACAGTATGGACGTGTCTACAACGTTCACCAGGCTGCAGTTCCACAGGCACCGCCCGCGATTGAGGGTACGTTTCCTATCCATGGCACTATGGGTCGGGTGTTATTTGATACGGGTGCTACACACTGTTTTATAGCCACACACTTCGCGAAAGCTTTAGGATTGTTAGCTACGGCAGAGAGCACAGTGACGTGTGTCGACTCACCATTAGGGAGTGGGTCACTTATTTTCTTTATATGCCGGGGAGTAGGGGTAGAGGTTGGTGGTTTGGTATTACCTGCGGACATGTTAGTGTTAGACATGCATGTTCACGATGTGATCATCGGTATGGATTGGCTCGTAGCATATAGGGCCATGATTGATTGCTTCAGCGAGAGCATTGTTTTTGCCATTCCGGGGCAAGAGATGTTTATAGTGGCGATGCCTCGCCCAGAGGGAGGATCGACCGCTCATCTGTATTACATAGAGGAGGATACCTCTAAGGAGGTTGTTATTCCTTTAGATTCGATCCCGGTTGTCAGGGAGTATTCGGATGTGTTTCAGGAGATACCAGGCTTACCACCCAGTCGAGAGATAGATTTCGTTATTGATTTGCTACCGGGTACGAGACCTATAGCACGTGCACCGTACCGTATGGCTCCAGCTGAGATGCGAGAGTTACAGGATCAGATAGAGCAGCTGTTAGGGCAGGGCTTTATTCGCAGGAGTACCTCACCTTGGGGTGCTCCAGTTTTGTTTGTGAAGAAGAGGGATGGTTCACTGAGATTGTGCGTGGACTACCGAGAGTTGAATAAGGTCACGATACGAAATAAGTATTCGTTACCTCGAATCGATGACTTGTTCGACCAGTTGAGAGGATCTTCTTTCTTCTCGAAGATTGACTTGAGGTTGGGATACCATCAGTTGCGTATCAGGGAGGAGGATGTCTCGAAGACTGCGTTCTTGTCGAGATATGGTTCTTACGAGTTTCGGGTTATGCCTTTCGGTTTGACCAACGCTCCAGCAGTGTTTATGGACTTGATGAACAGAGTGTTCAGGGATTTCCTAGATCAGTTTGTCATTGTCTTCATTGATGACATTCTGGTTTACTCTCAGACAGAGGAGGAGCACGCCGAGCATTTGAGGCAGGTTTTGCAGACACTTCGTCAGAACGAGCTGTATGCAAAATATGAGAAGTGCGGGTTTTGGCTGAAAGAAGTCCAGTTCTTGGGTCACATTATTTCCGACCAGGGAATATCTGTCGATCCGGGGAAGGTGTCAGCGGTGAGGGAGTGGGGACAACCCACGACACCAACGGAGATTCGTAGTTTCTTGGGTTTAGCAGGATACTACAGGAGGTTTATTCGGGGTTTCTCGGAGATAGCAGGTCCTTTGACACATCTTACTCGTAAGGGTGTGCCATATATCTGGAGTGATGCCTGTCAGTTGGCATTCGATGAGTTGAAGGACAAATTGACCCCAGCACCTGTGTTAGCATTGCCGAGACCGGGAGTTGAGTATTTGGTTTACACCGATGCGTCTTTACAAGGACTGGGAGGTGTATTGCAGCAAGAGAGACAGGCCATAGCTTATGCTTCCCGTAAGCTTAAGCCTCATGAGAAGAATTACCCCACACATGATTTGGAGTTGGCGGCAGTGGTATTTGCCTTACGGATTTGGAGGCACTATCTTTTGGGGGAGAAGTTTCAGTTGTTCACGGACCACAAGTCACTACAGTATCTGTTCACGCAGAAGGAATTGAATATGCGGCAGCGTAGGTGGCTTGAATTTGTGAAGGACTACCAGTTCGACATCCAGTACCACCCGGGTAAGGCTAACGTGGTAGCAGACGCGTTGAGCCGCATGCCAGCAGATGAGGTGGCAGAGGTGTGGAAGGCTAAGTGGAAGGAATTGGGACACCAGGATGCAGTGGCCCGATCTTTCATGTCTGTGATGACCGTTACACCGCAGATTGTAACGATAGTAGTACGGGCACAAGCTAATGACTCGTTCTATCAGGAGCAGATAGTTCGATTGCTAGCAGAGGGAGACGAGTCCTATACCGTTAGCTCAGACGGGGGATTGCGCTTCAATGGGAGATTGGTAGTTCCGAAAGGGGTTAAGTTGCGGCACGATGTGATGGCAGAGTCGCACGGCTCACGGTTCGTGGTACATCCCGGAGGGGACAAAATGTACCAAGACATGAGACGACAATATTGGTGGAGCGGTATGAAGAGAGATATCGCTGAGTTTGTCTCAAAATACGCCACTTGTCAGCTCGTAAAAGTGGATCATCAGAGACCGGCAGGATTGCTACAGCCGTTGGAGGTTCCGGTGTGGATGTGGGAGAGCATATCCATGGATTTTATCACAGGGTTGCCTACGTCGCAGAGGGGTCACGACTCCGTTTGGGTAATTGTGGACAGATTGTCCAAGGTCGCTCACTTCTTACCCGTAAGGACTGATTACACTACGGGACAGTATGCCCAGCTCTTCATTTCAGAGATTGTGAGACTTCACGGTGTGCCCCTAAATATCGTGTCTGACAGAGATAAGATATTTGTTTTGAGGTTTTGGGAGAGTTTCCAAGAGGCAATGGGCACGGAATTGCGGTTGAGTACGGCTTATCATCCGCAGACCGATGGGCAGACAGAGCGCACCAATCAGATGTTGGAGGACATGCTACGCATGTGCGTTATTGACTTCGGGGGTGGATGGGAGCAGTACCTTCCACTGGTGGAGTTTGCTTACAACAACTCCTATCAGTTCACGATTGGCATGGCTCCGTTTGAGGCATTGTACGGTAGGCCTTGTCGTTCCCCAGCATGTTGGTTGGAGGTGGGGGACAACAAACTACTTGGGCCGGAAGTGATTCAGGATACTTCGGCAAGGATTGAGTTGATTCGGAGTCGCATTCGGGTAGCTCAAGACAGGCAGAAGATTTATGCTGATGCGAAGAGGTTTTTCAGGGAGTTCCAAGTGGGGGACCAGGTTTTGCTCAGGGTTTCTCCGATGAAGGAGATTATGCGATTCAGGAAGAAGGGGAAGTTGGCACCGAGGTACGTGGGGCCGTTTCCTATTATTGAGCGGATCGGACCCGTTGCGTATAGACTTGGACTACCGGAGCACTCGCATCGGATTCACGACGTGTTCCATATTTCCTCGCTGAGGAAATACCTTAGAGATAATTTGGCTCATTCTCACATTGCTGTGGAGGACATCGATCTCCAGCCGGATAGCTCCTACGAGGAGGGGCCAATTGCTATTTTGGACCGAAGCGAGAGGAAACTGCGGTCAAAGATAGTCCCGTTAGTGCGTGTTCAGTGGCGACATCACAATGTTGAGGAGTCCACATGGGAGCGCGAGGATGAGATGCGCGAACGTTATCCAGAGCTATTTTTAGCAGGTACTTTCTAGTTTCGAATTTCGGGACGAAATTCAGTTATTAGGGGGGAAGTATGTAATACCCGTACTTTTGGCTATATTTATTTTTGGTATTAATTAATTAAATGCGTATTAATTGGAAATTAATCCGGGTTATATATACTAATGAGATGCGAATTGGTATTTGATTTTGTGCATATATGATTATATATGTACTTGGTATTATAAAATTTGTCGTGTGATTTATATACGGCATTTTAGAAATTTTTTTGAGACGCGTGGGACCGCCGCGTCACGGTATAATATTTTGATAATAAAAAGTGAATTTAAAATCTATAATCCGTATGGTCGTTTTGAGTGCGCCAACGCGTCCGGAAGGGTCGAGATAGTCAGAAAACACTAGCCGGAGGTATAGTTTGGGTCCCGGGGTATTTTTAGGCCATACCGGTAACTTAAAGGGTATTTTGGTAATTTTACATTTTGAGGAATTAAAAGTGACGAAAATTAGAGATGTAAATCTGATGTGGATTAAACCCATTAAGCCCATTAACCAACCCATATTAACCTAGAAGGCTACGTAGGTTGTCATTTAGGTTTTCTAAGTTTCCCCAAATCAAAACCCTAGCCACCTTAAGCCACCATTGGAGAAGAGCTTGGAGAGAGAGGAATTTCTGCAGAAACTTAATCTAATCAACACCAAATCCGGAATCAAACCAAGGCAAGTGATTTAAATTACATTCCTTATGCAGTGAATGATTTTTCCATGTTAGAAACATTGTTAATCGATCTTATATAAGAGTTAAAAGAAAACCCATGAAATTGGAAGATTGTTGTTTAATTTTGGGATAGGTTTGCATGTAGAAACATTGTTTGAAGATTTAATTCAGAGATTTCATATCTATGTGATGTATAAACGGATTAAAATTTGGGAAATTTTGATGAGAAGAACCTAGGGTTTATGTTCTTGAAGAAAATTGGGAATTTATGTATAAACTGTGATTTAATGATGTTTAGAAGGTGTTAAACCCCTTTAATGATGTTAGTATAGCACCTTGGCATGTTTGAGGATGATTAGAGAACTCAATATATTATTGGAACGAATTTTAGAAGAGGTTTGAGGAGTAAAAATGGATGAAAAACGAATTGGGGAAATTCTGGGCCGAAACTGGTAGCTCGTTAGAAGCAGCCCCCAGGTCTTTCGAACGAACTTGTTCGAACGAGCTTCTAACGAGTTGACCAGTCGTTACTGACGAGTAGTGATTTCGTTCGATATCTCGTTCGAACGAGATATCGTTAGAAGGGACAGTTCGTTCGAACGAACTGGATCTCGTTCGAACAGCCTCGTTCGAACGAGACTTCTAACGACCTGACAGTCCAAACTCGTTCGAAGTCTCGTTCGAACGAGACTTCTAACGAGTTGACAGTTTGGTCCTTTTTGGACTGTTTTTATTTTTGGAGTCCCGTAAACTTGTTCGAGGATGTAGATGACCTTCCTTTATAGATGTGAGGTTAGATTTGGGACTTTTGGGCAATTATGAGAGGAGTAAATTATATACGAGAGTTATATTCAATGAACCATTTGGGTTGAGATGTGAGTGTCTACTACGATGTGAGGATGAATTATAGCGCGTATAATTACAAACCGGAATAGTACGAATTGTGATAATTATAGTTAGTACGAGAATGCAATATGTACTACGATTAAAATACGGTATTACTAAGATGTGTATTTACTTAGTATTGGTATATGGATTGTTTGTATGACATACCTACCATACTTGCTATCACGGGAGGTTGCGTTCGCTTAGGACCCTCTAATCCTTGTGTGCCTACGGGGGGGGGGGGATATAGACTGGTACCTCGATGAACATAGGTCATAGAAAGACTTATTGTGATATTAATAAGTCCACTGATCATGGGAGCGTAGGTATGTGCGTGACCCATGTGATGGTGACTGTGTTCGCATCCATTATTTGTGATGTTGTTATCGGTAAACTATTCCTGAGAGATTCGGAATATGTAATCCTTATGTACGTGATGTACCGGGATGGATAGCAGAGTATGTGTGCACTACAGCTTAGATTGCGGGGTGCTTGTATTGTATATTTATGATATGAATAATATACATTATATTAATGGGAATCCTCATGTTAATGTTGTAAAAATATTACGGTATTGTTTCGAGTTATATAATGAGTTAACTGATAGTTATATCAATGGCATATTTAGTAACTGAGTTTACGTTAAACCTCTATTTAATTACGAGTATTGTTAGGTTAAATGGAACCGAGTAATATGAGTAGAACCTTTGGCAGTCTAGCTAGTTATGTTGTCAGTTAGCTAGTAATATGGGTCGATATAGATGGGTACTTACGTTAGGAGTGCACAGTTAGACGAGAGGTGAGAATATCACGCGAGTGTACGTCCTAACATGTACTTTGCATTTAATGTTTTAAATATTTTTAAAGCACTTGCAGGTTTTTAAAACATAACTCCACATTCGGGCTCTGACCCGTTTGCTTTTCAAATCTCTTTTTCTTTGTAAAACCATTTTAGGTGCCCAGCCACAAGGACACCAAGCATAGGATACTCATTCAGGTGACGAGCTGTAGCTGCTTGTGGAAGCTACATGGATTTGCATGTAGACGCTTCTATCTTTTGGATCCCAGAGTCACCATCTATCAGTTGTAGGGCATGTTGCCCATTTCTTTAGAGATATCTTTTATATTTCAGTTTTCAGACTTTAGCACGTTTTATTTCAGTTTCGGTTATTCATTTCAGTTATGGGTTTGTAGTGAGGAGTTTTCCTCCAGACTTTATTTACTCTATTGTGATGGTTATTCGTTTTACTTCAGTATGGTGAATGGTGTTATTTATTTCTTCATTACATTTGTTGCATGTTAATCAGACTTAAATTAAAATTTGGCAACTTGCTTTTTAAATACTAGGTGGTTAGAAATAATAAAATGTTTTCGACAGTGATGCTATTAACTGAGCCAACTTGGCATTTTGAATTAATTTTATAAAGGAGTAGCTACCCGGTATTTAATTAGTCGGGGTGTCACACAGTCACAATATTATCATTAGTTCTGTAGTGGAAGTACCTGCTGTTGATGATGATATAGGGAGAGAACGGTAAGCTCCCTTCGCAATTGCATTGAGATATAATATACAGCCACAATATATTGTTATTTCTGTAGTCTAAGTATCCGTTGATGATGAGATCTTGCAATAGCATTTGATGGAATTTATCAAACTTATTACTGAATTATATTAGTAATATCTCTTGAACAGTAAATTTTATAGTTCAATAAAATTCTTTTTCTTGGTAAAATTCATCTGACACTCAGAAGGCGTCGTTACATATCTCAATAATGAAGCTCTTAGAAGGCATGGCATAGATTATTTAAGAATTACACAGACAAATGTTAAACATGAGATGCGCACAACATAAGCCTAGCAAGAAACGAAAAAATTGAGGAAATAGCACTTCATCGACGGAGAAGTTGGTGGCATAAGAAAACAGATCAAATTTCCTTTCTGGTTCTGTCTTATTTAGGGTCACACAGAGTACCAAAAATCCTATCCATCCATATGGTGTAGTGACCGTAGTTATGTTGGCATAAGGTATGATGTATTGTGTGATAACCGGCTCCCATGACCGCCCACAATTTTTGCCAGTAAGGCGGTATGGATATTATTACCAGTAACATTAACGCGGAATGGATATTCTTTCCAGTAACATTAACGCGGTATATATGATGTATTGTGTGATAACCGGCTCCCATGACCGTAGTTGTGTCGGTATGATGTACTATATCGGTATGGATATTCCTGCCAGTAACACTAACTTTCAAAAGTGTGGTTCAAAGTATGTATGACCAAAAGGAAGTGCGAGCAACATTATTCATGGCCCAAAAAGATAGCAGATAACTTTTTTCCTTATGCTTGACTTGGAATTTATTTATTGCTGATCTTAAATTGTTGAATAATGGGCGGGCAACATAGGGATCTGAGGGAGGTCCTTTCCAATGGAAATTGCATTAAAATATATTGCAGTCATAATATCATTCATTATTTCTGTGGTGGAAGTACCAACTGCTGCAATTGTGAATGTTTACAGCCCATACGGCCTCCATGAGCATTATAATGAGGTGAGAGGTGAAGTGGGTTGGAACCTTAAAAAGATCTACTGGGTGAGGCAGTGCCGACAGTATCCCATCTAAGGGATGGAGTGCAAAACCTAACACAGAAGTTAAACTCTAAAACAATATACCATTGCTTCTGTTAGCTTATACACTTACTAAGCGATCATTTGAATTTGATTCTATTTATAATAAATTTATTTTAAGCGACGGACTAGAGAGTGAGAATAAGGCAAATTTTGTACTTAACCTACCGACAAACGGTGAAAGTGTATGCTTCTTGTTGAGGAGGTGATGTGGAAAATGAATATACTTGTACACGGGTTTAATGTCATGTAAATCTCTATGAACCCAATAGATTAAAAATTCCATTGTAACAAGATATATGAAGACAAGCAAAAAGTAGCCAAATTAGCCAACTGCGGCTACTGCTGAAAAACATGTGGATATACTCTGACGGTGTTGGGAGGACAACGTACCATGGCATGGACTTCGTTAATGTGAAAATATGAGAAAACATTGTCTTCATTGAAGGCATAGCATCTGTGATGGAGTCATTACAAGTAAAGTTGAAACTTACTATGACATATGATATCAAAGGACTAAATATATATAACAAATCAAGCAAATAATTTAAACATCCACATGATTTAGCGGCAAATGATTTTAACTAAGCCTGTAAAATATTTTCAATTTTGGCATAATATATATAATTTCACTATTTTCAAACTAAATTTCCAATCGGAACAGGAAACCATCTTGTAATTCCCAAGTTACAATTTTCCAAAGCAAATTGGAAACAGAATTGGCAATGTTTTTAAATTTAAAAAAGATCCAAAAAATCTTATTCTGATTCGAGGTAGTAAAGGTAGAAACACCAGATAATTTCACTGACCAAGTAAATGAGTATTCCACCAATATATATCCACAACCATGTCCTCTGAAAAAGAGGCAGATGTTCCATAAGTTTCTTTCTTTGCAGGAAACTTCCAAGCAAAACAGACTTATACAAGTTAGTTTCATTCTTGAAAAGTTGCAGGTAATCTTCCATTCAATAAAGGCCGCTAGCGTAACCGATACTGAGGATGAAATTTAGCTACCAGTTGTTAGTGGAGTATATAAAATGATTACTTATTATCATCGTCCCCCTTTTTTTTCTCAAGATAAGATAAAAATAGTGGTAATTTTGCTTCTACTGATGATATGCTCTTGGCAGTATATCCTAACCAGAATAATAATCCATTGGTCTATTGTGAAAGGTTATTGTAGATTAAATCAAAGTGATCAAAATGAAGGACAAATACGTGGCCACATTTGATTCCTCCTATGAACTTTGTTTTAAAAGCTTCCGAAAGGAGATGTGCATTTCTTACAATTCATCTTAATTCTTTAGAGATTGTTTGTTATATTTTAGTAAATTTCGATTGGGACCATATGTGGAGGTTGTGACCATACACGATAATTTTAATCTTTTGTAAAGATGGGCCAAAAGGTGCCTATCAACCATTAACGATTCTTTCACATATGATCAATAAAGAAACGTTCACATCTATGATTTCATGAATGTAATATCTATACTCAAGATTACATGATAATTATTATTATGTTTGGGTGGATTTCAACAGGAATCATCGTTTGATAAGGTATGCAGATTGTTCTAAATTCTAGCATGATTTTGAAAAAATTCCCACTATAGTAGTAACTTTGATTTCTAAAACAGGCACAAGAATAGCTTGATTACCCCAATCAGAGTACTATTCAACTGTTTGTCTGTCAAGGGTCAGTGTAATATGGTCTAAGTAATCCATTTAGGGAAGAAATGCTTCTTCCTGGAAATATTCCCGGGGGAAAAGATAAAAGTCATCAGACTTGATCTTGAAATAATTAAGGAGCTATGGTTTCAATAAGTAAACATGTAACGGTGGAAATTACGGTTTAAATGAGTTGAGGGAAATTACAAATACTGATTTTTTTAATAGAAAGCAATGGATACTACTCTTAAGTTGATCGCTTTCAACCAATTATCTCATCGTATCCATCCATCTGGAATTGAATAATTTTGCACATTTGGTAGCGGTTGAAATCATTAATAATAATCTGATTGGTTACCACATGATATATGTCTCGCTAAATTACTTCAAAATTTTGTTGGTGAAAGTAATTATTTCATTTTTACAATCCCAAAAAGTCTAAAAGGTTGCACTAGCTTATTTAGAGTTAGGCTTGATGAAAACCAATTATGGGGAATATATCAAAAGAATTTGGCATTTACCCAAACTTGAATTATATTGCATTCATTCATAGTAAATAACATGGAGTGTTATCTCAGAGAAGGGGTTAATGTCATCTGAGATGTGAGAGGTAACTCAACTGCATGTACTTGATCTTGTGTCAAAGCACGTAGTTAGGGAGATTTCATGAAGTCTAGGAAAGTTCAGTTCATTTTTTTAGTTTACAATGACTAATAATAGACAATCTGCCAACATTCCATTAGAAATTGGCAAGTTATCAATTTTATTTTTTGAATAATTATAAAACAATACATTACTGAAGAGAATCCAGAGATACAACCTTTTTTTAGAAAGAGGGACAATACTCCGACACATTTTAATACAAGAAAATGGAGAAAAACTCTCTCCACGATGTCTTACAAGATAGAGGACATACCCTTACCACATAAATGAAAAAAAAAACACAAGCTAAAGACACAAATAGCCAGCTTAGCTACCCTACTCAATAACGAACTACATTCTAACATAAGGGATTATTTTCCTGCCCATATTAATGCTACTTCAGGTCTAGCTGAAGCAGGAAGCAAATTAAAATCAATTAAGAATAATTTTGTTGCTGGGAGGCCCCATGATGGTCAACAAAATTGGCTTCCCTGAAATAGTGATTGAGCTCCACTGAGATGTTATTGCTGAGGGAGAAGATATCATCCATATCTGATTTGAAGTTCCCAAGGGGGAGCTTTGATCTCATTAAAAAATTAAACTATGGCCTTGTTTAAGAGCCATGATTTCTGCCTTCAAATTAGTAGCATAGCCTAATCCTGGGGAGAAGGCCCAAATGAAGGGGCCTTTGTCATTCCTGAGAGCACCACCACTAGCGCCACTGGGCACTGCATTGCCTTTGGATGATCCATCTATGTTCAGTTTTAGGGATCCAGTTGGGGGAAATTTCCATTGCACCAACTGAGATTTAGATTTCTTAGGCAATGTTTTGATGTTGACAGTGGAACAAATTTTTTTATCTGTTTGTCCCAATATGGTCATGTAGATTGGTAGTCTTGCAAATATCAGAGATAATTTGAATAACTTGGGAGATGATCTGGACCACTTGCATTGGGAACCTTCAAAAAACTTTTGGTTTCTGGCCTTCCATATCTTCTAGATAACTAACATAGGAAGCAAATGTAGGAGAAATCTGATAAAGTCTTCTCTGCTTTTCTTCAGGAATCAAGACATCAAAGCAAATATGAATAGAAGATCTATGCAAATTGGGAATTTGTAGCAATAGGTGAGTTGATTTGACGAATTATAGTCAAAGCAAAGCATCGCTTTTCAACTAATGAATTTGTAGTCCTTTTATCTGTAGCAAGTTGTAAACCTTCCGGCATAGCTGTATCTTCCGCCACTTCAACACAATTAAGGTGCTGAATTTTGTTAGATATTACCACATTAATTCATCCTTAAAAATCTCTCACAATCACTCCAATCCCATAAATGCCTAAATCTGTCTGCACAGGCACATTAGTGTACAGATTTTTAATAATAGAACTCTCTCTTGAATTGAGTGTCTTTGGGTATTGATTCTTGTATACATGAAAATTAAAACCGGAGCACTTGTTCATGCCAATGATCATAAATGTGAAACCTCTTATAGTTCAAATATTCTCAAGCTTCCATCTTATTCTTTTGATTTCTTTCACTATGGACTCTTGATCATCATAAAGAGAAGATGAGCACATATGTGGAAATAGCTAGCTGTTACTTGAGATTTTGAATGTGTTTTCTGAACCATCTCTTTTGATTCCTTGACAGTGCCTTGACGGAGAGCAAAGTCATAAAGAATGCAATTCAGTGACCACACAGCACACACGAACCGAGTGCTTCATAACAATGTTGGCTAAGCCAGTCAACTGATGTCTTATAAACAATTTCACTTATAAACAATTTTTAGGTTATATATATATATATATATATATATATAACCTAAAAATGAAAAGACCTCCTTTTAAAACTTTTGGATTAGATACAATGAGTTTCAATAATCCATTAAGGGGAGAGAAACTAACATCAACCATATCTGCAACCGAAGAGTATTTTCATCCAGAGGAACTGAAAAGCATTCACAGAAGCAACGCACAACCAAAATAGTCCGCGAATAAAGTTTATTTTCATAAATTGAAACATTTTCCAATTCAGCCTGGGAGCTTGGAATTATTTTTTCAGAACTTATGACAATCAACTCAAACTATGCACGCATTTCATTCAATAAAGAACAGAAGATTAAAAGAAGCATCCTCAAATACATTGCGTGCTAAGTAAGAATTTCCCACTGTAATTACATATCTACTGTAAACTTTTCATCACTAAAATCAACATTGAACAAACCCTACTAACCTCCACATTCCTGAGTTATATGGCATCAAAGAGCTAAATATGTATAGCAAATCAAGCAAATGATTTAAACATCCACATGATTCAGCGGTAAATGGTTTTAACTAAGCCTGTGAGATTTTTCAATTTTGGCATAATATATCATTTCATTTTTTTCAAACTTTTTGAAAAAATTCCGATCGGAATAGGAAACCATCTTGTTATTCCCAAGTTACAATTTTCCAAAGAAAATTGGAAACAAAATTGGCAATGTTTTTAAAATTCAAAAAAATTTCAAAAAAATCTTATTCCAATTCGACCCTGCTGAAAAGAAAGGCGGCTTAGTTTCATCATTAGAGATGAGCGTTAATGGTTAAATAATGCACCTTGGATAATATAAACATTGGGTTTGAGGTCCTAAAGGTAGAAACAGCAGATAAATTCACTGACCAAGTGAATGAGCGTTCCACGAATATACATCCGCAACCATGCCCTCAGAAAATGAGGCAGATGGTTTCTCAGTAGAAAACTTCCAAGTAAAACATGTTTATACATGTTAGTTTCACTCTTGAAGAGTGGCAGTTGGTCTTCCATTTAATAAAGGCCGCTAGCATAACCGATAATGAGGATGGAATTTAGCTACCAATTGTTAGTGTGAGCATATAAATTGATTACTTATTATCATCATCCCGTTTTGTTTTTTCTCAATATAAGATCAAAATAGTGGTAATTTTTCTTCTATTGATATTATGATCTTGGCAATATATCCTAACTAGAATAATAGTCCATTGGTCTAACGTGAAACGTTATTGTAGAGAAAATTAAAGTGATCAAAATGAAAGGACAAATTGGCGGCCACATTGATTCCTCCTAGGAATATTGTTTCAAAAACTTCCAAAAGCAGATGGGTAGTTTGTTATATTTTAGTAAATTTTGATTGGGACCATATGTGGAGTTGGTGACCATACAAGATAATTTGCATCTTTTGTAAAAATGGGGCCAAAAGGAACTGTAAAAATGTCGGACTCGGAAACCTCAATTGGTTTTGGATCTAGCTTTGATTTGAATGAGAATTGATGATTGATGTCGTATGTGGGTTGTGGACGTTTTAACATCGAATGTTTGTAGTGGGAACAACGTTGTAAATATTTGTTTTTTTATATTAACGTGATTTCTATTATGTTTGTTTTTGGCATCTGTGTTCTTGCTTAACGGTGACACTCTACGTGTATGGTCAATTTATGTTGTAATTGGAACAAGTTGCTTTGTTAAGGACACTGCTGGTTTAATTTCCTTTCTTTTAGCTCACAAAAAATTTAACAAAATATAGAATTGGGATCTGTATATATATCAATATCTTTAATGAGAAAAAAATTTATGGCTTTTTTTGCAATAAATATTTTCGTTTTGGCAAACACCAAAACATATTTTTTGCAGTTATATACTGAGTGGTTGTTAAAACATTTTTCATGTTCACTTCAGAAATGCTAATAAAGAAGTATTAGCTATTGTGAAATGGCTATACAATATAGTATTCATTGTGGAATAAGGATCATCTGCTTTTTACAGATAGACATCTTTGGCATTTAAGATGTCTTATCTTTGTTTAAAAGTAATCAAAAAAATTATCATTAAAATTCTAAACCCACATACCTATGAAAAAAACAGTAAACTTTAATTCCTCTGTAACACACCAAACCAAACACCCCGAATGAAGCCAACCCAACAGTCACTTTGGCCAAGCGATCAGCAAAAAGATAGGGTTTTTTTCTACTTAAAAAAAACCATGGAGGTTTGTTTAATTAGTAAACAAAACGCCTTCAATTACCCAATCTCAATAAGGTGCATAAAGCATAGAGTTTACAACAGAGCATAACACAGAAAATAAAATTACATTGTGCAAAGCCAATAACATTAATCTGTCCAAACAAAGATAAATGACACTCTCAATTCAGTTAGAAAAAAAAGAAATAGCAAAATACAATACTTATTTATCTCATTCCAAACTATCTTATCCATGACAAGGTTCCATAAATGCTCGATGAGGTCTAGTTTTATTTGATTATGAGTGACTTGATTCGTTATTGCTTTCATCCGGGATGATATGACTTCCATCCAAAGTGTTTGCATCTCGATTACACACCACAAGTTGTAATGTTTCTCCTTCATCGGGTTCCCAATCCTAGGGATCATCCTCGCATTCCTTTCACAATTCCGAAGCGTGCTTGTAGAACTCACAAAGTACTTTTGTTTTGCATTGATCGGTTGGATGATTGTTATGATAAGGGTAGCCCACTTCAGGTAGATGTCATCGGAAAGATAATAACCCATTGTGTATGTATGTCCATTCACAACATAATTGCACGATGGAACCTTCTAAGATAATACCATCAAAGATATTAGAATTGTCCAAAACACGGAGATCATTGTTAGTACCAGGCATTCCGAAGAAACAATGCCAAATCCAAAGGTTTCGCGTCGCAACCGCCTCCAATATGAGAGTGGGGGCTCAAACCTTTCCATTCTCATGACTGCCATGCCACCCCATTGGACAATTCTTCCAATTCCAATGAATACAGTCCAACTTCCGAGCATACCAGGAAAACCTCTTACTGTATTATCAGCAAGGATCCGCTCAATGTCCTCCTTGTTTGGATTTCTCAAGCACTCATCTCTGAAGATTTCAATGACATCAACATAAAAAAAATCATGTATTTGATTGCAGTGGTTTCGGCGACTTCGAGATATTCATCACATTGATCGCCAGCCATTGCATATGACAACATCTTAATCGCAGCCGTAACCTTTTGCAAGGAAGACAAACCTAACTTTTTAGCAGCATCACGACGTTGCTGGAAATTCAATGCATCATGCTCAACGACGGCATCATGGATGGGCATGAATATAGGTTTATTCATCCTAAATCGCCGATGAAACATTTGATCAGAATATGTGGAATCTTCATCAAAGTAATCTCTCATCCAGCTTTTATGAGCCCCAATCCTATCACAGTGAAAGTATCATCAACCTTTTTTAGATCCCACCCAACAAGTTTTTTTCATTTTTCTATAAGGCGTGTCTCGTATACAACAGATGCAATCGAAGCAGCTTGGTATTTTAATTTCACCCCACTTTCGTCATCAACGGAGGAAGACGAATCATCAAAATCGGTGGATGAATATTTATTGAAGGAAAACAGGAATAGATATATTTTATCTGCAAAACAACATAGAAAATTATTCAAGTGAAATATGCGTAAATATTTTTTATGCTTCAAAAATCAACTAATAAAAGCAGGGCATCAAATAAATATCATTCCAGTATGAGCTTGTAGCACTTACTGTACATGAAACTATGGAATGCAATATGTATACTATGGAATGCAAGGCAAAATTAAATGAATAACTAAGCAATTTTTCTCTTTTTTAACATCTTCATATAAAACCAAAATGAGTGCAAAGTCAAGAATAAACACCTCCTGATATTCCTATCTCCAGTTTAAAAATATATAACAAGATGGTACACATAAATTCCTGCAGGTGATAATTAGTTGTAAATCTCATAACAACATACAATAGTTTATACAAATATATGCATACATAGTAAGCACCAATTTTGCATTTTAATTAAGTGTTTCATAGCTAGGGTACTGACTAGCAGTTAAAGGTATAAACATATGGTATTATTTTTATTGCACATGAACATCATTTTGTGAGAAAACAAGTAAATTGCAAGACAACACCTTGCAATTCTTATTTTGTTACATTTGAAAAAAAAAACTTATTTTGTTTATCCTTGAAAATTCCAAATTCAACAAAAAAAAATTGCACATATCAAAACCATGTGTAAAATTGTCAACAATACTTGCTTATAATGGTAGATGGAAAAAAATCAATTTCCACCAAAATAAAGATCAAATGGGAAGCCCGGTTTGTTGGCGAAGAAGAAATACCTATATTTCTTATGAGATCAATATACATGATATATGGATCTTAATCTGATCATAAATATAAGGGGGGGAATATAATGAAGTTTTAGGTTAACGAACTTGGCGGTGGAACAAATTTGGTAAGTGAAGATGAAGGTTTGGTGAGATTGCAGAGAGTTCGAAAGAGAAAGACGGTTGTTGGGTATGTTTTGGTGGTGGGGCCCAATATTTGGTTACTGAAAAAGATGGCTACTTTTGATTATTGGGTAAATGAATTTGGTTACTGAAAACGGGATGGTTAAATTTTGGTTATTCCACTGAAGGTACTCTTCAACGTAATATTGTTAATTTTGTTTAGATTTAGAATTTTGATTAGTTTGCTGGAGATACTCTAATCTATCGGTTGAACTGCATAACCTTTGGTGCAAACCTCAACAACCTATTTAAAGCATTAGGCAAGAATTTCCATGCAAACAGGAAACACACACAGCTGGTCCTCGCATTGTACTCACACCTACTCTCACTCCTCAACTTCTCCAAACACTTCTCTATCACATCTATTCACGTAAACTGGTCTGGGTGGGGCCCACCCCTTGACCAGTCAGTGCAAGTCAAGTTCCTATTGGCATTCTTCTCCCAAAATCTCATGTTCACAAAGGTTGGCAAGTTGTGTTCATCAGCTTAACATGAGCCCCAGCAGTACTTTTAATATATGGGAAAATATCTCTTATCCGAGATCACTTCCATGGCTAGATCGTGATCCATCTCGAAACCATTGTGACCCTTTTCTCCATTGTTGAAGTGTGATTGCTAAATACATGTGAGGATTATACCGACCTTGGCCAACAGGGCCTGAAAAATCATAGGCCTCCACAAAGGGTTGGTTTGAATTGATTAGGTGAGTGTAAATGGTGGAAAAGTTGAAGAGGGGGATGCGTGATTCAGAGAGGAGAACAAAGCATTGGTTTGAGATGTCAAGAAAAGCATTGGCTAGAAGGCACCGCTCAGCTTCAATTATGCTCACCTTTTCTCATGCAACTTCCTGCATTTTTCAGGGAGAATTGTCTAAGATTAAGTTCATAAATTGATAATACGACATATGTAACATAGGCTAAATCCATAAAGGCTTATATTCACGACGTAAACTACATGTCAATGGCTAAAAGAAACATACCAACCCTAACTTTTAGAGAGAGACTCAAAAGATGTCTTATATTCAAGAATGGAAAGTTAAGTACAAATGAGAATACAAGGAGTATTTATATCGGGTGAATTACTTGTTAATCAAGTAATTAGCTAGAATGACTAAAATACCCAACTAAAAATAAAAGAATGCCTAATTAGTCCCAAACATGCTTGGAGGCTAATTTAAGGAAGGAAAAGGCCTAAAAAAACTAAAAATAGAAAATACAATGAAAATAAAAGGAAAATAAAATAGATTCCCATCAATCTCCTCCCCTCAAAAAGAGTTCGTCCACGAACTCAAAGGGGAAGGCCAACAGAGTTAACCCTCTAAAACTATAATCAATGCATGGCCAGGTGGATGCTCGGTCTCATCGAGATACTCTGGTGACTGATCCATTGCTAGCAAGGCCCAACGACATGGCAGAGGGCAATCTGAAGCTCGGTGTCCCACGGTGCCGCAGTTAAAGCACCGAAATGTGGAAGGGCCTATATGGGTGGCAGCGGAAGTGGTGGTAACGGGAGTAGTGGCAGAAGATGTCAAGGCTGATGCTGCAGGGGAAATAAAGCAAGAAGGTGGAGGTCGATATGCTGGAGGAGCTGTCAGGGTTGTATGATAGGCCTCGAACTTCGTATAGCATACTCTACCGCCTTCAGATTGGTCGGTATCTCTCTCACTCCAAGGTCGCGCTGAATATGTGGCTGGAGTCCCAGAATATAACGACTGATCCGCTGATCCTCAGTCTCGGGCAGGCAAGCTCTAGTACAAAGGAGTTGGAACTGCTCCGTATACTCCACTACCGAAGACGTATCCTGGTGGAGAGACTGAATGTGTGTAAAGAGGTATTGCTCGTATGTCGAGGGTATAAAGGAGGCCTGAAGAGCGGCCTTGAGATTGAGACAGTCCTAAATTGGAGGGAGTCCTGTAGCCGTCCTACGATAGCAAAGGTCATTCCACCAAACTCGGGCAAAATCCTGAAATTTGGTGGCAGCTAGAAGAACACATGAACGGCCCTGAACCCGCTTGTAATCGAAAACTGTCTTCATGGCGGCAAGCCAATCGGTCATATCATCCGGGAAGATTCTAACATCGAACATAGGAATATCTAATCTTAAGTGTTAATGAAAGCAGGTCTCCATCCTAATGAGTCTAGCCCATCACATCACCCAGCGCAGGTGTAGCATGATCGGCGAGTATCGGTGATACCTGGGCAGGTGGTGGATGATTAGGATAATCACGGGGCACTATGGGAGGTACAGGGGAGCCTCAGGGGTGATGGGGACATGTACCAATCAAATGGCCACGCTCCCCGCAATAGTAGCACCGACGGTCTAGTAAAGGGACAAAATTAAGGCCACCGGGTGGGGGAATCCAATCCAAGATGCTATGGTGGGTGTCCCTCGTGTCGGAAGATGAAGAGTCGGAATGGAGGGAGAGGGTATGGTGAGAAATGTATGATGTGAGGACGGAGGGGGTGGGTGGTGAAACATTTGTGGGTCATAGTGTGATCCACGGTGGTCTAAAGGGGCGGTAGAAATGTATGGATGAAATAGGTCGAGATTGGGTTGGTGTCCAAGGGATCCAATTTGATGAACGTTAGCCCCGGGATAGCCAAAAATTTGAGGGTGGCCTGAAATATTAGGTGGCCAAGGGGTGGGGTCACATTCGGGGTGTTCTGGTTGTTTCAAGGGTATCCCTAGGGCTGCTGAAGTGTAGTATTGATGCCCTTTCTTGAATTTTTTTAGCATGTCAGAATTATTTGGGAAGATTGCTGGCTTCGATAAAGCAAGGGGTATGGAGGGAAGATCTGGTTCGGATTGGCGGTGGCGTTCGAGGTTATCTTGACCTTTTTGAAAATCCGGCGGATCATCCACGGGGCAGATTGGTGGATCTTGGTAGGGTGGAATAGCAACAGTTAACCCCACTGCATTGTTGATGCCTGCTGAAATGATGGCAAGAGGGACAATGCCTAAGGCAGCGGTTGCCTGGACGTCCAAAGATTTCTGGCAGCCTGCTGCTGTAGACGAGGAGTTCGGTTGACCCGCATGGGTCTGATAGTTGCTGGTGCCTTCAAATGGGGGTTGTATGGATGTCCGGTGACCTTCTGTGCCTGCTGGAAGTTGTGTCGATGCCAAAAACAGGCCGCCAGCAGCTGTCTTGCACCGTTGGATTGGCGGGGTCTCACCAAGTCTGTTGGCAGGGCATTCTTGATCATCTTGGGTTACTTTTTTTTTTATTTGCAATGTCGTTCTGTTGTAGGCTGTTGGCCAAATAGCCCTGGGGCAGATCTACTGCCCTGGATGTTGACTTCATCAATTTTGGGTTGTCATGGTGGGTTTGGAAATTAGGGTTAGGGCAACATAGAAAATTGTTGCATTAGGGCTTCAAATTGGGCTTCTTATTTTCTTGTCAACTCCTCTATTCTTCGTTCATTTTCCTCTTTCGATTGTTTCAATTGTTCTTTCAATTCTTGAATCTCTTCAAATAGAGGTTTGGATTTTCTTGGTGCCATCGAGAAAGTAGCATACGATTTTTTTGATACACTTCACTCACCGATACAAAGTAACAAACGAACACCAATGTTTCGCTCTGATACCAATTTGACGTAAACTACACGTCAATGGCTAAAAAAAACAAACCCACCCTAACTTTTAGAGAGACTCAAAAGATGTCTTATATTCAAGAATGGAAAGTTAAGTACAAATGAGAATACAAGGAGTATTTATATGGATTGAAGTACTTGCTAATCAAGTAATTAGCTAGAATGACTAAAATACCCAACTAAAAATAAAAGAATGCCTAATTAGTCCCAAACATGCTTGAAAGCTAATTAAGGAAGGAAAATGCCTAAAAAGAACTAAAAATAGAAAATAAAAGGAAAATAAAATGGATTCCCATCAATTCAATACAAAATAACACTCCTAACCAAACATCCCCTCTGCCTCGGATACACTTAGGGGTGGATCTACATTGCTCTCCTTGACTTTCGCAATTTGAGAAACTTAAGTAGTACAAATTGTAACTGTAATCTCTTAAAGAAAATAAGGCCAACTTTTACGAATATAATACAACGCTCTTAGAGCATATATCCACGCTGTTAATAACGTTTGCTTAAATCTTACATACACAAACTATATACAATTTCATGCTTTCGTTTTTTAGGTTTTTTCTTGTAATTAAATTTCAAATAAAGGCACATGACACAAAACAATATAGGTGTTCACTAAAGTTCTTTAAGGGGAACTTTTGTAATTTTTTTTTTGTTTTTATGTAGCTCCCGCTGAATGATTTTCAAAAATATAATTTACCAAAAAAAACGTTAAGTAGGATTAAAACTTCGAAATTTTAGAGTTTGAAAAGTGTGGACGAGTAACAATGTGAAAATAGGTGTGTAGTTATCATTTTGATAATATATATATATATATATATATATATATATATATATATATATATATATAATAATTATTGTGTGCTGATGCAACTCTGTTATGTAATCTTTGCAATTATATATCATATAGAATTTTACAGATATTAACTCGGTTAACGAATAATATTAAGAACATATCCTTCTCATGCAGAGCTATAATCTGCATATGAATATTAGGATGGAGATGGACACATACCGACATCGGGTGGTTGTAAAGCAATTTTCTTAAAATGACCTCGCTTTGTTAGCTATTCTGTCAATTTTGAGTTTGAGCTAAATATCGCAAGTCAAATAAACAAGCATGTTGCGACATCTGTTTTATGATGTCAACTACCACCAACACTCGAAATTGTCACCGATTCAAAAACATAAATTCTAAGAGAGCACCAATCGTCAACAACAAATATCTTACGCCCACATTAAACTAATCTATTAAGTTTAGAAGTGGGATTCCTTCTGTGTGTGTGTGTTGGGTGGGGTTGGGGGGGGGGGGGGATTTGTAAGTTGCATTGATTAGGGTACATGTTAAAACTCAATTATAAAAAGAACGATGCATAGAAAGTCTATGTTAAATATTGGGTATTATTTATTTTCTTCATCAATATTAGGTATTGTTAGCAAGTGCTCAGACAGAGTATACATAAATAATTACTGCACAAGTTGGGCTAGGAACAATTTTCTTTTTGCTTACTACTAGTGATTATGGCTGGTATATTGAAAATGCACAAAGAGCCCCTTATATGCTGTCCCAACTTATAAATTTGTTAAAGACTCACTTTTGTATGTGATGATATGTTAACATACAGGCCATGGACCATTAAAGAAAAGAAAAAGCATACAAGAGATGGATGATATGATGTTCATTAAATCACACATGGGCTTTACTAAGGCCAGCCTTAGTTCTTCATCGCTTGATATGACTTTAATATATCAATCACTAGCTCTGAATCTTTTGATATGGTGATATGAATTTTTTTCTTTCAAATTTGGCATGATTGGCTGGATGGTGAATTACGCTATATTTAGTGCTAAAGTTTTCAACCCCTACACAAAGTGGGGGAAGAATTTTGTCAAAAATTTGGAAAATAATTTCTGAAAATGTGCAAGTAATACAACCTTTAATTAGGGAAGAAAGAAATCATCGTACTCCTTCCCATCATAGCCAAGTGAAATCCAAAGTAACAATCTCATTTTTTATTTTTTTTAAACATTTTAAAATAAGGTCTCATTTTTCTTTTTTGAAACGTTTTAATATAAGGTTAAGGTTCACTTTAAATACAGACTTCAATGATAAAACAAACAACTAAAGGTTAACATTTAGTATATTATATTTCATCATATTCAAATAGATTTTGATTTCAGCCATTAATTACATATTAGTCATTTTTAATAATTTTACTTATTTTTTTAAATGGGAACTAATTCTTTAGGGCGAAGGAACGTATATATGATTTTTATTACATTAAATATCAATTTCGCAGAGCATACGCCCCTTTATATAAAAATGCTTTCTCATAAGGTGACCTCATTTATGAGATAAATAAATCAAAAGGCGACCATAAACATTCCCCATGTTTCACAAAAAGGAAGAATTCTGTAGTGTTATTATATACGAATTTTAAATATATCATAAAAACCATTCAAATTTCTTTGCGCGCAAAAAGAAACGCAATATAGCGCCAGTATGAAAGAAATTGACCTTACTGGGGATTCTCCGGCCATGAAACACTGAATTTTAAGGCTCTGCTGATTCATTGAAAGATGGACCGGAATGCACATAAATTAAGTACAACCCTTCATGCCCTGTGATAAACTTCTCCCACAGTGGTGCTAATAAAACTGACTCTCTTGTCAAAAACATAAAATTAACCGTTGGAGCACGATCAAAAGGATACTCACCAAATAAGAAGACGAAAGTTACTTTTGATGTTGCGAAATCGACTATGATAGAGATCGAGCCAGATGTCGATGAATATGATAAGGTTAGTATATTTTTTACCAAATTTAATGTTATACTTTACGCCCGAACCATCCGGTGATTCCGTGTCCAAATTTCTCGTTCTAAATCTCTTTTTTTCTTCGAACATGGTGTTCTTTGAAGCTACAAATGTAAACAAATGGTTGTTTCTGCGAACCTATAAATGTAAACGAACCTGGTGTTGAATATAAATGAATGGCTGTTATTTTTTTGCCGTTGTTAATTTTTTTCTTAGAGAACTTTTCCTCTGTATTAGTTTCCCTTTTAGACATTCGGGTGATATTGTTTGTTGTTATTGGTTCTACATAATATCAGTTTCATCCGATCAGCTTTTGCTTCTGCGCATAATATCAGAAAACTTGTGTGGGGAAATAAGTTTTGTTTGGACTGAAGTACTAATTTTTTCATTTTGATATTCATATCAAATAAGAGCCACATCTGGTGTGGTTTGATTGTACAATGAATATTAAATTAGTGATCGGATACCTAAATAAGCAATCATTTCACTTGTTAAGTTTTTCATCTTACTGAAGTCATGTATGAAATGGTTTTCCATCTTACTAAAGTCAATTGTTAATTTTTTTCTTATAAACGAACCTCATGTTTTTTCCCTTATATCCATTTGTTGATTTTTTTCTTTTCCACTGAGAATCCTGTAATACCCCGTATTTTCTGTGATATTTATTTTTGGGGATTAATTGAATTAAATACGTATTAATTGGAAATTAATCCGGATAAAATATTAACGAGATACGAGTTAGTATTTTATTATAATGTGTATACTTGGCATTATATGAATATTGGAAATATTGAAATTGTCGTGAGATTTAAATACGACAATTTGGGAATTTTGTTGAGACGCGTGTGACTGTCGCGTCATGGTATTTTATTATTTTAATTAAAAAGTGAATTTTAGTTCCATTAACCGTATGGTCATTTTGAGTGCGCCAACGCGTCCGGAAGGGTCGAGATAGTCAGAAAACACTAGCCGGGGGTTAAGTTTGGGTCCCGGGGCATTTTTGGGCCATACCGGTAACTTATAGGGGCATTTTAGTAATTTCAGAAATTTGGGAATTAAAAGTGACGAAAATTGGAAATAGAAATCTGACTTCTTCTTTAACCCACTAACCCACTAACTACACTAAGAGACTATATGGGCTACGGGAGAAGTTGAAATATAGTCCCAACTTACCAAAAACCAAACACACCTCCATTGTCTTCAACCTTGGGAAGAACTTGTAGAGAGAGAGAGAAGGAAGAGAATTCTGCAGAAAGAGAGAGGGAGAACAACTTAGCTTTCAAGATTCAACACCAAATTCAGAGAAAGATTAAGGTAAGTGGTTTAAATTCATTTGATTCAAGCTATGTTTTTCCATGTTTAGGAACTTTCGAAATTAATTTTTGGTGATGATTTAGACCCATATATTGGAAGTTAAAAGCTTGGAATTATGTTAGGGATTGCATGTAGTAATATTCTGGACGAAATTTATGTTCCAAACAGAACCATTGATGATCTAAAAATGGAATTTAGAAGTAGTTTATTGATGTTCTTGAATGAGGAAGAAATCTGAAAATCTTTATGTAGTTTTGATCTAAACAAAGCCTTTTAAGGATGAATTATGAGTTTTAGAATGTTAATACTGTTGTAGGATGATAGTATGATGTTGTTGTAACCTTACCTTGGAGTTTCATGCTTAAAAATGGTGTTTTGGGACGAATTGGTAACTGCAAAACGAAGCAGTCCGTAACCATACCTGGTGCGTTCGATCGATCGATGTTCTTCAGTCGATCGATCGACCACCATCGATCGATCGAAGGTAAAGGTCGATCGATCGACCTTCCCAGAATGAGTAAAGTTTTCCCCTAATTAAATTTTAATAGTGTTAATCCTTGAATGATATTATTGGAGACCTTATGAATACCCTTAACCTTAAGGAAGACCAGTAGGCATGATTATGAGATGGGACCCTAATTGGAATTCAATTTGAGGAGTTATTCTAAATTAATGAAATTCGATAATTGAGATAATATTTGGGTTAATAGTGTAAATTTGAATAATTTGATGATATAAGGTTTGGGGCATAAGTAAAGACCTTAGGTATAAAGATGTTATATGGGGGAATAATAGGAACTTACTAGTCTATTTGAGATAGGTTTAAAGTTTGAGAAACTACGACGTGAGACGTGTCGACAATTTAACTCTATATTATCGGGATACTTGAAATATATGATGTGGGAATAATGGTATAAAGATGTAGAGTATACCTTCATTAATATTGAATTATCTAAGATGTGTGAATGCTTAGTATATGATTTTTATATGTATGACATACCTACCATACTTGCTATCACGGGAGGTTACGTTCGCTTAGGGCCTTCTTATCCTTGTGTTGCCCGGATTTAGATTGGTACCTCGAGGACATAGTTCAAGAGAACGACTTATTTGTGAGTTAATAAGCCAGCTGACCATGCAGCGTAGGTATGTGCGTGACCATGGATATGTGGATTATGTTCGCCTCCAATTATGTGTGTGGTGTTTATTCCAACAATTCCTGAGAGATTCAGAATTTGTAATCCTTATGTACGTGATGTACCGGGATGGATAGCAGAGTATGTGTGCACCGCAGCTTAGCCTTTGGGTGCTTGTATTGTATATTTATGATGTGAAAATATACGGTTATATGAGAAGGAATTTACTATGTTAAATTGTGAGTATAATTATGGTCATGTTATGTAAAGATAAAAGGGAACGTATATCAATAAATGGTTTTGTTAATAATTGGGAATCTGGGAATTAAAGTAGAACTCTCTTTTTAATTGTTAAGGTTGGAAATTAAACGTGAACCGAGTAATAGTGTTAGAAACTATTCAGAATCAGATAGTTATGAGATAACATATGAATGGGTACAGGAACGTTAGGAGTGCACAGTTAGACGAGAGGTGAGCATCTCATGTGAGAGCACGTCCTAACATGTAATTTGCATATACTGTTTTAAATGTTTTTAAAGCACTTGCAGGTTTTTAAAATATCTCCACATTCGGGCTCTGACCCGTTTGCTTTCAAATCTATTTTCTTGTAAAACCATTTTTAGGTGCCCAACCACAAGGACACCATGCATAGGATACTCATTCAGGTGACGAGCTGTAGCTGTTTGTGGAAGCTACAGGGATTTGCTTTTAGATGCTTCTATCATTTGGGTTCCATATTCAGTATTCTTCAGTTGTAGGGCATGTTGCCCATTTCTATTAGAGACATCTTTCCATTTCAGTTTTTCAGACTTTGGCATGTATTGATTCAGTATTTAGTTTAGTTATTTCAGTTTGTGGTATTGTAGTGAGGAGTTTCCTCCAGACCTTATTTTCATTATGTGATGGTTATCCTATTTACTTTCGTTATGGTGAATGGTGTTATTATTCTTCATTACACTTGTTGCATGTTAATCGGACTTTAATTAAAATTTGACAACTTACTTTTTAAATACTAGGTGGTTAGTAATAATAAAAATGTTTTCGACAGTGATGCTATTAACTGGGCCAACTTGGCATTTTGATTTAATTTAATAAAGGAGTAGCTACCCGGCATTTAATTAGTCGGGGTGTTACAGGTGGTATCAGAGCATCAGGTTCTAATGTCCTTAGGATCTGTATGGCTTATTATGTTTCCGCTGAGCTTTCTTTGATATAGAGCCCTATGCTTAGGATTGTTGATATCTTTGGTGAGATTTCGTTCTCCTGCTTTAATACATATGGTAGTGAATCTTATTTGCGATCGGGTGTATTCGAGTACCGAACAATGCAGTACGTCAGGCGAAGACAGATGGGTGAACAGCAGGAGGCAAACATATATTGAGGTTAATTGATTTATTTAAAGAAGGATGACCGTAGTTGAAGTCACCGATACAGTGGCACTGAAGTCCTGGATGATATAAAAAGGCTAAGACGCAACCTGAGACTTCAGGGTAGGGCTATAGTTGGAATGGGATTAAATTAGGCACATCCAACAAGGTTGGAATGGGAAAGTAAGAATTAAATGTAACATTGAAGAGAACCAGCAGTGGCAATACTCGAAAGGAGAAGACGGCATGTTCTAGCCAAACGAACGCAAAGTATCCAAAGGCTTGGACTTGTGTCGGAGTATGGCTAATCGAGAATGAAAATTTGAGGAAAATCTTCTTATCACGTGAGAGCGGAGTTTCTATGGGGAGAAACAATCACCACACTTATAAGTGGGATATAACGTCGAGAGAAGGCGTACACGAATGGTTTGACCATAAGTTCCGTGATCAAATGTTTAGGGTGAGAAACGAATGTCGTCCTGAACTCACATGAGAGGTCCGGACAGAGGTCACTTTGTGAGGAGAAATAAAATTATTTAGTGAACCCTACACCGGGTGAAGTAGGTGAAACGGAGAAGGGGATATTAAAGGAAGAATTTACATAGGAGAATTGCTAGTCCTTCTGGCAGAACTCTGCTTGGATGGTTAAAGCAAATGGTATTGGCACATAATGTATTTGGGAGGTAAACATCCCCGGGTGGGGGAGACACAAGAATTGAGAACTTTATATAAAGTAAAACTGGGGAAAACTAGTGGTGGAGAAGCACCACGATGGGAAGACCCAATGGAGAAACCGTTAAAATAATTCGATAGCGGAATTACTACCGAGCAATGGTAATTTCAGTAAGAAAGGTGGAAAAATTAGTAGCGTGATCCTTAGGGCCGTCAATACTAAAGGAACAACAGAGATAGTCTTCTCAGTCAAGACTACCAACATCCGAGAGATGGACCACCTTAACATGATTTGTGAGACAAAAGATAAGTGGAGTATGTGTAGAGGCATTTTGTGGGGAGTGAAACCCGTGCGTTATAAATATTTTTTGATGCAAGAAGTATGGATTGAGGTATGGTGCCTGGCGAAGGCAACAGTTATTGGAATGATCGGTTTGGGACGGACACGTGTGGTAAGTCCAGGAACCATGTAAACAACCGGGACGATTGATAGGATAGAAGTATGAGTTATCTCCGCAGATGAGGATATGTGTAAATTGCGGCATGAACGAGTTGCTACATTTGATATAATTGTTATTCTCACTTGAGAGCCGAGTCTCGTGAGTATATCGGTAACTTTATTATATATAAGTATATTTTCCCTTATAGTGTGGGGGTTACGTTTATCTTCATCCACGGAGGATGAATGACTATATTGATAGCGGTTAATGCTTTACCGAAATTACTCGTTAGTGATGTGATAAACGGGTACGCTATGATCTTAATTATGGTTTGCGTATATATGATTATACCGTTAGTACACGCCGAAAATCTCGCGAGTATCAATCTCTTTGATTTCGTATTATTTGAACTCATATGTGAATGGTCAAATTCATTGAAATCTGGAAAATAATTGTGGTATTATTTTGATTCATGTGGTATTATTATATGGTTGAGGAGCACGTTGTCATGAGATTTTGATATGACACGGATGTTGGGCACCCGCCAAAATTCCTGTTTCCCGGGATATGTCTTGATAAAGCATATACGGATGTGGTGAGGCCTGGTGACTCGATCAAAGTGTTATGATTTCAAAAATATAATGGTCTCGGATATTTAATCCCAGTATGTATAGGGATTTACATTGTAATGGGTCGTATGTAATTGGTTTACTAATCAACTAAAGGTTAGCTGGTTTCATAATTAACGCTAGAGAGGCAGTTATGAGTAGAGTGCATTGTTTATCACCCGTTAGAGATTTGGGAGTTTATACTCATAGTTGTATGTCTGGGGACGGATTTTGAGAACCCCGATCTTAGTTACGCAGTGTATATGGAATGTGATTACCATCAGTGTCAAGAGAAAGTGTCATTTGAAGGGAGATCCTTGTTTAAGTGTCATTGCAGCAAAATGTAACTTTGTTGAGAAACGAGAGTGTAGGGGTACATACTATGGACAGGGCTTAACGGATTCCGATGACCAACAATGTTAGGTAGTAGTGTATCGGGGGGGTTCCTTGTTTGGATTTCGCTTTGCGAGACACTCCACGCATGAAACTTAGCGTAAGATTGGTAGTAAGGAGAAGTGTGGCCCTTCGTTCATGAATTGGATACCTCTATCAATACGGGAGTATGTAGTTATGACGAGAAGTTACAAGGAGTAAATTATGTTGTAAGGCCATTAGAGCCAGTTGTTAGTAAATTACGAGGTAAGTACTAATAATATTAGTTTTGGCACGGCATGTTGAGGGACGCATTGAGGATAAGGAGGATTTAGGATTTGTAATTCAGAAGCGATTGAGAACGTCCTAGTGATTGACGCTATTTTCGGGCCGCGATTTATTTGAGTTTGAGCCGAGCCAAGCCTGAGCCAAAATTTCAAGGCCGAATGAATTTCGGGCCGAGCTTGAGCCGAACCTTGCCAAGCTCGAATTGGGCCCGAAGCCCGAACTTCATATTTCCAAATAAATAAATAAATAATTTATATAATTGCTCAAGTCACAATAGGCATTTGTTAGTGATCAAATTTTGTTAAATGTATGAAATTTATTAGGTATTTGTAGCTTTTCACTCTTATTTCCCTCGTTTTAATTTAATACATTTCATAATTATATATTTTATTTCATGAAATATCAATTAGATTTTAATATGTAACAAGAAAAAAAAATTAATTCAAACTTTTTTAGCAAAAAAATTGAAATCAGGCCTGCCCGAAAGAGAGAGAGACTTTGTCATATGTAATTTCTTTGAGTCATTTTGTGTCGTTACCTCAAATTGGTATCATGGCCACATTGTTGTTGTAAATCGTAGCTAAATTCATAAATGGCTCCCAATAAATCCAAACAAAACATGGATATGGATTGTACGATTGAACCCCTAGAAAAATCCTTCCAAGCGTTCAAATCCGATATCCGTAGTCTTCTCTTTCCCCCTCTTTTCTACTATATTCACACCACCACCACCACCTCTGACACACACTCCACCACCTTTGTCCAACCCTAGACCTGAATCCCAAAAGAAGAAGAAGAAGATAAAATGGGGATGAACTCAAACTCTGAGGGGTAGGTTGAGGATAGAAAAGAAAGAGAAGAAGAAATCAAGGGAGAAAAGGGCTGAAACAACAAAACATGTTGTCGATCCCACCCAACGAACCCTTCTCATGCTTCGAAGAATTCTGGCGGGAGTGGATTTTGATGGTAGTGACCATGGAAGGTTCAAATTAGGGTTTGAAACCCTAATTTTATATTCGACCAAGGTGGAGGAGCAATTGATCTAAAATTCTGTAGTTTTGAATTTCTGTTTTTGCCCAAATTTTGGAGGTTGTTTTGTACGAAATATTTTTGGGCAAAATTAGTTTGGGACCCCAAAATCTTTTATTTATCGTAGGCACATATTTTGGACATTTTGCACTCGACTCCAACTTTCAAAGTTCATGGTCGAGCTCTTTCATAGATATGGGGGGGGGGGAGGGGGATGAAATCAGCCCAAGTTATGGCTTATTTTGGGGTGGTCACGGGTCAAAACCGTGACCATTGGCGATATATAGTGTTGTGAGCATAGTGTGACTTAAAAAATGTCGCCTATGAACAAAAGGACCTCCATCCCCTTACTGAAAATCGTTTATTCCACCCATCTGACAAAGTATGCAATTTTTTATCATTCATCCATAAAGTTAAAATGGGAAAATCTAATTTTTTTACTCTGACCCTCTCAAAACCAATTATCAATGATAGTTCATTATCATTCCATTAATTAGTTGGACCCAACAAGAAAAGGAGAATATGGATCGTTTATTCAATGAGAGGCAAATGACCAGCCTTTTGGTTGCCCATTTATTAGGGGTGGCAGTTTTGCCAACACAAAACAAGACATGACAAGAAATTGGTCCAAAATTAACACGCCTTCTCTTGTTCAGGTCGGAGTCGTGTTCATGTGTCGGGTCGTGTTCGTGTTAAAATTTTGACACGAAATTGACCCAAATAGACACGCCATATGGTACGATTAGATACGCTTATGACATGAATTAAACACGGGTACCCTTATATATCCTACACACTTAATAAAAAGGTCCATCGTTATATTTTCAATGATATGCGACACATCACATATCTGGATCACATCAAAACAAAATATCCTAAAAGAAGCCATAGCCAATCTCATTTGTCATGTCCAAAAAACCACAGCAGCAGCTCACTTATCTCTTTCTCTCTCTCTTTCTTTGTTTTCAGAAATCCAAATACACACGGCTAGGGTTCTTAATTTTTTCTCATCTCCCAAACACAGATTTTTATCGTTTTCGTTGCCAGCCATGAATCCAAATAAGAAGACGAAAGTTACCTTTGATGTTAAGAAACTGACTATGATAGAGATCGAGCTAGATGTCGATGAATATGATAAGGTTAGTAGATTTTTTGCCCAATTTAATGTTATACTTTACGCCCGAACCATCCGGTGTTTTTGTGTCCAAATTTCTTGTTCTAAATCTCTTTTTTCTTCGAACCTGGTGTTTTTTGAAGCTACAAATGTAAATGAATGGTTGTTTCTGGGAACCTATAAATGCAAACGAACCTGGTGTTGAATATAAACAAATGGCTATTATTTTTTTGTTCTTGTTAATTTTTTTTCTTAGTGAACTCTTCCTCTGTATCAGTTTCCCTTTTAGACATTCGCGTGACGCTGTTAATTGTTATTGGTTCTGCATAATATCAGTTTCATCTGATCGCTTTTGCTTCTACGCATAATATTAGAAAACTTGGGTAGGAAAATAAGTTTTGTTTGGGCTGAAGTACTAATTTTTTCATTTTCATATTCATATCAAATAAGAGCCACATCTAGTGTAGTTTGATTGTACAATGAATACTAAATTAGTGACTGGACACCTAAACATGCAATCATTTCACTTGTTAAGTATTTCGTCTTACTAAAGTCACTTGTTAATTTTTTTGCTAATTTTTTTCTTATAAACGAACCTGATGTTTTTTTCCTTATATCCATTTGTTGATTTTTTCTTTTCCGATGAGAATCCCTCGATGATGGATAAAATGAATTATATTTTATGCATGAAAGGATATATGGTAAAAAAAATTAAACCTTATTTTAGGATGAGAAATGGATTTGGTAAAAAAAAATGAAGTTTTTTTAGTCGGTTTTTGTGGTTGTCGTGGCTGTCGTGTTTAATGGGTGGAAAAAAAAATAATCGCGTCGTGTCGTGTTTTAGGGGGGTCATTTTCATGATAACAAAAAAAAAACACAAGTTCGTGTCATGTAGTGTTGTGTTCGTGTTGTAAAAAAGCATGTTGTGTTGTGTCGTGCCAAAACACAGCCCAAAAACACGAATTGCCACCTCAACCGTGAATGACACTGACAATTTCTTTATTCTTCTTCTACATTGCTGAATAGTATAAATGTATAATTTAGAGTACAAACTTAAGCAATTAAAGCATGTTGCACAAGCAATATAACTTAACATTTGTACTACTCGTCTTATTTCTCAATATTACTTTTAAATATGAACACTAGTGTAATAATATATCATAATCTATGATTGTTGAACATTTCTATTTTCTATGGCTAAATGTTGTACTAAACAAAATGCAATATCAATTTTAATAATTAATATGTGAACAAAGCACAAAATCATGAAAAGCAACTCATAATGAAATATACACTCAAATACTCCGAGTCAGGGGGCTAGAATTATGTGTATATATTCATTTACCAGACAATCATGGAAATGTGAGGCTATTGATAGATTATATACTTTGTTATGAATAAGTGATTGGTATTATATTCAAGACTAACAAGTTCTTTATAATTCACGCATGCTGAAAAAAACTAATACAGTTAAATTCACATTCCTATTTCTTAATCAAAGAAAAACTATAAATGATGATGATGATAGCTCATTGCTGTTATCATCAATACGTTGCGTTGGTTTAATGGTTTCAAGATCCAAATCCCTGATTTTGAAAACATTAAACCCCTAATTTTCGAAACCCTTACTTTTCATTAACTGAAATCTACAATACAGTTTCCTGAAAATTGGAACCCTTGAATCTCGGCCCAAAAATTTGAAACCATTTTAAGTTTAACCCCGAGGAGAGGACCCAAATTCAAATATATATGTATAGAGAGTGAGAAAGGGGGAAGTTACCGGGTGAATCTAATATGATAAGGTTGAGCATCATCACAATACATAGTGTTAGATGAATCGAGCTTGAGAAAGAGGAAACAACTGTTTTGTTTGGATTTGAAGAGATACTGGACTGAAAGCGCTCAATAAAAAATGCGAGGGAAGAGACGGGAAAATGCTATGCTGGACTCAAAGCGCTCAATAAAATATTTTTTTTGTTTTATAATTTTTTCTCGATTTTAAAAAATGTTTAATTTAATAACATTTGATTAAACATATTATTTGTTTAATTAACAAAATTTAACATAAATTGAAACAACGCGTTTTGAAGTGTGTGTGGTCGTTTTTGAGCGATCCATGACAACTGGGACTGACCAATGGGGGCATAGCGTCTTGCCCACGGGGTTTCATCGCGCATGCGAGCCTGTCACTTTTGACAAACTATTGACGCTATCTTTATGCATGTACCCTCCAACGGGCTTGACATTTTATGTCTTTACCCCCACTGTTTCGATTTTTTGTGGTTTCGTGTAATACCCCGTATTTTCGAAGACTTAAATAATTGCGTGATTTATTATTATTGTTGGATTAATTAAATTAAAATGTGAGAATTAATTATTAATCCGGATTTAAATTTGAATGTTTACTAGCATGACGAGAAGTTAGTAACTATTAATATTGCTACGAGAATAAGTAATATAGAATGGCAATATTATATAACCTGTTGTGATAGAGAAACACGACAGTTTGATATATTAAGTCGAAACGCGCATGTGAGTCGTGTCAGGACTAATTTGTAATACCCCGTATTTTTGGCGATATTTATTTTTGGGATTAATTAATTAAATGAGAATTAATTGGAAATTAATCCGGATAAAATACTAGCGAGATGTGAGTTGGTATTTGACTATATTGAGTATATATGATGATATATGAATATTGAATTATGAAATTTGTCGTGAGATTGATATACGACAATTTGGACATTTTATTGGGACGCGTGTGACAGTCGCATCAGGATATAATTATTTTAATTATAAAAGTGAAATTAAATTCTATTAACCGTATGGTCATTTTAAGTGCGCCAACGCGTCCGGAAGGGTCGAGATAGTCAGAAAACACTAGCCGGGGGTTTAGTTTGGGTCCCGGGGTATTCTTAGGCCATACCGGCATCTTATAAGGGTAGTTTGGTAATATTGTATTTTTGGGATTTAATAATGACGAAAATTAGGATATATAATCTGATTTGGGTAACTAACCACTAAGCCCACTACCAACCATATTGACCCATAAGACTACGGGGAGTTTTAAAATTTGGTTTTCTAAGTCTCATAAACAAACCCTAGCCACCTTTGGAGAAGAAGGCTTGTAGAGAGAGAGAGAGAAGGAATTCTGTAGAAAAAGCTCCATCAAATCAACACCAAATTCAGAGACACTCGAGGCAAGTGATTTAATTCTATTTAATTCAGAGAATGTTTCTTCCATGTTAGATAAATTGAAAGATTTACATTTGTTCTTGGAAGTTAAATAAAAACCCATTTTAATTGGACTTAGAACTTGAATTTTGAGGACAAATTGCATGTAGAATAGTATGGTGATGATTATTCTGATGTTAATATATGTTGGATGTAACAAAAACGGATCTAGAATCGACTTATTGAGGATTTAAAATTTTAGGGTTTATGTTCTTGAAAATTTGGGGGAAAGGGTAGAGATTTGATGAATAAATGATGTTTAGAATGTGTTAATTCCTTAAAAGATGTTAGTATATGACCTTAGTATGTTTTAGGATGATTGGAGACCTTAAAACATTGATTGGACGAATTTTGGTTGAGATTTGAGGTGTTAGAATTGGTGAAAAACGAAACTGGGGAAATCTGGGCCGAAACTGCTCCCTCGTTAGAAGAACTCTCCAGGTCGTTCGAACGAGCTTGTTCGAACGAGCTTCTAACGAGTTGACCAGTTACTTCTAACGAGGGGGAATTTCGTTCGATAACTTCGTTCGAAGGAGATCTCGTTAGAAGGCAGTTCGTTCGAACGAACTGAATCTCGTTCGAACAGCCTCGTTCGAACGAGACTTCTAACGAGCTGACAGTTTAGGCTTTTTAGCTTGTTTTGATTTTTGGAGTCCCGTAAACTTGTCCAATTGTAGAGATAATATTTCCGTGATGATATAATGATATATTTGGGACATTTGGGTTATAGTGAGGAGAAAATTATATACGAGTGATTTAAACTAAATGGACAGTTTGGGATGAGTCGTGAGTGTCTACTACGACGTGAGAATAATTTACGGGGCGTATAATTATAAACCGGGATAATGTGAATTGTATATATTCTAAGTTGGTACTGGATTGAAAAGTGTACCACCTATAAACTACGATGATTACTAAGATGTGTGCTTACTTAGTATTGGTATATGATATTATGTGTATGACATACCTACCATACTTGCTATCACGGGAGGTTTGCGTTCGCTTAGGACCCTCTAATCCTTGTGTGCCTACGGGGGGGATTTAGACTGGTACCTCGAGAACATAGGTCAGAGAAGGACTTATTGGGATGTTAATAAGTCTGCTGATCGTGGGAGCGTAGGTATGTGCGTGACCCGTGTGATGTGACTGTGTTCGCCTCCACTGTTTGTGATTTGTGTTATCTAAACTATTCTTGAGAGATTCGGAATACGTGATTCCTTATGTACGTGATGCACCAAGATGGATAGCAGAGTATGTGTGCACCGCAGCTTAGTCTTCGGGTGCTTATATTGTATATTTATGTTGTGGAAAATATACACTTAGTAAAATGAGAACTTTCATATGGTATTGTGTGTATAACTATGGAATAACAAAAGGGTTAATCTATAACGAGTTGTATTACTTTTATATGAGAACCTGAATTTACGTTAAGCCCCAATTTAATTGAGATCGTTATAATGTTAATGGGAACCGAGTAATAAGGGTAGAACCTATGACAGTCTAGCTAGATATAATGTCACTTAGCTAGTGGTTAGTGTCATTTTAGATGGGTACTTACGTTTGGAGTGCACAGTTAGACGAGAGGTGAGAATTTCATGTGAGTGCACGTCCTAACATGTACTTTGCATTTAATGTTTTAAATGTTTTTAAAGCACTTGCAGGTTTTTAAAATATCTCCACATTCGGGCTCTGACCCGTTTGCTTTCAAATCTATTTTCTTGTAAAACCATTTTAGGTGCCCAGCCACAAGGACACCATGCATAGGATACTCATTCAGGTGACGAGCTATAGCTGTTTGTGGAAGCTGCAGGGATTTGCTTTTAGACGCTTCTATCATTTGGATTCCATGTTCAGTATTCCTCAGTTGTAAGGCATGTTGCCCAAATTCTATTAGAGACCTCTCCATTTCAGTTTCAGACTTTGGCATGTATTATTTCAGTATTCAGTATTTCGTTACTTATTTCAATTGTGGGATTTGTTGTGAGGAGTTTTTCCTCCGGATTTATTTATATCATGTGATGGTTATTCTATTTATTCGTTATGGTGAATGGTGATATTATTCTTGCTTTAAATCTTTTACTGCATGTTAATCAGACTTAATTTAAAATTTGACGACTTACTTTTTAAATACTAGGTGGTTAGTAATAATAAAAATGTTTTTGACAGTAATGCTATTAACTGAGCCAACTTGGCATTTTGATTTAATTTAATAAAGGAGTAGCTACCCGGTATTTAATTAGTCGGAGTGTCACAGGTGGTATCAGAGCATCAGGTTCTAGTGTCCTTTAGGATCTGTACGGCTATTATGTTTCCGCTAAGTTTTCTCTGATATAGAGCCCTATATTTTAGGACTGTTGTACTCTTTTTGTGTATGCTTCGTTCTTCAGCTATTTTAAGTTTATAAACGGTGAACTTATAAACTTTATTCTTATTTCAGATGCCTCCACGACATGCACGATGAGTTCCCAGGGATGCAAGGCCCGAACCCCAGCCCGCTCCAGTTCAGGGCATGATGAACGCCGCTGAGGTTGCAGCCATTGTAGCCCAAGCGGTAAATGCCGTAGTTGCCATAGTTCAGCAGGCACCACCTCAGGCGCCGGTTGCCGTGCCAGTACAGGAAAATGCATTCCCGTCTGCTTGGGAACGTGTACGTGAAACTTTTCAGAAAGCGCATCCGCCAGAGTTTGCAGGTAGCTCAGATGTGGTAGTCTCGAGCCAGTGGAGGAAGGATATGTAGAGGCACTTGAGGATGTATGAGTGCACGGATGTTCAGAAGCAGGTGCTAGCTACTTTCAAGCTAGTTAGATCTGCACTGCAGTGGTGGGAGTCTATTACCACCGTGGAGGAGAGGGATACTCTCACTATTCAGGACTTTTGGGTGCGGTTCGACCGCAAGTACTTTCCATCAGCTGTTCATACGGAAATGAGGAGGAAATTGATGAATCTGAAGCAGGAGGGTAAGACCGTGGCCGAGTATGAGGCCGAGTTCACGAATCTGTTAAATATCGTTCCGGATGAGATACCGACAGAAAAGAAGAAGATTGAGAAATTCACCGACGGGTTGACATGGAGGATCCGTCAGCATCTGTTAGGGAACCTTTCGTTGGCCACTTATTCTGATGTGGTTAACGCTGCTTTGTTACACTGCCAGGATCACCGCTTTCATATGGCTGAGGGCAAGAGATCGGGAGAGTCTAGCCATCAGGGCAGGACTGGAGGACATGGTGCTAGTGGGGCACAATCTGTTCAGGGGCAGAGGCAGGGTGAGCAGGGTTCCCAGCAGGGGGATCAAAAGAGGTTCAGATCAGGGAATTATAGGCACGGACAGGGAGGTTTCCGTCAGGGCCATCAGGGTCCAAACGGGGAAGAATGGGCAGCAGTTTCAGCAGGGCCAGCAGGGCGAAGGGAGGAACGGTAACGACCACCAGGGTCGGAGACAGTAGGGGCAAAGAGGAGGGAACTTCCCAGGGAAGTGTTATGTTTGTGGCAAGACTGGACATAAACGACAGGATTGTCCTGATAGGGGCAGGGCCCCGCAGCAGCAGCAGTAGGGTGCTCGCCAGGAACCGCAGAGGCCTATATTTCCCACCGCTCTCCCCGCACCGCCACAGATGGCAACATTGCCACCCATTCCAGCAGTCCCAGCTCAGCAGGGGCAGCTACAGTGTGGACGTGTCTATAACATCCACCAGGCAGCAGTTCCATAGGCACCGCCTGCGATTGAGGGTACGTTTCCTATCCATGGCACTATGGGTCGGGTATTGTTTGATACGGGGGTTACACATTGTTTTATAGCTACACATTTCGCGAAGGCTTTAGGGTTGTTAGCCACAGCGGAGAGCACAGTGACGTGTGTCGACTCACCATTGGGGAATGGGTCACTTATATTCTTTATATGCCGGGGAGTGGGGGTAGAGATTGGTGGTTTGGTATTACCTGCAGACGTGTTGGTATTAGATATGCATGTGCACGATGTGATTATCGGTATGGATTGGCTCATAGCTTATAGGGCCATGATTGATTGCTTCAGCGGGAGCATTATTTTTGCCATTTCGGGGCAAGAGATGTTTGTAGTGGCGATGCCTCGCCCAAAGGGAGGATCGACCGCTCATCTGTATTACATAGAGGAGGATACCTCTAAGGAGGTTATGATTCCTTTAGATTCTATCCTAGTTGTCAGGGAGTATTCGGATGTGTTTCAGGAGATACCAGGTCTACCCCCCAGTCGAGAGATAGACTTTGTGATAGATTTACTGCCAGATATGAGACCTATAGCACGCGCACCGTACCGTATGGCTCCGGCAGAGATGCGAGAGCTACGAGATCAGATAGAGCAGCTGTTAGGTCAGGGCTTTATTCGCAGGAGTACCTCACCTTGGGGCGCTCCAGTTTTGTTTGTGAAGAAGAGGGACGGTTCACTAAGATTGTGTGTGGACTACCGGGAGTTGAACAAGGTCACGATACGGAATAAGTATCCGTTGCCTCGAATCGATGACCTATTTGACCAGTTGAGAGGAGCTTCTTTCTTCTCAAAGATTGATTTGAGATCGAGATACCATCAGTTGCGTATCAGGGAGGAGGATGTCTCGAAGACTGCATTCTTAACGAGATATGGATCTTACGAGTTTCGGGTTATGCCTTTTGGTTTGACCAACGCTCCAGCAGTGATTATGGACTTGATGAATAGGGTGTTCAGAGAGTTCCTTGATCAGTTTGTCATTGTCTTCATTGATGATATTCTGGTTTACTCCTAGACAGGGGAGGAGCACGCCGAGCATTTGAGGCAGGTTTTGCAAACGCTGCGTCAGAACGAGCTGTATGCAAAGTTTAAGAAGTGCGGGTTTTGGTTGAAGGAGGTCCAGTTTTTGGGACACATTATTTCCGACCGGGGGATATCTGTTGATCCGGGGAAGGTATCCGCGGTGAGGGAGTGGGGACAGCCCACGACACCGACTGAGATTCGTAGTTTCTTGGGCCTAGCAGGATACTACAGGAGGTTCATTCGGGGATTTTCGAAGATAGCGTGTCCTTTGACACATCTGACTCGTAAAGGTGTGCCGTTCATTTGGAGTGATGCCTGTCAGTTGGCATTTGATGGGTTAAAGGACAAGTTAACCTCAGCACCTGTGTTAGCATTGCCGAGACCGGGAGTTGAGTATTTGGTTTACACCGATGAGTCTTTGCAAGGACTTGGAGGTGTATTGCAGCAGGAGAGACAGGCCATAGCCTATGCTTCCCGTAAGCTTAAGCCTCATGAGAATAATTACCCCACGCATGATTTGGAGTTGGCGGCAGTGGTATTTGCCCTACGGATTTGGAGGCACTATCTTTTGGGGGAGAAGTTCCAATTGTTCAGGAACCACAAGTCCCTACAGTACCTGTTCACGCAGAAGGAGTTGAACATGCGGCAAAGGAGGTGGCTTGAGTTTGTGAAGGACTACCAGTTCGATATCCAGTATCACCCGGGTAAGGCTAACGTGGTAGCAGACGCGTTGAGCCGTAGGCCAGCAGATGAGGTGGCAGGGGTGTGGAAGGCAAAGTGGAAGGAGTTGGGACACCAGGATGCAGTGGCCCGATCTTTCATGTCTGTGATGACCGTTACACCCCAGATTGTCACGAAGGTAGTACGGACACAGGCTAATGACTCGTTCTGTCAGGAGCAGATAGTTCGATTACTAGCAGAGGGAGCCGAGTCCTATACCGTTAGCTCAGACGGGGGATTACGCTTCAATGGGAGATTGGTGGTTCCGGAAGGGGAGGAATTGCGACACGAGGTGATGGCAGAGTCGCACGGCTCACGGTTCGCGGTACATCCCGGAGGGGACAAAATGTACCAAGACATGAGACGCCAGTATTGGTGGAGCGATATGAAGAGAGATATCGCTGTGTTTATTTCGAAATGCGCCACTTGTCAGCTAGTAAAAGTGGATCATCAGAGACCGACTGGACTGCTACAGCCGTTGGAGGTTCCGAGGTGGATGTGGGAGAGCATATCCATGGACTTTATCACGGGGTTGCCTACGTCGCAGAGGGGTCACGACTCCGTTTGGGTAATTATGGACAGGTTGTCCAAAGTCGCTCACTTTTTACCCGTAAGGACTGACTACACTACGGGACAGTATGCCCAGCTCTTCATTTCAGAGATTGTGAGACTTCACGATGTGCCCCTAAATATCGTGTCTGACAGAGACAAGATATTTGTTCCGCGGTTTTGGGAGAGTTTCCAGGAGGCCATGGGCACGAAATTGCGGTTGAGTACGGCTTATCATCCGCAGACCGATGGGCAGATCGAGCGCACAAATCAGATGTTGGAGGACATGCTACGCATGTGCATTATTGACTTTGGGGGTGGATGGGAGCAGTACCTTCCACTGGTGGAGTTTGCTTACAACAACTCCTATCAGTTCACTATTGGCATGGCTCCGTTTGAGGCGTTGTACGGTAGGCCTTGTCGTTCCCCAGCATGTTGGTTAGAGGTGGGGGACAACAAACTACTTGGGCCGGAAGTGATTCAGGATACTTCGGTAAGGATTGAGTTGATTCGGAGTCGCATTCGGGTAGCTCAAGACCGGCAGAAGAGTTATGCTGATGCGAAGAGATCGTTCAGGGAGTTCCAAGTGGGGGACCAGGTTTTGCTCAGAGTATCTCCCATGAAGGGGATTATGCGCTTCGGGAAGAAGGGGAAGTTGGCACCGAGGTATGTGGGACCATTTCCTATTATTGAGCGGATTGGACCAGTTGCGTATAGACTCGGGTTATCGAAGCATTTACACCGGATTCACGATGTGTTTCATATTTCCTCGCTAAGGAAATATCTCAGGGACGATTTGGATCATTCTCACATCGCTTTGGAGGAGATTGATCTCCATCCTGATAGCTCCTACGAGGAGGGGCCAATTGCTATTTTGGACCAAAGTGAGAGGAAGCTGCGGTCAAAGATAATTCCGTTAGTGTGTGTTCAGTGGCGACATCACAATGTCGAGGAGTCCACATGGGAACGCGAGGATGAGATGCGTGAACGTTATCCAGAGCTATTTTTATCAGGTACTTTCTAGTTCCGAATTTCGGGACGAAATTCTGTTATGGGGAAGTATGTAATACCCCGTATTTTTGGCGATATTTATTTTCGGTATTAATTAATTAAATGAGAATTAATTGGAAATTAATCCGGATAAAATACTAGCGAGATGTGAGTTGGTATTTGACTATATTGAGTATATATGATGATATATGAATATTGAATTATGAAATTTGTCGTGAGATTGATATACGACAATTTGGACATTTTATTAGGACGCGTGTGACAGTCGCGTCAGGATATAATTATTTTAATTATAAAAGTGAAATTAAATTCTATTAACCGTATGGTCGTTTTAAGTGCGCCAACGCATCCGGAAAGGTCGAGATAGTCAGAAAACACTAGTCGGGGGTTTAGTTTGGGTCCCGGGGTATTTTTAGGCCATACCGGCATCTTATAAGGGTAGTTTGGTAATATTGTATTTTTGGGTTTTAATAATGACGAAAATTAGGATTTATAATCTGATTTGGGTAACTAACCACTAAACCCACTACCAACCATATTGACCCGTAAGACTACGAGGAGTTTTAAAATTTGGTTTTCTAAGTCTCATAAACAAACCCTAGCCACCTTTGGAGAAGAAGGCTTGTAGAGAGAGAGAGAGAGAAGGAATTCTGCAGAAAAAGCTCCATCAAATCAACACCAAATTCAGAGACACTCGAGGCAAGTGATTTAATTCTATTTAATTCAGAGAATGTTTCTTCCATGTTAGATAAATTGAAAGTTTTACATTTGTTCTTGGAAGTTAAATAAAAACCCATTTTAATTGGACTTAGAACTTGAATTTTGAGGACAAATTGCATGTAGAATAGTATGGAGATGATTATTCTGATGTTAATATATGTTGGATGTAACAAAAACGGATCTAGAATGGACTTATTGAGGATTTAAAATTTTAGGGTTTATGTTCTTAAAAATTTGGGGGAAAGGGTAGAGATTTGATGAATTAATGATGTTTAGGATGTGTTAATTCCTTAAAAGATGTTAGTATATGACCTTAGTATGTTTTAGGATGATTGGAGACCTTAAAACATTGATTGGACGAATTTTGGTTGAGATTTGAGGTGTTAAAATTGGTGAAAAACGAAACTGGGGAAATCTGGGCCGAAACTGGTCCCTCGTTAGAAGACCTCTCCAGGTCGTTCGAACGAGCTCGTTCGAACGAGCTTCTAACGAGTTGACCAGTTACTTCTAACGAGGGGGAATTTCATTCGATAACTTCGTTCGAAGGAGATCTCGTTAGAAGGCAGTTCGATCGAACGAACTGAATCTCGTTCGAACAGCCTCGTTCGAACGAGACTTCTAACGAGCTGACAGTTTAGGCTTTTTAGCCTGTTTTGATTTTTGGAGTCCCGTAAACTTGTCCAATTGTAGAGATAATATTTCCGTGATGATATAATGATATATTTGGGACATTTGGGTTATAGTGAGGAGAAAATTATATACGAGTGATTTAAACTAAATGGACAGTTTGGGATGAGACGTGAGTGTCTACTACGACGTGAGAATAATTTACGGCGCGTATAATTATAAATCGGGATAATGTGAATTGTATATATTCTAAGTTGGTACTGGATTGAAAAGTGTACCACCTATAAACTACGATGATTACTAAGATGTGTGCTTACTTAGTATTGGTATATGATATTATGTGTATGACATACCTACCATACTTGCTATCACGGGAGGTTTGCGTTCGCTTAGGACCCTCTAATCCTTGTGTGCCTACGGGGGGGGGGGGGGGGGGATTTAGACGGGTACCTCGAGAACATATGTCAGAGAAGGACTTATTGGGATGTTAATAAGTCTGCTGATCGTGGGAGCGTAGGTATGTGCGTGACCCATGTGATGTGACTGTGTTCGCCTCCACTGTTTGTGATTTGTGTTATCTGAACTATTCCTGAGAGATTCGGAATACGTGATTCCTTAAGTACGTGATGTACCGGGATGGATAACAGAGTATGTGTGCACCGCAGCTTAGTCTCGGGGTGCTTATATTGTATATTTATGTTGTGAAAAATATACACTTAGTAAAATGAGAACTTTCATATGGTATTGTGTGTATAACTATGGAATAACAAAAGGGTTAATCTATAACGAGTTGTATTACTTTTATATGAGAACCTGAATTTACGTTAAGACCCTATTTAATTGAGATTGTTATAATGTTAATGGGAACCGAGTAATAAGGGTAGAACCTATGACAGTCTAGCTAGATATAATGTCACTTAGCTAGTGGTTAGTGTCATTTTAGATGGGTACTTACGTTAGGAGTGCACAGTTAGACGAGAGGTGAGAATTTCATGTGAGTGCACGTCCTAACATGTACTTTGCATTTAATGTTTTAAATGTTTTTAAAGCACTTGCAGGTTTTTAAAATATCTCCACATTCGGGCTCTGACCCGTTTGCTTTCAAATCTATTTTCTTGTAAAACCATTTTAGGTGCCCAGCCACAAGGATACCATGCATAGGATACTCATTCAGGTGACGAGCTGTAGCTGTTTGTGGAAGCTACAGGAATTTGCTTTTAGACGCTTCTATCATTTGGATTCCATGTTCAGTATTCCTCAGTTGTAGGGCATGTTGCCCAAATTCTATTAGAGACCTCTCCATTTCAGTTTCAGACTTTGGCATGTATTATTTCAGTATTCAGTATTTCGTTACTTATTTCAATTGTGGGATTTGTTGTGAGGAGTTTTTCCTCCAGATTTATTTATATCATGTGATGGTTATTCTATTTATTCGTTATGGTGAATGGTGATATTATTCTTGCTTTAAATGTTTTACTGCATGTTAATCAGGCTTAATTTAAAATTTGACGACTTACTTTTTAAATACTAGGTGGTTAGTAATAATAAAAATGTTTTCGACAGTGATGCTATTAACTGAGCCAACTTGGCATTTTGATTTAATTTAATAAAGGAGTAGCTACCCGGTATTTAATTAGTCGGGGTGTCACATAATTAAGTGGAATATAACGGTAAATTATTTTTAAGTAACTCGTATGTTCATTTCGAGTGCGCCATTGAGTCCGGGAGGGTCTAGATAGTCAAAAAACTCTACCCGGGTATTTTATTTGGACTCCGGGACATTTTTAGGCCAAGCTGGTACCCGGTAAGGGTAGTTGTGTAATTTGAATTTTTGGAGGAATTAAATGGACGAAAATTAGAGGAATGTTATATCAGCTAATTGGAGACAATTAGGGTTAGGTTAAACCAAAATCAAGAGAGAGCCACAGTGGGTGAGGGAGAGCAAATTCCAAAGGAGGAGAAGCCATTTTCACCACCCTGCACAACCACCACCACCATCGTGTAGATCGGAATGCGAGGAGCACATCCATACCAACAACATCAACGGATCAGACATTTGAAATCGAGGCAAGTGTTTATTTCTTTCTTTCTTTAGCGATAATTATATTCATGTTAGTTTAGGTTAATAAACCTATGTTCTTAAAGTTATTTCGGTTGAACATTGGAGAATTAATTTATGATTATGGGCTGATTGGTTGAGTAGTTTAATTCCTTCATGTCTGTTGAGGTTTTATCATGAAATTGAATATAAAATTGATGAATGAATTAGGGTTGGTCAGGTTCTTTAATTGAAAATTTGGAAACTAGGGTTCTTATGAATTAATTTGGGGGTTTCATGTAATCTTGATGATTTATGACGAATTAATGATCCTAGGATGTGGTGAATGATATATAATCTTGTTATTATTGATTGGGATTAATGATGAGAAGATGGGGATTAAACTATAGAGTTTTTTAGGCTTAAAAATGGAGGAAATCGCAGAAATCTGGTGAAGGAGACGACACAGTGCAGGTCGCGTGATGTCGCGCGTAGTGGTTCAAACGAGATTGATATCTCACGAGAAGTGGTTCGAACGACAATGGAATGTCGCGCGAAGTATGGTTCGAGCGAGATTCCATCTCGCGTGATGTGGTCAAACGAGATCAGGTCTGGTTCGAGCGACCGTTTATATTTTGGGGAAATTTCATAATGGTCCAAATTTGTGTGGCACAGTAATCTGAATGAGGAAATGATATTTTGGGAAAATCAGTATAGTACAGGATTGTTAAGAAGTATATGAGGATAAATACTTTAAATACTTAGGACGATGAGATTACCTAGGAGATTACGAGAGAGAGATAATCGTAATTGTAAATGCGTCGAAAGTATTATGTGATAAACACTTTTGATATTAGTTCGAACGATATAGAACTTATAAGAGCATAATGTAGTGGTTACTTTTGGGAACATCTTATGATTTTAAATTAAGGATTTTTGGGTGACATATTATCCTTAGAAATATATTACGAGAGAGGGAATATCATAAATTAAAATACGTGGATAGTATTTAGTGATAATAATACTACGTATGGAATATGAGATTTGGTTGTGTGTATACCGTTTAATTGGACGGGTTGTGTGAATACCTATTACTTGCTAGTATTATGTGTATGACATACCTAGCTGCTTGCTATCACGGGAGGTGGTGTAGAGACAGTCTTATCCAGAGGGTATTTTGACTTGTATCTCAGAACATAGGACTGTGAAGACTTACTTGTGAGTTGGTAAGTCGCTGACTATGGGAGCGTGTGACACCCCGCCCAATTAAATATAGGGTGATCTGTCCTCTACCAATTCAGAACAGGATATTCACTTGGTTCATTCTTATCATCACTGTTGAAAAACTTTTTAAAATATTAATTACCTAATATAAAATTAAGCTAGGTGTCAAAACATTTCCAATTTAGTATAACCAAGTAAATCCATTTATATTAATTTTCAAAATATAAACCATTCACCACACATAGGAATGTAAATAAATAATGAACATGAATCAAGTACTGAAATAAATAAGACTGAGTAAAACTCTCAGTTCAAAACTCCAAACCATAAACTAAACTGAATACAATAACTTTGATGAAGAACTAGAAGTGGGCGACATACTCCCTAAACAAGAAGTCTTAATGAAACTGAATGGAAAGGATAGATGCGTCTACTGCAAGGACCTACAGCTTCCACAACAGCTGCAGCACGTCAAGCAATCCAAATCTCTAAATCTGATACTCTTGTGGCTGAGCACTTGATATAATATATATATAGCAAAAGAGAGAAGAGACACAAGAAACAGGTCAGAGCCCGATGTGTAAAAATGATTTAGCAAGTATTTAAAACTGGTTCTTAAAACAAGTCTTATACGCATGTTGGTTATCGAACTCTCACATGAGTTTCTCACCTCTCGTCTATGGTGCACGCCTAACGTACATCTAATCTCTCCCTAGTTATACCTCCCAGTCTAACTAGTCAGAAACCATACTAATACTAACTATGCACACTAGTAGTATTCCCGTATCGCCCATACAATACGTTATTCAGATAGTTTATCTCACATACTAAGTTTCATTATTCACCATTTGAATGGTTAATCTTTTATTCACTAAGATTATTTTATTTCTCATTTCAATTTTATCTACTAGTTTCGCAAAGTAGAAAGTTACCCAAGTACACTCGTACATATATATAGTCTCATCATCCCTATATATATATATACACTAATTCGGCACCCTTAGGTTAAGACCGCTTGGTGCAATGTAATGATCATTATTATTACCAAGTCTACTAATTTCACGCAGTAGAAATATTCAGAAGTTCATATATATATATAGTTACATCATTCCTATACATATATATATACTAATCCTGCACCCCCGGCTAAGACCCATTAGTGCACCTATCCAGAAAATCCTGCATCCCCGGGTTAGCACCCATTAATGCACCTATCAATATTAATCAAGCACCCCCGGGTTATCACCCATTAGTGCGCCTAACAATAGTCATTCTTATACCACCGGGTTATCACCCATTAGTACACTTAACAATAGAGTTTCTACACCCCCGAGTTATCACTCATTAGTGTGCTTAACTATAAGATTCTTGCACCCCTGGGTTATCGCCCATTAGTGCTCTTAACAATAATATCACATAATAGGCATACGCACATCCTATTATAATTTATAGGTATTTTCTCCAACCTATATATATACTCCTCATATGTATTTTAAATCTCATCTCTACGTATAGTATAAATATTTAGATTACTATCTCTCTCGTAATCTCCAAGGTATACTCTCTCTCTATACCGAAATAATTAAAGCATTTATTCTCACATACTTTTTCGAAACTCCATCTTATTTAGATTTACTATTTGGTTGTTTCTCTCACTCCAATAAACCGGCAAACACAAAACTGGACTTTGAGAAAATCCCCAAAAATTCCCTCTGTCGCTCGAACCAGAAGGGTTGTCGTTTGAACGACTTACGCGTGTCGTTCGAGCGACTTCGCGCGAGATGCCATCTCGCTCGAACGACTTCGCGCGAGATGCCACTGTTCGTCTTCTTTCCCAGAATTCTGCGTTTTTTCACCATTTATGAACCTAGAAACCTCTAAGATTCAACACCCAACGTCTCATCATCAATACCCATCAACCCTAACAGGTTTTCAATCATTTCTACTATCCTAGGATCCTTAATTCGTCATAAATCATTTTTGGGTCCTCCTCTCCTTCCGAAGCTGGAGACTTTGCCAATATCATGGAATCTAAATTTCAATTGTCTATGATGGGAGAATAACAATTCTTTTTAGGCCTCCAAGTAGCTCAAAGACCCGATCATATTTTTATCTGTCAATCAAAATATGATTTAGATTTAATTAAACGCTTTGGTTTGACTACTACAAAAACTGCTAGAATGCCTACGAGTTCGTCTATTAAACTTTTCAAAGAACTTTTCGGTAAAAAGATAGATGTTACGTTATATTGTAGTATGATAGGCCGTCTCCTTTACATAACTACTAATAGACCCGATATTATGCATAGTGTTTGTGTGTGTGCTAGATACCAATTTGACCCTAAAGAGTCTCATTTACATGTTGTTAAACGCATTTTAAAATACGTAAGCGAAACAATAAATGTCAGTATTTTATAAACTTTTGACACCTATTCTAAAATTATTGGGTATACATACACTAATATGGTAGGTTGTACGGACAATAGTAAAAGCACCTCAGGTAGTTGTTTTACTTAGGACGAAACCTTGTCTCGTGATCCTCCAAAAAAAAAATTGCGCTTCGCTCTCATCGACCGAAGTCGAGTACATTGCTATTAGAAATTGTTGTACTTCTCTTCTATGGATCAAACAAATGGTGAATGACTACGGTTTATATTAATCTTTTGCCCCGATTCTTTGCGATAATCAAAGTGTAATAAGTATTTCTAAAAACCCAATTTTTCATTCACAAACAAAACATATTAAAATGAAAGATCATTTTATTCGTTAATTAATAGAGAACAAAGGAAATAAATATTGCATATCTTAATATGAAATATCATTTAGCCTAATGGTTTACAAAACCTTTAGACAACCACCGTTTTGAAACACTTCGAATGTCTATTTGTGTTTGTGTCTACCTAAATTAATTACTTGTTAGTACCTTTATCCGCATATCTTGTTGTACTAACATTTATTTTGTAGGATTTTTCTCTACTTTTGTCTATTTGTGGCAAACATGGGTAGAATTTGAGACTCCTTAATTTGTGCCTCATTTCCTTTAATTTTATTTTATGTAATTGAGTTTTTTAGGAACATATGTAGTTAGTTGATTTTGTACTCTTCTTTTTAGGACACATGTTGTTAATCGAGTTATGTACTCTTTTATTTTAAGAATCATGTATGTAGTTGAGTTATGTACTTGCTTGAGTTTGGTTTTCTTTAGAGTCTCAGTTTAGTTTGTCTCAAAATTGGCCAAAGTGGGAGATTAAAAATACTTCAATTTTGTTTGGCTCAATTTTTAGACAAACTCTCTCTTTCTCTCTCTCTCTCTCTTCTCTCTCTCTCTCTTATCCTGCTTTTTATTTTTGGCTAAAAAATAGAAAATAAAAAATAAAACCTAAGTATAATTATTTAAATTGAATTAATATTTAAACTATTTCTGATTATATACATGTTTTATGCATATTTTTAACTTAAATATTTTTTATATTATAATTTATGGGTGTAATATTTTTTAGATATTTAAAAAAAAATTATAATTTTTTCTGGATGTTAAAATGATAAATTTAACATTTGATTAAACATATTATTTGTTTAATTAACAAAATTTAAGATAAATTGAAAAGGCGACATTTTGAAGAGTGTGTGTTCATTTTTTATCGATCCATGGTAATTGGGATTGACCAATGGGGGTGTAGTGTTTAGCGACGCCGTTTCACCGTGCATGGGCCTTGTCCTGCTTGTCAATTTTGATAGACTATCGAGGCTACATTTACGCATGTACCCTCCAACTGGCTTGACATTTTACGTCTTTACCCCCACCGTTTCGATTTTCTGTGATTCTGGTCCTGCCCTTTGAATTATGTATTGGTTTACCTAATTGCCCTTTTAGTTGTGGTATGTACAGTTGAACCATGGTTCATTTTCTCCCCTGTATAAATAGATGCCCTTTGGTCAGTAAAAAATTAAGGTTTTTATTTAAAAGATTAGCCAAAACTCTACCAATTTTTTTTTCTTTCTCTCTCTTTAAAAATTCCATACTTGTGAGAGTAATTTATGTTTCAAATTATCTACACACGATTTTTGTATTTTGTATACACTTTACGAGGTTGAGTGTTTTTTTGCTTCTGAGTAAAAGGCTCCAAAGAATTAATTTGTTGTGGGTTTATGATTTGGGGTTCTTGCTTTTAAAGGTTTATGCTTAAATGTTTTGGTGTATAATGGTTATTTTCTGGCTTGTTGAGTTTATCCTCATTTGTACCTCCTCTGGGGAATTTTTTTATGTCTTGGCACTTATGGTGGTGACTCGTCAATAAGTATACTTTTTTAACCTTACCTTACTTTAATATCTTATATATATATATATATATATATTCTGTTAAGGTTAAATATTGTGTTGCATGTTTCAAAACTACACCGTGATGGTTCAAAACTTGATAGTCTCATGCTTCTAAATCTATATTGGTTTTAGATCCATAAGGGTGGAGGAGAAAAGCTTAATAACAATGGAGGAAAAAATTCGGCCCAAAGATGTACTCCACCAACGTGACGTCAATATGTCGAACACTGGCTTGCTCATCGAACTATAATATCTCATTATCTTTCCCCAGTAAAATCTCAGTAACCAGGACCCGTGACTCGAAATGCTGGAGTGGACGCTTGTTCACGATGGTACCCGGAGTTATGTTCATGTCCTTCATTCCCTTGGCCATTCAGTCACCTCGACACATGTCAAGGATATATACTCTCTCCCTAGGTGTCTCAAATGGAGTCAAGATAGTGGCGTTAGGGTTAGAGTACATGTCATATGTGGATGATGAGTTGGTCGACATTAGTGAGGGGGATGGGATAGTGGTCCTCTCACCAACCTTCTCATTTCCCTTTCATTTATGCTTTGCCTTCACATTCCTATTCCCTATTGTAACAACCCGCCTAATGGGATACCGGGCGATCACTCCAATATTAAATTAAAACTGGAGTCTCATATGGATCATTCTTAGCATCACTGTCGAAATTCCATTTAATTACTAATAACCTATTAGGCCGGTGTCAACATTTTAACTTTACTACTCTTTTTAACAACTGTAAATAAAACATCCACACAGTTTTGCGGAAATGAAACTGAAATGAAATAAAGTAATCGAACACTCGGTCAAAATATACAACCATATCGAATGTTGTACTCAAAGAATAACTAGATGCAATTGGACCATTGGCCCAGATGTTTATACAATACCTCCTATCTAGAGTACAACGATGGAAGCGGCTATCAAAAACCTGCACGCATCCACAGCTGCTGCAGCTGACGTCTGACTCGAAAGAATTGTCATCCAGGCGTCCCTGTGTCTGGACACCTATGTATATATATAATATATAGAAAGAAAAGAGAGTAGATAGACGGGTCAGAGCCCGAATTTTGAAAATATTTTGCAAGTGCATAAATGCTTTATTTTTAGAAAAATAGTTTTATCTCATATTTAAATTGGTATCGCACTCCCATGAGATACCCCTCACCTCTCCACTAACAGTGCACTCCTAGCGCATCCCTCTAGACATCCTAGTCAAGCTACCCGGCTAAACTAGACTCTCACCCAACCACTATCTACCCTAGATAGTCCAAGAAATGTACAAAGGGATAAACTTCACCCTAGTCTCAACGCTATGCCATGTTCGTGCATGGGGTGTCTCGCAAAGCGAAATCCAAACAAGGCCCCCTCCCCCCGATACACTACTATGCGGCAAGGTCGATCGTCGAGATCCGCCAGTCCCTCAGTACAGAATATATATATAAATAAATATGTGTATCATAAGTAATACTAATATTAGAGCACTAAGGATTAAACTTCTCCCCAGTCTCAACATAGTGCCATATTCGTGCGTGGGGTGTCTCGCAAAGCGAAATCCAAACAAGGAACCCCCTGATACACTACTATGTGGCACGGTCGATCGTCAGGATCCATTAGACCCTCGGCACTCAATTTATACATATACATACATTTTACTATATACATCCGGATCTATCTCCCGGAATGAGAATACATTTACCAAGTATTTATCAATACTTATCATTTTCTCAAAACTTCCCATTTCCCTTTTTATACTCAGGAAATGTAATTATAAAAGCCAATTCATTATCATGAATTGCTTTAACAAATCATATTCTTTTAAAAGTCAATTTTATTATCATAAAACTGCTTTTCCTTTTCAAAATATCCCATTTCCCTTTTTATATTCAGGAAATGTTTTCAAAGCCATTTTCATTATCATAAAAATGCTTTGATCATATCATATGCTTCCACATCCCTTCTTCCATCCGGGAAGTGTTACCGAAGCCAATCCATATAACCCATTTCCCTTCCTATATCCAGGAAATGTAATTAAAGCCAATCCATTATCATGAATTGCTTTAATATATAACGCGTTCTAAGACCGCCCGTCCGGGTTTCCCCACTGTGCGCGCCCCTAAATGGCTATCATCTTCCAGGGCCTATCATAAAGACAACCTGGGATCCAACAACGCAAGACGTCGAGAAGCGGCCATGTGCCTGCGGGATAGTCAAGACCACACCCGGAATCTCCTAACCAGCGCAGAAAAAACATATCAACAACGCTCACATGGCCTATAGGACTATATCCACCCTGCATTCATTAGCCAGGGGGCTTCACCATACGTACGCAACTTCCCTTATGATAGCGATTTAGAGAGGTGTGTATCCTCAATTTTATCATTTATGAAAAATCATTTGTCTTTACATTTTGAAAACATTTACATTTTATTTTCAAAATCATTTACCTCATATCATATATATATATACTTTAATCACATAGTATATACATATACCATATATTCCTCCTATAATATATAAACGGCCATAATGGCCTATAGCATCTAGTGATGACCAATAATCCCAAAGATTCCCTTAAGGAATCATAATCATGCGTTCATATATGCATAATACTAAACCCAAAGTATATTCTTACTTTGTTCAATACTAATTACCTCAATCATCTCTTAAAGGTTTATTTATCCTCAAAACCCTTATTTCGGAATCCCCATAAAAATCCTAATTGGTAATTCAACTCCCCATACTCTTAAAGAGAGAAAACTAGAAATTCTGACCTAAGCGAATCGATTCGCCCCTTTAGCGAATTGATTCGGGTGGGCGAATCGATTCGGTTCCCAATCCGAATCGATTCGGAAAGTAATCTGCATACAGGTCTGTAAATGGCGAATCGATTCGGTCTGTACCCGAATCAATTCGGCCCATTGCAGAAACCCAATTCCCCTTAGGCGAATGGATTCGGCCTGTACCCGAATCGATTCGGTCTGTTCGAGGGTCACAGTTTGGGCGATTTCTCAAACTCCAAAATACCCAAAAATCAATCCAAATTCATTTTCATGGTTTCTACTCTACATCAAAAATCATCCCAAACATCTACACAATAATTTCTAGCCTTTATTTTTCCAATTTCCGATTTGATTTCCGAGTTGGTACTTTCAACCCGGAGCTGCCATATTGTAAAAATCATATCAAATTGTAGAAAAATCAAAAAAATATGCGGTTGGCTCTCACGCGACCGTATCGAAAAGATCTACAACTTTCGTGTTTTGTCCAAGAGCTAAATCATTTATCTTCTTGGCCGAAAATGACCCCAAAGGCTACGAGTTCACTATTCATTATCTTCCCCAAACTCCCAAACTCCATTTCTCCATTTTTGTTGTTTCTAACCTCATCCAACAACTCAACAAACATCTAATCTATGTTTTACAACTAACACATCAATTATTTTGGGGTATTAAATCATTTCTCTTAGTTTTAAACCCTAAAACCATAAAAACCCCAACTTAACATTTCAACCCATTTTTATACTCCATTAACATGGTTTTAACGATAAATATCATTAAGAGTTTACACTACATCAATATGTAAACTCATAATCAAGTTTTACCCAATTTATTTTAAGGGTTCTAACCCTAAAATCATATTTATACCAAATGTGATATGAGATTAATGCACAAAAGTAAATAAAGCAAGTAAACACTTGCCTGGAGGATGAAATCCGACGACCTCGAGTCGAATCCGGCGGAGTTTGGCTCGAATCTCCCTTTTTCTTCCTCTCTCTCTTCTCTCTCTTTTCTCTTCTTTCTTTCTATTTTTCTCCCTCTCCCTCTCTTTATATAGAAAGAAAAGGGTTTAACGCCTTAAATCCCAAAAACGACTCGTTTACCCAATCACGAGTTACTTTTACCTCTAAAATTACCCGAAACTCATTTTCGACAATCGGACACTCTTTTCCGACTATCTCGGACATTTCGAGACTCATGGCGCAGTCGAAATTTCCACCTGAGGTACTTGACCGCAAATCACTATTCTAACCCAAAATAATTAAGTGCGGTATTCTACTCAAAATCTTACCTCTTTTGTCGCTATACTCCACGGCGACATATAATTAAATTACTTCGACCTATATAGTCCCAAAATAATTTATAACACCCTTCGAAAATATTTAAATCCTCGAAAATCCCAAAAATCACTATTTCGAGAAATTCTCCAAATTCCAAATTATACTTAATTATGGAATTTAATCCTCTCCAAAAGGGCGGGTTGTTACACCTATATATATGACTACGCGTTTGACCCATTCGAACATGTGGTTCATCATTTGGTGGACGCCAACCCACCGTTACTACAAGCAATGCCCAATAACTTTGACTTCCTATTCATGACCTGACAGCTCGAGTACAACCTTTTCTATTTTGGCTCAGCACATCCGTACTCAGAAATGCCTTATCGACGCTACTCTGGGTGTTATGCACTGCATTTATCTTCGCCCGCAATAGTATAAAGACACATTATTAACTTTGAAAATATATTAATAAATAATATAAAATTGAAAAGATAATTTCGATTATAACTTACGATGGTCTTGGTGACCTGCGGATTAGTAGCCTCTTCCTTCTTCGTCTGAATCTTTATACAAGAGTTGATCCTATGTGGATTTCCCCCCAGGCCACTCCCAAAATCATGTAAAATGTGATCAAATTAAAGCTAAAGTTACCACTAAACAAAATCTAGTTTAAAGCAATTCACTTACCATCATATGCTCCACCTCCGCATAAGGTGTCCACCCGAAGTAGTGCACATCCACCTTGTTTGACTGGTTAGTCCTCATCTAGATAGGGGTGTACAATTGTCTCTCAGATGCCTCATGATCCACAAACTTCTTTTATTTGGCCAACATGATTTGTTCCTGCTCCGAGATGGTGTCCTTACACCGCAGAATAGACTATCGGTACTTCCTGAAATAGCGGGCACGCAAGTTCTTCATTCATGTCTTCCATTGATCATATACACTAACCAATATACTATCTAGCGCTTCTAGTGGCAATTTGAATTGTTGTTGTCCAACAAATATATAATATAATAAAGTTAAGTGAATTAACATTAACCAAACATATAATAAAATCTGATATGAAAGTGAAATATATAATATAAATATTAATATTTCCATACTTCTAAAGGCCCCCAAATAACCATCTTCAGCTCCACGGGCACGTTCCTCCAATTATTGTACTCTAGACCAATTATTGATTTCAACAACTCTAACGACCTCATCATTAGCTCCGTCATGTTTTCAGCCATGCTCCCATGCTTACCGAACTTAATGGATTTTATTTAGACGATCCCCCCCCCTCGCTTTTTTTTTCGAGGTCCAATGGCCAAATGTAGACATATTCTGGAAAAAAAATGGGTTTAATAGCATAATATATAACACGAATCAAATAGAAATACTCAATCGGAATATAAGAATTTAAACAACACAAAAAGTTATTCCTCCCACTTAGTTTTATTAAGGAATAAAATGGAAATACTCAATCGGGATATAAGAATCTAATGGAAATACTCATACGACTGTACCAGTTATTTCTACAAGTTAGTTTAGTGACGTGATCGTGCCTTTTTTTGGACAATTTTATTGTTAAATTACATTTCACCCCCAAACGCACTAGTTCCAAGCTTAAGGTTTGGATTTTTGAATTTTTTACCAAATTCCCACCTTGTGAGTCACAGGACCGCACCAGTTGTTTCTAAAATTTAGCTTAGTGTTGTGTGTTGTGATTGTGCCTCTTTGAGGTCGATTTTATTGTTGAGTTATGTTTTTATCCTTAACACCCTAGTTTCAAGCACAAGGCTTGGTTTTTTAAAATTTCCAACCACATTCCCATTCCGTGAGTCACATAATGCACTTGTTATTTCTATAAGTTATTTTAGTGTCACGTGATGTGATCGTGCCTCCTTTCAGAAAGTTTTGTTGTTACATTATGTTTTCAACCCTAACGCCTTAGTTTCAAGCTTAAGATTTGGATTTTTTATTTGCCTACCGAATTCCCACTCCGTGAGTCACACAATGACACCGATTATTTCTACAAGTTAGTTTATTGTCATGTGACGTGATTGTGCCTATTTTTGGACAATTTTGTTATTAACTTACGTTTTCACCTCCTAACGCCTCAATTTTAAGCTTAAGGCTTGGGTTTTTGAAATTCCTACCAAAATCCCACCCCGTGAGTCAAACGAATGCACCGATTGTTTTTTAAATTTAGTTTCATATCTCGTGTTGTGATCGTGCCTCTTTTCGGACAGTTTTGTTAATAAATTATATTTTCAGCCACTAACGTATAGTTTCAAGCTTAAGGCTTAGTCATTTGAATTTCCTATTAACTTCCCAGCCCACGAGTCACACAACTGTACTGGTTGTTTTTACAAGTTAGTTTAGTGCTGTGTGACTTGATCGTGCCTCTTTTCAAGAAGTTTTATTGTTAAATTATATTTTCGGATAATTTTAATTTGATAAACAACATTAGAGTTAATGAACACTAAATTAATGTTTGAGATCTTCATTACATTTAAGAAACTACATTTTACAAATTCGGTGGAGCTGCTAGGTCATCCACGCTACTCAATAAATTTTACAACCCAAATAACTCTACTCATGTAAAGTATCCAGAAATTGCTTCAAGTTCAGGTTGCCATAAAAAATGTATTGATATTCGGTAGGAGCTCTCAGATCATCCACGCTATTGGTTAGACACTTTGGCACGTGTAAGACGACCGACTATGGTTCATCGTTGGCATACTCCGAGTAAAACACTTGATAGAGCTTTTCAAATGCACAAATAAACGTCTCTTTATTCACGTTCTCATTTCTTTTCAACTTGGAGAAGTTTAGCATCATCAAATTGCTACTCAAATAGACTTTACAAACATTTTTGTCCTCAACTCTTACCTAAACACGGTAAAACACAACCTCTTTAAATTACACCATAGTAAGTCGTTTATACTTGAATGAGGTTTTTGTCTTTGACACTTGGCCTAAAATACAGAGCCTTATATGAAATGTAATTGTTTTGTAACAAAGTATTTTTCTCGTACATACTTGATGAGTATACATAACCATTCAACTGATACTTCTTATACTCGTGTGCTATGAAATTGGATCCAATGTTGAGACGAGCAAGCCTTAACGTTGCATCACCCATCTTCAACAACTGAAATTATGGATTACATAAGTGAATTACATAGGTTTTAAAGCTTGCAATTATTTATCATTTGATAAGGGAAGTTTGACATAATAATTGCCTCATGCGACCCCCAAAGTCTATGTCTGAATGTGAAACTATCCTTCATTTTTTATTGTGCTCGGATGCATTATATTTTCTACATTGAATGACAAAATTTATCAAGAAGGTGATCAAGTATATAAGATAACAACACGAAGTAAATCTACAACTCCATTCATCCACATCTTCACGGGTTTCAAACATATAATGAGCCATTAGCTCATATTATAAACTTGTCAGTTTAACTCGTTTACCCATGACTTCACCACCCTCATCGGAGAACTCATTTCCATCATTCATAATGTTAGGATCGATTATATGTTCCCTAGCGAACGTGAATGCCTCCACAATATTGTATTCCTCCACAATGGATCCTTAGATTTACCTCGTATTCTCAATATACTATTTGAAAACTTTCATCAACCTATATATATTAAAGTTATTAAAACCCAATAACCCATGTATTAAATTAATTTAAGTAATTTAAACTAAAGACCACCCATATATTAAATTAGCAGGTATACCTATACAGGTACAATTATTGATATCTTATTGGGCTGCAAATAAGTACATCATCGCATAAGTGAACCAATAAGTGAATATTTATGTCAAAGAATGTCGAAGGGAAGTACCTCTGCAACACACAAGTTACTTCAACTATAACTCCTTTTCCAACCAGGATGGGCTTTCGATTGACTTCTTTTTCACACAAAAGTGTGAAGCATAGACTAATCTGCATAATGGCCCTCTGCAAATCATTATGCTTAGAGAAACAATGATAAAACAATAAAGGGACCAGTTGCATGATCACATACCAACCATAAGACTTGCTTTTTTGTTGATTATGTGTAAATAGCTCACAATTTTTTCCAAATTTGATGAAAAATTAGAGGGAACTTTCAAATTATGAGGCATCTCTAAAAAACCTTTCTTTACTTACTCATCAAAGTATATGCTCCGGGGGAAATTATATTCCTCCCGCTACTGTCTTCTTTTAACTATAATTGAGGCTTAATTGTCAACACTTTAGAATCACGTTGTGCCTCTTCTCCATCCTTCGAATGACTTCCACCTAAGCATTTACTGACAAGATGTTCGATGATGTTCTTCTTGACATGCATGATATTTAATACATGGCACACGGGGTTAACCTTATAATACAGTTAGTTAAAAATATTGGTTTTCTAGACTTCACCTTCCTTTTATCGACTACATTCTCAACAAGGGTCTTTTGTAATACTCCGCTCTACCTCCATAAATATCATCCCCAATTTAACTTCCGTTCACAGCGCTATGGAGTTTTTATTCCAGCTCACATTTACAAACTGGTTTGAACCCCCTTTTTTTAAGGAAGAGGGACGGTACCCTATAAATTTTATTAAAAATAGTAGAGAAAAAGCCTATCTAGAGGCATATGTAAGCTATAATTATCTAAAATACCTAGAAGAATTCTTGAGAACCAAATAAAAAACTTGACAGAGAGCTGAAAAATTGGGGATTTATACATTATAAGAGCTAAAGCAATAAATAAATTTGGGAATTTATTTTATCCCAATTACAATATAGATCTACGTACTAATAAATGATTAAGAAATCCTAATAGAAGAAAAGTTCCACTTCTATAAATTAATGAAACCTCTAGTTGACTTTGGTAACTCTTCAAATTTATCAAATTGACTTTTAAAACCAAATTTAACTCCAAAATTAGCTAGGGAATTGGCTACAAAGTTAGCCTCTCTAAGGCAGTGAATGGAAATGACATCCATGTCATTAGCAATGTTTATGATATCAGAAGTTACTTGCATGTTTTTCTATAGAATTGTCTTCTTTTGTTGATTGAGGATATCTATCAACAATTTGGAGTCTGATTCAACTTCTATGTTGTGGATATGTTTTTCTTTACCTATTTTAAGGCCTAAAAAGATAGCTTGAGCTTCAGCAACATTGTTTGATGCAATACCTCCATAGTTTGAGTAAGCCCATTGGAATTCCCCTTGTTGATTCCTTAAAATGCCTCAATGGCCCGTTGGACTAGGGTTGCCTTTTGAAGCACCATCTGTATTTAATTTCCATATAGTCTTGAAGGTCTAGTCCATTTGACTAAACTTCTGTACATCTTATCTGTACCAATAGTTCTTATAGAAAGTAGTTGAGATATCTCATAATAAGATTTACCACATTTTAGAGGATGAGCAAATGCAATAGCATGGGAGCTCATAATATCATCTTGAATAATATTGACAGCTAACATTTTAATATCTTCATGAATGGACCTATTTATACGTTTCCATACTCCTAAATGATGCATGAAATAATGATTTTAACAATGAACATGATGATGAGATTTGAATTACTTCTATACCACCATTCCATCAGCATAATATGTAAAGAATTAAATGATATATTAATTCCAATCAAGTTAGCAAAATGAGACCAAACTTTCCTTGCTATAGGACCTTTTATGAAAAGATGGTTCAAATATTCTAAATTAGAATAACGACATCTGCAAACAGGATTTATTTTGATACAAATATTTTGAAGGTTGTCCTCAAAAGGAATTTTGTTTAGAAGATACCTCCAAATGAATATTGATATTTTCCTGGGAATAAAATGATCCCATGTATTTTTGAATAAAAAGGAAGAAGTTTTAGATCTTTTAATGATATTGAAAGTTCATTTGAAATTAAATTTACCATCTTCTGAAGGAGAGCAAATTTTCTTACCTACTATTTCTGTAATATACTAATCTATCTCATATAAATGAGATCTGAAACTATTAAAAGCTACAATACCATAGGATTTAGTACCTTTTTTGTACTTGCTTCTCAAGAATTCTACCCATAGATTGTAACCTGCAATATAGTTATGTCCACTTCTCCACCTAGAAGCTTTAGATATGTCTTGTAAACTTCTAAATCCTAAACCTCCATCCTCTTCATTAAAACGTAAGGTATTCCATTTACACTAGTGAAATTTACTTCTATACTCCTTCTGATATCCCCAAAAGAAATTACTGAACATAGATTCAATTCGATTGAGGATCTATTTGAGAGGATTTAGGGCAGCTATAGTATGAAGAGGTATAGAAATTAAGCTCTGGTTTAATTAGCACTATTCTTCCTTCTTGAGATAAAATTTTTGATTTCCATCCTTCAAATTTAGCTCTTATGGATGTAAGAAGACTTTCAAAGTAAATAGCCATTTTTTACCTTTAAATAGGGGATAACCAAGGTATTTTATATGAGCACTACCTTTTTCAATGCATGTTGCTATTTGGATAATTTTAGCTATCTGAACAGAACCTTTAGTTTTAGTATAGACTTTTCTTTTAGTTTTGTTATTAAGTTGACCTGAGGTAGACTCATAGTCTTTAAGGAATGTCATTAGAGATTTTAGTCTTTTTTTAGTACCTTGAGTGAATATAATAATGTCATCTGTAAAAGCAAGATGGCTGATCTAAGAGCATTTTTTAGAATGAGAATAGAGGACAATTTTCCCAGTTCACATAAGATGTTGTAGACCTCTACTTAGAACTTCATCACATAACACAAAAGGACTTGGGGATAGTGGATCCCGTTATTTAAGACCCCTATATGACTTAAAGAAGCCAGTTAGTTAACCATTAACAAGAATAAAGAACTAATTAGATGATATAATTTTCCAAGTGAAATCTATAAAACCTTCACAAAAACCAAATTTCCTAAGAACTTTCATGAGAAACCACTATGAGACCCTTTCATAGGCTTTTGTCATGTCTAGTTTTATAATCACATTGTCTCCTAAGTTTCTTGTATCTAAAAGATGCATCATTTCTTACCCAAGAAGGATATTATCAAGTACATTTCTCCCTTTTTTAAATCGTGATTAATTGGGGGATATCAATTTATGAAGATAAACTCCTAGTCTAGTATTTATTATTTTAGAGATGATTTTATTATTAAAGTTACATAAGCTTATTGGTCTGTAGTCTTTACATTCTGTAGGATTTTTAATTTTATGGATTAAGCATATGTTTATAGCTCCCCAACTCTTCGGAATGTCTCTTTCTAAAAAGAAAGCTTGAACGACCTCTATTACATCTTTTTATATGATTTACTCATAGTTTATGGAAAATATCCCATTAAAGCCATCAGGACCTGATTCACTATCAGCTTTTAGGGATTTCATAGCATTAAAAACCAATCTCTTCAGGAATTCTAGTAAGATCAGAGTTTATTTCATTATAAACTATATTTGGAATAAGATAAAATAAGAGTAAATTGTCTTCATTACCTTCTTTAGCTAAAACAGATTGGAAATAATCGACCAGTACTTCATTAAGTTCATCTCCTGCCAAATAACCCTGATTATTCTTAATTTTTTGGATCAACTGTTGTCTTTTGGAGTTATTAACAACAACATGAAAGTATTTGGTATTTAAATCCCCTTATGTTATCCACTTTATTCTAGATTTTTGGCTCTAATATTGCTCTTCACGTTTGATAGCCCAATTTAAATTTGCTTTAGTTTCTTCTATAGCTTCTCTATTTATTTGATTTGGATTTTGTTGATAGAAGTCTTATTTCAACAACAATTCATCCCCCATGTTGGTTACTTCTTGGAAGATATTTTTGAATGTATGTTTATTCCACTCTTTAAGATCATTTTTTAAAACTTTCAGTTTCATTGAGAATTTATTGGGAGGGTTGCCTATTATTTCTTTGTTCCAAGAATCTTGAACTAAATTATTGAAAGTATTGTGGTTACACCACATGTTTAAAAACTTAAAAGGTTTAAATATATGATCTTTTATTTGGCCAAATGATGCCAATAAAGGAGAAAGGACAGAGCATTTTTTTAAGAGTTTTGAGAATAGAAGATGGATAAATTGATAACCATTTTTGATTTATTAAACGTCTATAAAGCCTTTCCCAAATCCCTTTATTAAAGTCCTAATTATTATACCAAGTGAATTTGGTACCTATATATCCCAAATCTATGAGGCCTGCATTATTTATACAGTTATTGAAATCTTCAACACCTATTGGCTCTATATCTCTACCACTAGTTTTCTCAGTACTATCCGCAACATTATTAAAGTCTCTTATAGTTATAAAAGGATCATCAATGCAAAAGTTTGAATTAGTTTCTATCATATTCTATAGATCGAATCTCTCTAACCTAATACACTTAGCATATAGTAAATCAATGTATATCTTATTATGAATATTAGGATGAGTTAATTCCAAAAGAACATTTTGTTCATAATCTGAAATAGTCTTACATTTGGTGTCATATCTCCACAACCACCAAATTTTGTTACTGACATTGGCTTCACATCCATCAAAGTTAAATAATTCTTCTTAGGTTTTCTAATTTAGATTTATCAATTTTAGCTTCTAGAACAACAATAAAAGGAAGTTTGTGAAACTTACAGAGCTTTTTGAGCCTTCTCTTGGTTGCTTTGTTGCCTACTCCCCTTGCTTTTCCATATGATTGTATATATCATTTAGATCTTGGATAAGAAACTTTGTTGGTCTTCTTGACATTGGCTCTTGTAATTCTTTTGAACATTGGATCTCCTATTTGATTTCTCTTCTTCAGTTTTTCCTTACTGTTCATTGTTTGACTGCTACGAAGATCAATGATTTTTTTATGAGATTTCAATAATTCGTCCTTTTTCTTTTTTCTTTTTTGAATTTTGGACTGCAAATCCTTTGAGAATAAGATTAATTCCTCCAGAAAAGGTATTTGTCCTAATGTGTTGGCTTTACCATCAGTTTGAGAAAACTATCATAAAATGATTTTCTGACTTTAATAGGTAATTCAGTAGCGTCACGTGGAAGATTTAACACTTCATCATATGAGATATCAACTTACTTGATTTTTTCAATATGTGCTTGAAGAATATGCTTTGAAATTCCCCTTTTGACCACTATTTTGTTAGGGCTAGTAACTAAGTGTGCAATATTACTCCTTCATCTATATTTTGTACTTAGCAATTCAAAAGGATTTTTTATTTAATTGGAGTAGATTTACTTATTTGAGGGTATACTTGAATTATCTTTGTATAAGATACCAATTCTTTATTTGCATTTTCTTTACTGAGACCTTCCTTTCTTTCTTGGTTTTTCTGATTCACTTGCCTTTTTTGGGGGGTGGGGTTTGTTAAATTATCGATTTTTTTTTTGCTGTTGTAGGTTTCTTGAAGTCTTTATCATTGATTTAGCATTTATCTTCATTGTGGCTAGCTTAAAACATTTACCATAATAAGTTGGTATTTTTTTCATATGTTATATCTTGCCAGAATTCGTAATCTTCATAGCTTAGCCATAATCGATCAGGTCTTTCTTGTAGTATGTCCAATTCCACGCATACCCTTGCTACACTCGATCTATTAATTGTAATTGTAGATGCATTAAGTTTGAGTGGTTTTCCCACCACTTGGGCTATATAATACCAAGATTCTTTAGAAAAAAAAGTGTATAGGAAGCCCTGGAAAAGATATACACACTAGTACTATTGAGCTTTCTTTATCTAGACGAAATTCAGGGGTCCATTTAAAAGTTCGCATTGTGAATTTTACTATGTACCACTAGTCTTTCATCCATCGTCGAACAAAATCATCTTCTGAATGAAGTCTTATCAGTATGTGTTTCTGATCTAGAAGACCAAAATTGTATGCAGCCTTTAAACCAAAAGTTTCATATTGTTTACGAATAATGTCAATACTGGGATGTCCGTGGGAAAATTTCCCTACCACGGAGAGTTTGAAAGGATCAGCCAGTTTCTTTATATCATCTTTTGAGAATAAAATTGTAGGTTCCCCTCTAAACTTTGATGAAGTCTTTGAGCGTCATTTTTTATGGGCAAGAAAATGATGTTAATACACTAACAAAGGATTTGTAGCAAATCGTTTCATTAGGATTAGGATCTGGTGGTTTACTTTTAGATTGCATGGTTGAAGATGGTGATATCCGATCTTTAATGAGGGTTAGAGATCGTAAGATCGGGGGAATGGAGCTAGAGAGAATTTTTAGGCTCTTTTATTGTTTACTTTATTTACTAAATTATATAGAAGATACATTTTATAACTTTTGTATTGACCTTCTCGGCTTTCGATGTTTGAACCCCTGACATGTGGCCTTACCAATGGAGCTAAAAAAGCCTCGGTGTTAGAAGAGGAAACATCTACCTATATGAACCATTTTTATCCCTTACCCACGCGACATGGGATGTAACTCTCTAACTACCAAATCAACCATGACACCAGCCTATCATACTTTTTACGCTTGACATTCTTGAATTTAGGATTCTTCCCTGACACATTAATTCCACATTTGGAAGACTTGCTTTGAATTTATGAACCTAAAATATTTCTCAGAGGTAGCCTATATTCGACCCCACCTAGCAAAAAATTAGATCCTTTATCAAATCTGAACATGTGATTGGTAGGAAATAATCTCCTATGAGAACTATATATAATTACCAATATCCTTGAAATGTTCTGACCCAGTTTCATATCCACAAATGGGACACCCAAAGTAATCATGAAAATTACATTCCGATAAAGTCCCATAAGTTGGGAAATCGTGAATTGCCTAGATCAACATAGCTTTTAATGTTAACTCTTCATGTTTGTTAGAATTAAATGCTTTCACACCTGCTACCCACAACTTATTTAATTCTTCCACCAAAGGTTCCAAGTGGACATCAATGTCTTCACTTAGTTCTTTTGATCGAGGTATCAAGAAAGACAACATCAAAATTTTAATCTCATGCACAATGGAGGAGGGGGGATTTAAGGGTTCTAAGATCACCGGCTATATACTTTTGGTTAGTGCTTAGATTTTCAAATGGGTTGAACCCATCTTTTGGTATTGACAAATGAATATTATGATGTTCATTGGCGAAATCTTGATAATTAAAATTTATGTTTTTCCAAATGGTTGAGTCGATAGGATGACGTAGGCGATTATACCATACTTTTATCCTAACGTGCCAAGTCATTGCCTCTATGCTATCCATGATATTGTGAGAAATCTCTTCAACCAGGAACCAACGAGGAAATATTTTGATACATTTTAGGCACTTTTTGAAAGTGTGCCACTCTTATCATTAGAACCATGATATGGCACATATCTAGGTTCCCCGCTTACCGAATAATGATAAAGATTTTGTACTCCTGGTATAATATGCAATCATACTTGCAAGCATGAATTGATTTATGCTTTATTCCTAAACCTTTCAAACTGTTCTTCATACTTGAATATTTATTTGGAAGTGTATTATGTTTGGGGAGCAAACCCTTCACCCATTTATGAATTCATATCACTCTATTTCTAGACAAATCAAAATGGCTCTTCAAACTATACAAACCAAATATGGTATGAAAAGTTATTTGATCTTTATTACAGTTAGGGTACAGCGGTTGGGTCAATTTGACTTTTAAACTTTAGCAGTTATATCAAGCTTTATCCCAACACTGTCATAAGCATAAAAGTCGACCAAACGATTGATTATCTTCCTTATCGAAATCCTCATTGTCTTCCACCACATGAACTCCATAAGAATCGTCTATTAGATTATCTAAAATACAATGGTTTATGTTATCCTCGTGTCCCTACACCGCTATCCTACTTGATGGTTTTAGTGGAGGTTGTTCGGGGACAAAGGAAAAATGTATTTCCGTATAAAATCCGGCACTCGATAATCGTCTTGCATACCCAACCTAAGTATACATAATTCAACAATTTTCCACTCAAACACTTCACGATTTCTACAACGTACGCAAGGATATGATAACTTTTCATCATTGAGACACTTCTTTGTGAATTTTAAAAACTCGGTTGCACCTCAACGGTACATATTCCCGAGTCTGTATGTCTCACCCTTTCAATCTTTGTATAGAAGATACCCCATAACAATTTGTTGGAATCGTTACCTACCATGTGTGAACAAATAGGGTGAGAATAGTTTTATACCCCACGGGACTAAACTAGCTTGTAGAAACAACCGATGCATTCGTGTGACTCATGGTGTTTTTATAAGTTAGTTCATCCTCGCGGGGTAGTTGAATCAATAGTTAATTCATATACAAGTGCAATCTAATTAACAACATATCATGTTTAAATAATAATGTTGAAACACTATCATGTTGAAACCCTAAGCCGCTTATACATACCAAATTGGTTTTAGCGGTACTTTATAGCCTAATCGAACCCAATTTTCAAAACCTATGTACATTTGAAGAATATTATAAATTAGCGAAGAACGTTCCTTTTGTTCTTTGTCATTTTCATCCAAAATCCCCAAATCCTTCACATTTTTAAATAAAGACACAAATTATTTTTTAAGAAAAATTATTACATTTACAACAGACAAAAACATTAAATTCAAGCCCAAATAAATATCAAAATCAAATATTCACATTTTAGTAAATAATGGTTTGGATGTTCAAATCGAAGTTTTGCATAAATTGTTTCTAACAATATCAAAACCATACATGTAAATACAACTATTTTACGACAAACAAACACATATATTCAAGGTCAAACAAATATCAAAGTTAAATATTCACATTGTAATAAAGAATGGTTTGGATGTTCGAGCCTAGGTTTTGCACAAATTGCTCTAACAATATCAAATCCATAAATGTAAATACAACTATTTTACAACAAATAAACACAAATATTCAAGAACTACAACCACACACACACACACACACACACACACACACATATATATATATATATATATATATATCATACCCTTGGGTGAAAGAAAATGGTAGATTTTTTTACCTAGGAGAGGGAGGTAGTCAGGTTGATGAGAAAGGAGGGAAAGTGAAATGTTTTTGTGAAAAAGGGGTTTTAGTGTGTTGTCTTCCCTACAAAATTATCACGGACCTTCTCACGATCCTTGAGCGTGACATGGCCCGTGATAAAAAAAAATTTATCTCAGCCTTATCACCATCAAGGATTGTGATAAGTCTTGTATCCATCTAATGCACTTATAGTTTTGGACTGTGACACCGCATGGCCGAAAATGTGTGACATTTTTAGTCAAATGGTGTAGTGTTTGTCACCTTGGCATAATATTTATTTTAGCCATTTGATGAACATTCTATACTTTCACCAAATTTGGTATATTTCATGTACTTATAACTATTTTTTGTACTTTTTAGACCAAGAATTTTTTAATCATGGCATATCATGCATGCATGTTTTACTGCACGTGTGGAAGTGTCCAAATGATCACATTTTGATGCCAATTGAAATAATTAATTCTTATAAAGTAGGCAACTTTTAAAATTCTCTTGAAACAATGTATTTGGATGCCTTGGGACTCCTAATATTTAATTTTGATTCCTTGGAATTTTAATGACCCACAAATAATCATGAGAGCATTTTGATTAGCGGAGCCACCAAAAATGCCTATCTGCCTCCCCATTTCCCCCATAACAATTTCACTTTTTTTAAAGGAATGTTCTTAGAGACTCATGTCAATATTTTCTTGGCATTATTTTGCATTTCCAATGGCATCACTAAGCTATATAAGCTCATTTATTTATATCATCTCCTCTTTTACCATTCATTTTCTCTCTCCAAGCAAACTTTTAGATCTCAATACTACTTTTTGAAAGTCTTCCCCATAAATGGCATTCAGTTTATGAATCTTGTGATGTTCACCTTCAATTTGATGAAACCATCAACAGATTCTCATCAAATAACTCCATTGTTGTTGGAAGTATTTCTTTCCGCGTTAAAACCTCATACGGAGCTCATTGCTCCATTGTGGACACTACTTTATGGATGATCTTCTATTGCCCTTATTTGTTTTCTATGACAGGTATAAGGATTAAACCCTCCTCATCAAAAAGTTTTGCCAGCCTCAAAGCACCTTCCTCATTCAGGTTTAGGGTTTGGCCTAATAAGTTAGGCAACAACACATGGACCAAGTGGGTAGACCAAATTCTCGTTTCCAGGGCAAGAGATATGGAGAAGGTAGACATTTATAACATCGTTAAACTCAGTCTGAAAGAAATCGAACATAACCCCTTCGTCATCTCTAGTGCTCTCCACTTTTGGAACTCAACATTTAATTATTTTGAGTTCAAGTTTTGGATAACGGGTCCCTATGTGTTGGACATTTTCCAGCTGACTGGTTTTAAAGCTATCAGAAAAGATGTACACCCTAATAGGCCCCTAGCTGACATTCCAATGAAGCTTCGAAGTGAAAACATTAACTTACCATACTCCACTTTCATGAACAAGGACATTAAAAGTACCATAGTCATGGATAAAAAGGAGTATTTTTATTTTCTTTTACTTTGGCTATCAAAACACATCTTTTGTGTTAAGTTTCATAAAGTGATGTTGGAAAATTCATTCTTAGCTACTATTCTTATGAAGGGTAGATAAGTTTCCCTTTCTCCTTACCTTTTGGTCTAGCATTATAAGAGCTTCTTTAAGCTTATAGAGGATCTACTCAATTCCAATCAACATGGATCACAGTGGGTCCTCCAAATGTGGCTGTATGCCTATTTTTCAAAGATTAGCCATGTCAAAGGTAATAATGAGCTTAACTATTTATATGCTTATTATCACTATAAGCCTAACAACAAGGTCTTTGAATCTCCTATCACCATGTTTATAGGTTTAAAATCTGACAGACTATGGGCTCGATTGTAACCTTTGTCGACGGCCATTAAGGCTTTTACTCGCTCACTTCGATTTGGAAAAAATCCACTCAAGTAGAATAGGTAGACCCATAATGGGGAAAACTATTGATTTATAAAGATCTATACTTTAGAACATCGCCTCCAAATGCCCCAATTCCAGATCCTTTTGGCGAAATCTATTTTCATGCTCAACTTTTTAGGCAATTTAGTTTCTACTAATCCATCCTAGTTCCTATAAAGAGTCTAACAAATTCTCATTTATTTGCTAGGTATTTTCACATTAAAATGAGTATTCTATGAGGGATTGCCAACTATTATAAATTTTGAGATACTTTTAGCATGGTTGGAGCTAAATTAAATGCAGGGGTGACCAAAGTGTTTGAGGATTGGTGGCCAAACTACACCAAAGTTCATCTAAAGCCATTATGTACTACCACAAAGCCTTCGAAGCCCTCTTCTTCTGATGAGGCTTTTATCAATTCTTATACTCTTGTATTTATCTGTTTTGTCCTTTATTTAGCCATTTTGTGTTCTTATAGAAGCTCCATCTCCCGTTGACTATGCTTTTTTTTACAAGAGAAGCTAACTCTCAAGGAAATAGAAGCTTTGAAGGAAGAGTATTTGAGGGGAAAAAAGAAGATAAAGAAAAGGCCCATCTTGCCAGACCATCAAGGATAAAGTATTCTTCTAATGTTGTAATTAACACTTCTTTTGCTACTCCTGAACCTGTTGAACCTCCCATATCTCCTGGCTATGTTCAATATTTCCAAAAAGAAATGTATGAAAACAGCATAGCCAGAAAGCCCGTGCACAAAGTCCAGTTGGGAGGTATGCCTATATTTTTTTTCTTTTCGAAGCAATTATTTACATTTTTGTCACCATTGCACCAATTATCTTAACTTTATACTATTTTTCTCTTATCATATTCTTATTTTCTACCTCAACCAATGTAGAGCAACCCCAACCAATGAGCCAGATGATCCTCATGTCCATACCTTTGCTCCAACTTCGAATCCAATTTCTAGAATGGAAACAACTCCAATAACTATTGATCCCCCTATTTCCACTCCCATTTCGAAAAATGAAGTTGTTAGTACTTTAACTCCCATGGAAGAAGAACCCAATCAGAACACCATCCTTGTTGATGGTACCCTAAAGTCACCTATAATTACTCTAATTCCCAAGGACATTCCAAGGACAAGCATTACATCTTAGAGGGATGCTTCCCCTAGGAAAAGGTTCATACCCCAATTGAGGACTTTTTTAACTTTATGACACCAGCTAGAGTCACTTCTTTTTAAGAGGAACTTGGGGAAATTATATCACAAGCTCCTATTTAGACCATGTAGATCGCTACAAGCAACGTGGAGAAACAGTTGTAGTACCTTATTCAAGATCCAACTATGTATACTCATTAGCAATTAAAGGCCTCTTAAACTCTTTAGCTACTTTGAATCTTTGCTAGGGTGACATTTAAGGCTTTCACTGATTTTTCCTTTTTTAGTGGGCTGAAAACAACTAGCTCCTCCATTTCTCAACTTAAAGGTCTGTATGAGGGTGTTGTAACGACCTTAGGTATTGATGTCTTAGTACTCTCATACTATATAAACATTATGAAGAAAATGAAAACTAGGGAGAATGCTTTGGCTGCAGATGAAGATTAGTACTCGAATAAAAAACATCGAAGCATCTAAGAGCCTGCAAGATTTGAGAGTTTTTCGAAAATTGCCCACTTATTTGAGAAAAAAGAATTGGATAAGCAACTAATTAGAGTCAATTTTGATCTAAAATTGATAGCTATGGATGAAGATGACATCCAGCTAATATTGAAGCAATTGGTAGGAGATATGCAGGTCTCCACTAACAATGCAACTTGTTTCGAAGAAATTGAGGTTCAAATTAGAACCAAAAGGATTATATACCAGGATTTCTGGACTAAATTTAGGTCCTTTGTATTCTGACGTTTTTATTAACTTGTATTATATCCCTCTTCCCTCCCAAAAAACAAATAAATAAATATATACAGGTAGTCTAAAGTGCGGACCTAAGATGGTGCGGACTCCCGTGTAGACTATATTTTAAAATAGTAAAAAAATGATTTTTTAATGAAAAATCTTGGATATGAACTCCATAGTGAGGAGATTATCTCCAAAAAAATCAAAAAATCAATCAAATTTGGGTGAGATGATCTTCAAAAGTTTCAACGACCGAAAATGTATATTTTTACCATTTTTGCATATCACCTCATCTCACCCACTTTTTTATTGAACTTTTTTATGAATTTTTTTTTTAAGATGATATCCTCACTATGGAGATCATATTCAATAAGTTTCATCAAAAAATTCATTTTTTTACTATTATATATATTGAAATGGACCTTCCCACTTTAGGGACCACTTTCCATAGGTTGGATTTTTTTTATCCTAGAGCTAAAATGGTTTTCCAAACCAAGTCTCCTTCATTAAAGGCCCTCTTTTTTCCTCTCTTGTACCTGCGAGCTATTTTCTTATTTTGTACCAATATTCAAGGCTCTGGACCTATCTTTATCTATAGTTTCTAATTCTAAGAACATAGTTCGATCATAGCATTCCTCTGTCAATTCATTTTGGGCTACCACTCTCAATGAGTTTAGAGTGATATCTACTAGTAAGAAATCATCATGCCCAATGTTAAGGCATATGGAGTTACCCTTGTACTAAACCTTTTAGTGGTCATATAAGCCCATAATACCTTTAGCAACAAATAATGCCAATCCCTAGGATTTTTATTGATTAGTTTATTTGTATTCTCTGCCTAACCATTTGATTGAGAATAATAAGGTGTTGTTTGGTCAAAGTTATTCTTAACCTTGAAGTGAATTCTAACACCATTTCTGACTAAAAATTATTGCATTGTCTAATGTTATGATTTATGGGATCCCAAACCTACACAATATCTACCAACAAAATCCTAGGTAAATGATTTAAATGCTTTTTCCTCCACCCACTTGGTAAAGTAATCAGCTACAACAAGCACAAAACAGTGTAGCATGGAAGATGGATGGTAAATTTTACTTATGACATCAATTACCCATCTTCTGAATGGAAAAGACTTCACCGCATACTGTAGGTATTACATGCACATGTTTTAAAGGACCATGTTATTGGAACTTTTGACACCCTTTTGTAAAATCAATTCAATCTTTTAAGATGGAAGGCCAATAAAAATCATGTCTTTTTTATAACCATCTCATATTTGGACCAGCTTGATGAACCCCACAAAGGCCCTTATGGACTTGTGCAATGGTTGTTAGACCTTACTCTTTGCTTAGGTACTCTGGAATCATTCCATCAACACCTCTTTTAAATAATTTTCCATCATACATAACATAATTTATTGCTCTTTACCTGACAGCCTTATTACTCTTGATATTTGGGTCGATTAAATATGCAATCAATGCTTTTCTCCAATCTTCCTAAACATCAATATTTTTAATCTCAAGCCTAGGCCATTTGCCATGTAATTGGGGAAGAAATTTATCAATGGAATTGAGTTTTAATTTTGCTTCGAAGTTATCATTAAGCTTAAAACCTGAAGCATTTTGAGTCATTTCATTAGCCTTTTCATTTAAAAATTTAGGAATATAATTTAATGTAACCTCATCATATTTGGATAGTAAATTTAAGGCTACTTGGATATAAAAAGTTAGGCCATTATGGACACACTTGTAGTCACCAGTTAATTATCTTATGACCAGTTGAGAATATCCATAGATTTATGTTATTGAAACATTACAACTTTGAAGTATTTTTAGGCCCGGTATAACATCATCATAGTATGCCCGATTGTTAGAAGACGCGCTTTCTTCCAATCTATAATAATGTTTAGTTTTAATATGTTTGGGGAATGCAATAAATACCCATGTTCGTGATATTATTTTAGTCTTCGAACCATCAAACCATAGCTTATATGGATTTAATATATATATATATATATATATATATATATATATATATATATATATATATATATATATATATATATATATATATATATATATCCTATTTCATATTCTCCTTTTGGGTCATCCTCACATGGATGATCTGCAAAAAATTTAGCCAAATCTCGGCCTTTTATTGTGTTTTGAGGTACATAATATAGGCATAACTCATATAGATCTAACACCAGCTTACCAATTCTATTACGCAAAATAGGCCCTATTAATATGTATTTAATTAAATTAAACATCGAAATGACATAAACCTCTCTGGGAAATAAGTAATATCTTAGTTTCATTGTAGGGAAATACAAAGTCAATCATAGTTTTTCCATTATATAATATCTACATTCATAATCACCTAAAAATATGTTAATATGATACACAACTTATTCTTTGTGATTCTCACAATCTTGAGACAATAGGACTCCAATTGATGCATTAGAGACCTAAACATACAACTTCCGTGGCTTATCTTCTCTTGGAAGCGCCAAAAAAGGTGACTTGACCAAGTACATCTTAAGTGTTTGGAAATTAGCTTATGCTCTTCATTCCAATCAATCTCCTCTTGATCTTTTAGCTTTAAGAAAGGAGAAAACACTTTAGTTTTCCCTTCTCCATTGGATATAAATCTAAGAAGGAAATTAAGTTGACCCCAAATCCTATATAATTCTTTCTTATTTTTGGGAGATGAGCTTTCAATTATAGTTTTAGCTTTATTTTTATCAACTTATATTCCCTTTTGGTGTCCCAAATATCCTAGGAAATCTTCCACAAAAACTCCAAAGGGCCTAATTCAAAGGATTCATTTTAAGTTGATAAAGTCTTATTCTTTCGAAGTTTTTTTTTTCCGGTGTGTTATATGATCAAGTACTGTTTTTAACTTAACAATTATACCATTGATATAACACTAAAAAATGTGCTAAGTGTGAACACCCCATTCAAATACCCCCATACTCCGCAACAGGGTCCAACTAAAGTCCATTCAAACCCCTGACCCCCGGTCCTTCTTCAAACCCTAACCAGAGAACAACTAGACACTCTCCAAGCCCCTTCAGAATATTGTTAGCTCTCGTACCCGAGATTATCTACTTTTATAGAGATCGAAATCCTCTTCCCAATGATCCTGATCGTGCACGAATCGAACTTACAATTTGCATTTTAAGAAGGTTTTACCAAAAGCCTTAATCAAGGAAAGACTGGACACTTTTCGAGCACCGTTTGACTATGATAAACTCTTGAACCCGATATAATCACACATTTTGATATAGCTTTGAATCATCTTTCTAATCACACATTTTATGGTCATTTTACCAAAAAAAATCATTCTAGCCTTGGCTATCAAGTCTGGCACCCCCTCTAGCAGGCAACTAAATATTATGCTAGTCGGCACACCCCCGGGTGCAGGGTGGTCATTTTGACCTTTTAGACTTACCTATTTAAAGAAACCCGCTCAGCATCGTAATTCGTACTGTAACCCTACTACATCACTCCCCAAAACATTCTCTCACATCACCATCCCAGTCATAATTTTCCACCACCCCACCACCGTCCTCTACACCCAAAATCAGATTACAAAACCTTCAAAAATTAGAATTCAAACAAATTATAATATCTAAACCCTCTTTATCCTACTTTGCCAATTTAGAGTCATGTAACATATTTCATTACTTTTAGCACATTTTCTAGTTAATTCTTGTTTTCTCCAATCACTAATCACATCATTATTATTTATATATCTTTAAATTTATTTTCACAAAAAAAAAGAGGGTTTATCCTATACGCCCCAAATTATAGTTTTTTCTCACTTGCTCACACTTTCACCACATCGACACTTTATTTTCATAAACTAAAAAGAGAAACTTTAATTTCAAATAATGGGATAGACCCCACCTTGTTCCCCATTTGAACTACGTGGGCTTTGATGTCGGTTTAGGCTACGTAGGCATCCCGGGATTATCTTAGGATTCAATTCATCATGTATTTATTTCATTTTCATTTTTACTAGTACTTTACTTATATATTTTATATATGTAGTTAGCTTACTTATTTTTTAGCAGTCCCGTTGACATGCATATTCGCTCTTCCATTGTGAGTTACGATCTGATACAACACTCATAGTTTATCTATTTTTACTTACTTTATCACTTTTTAGTGGTCCCGCTGCAAGCATATTCACTTATTTCATTGCGAGTCACGATTAAGTGCATCGCTCATAGTTTAGCCACTTTTGTTTATTTTTTCACCTTTTAGCCACCAGACCAAAACTGTAGGATTGTCACGGTCAATGACCGTGACAAGTCTGGGGGTGACAACTGTTTTGTCAAGGACTTGTCATGGTCAAAGTCCATGATAAGTTCATTAGACTTGTCACGGTCCAGTCACGGTCTTTGAACGTGACAGGTTTTATTATGGTTAAAGACCGTGACAAACAGGTGACAAACTCTAAAAAATTATCACGGTTATTGACTGTGACAAGTTTGTGATAAATTTTATTTGTCACGGACTTGTCACAGTTAATGACTGTAACAAATCTGGGCAGAATTTAAAAAAAATATGCTGGGGCGAGCACCTTGGCCTCGATGGTTTGAAGGATACGTCCATGAAACAGCATACCCGGGACGGTATTCGGGTCCCTCAACCCCCTCGCTATTCGCTGGCCATCATATAAGTCACGTAAAAACACGCTCGACTAACCGATTATTGACATAGGGTGATGGACGGGAGCCAAGTGGGGGACTGGATCATCAATCGGTGAGTCCGCGCGTATCGAAGATTAAGCATCGACGTCCACATCCTCATCCTCCTCCACCTCCTCCTCCACCATCTTCTCCTTCCCCTTCCCCTTCCCCTTGCCCTTTCTGCCCAACTAACACTTAATGAATGCATACATATATAGGACCGTCGCCTCCAACCTTGATAGCTTCGCATTATGTGTGTCCACCTGACGATCCAACCCGGTGTTTCTCGTCTCCATTTTGATGATCCTAGATTTGACCACCCGCTAGCTCAACCCCTTTGTCCTACCCTTGCAATCAGTGCCGAGCACTTGACTGTGACACCCCGACAAATTAAATACCTGGTAGCTACTCCTTTATTAAATTAATTCAAAATGCCAAGTTGGCTCAGTTAATAGCATCACTGTCGAAAATATTTTAATATTACTAACCACCTAGTATTTAAAAAGCAAGTTGCCAAATTTTAATTTAAGTCTGATTAACATGCAACAAATGTAATGAAGAAATAAATAACACCATTCACCATACTGAAGTAAAATGAATAACCATCACAATAGCGTAAATAAAGTCTGGAGGAAAAACTCCTCACTACAATCCCATAACTGAAATAAATAAACTGAAACAATACATGCTAACGTCTGAAAACTGAAATATAAAAGATGTCTCTAAAGAAATGGGCAACATGCCCTACAACTGATAGATGGTGACTCTAGAATCCAAAAGATAGAAGCGTCTATATACAAATCCCTGTAGCTTCCACAAGCAGCTACAGCTCGTCACCTGAATGAGTATCCTATGCTTGGTGTCCTTGTGGCTGGGCACCTAAAATGGTTTTACAAAGAAAAAGAGATTTGAAAAGCAAACGGGTCAGAGCCCGATTGTGGAGTTATATTTTAAAAACCTGCAAGTGCTTTAAAAACATTTAAAACATTAAATGCAAAGTACATGTTAGGACGTACACTCGCATGATATTCTCACCTCTCGTCTAACTGTGCACTCCTAACGTAAGTACCCATCTATAACGACCCATACTACTAGCTAAGTGACAACATAACTAGCTAGACTGCCAAAGGTTCTACCCATATTACTCGGTTCCATTTAACATAACCACGCTCGTAATTAAATAGGGGTTTAATGTAAACTCAGTTACTAAATATGCCATATATATAACTATCAGTTAACTCATTATATATCTCGAAACAATACCGTAATATCTTTACAACATTAACATGAGGATTCCCATTAATTTAATGTATATTATTCATATCATAAATATACAATACAAGCACCCCGCAATCTAAGCTGTAGTGCACACATACTCTGCTATCCATCCCGGTACATCACGTACATAAGGATCACACATTCCGAATCTCTCAGGAATAGTTCAGATAACACAAATCACAAATAGTGGAGGCGAACACAGTCACCATCACATGGGTCACGCACATACCTACGCTCCCACGGTCAGCGGACTTATTAATATCACAATAAGTCTTTCTATGACCTATGTTCATCGAGGTACCAGTCTATATCCCCCCCGTAGGCACACAAGGATTAGAGGGTCCTAAGCGAACGCAACCTCCCGTGATAGCAAGTATGGTAGGTATGTCATACACACAATCCATATACTAATACTAAGTAAACACACATCTTAGTAATACCGTATTTTAATCGTAGTACGTATCGCATTCTCGTACCAACTATAATTATAATAATTTATACTAATCCGATTTGTGATTATACGCGCTATAATTTCTCACATCGTAATAGACACTCACGTCTCATCCCAAACCGTCCATGTAATACAACTCTCGTATATAATTTACTTCTCATAATTGCCCAAAAGTCCCAATTCTATCACTATATCATCAAAGGAATGCTAACTCTACCCTTGAACCAGTTTCCGGGACTCCAAAAGTCAAAACAGTTCTAAAAGGACCAAACTGTCAACTCGTTAGAAGTTTCGTTCGAACGAGGATGTTCGAACGAGATCCTTCTGTCAACTCGTTAGAAGTCTCGTTCGAACGAGGCTGTTCGAACGAGATCCCAGTTCGTTCGATCGAACTGTTCCTTCTAACGATATCTCGTTCGAACGAGATATCGAACGAGATCCCTTCTCGTTAGTAACGACTGGTCAACTCGTTAGAAGCTCGTTCGAATGAGTTCGTTCGAACGACCTGGGGGCTGCTTCTAACGAGCTACTAGTTTCGGCCCAGATTTTTCCCATCTCGTTTTTCACCATTTTTATCACTTCAATCCTTCTCCGAAGTTCGTTCTAACAATGATTTAAGTCCTCTAATCATACTAAAACATGCTTAGGTCATAAACTAACGTCTTTTAAGGCAATAAGGCATCCTAAACATCATTAAATCCCAAGATTTTATACTTTTCCCCAATATCATCAAGAACATGAACCCTAGATATATATCAACATCAAATTTCAGAATTTAATTCGTTTTTCTTTCACCCAATCATGTATTAACATCAGATTAATTGTCTCCAAACTATTCTACATGCAATTCTCTTCACAATTTTTCAAGTTCTATGATCTAAACTACATGGGTTTTCATATTTATCAAGAACAAACCATAAATCCGAATTTTCTAACATGGAAAGAACATTTGCTAAAATTAAACATAATTAAACCACTTGCCTTGGTTTGATTTCTGATTTGGTGTAGGTTTGGTGAAGATTCTGCAGAGTTTCCTCTCTCTCTAAGTTCCTTCTCCAATGGTTGCTCAAGGTGGCTAGGATTTGATTTGGGGAAGATTGTAAACCTAATGTTAGCCTCCGTAGCTTAAAGGGTTAATATGGGTTGGTTATGGGCTTAGTGGGTCAATATCCACATCAGATTTAATTAACCAATTTTCGTCACTTTTAATTCCTCAAAATGTAAAATTACCAAAATACCCCTTTAAGTTACCGGTATGGCCTAAAAATACCCCGGGACCCAAACTATACCCCCGGCTAGTGTTTTCTGACTATCTCGACCCTTCCGGACGCGTTGGCGCACTCAAAACGACCATACGGATTATAGATTTTAAATTCACTTTTATTAACAAAATATTATACCGTGACGCGGCGGTCCCACGCGTCTCAACAAAATTTCTAAAATGTCGTATATAAATCTCACGACAAATTTTATAATACCAAATACATATATAATCATATATGCACCTAATCAAATACCAATTCGCATCTCATTAGTATTTTTAACCCGGATTAATTATCAATTAATACGCATTTAATTAATTAATCCCAAAAATAAATATAGCCAAAAGTACGGGGTATTACATTGACAGAGTGCGTCCATGGACAAAGATGCCTTGTCAGCATCAGACTGCAACTCGAGCACTTCCTTAAGGACAAAAAGCACACGATTAGTTAATTAAGTTAATAAAAAAATTATAACGTAATTAACAAAAATGAAACTTTCAGATTACTTACCATCGTGGCCGCGACGCTCAGGGACACCTCCTTATCCTTTCCCTTATTCGTCTGAATTGCCACATAGGCATCGAGCCTATGTGGCCTACCCCCAGGGACCCTCCCCGTCCCCTGAAATAAAATAATAAAAAATTAGTAAGTAACGCAAGGTAAAATAATGAAGAATAACATATTTTTATATTTATAGAAAAATAAAAACTTACCATCTTGTGCTCCACCTCGGTTTAAGACGTTCGACCGAAATAGTGCACGTTCATCTTTTTCGCCCGATTTTCCCTCCTTGATTGGCGAGATGCCAATTGTCGCTCCTCGATCTCATTGTCGATGAAATTTTGCCACTTTGCCAATGCGATCGACTCCTTCGGTGGGACGGTCTCACGCAGTCTGAGAATGGAGTCCCGAGTCTTCCCAAAGTACCGACCCGTAAATTTTTCCTACACATCTTATGTTGTTCCTCAACTGCTCCAACATGAAATCGCGAAGTTGTGGGGGCAGGCCGAATTGTTCCTTTCAAACAAATACAAGACAAAAAGAAAGTCAGTGTTAGTTGCTAATAAATATAAATATAAATTGAAATTGAAATTGAAATTGAAATTGAAATTGAAATTGAAATATAAATATAAATATAAATATAAATATAAATATAAATATAAATATAAATATAAATATAAATATAATACCTGTAGTGCTGCCCAAACAGCCAACTTGAGCTCATTTGGCACCTCCCTCCAACTAGTGTACCCTAGGTGGATAATCGTATTCACCAAATCTAGGGATGTAGCCAATATTCCCATCTTGTTCTCAACGGTCGATTCCAATTTGCTCAATTTTGGGGGCCTAGGGGCCGAGGAGCCCTCGTTACCTCCACTGTCGCCAAGCCCTGAAGAAGACATTTTATGTAAAAATTATTGTTTTAGAACAAATCCAAATGAACTAGAAGAATACAAAGCACTAACCATATTATAACAAAACACTGGAAACTTTGAATTAATGCACTAAACTAATCAAGTACAAATGAATTAAAAGCACTAAACTGATGTCCGATAATAATAAAACATTAGAATAATACACCTACTGGACATGGACTTTGAATTAATGCTTAAGAATTAAATATAATATTACATGCAATAAACTGATTAAGTACAAATGAATTAAAAGCATTAAAATAATGTCCGATAATTGGAATACTTATTACAAATCTAAAAATTGTCTCAAATTCGGGTTATCATAAAAAATGGATTGATATTCGGTAGGAGCAACCAAGTCATCCAAACTACAGTTTAGATACTTTGGCACATGTACGACGATTGACCACGGCTCTTTGTTGATATACTCCGAGTACAACACTTGCTTGACTTTTTAAAATGCACAAACAAACTGCTCATCGCTCACGTGTTCATTGCTCTTCAACTTGGACAAGTCAACCATGATCAAATTGGTGTCAGGATCAACTTTACAAGCATTTTTATCCTCAACTCTTACCCAATCACAGTAAAATCCAACCTATTGAAGCTTACATAGTCAAAGTCAAAAATATTTCGAATTATACCATAGTAAGTCATTTCAGCTTCAACGAGGTTTTTATCTTTCGCGCTTGCTCGTAAAAAAGTAAGAGCCTTGTATGAAATGCCCGAGTTATGTACATTTGTACTTTCCTCAAAAACCCTTGCACAGAATATGTGACCATTCAATCGATACTTTTTGTACTCTTATGCCATGAACAAGGGTCCAATGGCTAGACGAACAAGCCTCGATGTTGTATCACCCGTTTTTAAGAGTTGAGAATATAGATAAATTAATTAGGTTAGTTGTAAAGTTTTATTATAATGTAACATTATATAACAACCATTTTCATTATAATTACCTCGTGTGACAACCACTGCCTAAATTCGTTGTCAGATCGTGCCATTATTTTTCCTCTTTTATTGTTTTCACAGGCTTCATATTTTCTGCATAAAATTAATGTGCTAAACATATTAAAAAATTAATCATGTATAAAATAATCTAAAATGATGTAAAACTTAAAATAATTTAAACTTGATTTTTCAATTCTTCGACATCTTCATGCGTGTCAAATAGATAACGAGATACTTATTCATGTTCCAAACTCGTTAATTTCACTCGTTTGCCCATCACATGACCACCTTTATCAGCGAACTCATCGTTGTCATCAACGTTGGTCGAGTCAGGCATATATTCCCGAGTATAGATTGATGACTCCACGATTATGTATTCCTCTGCAATTGATCATTGCACTGTATCGTATATTCTTGACGTGATCTTTGAAAACTTTCATCAATGTTTCAAACAGATACATCCATCGATATCTAACTGGACCACAAAGAAGTGCCTCGTCGCATAGGTGTACCAACAAGTGAAAACTTATGTCAAGGAATGATGGGGAGAAGTACTTTTCCAACACACAAATTGCTTCGATAACCTTCAATTTTGCGGCCACTATGTGTTCTCGATTGACTACCTTCTCATATAAAAGTGAGAAGTAAATACTAATTTGCATAATAGCCCTCCGCAAATCCTTGTGCTTGGAGAAACAATGCTTAAACAATAAAGGAACCAATTGCATGATCACATGCCAATCGTGGGACTTACACTTATGTAAATCATGGGTAGCATAATTCACAATCCTTTGCAATTTGGATGAAAAATTGGATGGAACCGTCAAATTATATATTGTGTCTTAAAGCACCTTCATTTCCTCACTCGTCAAAGTAAATGCACCAGGGGAAATTTTTGTCCTTTCCCTACTATCTTCTTTCAACCATAGTTGTGGCTTAAGTTTCAACGATTTAAGGTCTTTTTGTGCATTTTCTCCATCCTTCAAATGACGTACCCCAAGGCATGTGCCCACAATATGTTCAACGATGTTCTTCTCTGCATGCATCACATCCAATACATCCCGCACCGGGTTATTCTTCCAATAAGGGAGGTCAAATTAAATTAACCTCCTAGACCATGCCTTTCTTATCCGAGTTTCTTTTCCAATTGGGGTCTTCTTATTCTTGACATTATTAAATTTAAGGGCCAAAATGAGAAGATTTACTTTCAATTTCTGAACCTTAAAGTTTTCTCGACAGTAGCCTATGTTCAATCTCGCCTAATAAAAAATTTGAACCTTTCTCCAATCTGAAACTGTGACCTGGGGGGTAAAAACCTTATATGAAAATGGTAAATATTTTTTAAGCTAACGGGGAGATGAAGAGATTCAGTCTCCTCTCCACAAATAGGACACCCCAAATAACCATGTACTACACAACCGGATAATGTCCCTTAAGCTGGAAAATCATGAATTGCCCACATCAATATCGCTTTCAACGTAAACTCTTATTTTCTAAAAGAGTCAAATGCTTGCACACCCGCTTCCCACAAACTCATTTAATTCTTCTACTAAAGGATCCAGGTATACATCGATGTCATCACTTGGTGCCTTTGGCCCAGGTATCAACAAAGACAACATTAAAAATTCAGGTCTCATGCACTGTGAATGAGGGAGGTTGAGTGAGGCTAGGATCACTGGCCATACACTCTGATTGGTGCTTAAATTTCCAAATGCATTGAAACCATCTGTTGATATTGCCAAACGAATGTTACGCTGTTCTCGAGAAAAATTGAGATACTCATAACTCATCCTCCTCCAAGCTGTAGAATCAATAAGATAATGCATGAAATTATAACATTCTGCCCTAGTGTGTCAGGTCATTGCCTCCGCTATCCATGGTACTGTGAAAAACTGCTTTAATCGAGGCCCAACGGAAAAATATTTCAACACTTTTTGAGGTACTTTTGAGCCTGTACCTTTCTTGCCAGTAGATTGGACATATCTAGGTTCATTGCATACCGGACACCGATCAAGATTTTCATACTCCTTTCGATATAGTATGCATGCATACACACAAGCATGAATCAATTTATACTTCATTCCCAAACCTTTCAAAATGTTCTTCATAACAAGATTGCTATTTTGAAGCGTATTCTCCTTAGGTATCAATCCCTTATCCCAATTCAAAATTCTTGTCATGCTATTACCACACAAACTATATTGGGTCTTCAAACTATGCAAACCAACCATTGCATGTAAAGTTGGTTAATCTTTCTCACAGCTAGAGTATAACGGTTGGGTCACCTTAAATTTTAAACTTTGGTAGTCATCATCAAGGTTTATCTCGATATCTTCATGAGCACCTGAACCTTGTACATCGGTCATGTAACACCCCATGTTTTTATTAACTATTTTATTAATTAATTGGAATTTTCGAGAAAAATAAAATTTTGAATTTAATAATTTTTATTGGCTAAATATGTTGGTTATGATTTTAGAAGACTAAACTTCAAGCGGAATTAAAATCGGGGTTAAAATGGATTTTATATTGATTTTATAATTTTTGTCCCTTGTAATTTTTTAGACGAACTGCCAGATTTTAGGCATGATCGATCGATCGATTCCTGAGGGTAGATCGATCGACCCTCACAAAAAACGTGAGCAGTAAGCTGTTTTTAGAGTTTGTGTATGATTAGGAATCCTAATCACTATATAACCTTGATAATTCGTATGGGGACTTCTCATAATCACTTTTTCTTCAGTTTTTCACCAGAGAACACTTCCAAATATTTTTCCTCTCACTCATAATCATCAACCTTCAACAAAATCAAGTTTTTGTCACAAGTTTTTGAAGACTTAATTGGTATTTAATCAAGATCGTTCAAGAACACTCTTTTGCTAATTTTTCGAGAGGAATCCATATTTCTAATCATATTTTCCACACGATCTTCCCAGGCATGAATACTCTATTCTTTTCCTTTAGTATTATGCGTTTTAAGTGAAGCCTAAACACTTAATTACATGTTTTCTTAAAAATAATTAGTAACTTAATTAGAAAAAGTGGATACTAATTATGGGGCTGCTTTTATTAAATCTTTTAATTGAATAATATTCATAACCCTTGGGTACATAGGTTCATGAGTGATTTTGGGTTTTATAGGTGTAGGTTGCATGTAGAAAAACCCTAACTTAAAAATAATTGACTTTTTGGTGCGTATAACTCATGTAATACATGTAGAGATAATAAAATTTGGTTTTTGATGTATATATGATGAAAACTTGGTATATTTAATTTAAAATAATTAAATGATATTATTTGGGTATTGTTGACATTGTGATAATTAAATTAAAGATTTAATTGAATTGGACTATCATGCGCAGTTTTATACATTGACTAATTATTCTTGTTTGTATGACTTGTTGGTATTATTAAATATCATTGTGACGACGGGTTGTCGGGTATTATTGCTCTCCCTATATTTTAGCATGCCTTCTAGGAATGGGACTAGTGAGGGAAATTTATCACGGTTTTATTGTGTTAGGGGTGTGATGATTTTTATTACTTTATCGTCGTTACGCTAGTCTAGGTATGAGACTAGGTTATGATTTATGACATAAAATCTTCCTATACATAGGTTAGGATGTATTGATAACTTGGGGACCCTTAGGTATGGGACTAAGGGGTATTTTGAGGATCTCACATCGATTAAAGAGTGGGGTGTTTATAAATTATGAATTGAGAAATTGAGAACTAATACCTAAGATAATAAGACGTGTATTAAAATATATTGGCGACATAATCAACGAGGGCCGACAGTTTAAACGGGCCAGTCGGCGTTTTATGTCGTGTCGTGTGTGGAACCTTGTCAATCAGCGAGGGCCGACAGTTTAAACGGGCCAGCCGGCGTTTTGACAAGGGGATGTGTAGTTTGGTGGAGAAATCACCCGAGGTGGGAGGACTGCTATAATGAATTTTGGTGAATTATCACCAGAGGCGGGAGGACCGCCATACCTAATAATTATTGAAGTAAGAACATAAATAATTGATAAATTTGATAATTTGGGTTAATTAATAAAGATTAACTCCGTGGGACTTGGGAATTTAAAATCATATTGGTGTGCCTTTATAAATGGGGATTCTGCGGGTAGTTAGTGATTCATATTTATTGCGTTTAATTATCCCATTTTTTAAAATACTCTATTGTGATATTTATTGCGTATAATGCTACCGTCTGGATTCAAGGGTCCTATTTGAGGGGAGTAGTGTGTATTCTTGCTCGGGGCTTGGCTCTGACCCATGCGTTGACTAATATTTTTCAGGATTAGAATTGGAGAAGCTGCATAAGTTTATCGGAGTTGTCATTTGGAGGTGCAGCTGGAGTTATTCATTTTATGGCATAGTTTAGTTAGACTTTCTTTTCCAGTCGTATTTAATTATGAGACTTCATTTGAGTTTTATTGGGCCATTCGGTTCCAAAGTTGTTTAGAGGATTTCTGTTGGGATTATTCAGATGTTATTTAATCATTATTGTAGTATGGATTTTTTTGGAGTTAGCATGTGATGGATCTTTTATCGCTTAGTTGTCTATGATCATTTGAGATTGATTCAATTATGTATCTTATGGACTAGTTTATTTATGTCTCATATCTGTCTCATGCTAAGAATGGTATTTTATTTACTCACGTCCGACTTAGTTTTGGTGGCGGCCGACGCCAGAATTAGGCGGGGTGTGACACGTCAGTGACCTCATTCTCTTCCACTACATGAACTCCGTACGCATTATCAACTAAATCCTCTAACATATTATGATCCACATGGGCCCCTTGTACATCTATCCTACTTGTTGAAGGTTGTGGAGGTTGCTCGGGGACAAAAGGAACTTTTGATTGCTTGTGAAAGTTCCAAAATCGATAACTATCTTGCATATCCCATCTTAACAAATGTAGTTCAACTGTTTTCCACTCAAACACCTTACCATTCTCACACCTAGCACACGGATACGAAAACTCTTCATCATTATGGCATCTCTTTGCATATTTCACAAATTCATTATCACCTTTGCGAAACACATCCCCTAATCTATTTGTCTCACCCATCCACTCTTTGTATTTAGGATATTCCATCACAGTTACACCACACAATCACCTATTATATATAAGAAGCGTATATTCGTGGATTAGTATAATCAAAAGTGTGAACATTTAGTTCCCATTAGCATAAACAATCACCTATTACTTGTTGTATAAAATTTATAGTATGTTTCATTTAATTATGCCTTATTTATATTCGATTTTTAAATTTCAAATTCAAATTATAATATTAATTCCTATTTCCTCCATCTTCTTTAAAGGGTTAGGGGTCCTATCCCATTCAAGACCACATATATCTGTAATATACTTAACATCTCATGCACATTGTTCCAATTTGAAGAAAAATCGTTAGCATGTACCCATAGTTCTCCAAGTACACGACATAGATTTGAAAGTGTGAGTGTTATTTCAATTGATAATTGGAGCAACACTCAACATCGCATCATCTAGTATGTACCCAAAGAACATTAAGATACGACTGCAGAACTTCCTCCAAAAGTAACAAGTTTAAGCCACTATGAATATTATTATACAGAAACTATGCAGTCCCGAACTGTCCAAATGGGACAATTCGAGAGATCTCATTACATGGATAACGGGTCTAAGGGCTATTGAATGTGTACGCAAAAGAACTAGAAGGCTAGTATCTATGCGCACTATGTGTAATTTAAAGTATGTTTTATTTAATTATGATAAGTCCGTGGTCGTGCCACTCTTGTAAGACAATATAATTATTTAAGGATTTATTAGTGTGAATTAAATCAAGGATTTTAAAAAAATTTAACAACTAACTTCCATATCCAACCACATCCGTCTAATATAATCCAACAGCAACAACAAACCAACAAATGTGTATCCCGTGCTCCTTATAATTCGTATACTCAATTAATTCAACATTAACAATTTCAAACCTAAATAAAAATATATAAACAATATTTATAATGTCAAATTAATTTTATTCTCTAAACAATAAGATTCAATCAATATTAACAATACCTATTAATTTCAATCCCAACTAACATCACCCAATCAACATTAACAATTAATTTCAAGTCATAAACTAAACATTAATTTTAAGTCCCCAATCAACATTAACAATTAATTTCAAGTCCTAAACTAAACATTAATTTCAAGTCCTAAATCAACATTAACAATTAATTTCAACCCCCCCCCCCCCCTTGCCCCACCACTCCCAACTTCCCCCCACTACACACACATACACACACATTCACCCACCTTCACACACACACACACCACCCCCTGCCTCCACCCCCACCCCTGACCCTACCACACACATGCACACACACACCTGGACATGCACACACACATCACCCCCCACATATATAAGGAAAGAGAGAGAAAGTAAAAAACTAACATGAAAATCGCTTAGAGAGAGAGAGAGTTTAGAGAGAGAAAAAAAGAGGGAAGTGAAAATGGTGGGAAAAAAGAATAGGAAAGGGCTTTTTTACTGACAAAGTCATATTGGACCTGTCACGGTCTTTGATCTTGACAACATTTTACGGTTGTCACGATCATTGACCATGATAAGGCCGTGAGAACTCTATTTGTCACGGACTTATCACGGTCAATGATCATGACAGGCCTTTATCATGGACTTGTCACGATCAATGACCGTGATAAAAATGCGTGTTTTTTTGTCATGGTCATTAATCGTGACAAGGGTGGCCGACTTAAAGGTGACAACTTGGCCTTTTTGGTGTAGTGAGCAGTCCCGTTGACATGCGCATTCAATATTTAATAGTGAGCCACAATTCGATGCATCGCTCATATTCTGGCTATATTTATATTTTTCTTTCTTTTAGTCTTCCTCCTTAAAATGATTCATCATTGTCTTTCTTATGACACATACACGATGATTTTCCTCCTCACACACATATCACATAGATACACATTTTTAATGCGCACGCATTGCACACATAACACACTCTCACACATTTTTACACGGGTTTACACCTTTTAAGAGAAGTAGAACGTTTTATTTCCCATGAGAGATTTAAAGGGAGAAATGGGTGCCTAATAACTTCCCTTTTCGTAACATAGTCTCCGAGCCCATGATTCATTTGGTTTCACATGAATTAGTAGTCTTCTTTATGTCATCTCTTACCAGATGGCTATTTCTTTCTCATATTTTGAGTAAAATTGGCAGATGACTCCAATCTCTACACATTCACACCCACGTTCACATCCTTAAGGATGACCGCTTTATGTCCTTCATAGCCCTCAAACACCACTCGAGCGATGAAAATAAGGTTTTTTCCCTCCCTCCTCCCACTTCGGGACGGGATGGCCACAATGGCAACTTCGCCAGGGATAAATTTTTGAAGGACTAAACTCTATTTACATGGACTTTACTTTTCCTTTTTCTCCTTTCTCAGTTTTTCTGCATGTGTATATATGTTTCCACTTATATATTCTTCTTTGTCTCTCATACTCACGTGTTATATATGCCTCTCTCATGTTACACTATCCATGTATCTTCTTTCTTTACCATACTTGTATTCTCATCACATGTATATATCATCCTTTCTATCATATGATTCATATCACATGTGTATATCCATGATTTATACATCTACATGTCCCATTTTTCACATTTACTTTTACATATTTTCCATGTTTCACTTCACTTGTCCACATTTCTCACATTTCATGTTTCATGTCACTTGTATATATCACATGCTTCGTGTCTACACTTCACTTCACTGTGACACCCCGACCAATTAAATACCGGGTAGCTACTCCTTTGTTAAATTAATTCAAAATGCCAAGTTGGCTCAGTTAATAGCATCACTGTCGAAAACATTTTAATATTACTAACCACCTAGTATTTAAAAAGCAAGTTGCCAAATTTTAATTTAAGTCTGATTAACATGCAACAAATGTAATGAAGAAATAAACAACACCATTCCCCATACTGAAGTAAAATGAATAACCATCACATAACAGTAAATAAAGTCTGGAGGAAAAACTCCTCACTACAATCCCACAACTGAAATAAATAAACTGAAACAATACATGCTAAAGTCTGAAAACTGAAATGTAAAAGATGTCTCTAAAGAAATGGGCAACATGCCCTACAACTGATAGATGGTGATTCTGGAATCCAAAAAAAATAGAAGCGTCTACATGCAAATCCCTGTAGCTTCCACAAGCAGCTACAGCTCGTCACCTGAATGAGTATCCTATGCTTGGTGTCCTTGTGGCTGGGCACCTAAAAATGGTTTTACAAGAAAAAGATTTGAAAAGCAAACGGGTCAGAGCCCGAATGTGGAGTTATATTTTAAAAACCTGCAAGTGCTTTAAAAACATTTAAAACATTAAATGCAAAGTACATGTTAGGACGTACACTCGCTTGATATTCTCACCTCTCGTCTAACTGTGCACTCCTAACGTAAGTACCCATCTATAACGACCCATACTACTAGCTAAGTGACAACATAACTAGCTAGACTGCCAAAGGTTCTACCCATATTACTCGGTTCCATTTAACATAACAACGTTCGTAATTAAATAGGGGTTTAACGTAAACTCAGTTATTAAATATGCCATATATATAAGTATCGGTTAACTCCTTATATAACTCGAAACAATACCGTAATATGTTCACAATATTAACAGGAGGATTTCCATTAATTAAATGTATATTATTCACATCATAAATATATGATACAAGCACCCCGCAATCTAAGCTATGGTGCACACATACTCTGCTATCCATCCCGGTACATCACGTACATAAGGATCACACATTCCGAATCTCTCAGGAATAGTTCAGATAACACAAATCACAAATAGTGGAGGCGAACACAGTCACCATCACGTGGGTCACGCACATACCTACGCTCCCACGGTCAGCAGACTTATTAATATCACAATAAGTCTTTCTATGACCTATGTTCATCAAGGTACCAGTCTATATCCCCCCCGTAGGCACACAAGGATTAGAGGGTCCTAAGCGAACGCAAACCTCCCGTGATAGCAAGTATGGTAGGTATGTCATACACACAATCCATATACCAATACTAAGTAAACACACATCTTAGTAATACCATATTTTAATCGTAGTACTATTCTCATCCTCGTAATAACTCGTAATTATCACTATATATGCTATACCGGTTTATAATCATACGTGCCATAATTAATTCTCACGTCGTAGTGGACACTCACGTCTCGACCCAAACCGTCCATGTAATACAACTCTCGTATCTAAATTTCTCCTCATAAATACCCAAATGTCCCAATCCTATCATTACTACATCTACGGAATGATATCTATATCCTCAAATCAGTTTACGGAACTCCAAAAGTCAAAACAGTCCAAAATGGCCCAAACTGCCAGCTCGTTAGAAGTCTCGTTCGAACGAGTGTTCGAACGAGTTTGGACTGTCATCTCGTTAGAAGTCTCGTTCGAACGAGGCTGTTCGAACGAGATCCCAGTTCGTTCGAACGAACTGTCCCTTCTAACGATATCTCGTTCGAACGAGATATCGAACGAAATCTCTACTCGTTAGTAATGACTGGTCAACTCGTTAGAAGCTCGTTCGAACGAGTTCGTTCGAACGACTTGGGGCTGCTTCTAACGACTGACCAGTTTCGGCCCAGAATTTTCCCAATTCGTTTTCCATCCATTTTTACTCCTCAAACCTCTTCTAAAATTCGTTCCTACAATATATTGAGTTCTCTAATCATCCTCAAACATGCCAAGGTGCTATACTAACATCATTAAAGGGGTTTAATACCTTCTAAACATCATTAAATCCCAAATTTCTACATAAATTCCCAATTTTCTTCAAGAACATAAACCCTAGGTTCTTCTCATCAAAATTTCCCAAATTTTAATCCGTTTATACATCACATAGATATGAAATCTCTGAATTAAATCTTCAAACAATGTTTCTACATGCAAACCTATCCCAAAATTAAACAACAATCTTCCAATTTCATGGGTTTTCTTTTAACTCTTATATAAGATTGATTAACAATGTTTCTAACATGGAAAAAGCATTCACTGCATAAGGAATGTAATTTAAATCACTTGCCTTGGTTTGATTCCAGATTTGGTGTTGATTTGATGAAGAATTTCTGCAGAATTTCTTCTCTCCAAGCTTCCTCTCTAATGGTGGCTTAAGGTGGCTAGGGTTTGATTTGGGGAAACTTAGAAAACCTAAATGACAACCTACGTAGCCTTCTAGGTTAATATGGGTTGGTTAATGGGCTTAATGGGTTTAATCCACATCAGATTTACATCTCTAATTTTCGTCACTTTTAATTCCTAAAAATGTAAAATTACCAAAATACCCTTTAAGTTACCGGTATGGCCTACAAATACCCCGGGACCCAAACTATACCCCCGGCTAGTGTTTTCTGACTATCTCGACCCTTCCGGACGCGTTGGCGCACTCAAAACGACCATACGGATTATAGATTTTAAATTCACTTTTATTAACAAAATATTATACCGTGACGCGGCGGTCCCACGCGTCTCAACAAAATTTCTAAAATGTCGTATATAAATCTCACGACAAATTTTTTATAGTACCAAATACATATATAATCATATATGCACATAATCAAATACCAATTCGCATCTCATTAGTATTTATAACCCGGATTAATTATCAATTAATACGCATTTAATTAATTAATCCCAAAAATAAATATAGCCAAAAATACGGGGTATTACATTCACTTGCACATATTCCCATGTTTTCCTTGCACATAGTCGCATATTACTCTTACTTTGCACACATATCCATTTCAATTGTGCATATCCACATCTTTCACACCTTGTACGTATTACGTACCATCCTTTATTCACTTGTACATACTCCATGCTACTTGTACATATTTTTTCACTTTACCCCACTTGTATATTTTGATCTTTATCACATGCCGCTCATGTATATTCCCATTCTCTACTCTATCCTTAGTAGTTGTACATATTCTCTTAGCGTATATAATTTTTTTGCATAAAAATATTAATTAAGACTTATGCATTTTTACACACTACCTAACACGAGCATTACATATTGACCATATATTTTTCTCGTACTGTAGAGTCACTTTGTAATGGGTTGCATGTTCTTTAGAGTGTGATTAACCTAGGTGATATAACTCCAACCTTTCATTGGTCAAGTAACCTCAATGTATGTCGAACAGTTCCCCTGCATCGTACCGCTCGATCGAACTTGCAATGGGAGGTATATGTAGTAACACATTGTGAGGCAATTCACATACACCAGGGTAAATCAAAATGGCTTTTTCACATGTACCGATGAATGATTGCCCTTATAGGAAAGAAGAATATCGTGGAAGTCATGCCAAATGAGGGAACCCTTACACTAACCTCCCATGGATAAACATCATATAGATGTTTTGCCTATGACACTGATACTTAGATTGTCCGTTCCAATACGAAACTCTACTAAAATTTATGGTAGTCTTACCACCTAGATTTTTGTACTATTTTTCCCGTTTTTAACAGAAGACCTTATTTGTGAGTTTAGAAACAAGTGAAACCGTGTTTTTGATCATGTACCCTATTGTTCTCCTAGACTCGGGTCATGCCCGTCATTTCACTTGCACCTTAGTAAAACATAATACAAGCAGAACCTAATAATAACTACACTGGGGGACTTTTCTCTCCCTTTTTGAAAAATAGCAAAAAAATATATTCATTTTAAAAATAAAAATAAAAATAAAAATACTATTTCCCTCTCGAGTGCAATCAGATTCCCCTAGCTTAGCCTGACTCAATATCAGCTGATCTGTTATCAAAGTGCGTTAAAGTTCTACTCTATCGTCAACTACTTCGGTAGAGACAAAATCTTAATACCAAATTCATGGAAAATACCTATTAGAATGCTAATGTCCATCAAAATACGATGACCTTACTTGCTCAGTTCACTGTGAAGATAGTGTGCAATTAGATGTTCAAGAGATGCGAAGGGACACGAGACAGATCCTTGAGATCCCAAATCCATAAATCATACGAATGCTGCTTTTACCCATGCCATGGGACTACTAATTCCCAAGAAAATATGTACTCTTGAAGAATATCAATAAGATCTACATGTTGCGATGCCTCTATATGCCCTGCCTGTTAATAGGCACAACCTGCACATTTTCTAATGTCGAATGTTGATAAATAATGAGCTAACTTACCCATAACTACTCTTATCGATTCTTAAGAGGAATAACTCAACCGAGTCAACGAGGATCTCAAAAAGATTTTTAGAAAATTTTATCAAGTGAAGCTCTCTTGAAACTATGGACTATACTCATATATCCCCTACTTGAAAGCTAAATTTCTCGAGAAGTTCAAGATGTCCAACATCGAGAAGTTTGAAGGGAATAGTCCTCCCATCATGCATCTATGAAAATAACATCACTACATGAGTTTACTTTGGGATATAGAAGAGAAAATGACCTAAATATTTCAACAACCCCTCAAGGAGAGTGTCGTTTGCTTGTTTCAATCATTAGAATAATCCCAGATCTGTGACTGGGAAAATGTTTTAAGAGAGTTCATAGCTTAGTATATATACAATGATGAGTTGAAGGTGACATGACGAGACCTCCAATTACTTAAGTAAGGCCTTGGGGAGTCTGTTAATAGTTTCATAATAAATTGTAGAGAGAAATCTTCCACTATGACTAACTGCCCGTCTGAAAAAGAAAAGGTCAGCATAGTGAAGAAAAAAATTTCTGCCATATTTTCGGACTTCTATGGGTACTCAATATTACCCCCACTTTAGAGCCCTTTTGGAGACCAGGGTTGAAATTGAAGAGAATGATGTTAGTCAGAAAATAGAATCCGAGTTAAATAAGCCAGTTAGACAGTTCACCCCTCAAAAGTATGAAAAGCCCACTGTTTCAACCATCAATAATATCTCATCTCTACATAGCACCTTATAGCCCCCTAAAGCCCATCCTCCTATAACCTGAAAGGAGTATATTGAAATATATTCTCCGCTCTCAAAAGTATATCAAGCCCTCTTATACCTCAACATCATCAAACCCTTGGATCCTCATCCACTAACTGATCCCTTTACCAATTACTTCAAACACGACGCATGTTGTGACTTCTACTAAATCGTCGAGCATACCACCAATCAATGTCATTGCATGGAAAATGTTATCCAAGGACTTATTAAAAAGGGCGTCATCTCACCTCATAAAAACCCAAAACTAAACATTACTTAAATCCTTTTACCAATGCACCAAGCTGACATAAATTCCATACCTACCGATGAAGATCCTGACTTTGATCCTTCTATCTGAATTAAACCCATGAACAAGCCCACCTCATCCACCAGCTCAGAAAAATCCCCCATTTTCCTAAAAGTACACCCATCCTTCCTAGTGCGTCCTAATAAAACTTATGACTGAGATATTTTTTCTTATGGCACAGGGCTTGTGTTTCTGTCCAGTCCTAATCAAAAACAAAAAGTTTGAATATCAGATCTAACCCTCCACGAGAGTTATTGAAGAAATGCCTATGTCTGAAATAACATTTGAGGGGAGTAAAATCCTCTAACAACTGAAGAAAACTTAGTCTAACATCACGTTATGGGTACTTTTCATGTCTTCCCAGATCAACTATAATTCCCTAATAAAACTACTTATGAGGCTACCATTACTCCCTTAATATCCCTTGATTAGGTAATTCACATAGTCAGAACTATGACTGCCACAAGGCTTGTCTCCTTTGTTGATGAAGAAATTCCCAAGTCTAGTCTGGACCATAACTATGCTCTTACATCTCTGTCGATATTTTGGATAAAACGGTTTCATTGGTTCTTGTTAATAATTATTATGCCTTGAATGTATGCCCATTTCGAACTCTCTCGCGTTTGGTGATACAAGTCAGAGATCTCACTAGAAGTTCTAGTATTGTGCGCACTTATGATAATACCCGACGAGAACTTATGGGTTAATACTACTCACACTAGGGGCTGACCCAATATGCCTTCAATCTTCTTCTCGATCGTCCGTTGCTTCACAACATCATAGAGGTAGCATCTTCTCTTTAATAAAAAATAAATTTCTTTTCAAACAACCAATTTATTACCATTATTGGGGATGATGATAATACATATAACATCAATACAATTAATCTGATCTTAAAAATCCAGCACAGTGCAAACCATTTGTTTCTCTGTGGCTTTAAGGTTAATCCACTCCTTTTTCGGCCGAAAATGATCCCAAAGAAAAAGTAAGTCTTGAACACAACCCATGCGGGAATGCGAACGTGATTCAAATGTTCAAAAAATATGCACTTCATGCCCAAAATGGGCCTGAGCTATATACAACAAGTAATTCTCGAGCCGATTGTTTTAAAAAAGGCCTATCCTCTATATTATTTGAGATATCAACCAACTTCGGCCGAAATTATGTGTCTATGCGAACCATATAAAAAGAGGGTGTTGAAGGGGAAGGAAGTAATTTCTAGAGACTCTTTAAATGGGTGTTTTTATAAAAAAAAGTGAAGACTTCCTTTACGGTGGCTTTTAAGAGCCTTGGTATGACCTAGTTAAAAAGAAGATGAGGCCTAGGTCAGATATCTTCTTTAAAGATAAGTTCACTTAAACTAAGGGTTCCAAGCATGAGGTTAAGCCCTTAATCATCATGTAGTATTACTCGAGTTCTCCTACTATGAAAAGCACTAATGTTTATGAATTATTTAGCTTTGTTAAGCAAGGAATGAACCTTTTCATTATCCATATTGAGTCTAATCCATCTGAACCTTCCCTATAGTTATCTCATGCTAATAAGCCTCTTGTCAAGTGGTGGATCATCCCATCCATTCCAACTTTGTCAACCCAGAACCCCATTGTTTATCACCTATAAAATGAAACTATTCTTCCCATTTCTGATGCAAATGTAAACGAGGCCTCCTTCGATGATATCCTTAATGTTGTTTTCCCTGATTTTTTTTTAATAAAATCAACAAAGATTTTGAGTATTTTTTTTGTGCCTTATTCTAATTACATTAATTCTAATTAGTCCGTTGGCAAAGTTAATCTAATAAATGAACAATTTATAATTGATCTCAATAAGGAAAAAATAAACAACATAACCATATTCAAACTAATGATGATGAGACTATTGTTATTAATTTTAGTTATAGTAGCACTCCATGCGAGATTAAGATGGGGTTAACCCTTGATGATCATGAGTGGTAATAATTTGAAGAGCTTCTAAAAGAGTTCCTAAACTTCTTTGTGTGGTCTTAAACTGATATGCCTGACATCGACCCATAAATAGTACAACACGAGATTCCCACATATCTAAAATACAAACCTATCAAACAAAATCTAAGAAAGCTATGTCCCGAATGATCCCTTAAAGGGAAAGATAAAGTGGTAAAGTAATTGAATATAGGTTTCATCATTGTGTTCAAATATCCAACTTGGCTGGCCAACATTGTCCATGTGCTAAAATTGGGAGGAAAGTTTCGTACGTGCGTTGACTATCGAGATTTGAACAAATATTCTCTAAAATATAATTACCCTTGACCAACATTGACATGACCATCGACGATACTGCTAATCACGCCCTCATGTCATTTGTTAATGAATTCACAAGGTATAATCAGATTAAGGTGAGTCTTGACCATCAAGAGAAGGTACCATTTGCTATACTATCATGCCTTTCGGTCTTAAAAATGTCAAGGATACATATAAAAGAGCAACCACATCCATCCTGCATGATCTTATCCACAAAAGGTCAAAGTCTATATTGACGATATAATCATTAAGTCCAAACTCAAGAAGGTCAAATCCCTGCCTTGAGGAAATTCTTTGAACGGTTGCGACGGTGCTAGATGCACCTCAATCCGTAAAAGTGAGTCTTCGATGTGACAAAGGGTAAACTCTTTGGCTTTACGGTCAGCTAAATAGGAATCAAAGAAGACCCTGCAGAACTTAAAGTAATTCTTGAAACATCATTACCTCGAACTCAGTAAGAGATCCACAGTTTCTTGGGAAAACTCCAGTACATTGGTTGATTCATTAGTCAGCTCACTTCCATCCACGAGCCGATTTTCAAGCTGCTTTGAACGGATTCAACCAAAGTCTGGAATGAGACATGGAAAAAAGACTTTGGCAAAATTGTAACACCCCGTATTTTTGAGTATTTATAATTAAATTAATCCGGGTATTTTTAAATGACACGTGCGCAGTAATTTAATTGAATTAATTATTATATGTGGACTAATTATTATGTGGTTATTTAAAATATTAATCGGGAGAGATAATGATTAATATTTATGCAATATAAGTACTAAGTGAATAATGATTTATTATTTTACGTCATAACGAGTGATAATGACGTGACAGCATTATATCTCAATCGGAGTCGCGTGTAGACTATATGGGTCGAGATAAGAAATTATTGTAGGATGACTCGAATGATGATTTTGAAGTCACAGTTGGTTCCAAAAGAGTCGATATAGTCAAAATAGTGTACCTGGGGGGTAGTAATTGGGTCGCAGGGCCTTTTTAGTCATAACCGAGCCCACATGGGAGTGTGTAGGTCATTTAGGCTTGACCCACTAGCCTAATTTCGGGAATTGGAGCGTTAAAACTAAGTTATGGAATTAGAGGCAGCCATAACTCAAAGTGAAAACCCTAGAAATTGAGAGGAAGGAGAAGGAAGTAGAAGAGAGGGCCTTAGAGACCAAATTCAAGGGGGATTCGAGTGTGCCTTGTCAGATTCGTCATCTTTTAAGTGAAATTAGACCCTACGAATCCTATAAGGAAAGTAATTAGCGTGATTTTGATTTAAATAGCAGAATTGCATGTTCATATTATAGTATGTGTTAACAAATTCATTATTGGGAGGGTGACACATGTTAAATCTGGGCTATGAGTATTTAAACATTTAATTGTGAAATTGTTTAATTAAGGGAGAATACTATCATACGATGTTGGGATATGATTTAGAATCGAAATTCAATAGTTAATGTTGTTGAATTTGGATTTTTGGAATCGAATTGATATGTGATTTAATGAATATGAGAAAAAACCAATTCGTGAACCCTAAATTTTTAAATGAGGAACAATGAGAATTGATGTTATATAATGGTGTTAGAACATATTTATAGGTTTAATAAACATAAGTTATTAATTGATTGAGGATTTGTTTGGAGATTGAAACCTTGGAGATTTAAAAATGGTAGAAAAGCAGATCGGGGAAGAAGACTGGTATCTGATCGATCGATGATCCTTAATTATCGAAAGTTTTTTTTTATTTAATTATATATGCAACATTTTCTTTGGGGTTTGTCTTAGGCTTATTTATTTTGTGAAAAATAAAGACGGGGCCTACTTCTTAGAAATTCTGGGTGGATATAATTGGGTTTCGATAGATGAGAAAATGTGTGACACCTAATTAATGAATTGAGTTAAATAAATTTATAAAGGTTTAAGTATGGACCAATTGAGTGAGTCCGGGTATTGTAGTATGGTGAGACTACGGTAATTACATGATGAATTATAAAGATGAGAATTGGTGAGAAATTCAATAAACGAATTAAGTGAAATAAATTCTTAAATGTTTAAGTACGGGCCGATTGGGTGAGTCCGGGTATTTTAGCATATGGAGAATATATGCAGTAATTCATCCAGAACCGCCCGCGAAGAACGGGTAAGTTCGAGCATAAACATGGTAGAGAATTCTTCATAAGTTGGATGCATCTCATCCAACCCAAAACGAAACATGTAACCCTCGGGGTACTAAAATTATAAATCCATTTGCAGTAAACTTTAATTGACCGAGTGGTTAAGCCGCAAAGTGGTCGGACGCAAGCTGAAAGCCTCATAATTGACATTGTACAAACTCATTGCTTCCAAGCCTTAGAGATAAGCAACAAACATTTATGTCATTGGAACAACCATTTAGAGAGAACGGAGTTGTATGTAAGGAAGAATATGAGAAATGTTGGTATTGTTAAAAAAACAGACCTCATAGCCCCTTTTATACCGAAAATCCTCCACAAATGACGAAATTATTAAACTAGCTGCAATAATGAAGGAATGCGAGTACTAAGAGTGCAATAAAAGGTTGAAAAGCAAATATACCAGAGCAGGTGTGCTGATTGGCAGACCTAGTGGTATGCAGATCGACGCCCCTTATGGGAATGCTAATCGACGACCCCTATTATGGGAATATTACCCTTCCTTTTTTTGTTTTTCTCATTTATAAATAAGCTCCTCTTAAAAATAACTTATTACAAAGAGTTTCCCAGGAATTTCTTTACTTAAACATTCAAACCATATTTAAACATTTCAAAGAATATGTTTTCTTACTTTTCTTTCAAGTAAAACCCTCAGTGGGAAGTTTGAGTGTTTATAAAACATGTCATTAACTTAAGATAATTAAAATGAAAAATGCATCATTTCACATGTCTTGTTTTTTTTACAAGTACATCAGAAAAGAAAGAAAAAAGAACAAAATTGTCAGGGCACAACCCGAACATTCTAAAAACCTATCCTAATAATGTTTATTCCTCTGAGGGCGCCTCCCATAAAGACGAGAAGTGAACCCCCCCCCCCATTTTTGGAGATTGAAGCTGGAAAATTATCATAAGTGTTCACCGGGGGAACAACACAGGACCGAGCTGTCATTCGAACATGCTTAGCCATAGAAGCCACCCAGTCTCGATTATCATGAAACCAAGATGTTCGCACATCCATGGTCGATAAAGGAAAAAAACTAAGAAAATGAATCAAGTGAGTAACAAAGTAAAATTCATTGATAAAATCAAAGTGCAGGAATAAAAAAGAAGAAGCCTCACCTCTAACTAGATATCTGCCTCTAAAATTGGTGGAAGACCCTTTAGTGCTGAACGAGGCAAGTGCGGAATCTTGACTAAACACCCCCTCCCAACTGAACGTAGTACTAAGGCAATGGGCAGTATCAGAGCGGAAGAACATCCACAGCCCCTGCACCACTCCCAAACTCCCGAGAAAAAGACCCTAGTATGCCGCTACCACCTCATGCCTTCGTCCACGAGGGATGAGCACCGCCCACATTATATTTGACATCAAAATCAACTAACTATCCACAAAGTTCATGTAGTCAAGTGGTGATGTTATATGCCGGTACGGGGAGTAGTGTTCCCTCGCCATCACAGTTGTTATCTCCCCCTCTGGCATTTTCTCTGGATCCCTCATATAGAATGGAGGGTTTACTGGAGGAACTGACACCTCGCTCTCCATATCCTATTGCATTACTCTCTCCCCTAGATACCAACTGCATCCTAAATGGTACAACAACACCCATCGTGTCGGAGTATGGAAGCTGGGGACTCCCAACTCCCCCGAAAGCCGACCCTAGGGATAGAAAGACACATATTCAAATAAATTTAGTCATTAACACATAATGAGAAAACAAAAATATAAACATCAGAAAAAAGCTAAAAGAATCCAAAAATAAAATAAGGGCTAACATGGCCGCTCGTTAAAGAGTTTAACGCATATCTTACATCCCTATGGGCCGAGGGTTTCTTCACCGACCTATTCACTACCTCGCCATCCTAGGCCACACATCGACCCCCTCCACCACCAAGGGCATCAATCGAGTGTTTCACCTGATCACCTTCTAGAACCATACGTATAATGCAAAAAAATTAATATTTAAAAAAAACAAAAAATGAACACAAGTACACGAAAAAAATCACAAAAAGGTAGAATGTAAGAATAAATAATAAAGATACCTCCAAGAGGTACGTGTCCCCCATGAAAGTTGACCCGTAACAATGGCTGGAGGAGTCTAGAGAAACATGTAGAAAGGCCAACGTTAAGCTCCCCTAATCAAAGCTATTCATCTAATAGAAGACCCGAAGGTAGGGCAAGAACCATAAGTGGGCATTACCCCACTCTTCGCCACCAATATACTCCCCATTATAAGTAGAATGAATAATCAAGTTTCTCATCCTAGCTGTTAGCCGTCGGTTATGTAAAATATGACAGTGTGTGATAATTGATTAAATTCGTAAATATTTAATATGGCACACTTATTTAATTAGAGTCTATTTTTTAAACCAAATTAATTTTGCTCCTAAACATGTAACTACGTGTGTGCGTATGTCAAACCATAAATAAGATATAGCATGCGACACAAAGTTTCAGGAAAAAATCCCCAAAGGGCAAAACCATTTCTTTCACTATAATTTTGTAAATCACAACTTACGCGAATTACAATGAAATAATTTGACACACGAATACCCGCAGGTATTGGTCGGCGTCGTCAGCAATGGAACAACCACAGCTACTCCGCAAGAACACGCAGTTCTATCTTCAGCAAAGATCCACACGCAGCAAACCTTAATGACCCCAGTCTTCGATTAGCACCAAGAACAGTACCAAAATCACCAGCATAATATTTCAGAAAAATATATCTTGGGTTCCACAAAACAATTCATAAAAACTAGTTGGGATTATAAATTAAATGGACACAAGTTTTGGACCCTTAAAAGTGAGAAGAAGACACTCTGAAAAATTTATAGAACAGAAAAAAAAAATTCTTTCTTGAAAAGTGTTCTGTCAAAAAAAACAAACTTTTCTTCTCTACAAATAAAACTGTACGTGCATGTATTTTTATAGAGAAGTTTTGATATAAGGAGATAAGACTTGGTACATAAGATAACCAAATAAATGATACTTGAGGTATTAAAGGAAACAATGGCGTAAAAAAAATTTCCAAGTTTAATATCTGAACGCAAATTCCTTTTGATAAAACAACTTTCATAAAAGACAAAATTCCAATCATTGGCAAAAAAAAAGAAGTGGCGCCCCACTTAATTTTTACAGAGGCCGAAAGCTTTCTTGAGGGATAACAAATTTTTATTAAGCCTTTAAGGACATATGCCAATGATTGGCAAACAGAAAATGGCGCCCCATATAAAACCTTGAAAGACAAACTCCTTTTATTTTAAAACTTTACCACCTGCCGAGAATATCATAAAAAAAACTCCTCCTTTTTTTTGCGTGGCTGCTACGTGTTAGGAGAAAAAAAAACATTTATTCTTTTTAATTTTGAAAAAACTTTTGCTTCCATTTTTTTTGATAAAAATTCTTTTAATAAAAAAAAGTTCTAACTATATTTTTAAAAAAAATCCCAACGCTTTAAATATAAATTGCAAGTGGAATATAAACTTATTTTTACCAAAAATATCTCGTTGGAGCTTGAATGTTGAAGTGCACTTGTAATTCGGATCCGAAGTTTGTAGATGATTGCTTCCTCAATTCTTTGACGACTTGTAGCAGTATACGACATAATTAAATGTGACGGACAATGTCCTTACAAATCTCCCCCTATGTATATGCTGGTACAAAATAAAAAATCCGAATTACTAATCACAAGAATGACTTATACAAATATACCCTCCCAAGATGATCAAGGAAAGATAAAATGACAAGTCTTCAAACTTTCAAACTTTGCTTCAACAATCAAATTTTCAAAACTCCAAGCTTTTCTCACCAGGGTGTGTAACAATTTGATCTTAAATCTTCGTACCTACACACATGAGATAAATCAAAAATCTCGTGACGTATTGAGATTGAAATGATATAAACATACTGAATGTTACCACAATCATATCTCCCTCATATTAAAACTCCCCCATAATATCATAATTCGTTCTCCCCCTTTTTTAATTGTCCGAAATATACAAGGAAAGGAAAAAATCTCATAAAGAAAATCGGGTGACACGGTAATCAAGAAAACAAACTATTTTTGAATTATTTCAAAATTTTCATACAAAAAGAAGATACAAAAATCACACCATGGAATTAAACTCAAGCAACCAAGTCATGGAAACGGAATGAATGGGTGTGAACACATTCGGTAGGTAAATCAACTCAATCAATCATATGTGCACGATGCTTACGTGTACCCCTAGCGAATGAACATCAAAATTATCCTTAGGTGTAAAAATTGTTGAATTTATATGACATCGTCTTATGCAAATCAACAAATCAAGGTCAAAGTGATTTCCACACCAATAACGTCCAAAACTATTTAGCGCATTTTCAAGACTTTCAAGGATGAGCAAACCCGTTTTAATTCTCCATCCAAACTCCCTAATAGATATTTTCTTTTTAGAGGTGTGTAAACTAAATTCTCAAACTTTGGAGAATTGGTGCAAAAACCTAAATGGCCCATAAGTTGGCATGAATTTATTTTTATTACCTTAAAATTTTTTCGAGCTCTTTTAAACCTCTTTGGACCCCGAATAATAAAATTTCTCAAATTTTTAGGTCCGATATAACGGTGGCTTAGTATTCGCAAAGGCAAAATGAAACTTTCACAGCGCTTCTCCGTTTTCAAATACAAACTCACAAAACGGTTCTTATATGCACAATTTCTTATCAAATTATATCGCGTTTGGTTCATTTTAAGAACAGGATTGAAATAAAAACACCTAATCAACATGTGATAAGACAAGCACAATAATTAAATAAATCTGTGCACATGCGCAATAAAGGAAATTATGAGTCAAACATGTAGGAAGTAACACTTAATTACATCTTAATGACTCCAAACATTATAAAGCACATGGATGAAATGACCTATTGTCTCAAAACACTATCAAATAGTCACATGAAAATAATGGAATGATGTTGTGACTCGTTCATCCTAAGTGTCCATCCATAAACGGTGCAAACAAAAAACAAAAATCTTTTTGAATTTTTCAAAATTTTATCAAAATAAAATCTTTTTGTATTTTTCAATATTTTTCAAAAAAAAATTAAAACATACAAAGATGATACATACTAGCAATAGGCAGATAATAAGATCATGGAAAACATCCTGTGCTAGTAAACAAGTCAAACCTCAATCGTTAGGTGCAGAGGGGTTTTCCAAAGGTGGTGTCAACTTATGAAAAAACTCCATCAAATTTTGTGAAGTTTTGACTAAAAACTTAACTTGCTCACCTAAATGTGCAAACTCTCTTATGTTGTCTCCAGGAGCATGTAAAATATCATGTGTGCGTGCATGTGTTTCAGAAATACATGTAGAAGAAAAACGTGACACATAACCCAACTTAAAACAAAATTCCCTCAGGTGACCTCTCCTCTTACAATGTGAACAAACATAAATAGGCCTAGGAACACCTCTCTCAAAAACTCTAGGACGCACTTTCCTAATAGGAATGGAGCGCTTAGGTGGGTTAGGGCGAGATTCACGTGAATCTATCACTAAAGTGGGAACCATCTCGGGTGCTAATTGGAAAGTAGAAGCACCGTCATGACGTATTCTTAACTTCTCACCTTTACCCTTAAGAACCACCTTTTCAACCTTCTTAGGTGCGTTTTCAAAATTGACACTGACCTCCCTGGAACTCTCGAGTTGGGATACACGTGTCGTCAGATTAGACAACGTGTTGGTTAAATCACACTTCTCCTTTCTTAAAACCTCCTCCTCTCTCTCCAAATCTAACACTCGACGACCTAAATTCCTATTGTATTTTTTTGTTTTCAAGGTCTCGGTGTACAAATCTCTAAATGCTTTTTGGAGCTCACTTTCATATCCACTTTCACTCTCGCTTTCTCCCTCACTTGAAGCGCTCAAATCATCACTATCACATTCGTGTGCACTATTGTGGGACAAATTGGGTGCGCTCACATGACTAGAAAAAGCGACAACCATCCCATGTGCTAAATCACCTCCTGACTCATCTTCCTCATTTCCCCCACTATCACTAAGTGTGGCAGGCATGGCTATTTTCTTCCTTTTCTTTCTAAGCCACGTAGGACACTCAAACGACTTATGCCCCTTACCCCCACATTCAAAATAAGTCACGTTCTCAAAATCTTACTCACACTCCTCATCTGAGTCATTCTCTTTTTTCCTCTCACCACTTTATTTGGCCTTTCCTTTCTTTTTATTTTTCTCAAAAAATTTCTTTTTATTGGAAGAATTATTTTTGTTCATATTGAGAAATTTTTAAATTTTTTTGCAAACAAGGCCATATCATTAAAATCAAAGTCTCCCTCAGAATCGGACTCACAAACTTTTTCTTACAATGAGTCTTTAAAGCAATGCCATTATCCTTAGCATTAATGGTTTTGGGAAACTTGTCAATCTCATAGGTTTGAAGATCTCCTACAAGTTCTTCCAACTTAAGTGATTTCAAATTTCCCAAAGAGTTCAAAATAGTGACTTTAGGAATAAAGCATTTTGGGAGAGATCTCAAAATCTTTTTAACGACACGTGTGTTATCAATCACCTCACCCAAATTAAAACATGTGTTAATAATGTCTGACAAACGTGCATAAAAATCATCAAAGCATTCAGACTCAGACATGGTTATAGTCTCAAATTGGGTGGCCAAATTTTGTAATTTTGATTCTTTTATCGCGTTCGTACCCTCATGTGTCAATTTCAAAACATCCCAAGCCTCTTTAGACATGGTGCACGTCATAGTTCGACGAAACTCATCAGGTATGACAGCTCCAGAAATAGCACCCAGACCACGGGAATTAAAATTAGACATTTTATAATCATCTTCAGTCCAGACTGACACGGGTTTTAAAGAGGTGATGTTATTAACGGTGACCGTGGGAGTAGTCCACCCATTTTTGCAAAGCAACCAAACACGCTCGTCAATAGCTTTTAAACTAGATTTCATGCGAGCTTTCCAATAAGCATAATTATTCCTATAAAAAATAGGTACCTTATTAAATGAACGTTGCATTAGAAAAATTGCAATTTTTCATAAACTTGATTTATAAAAAAATCAATATCACACGATTTTGCGAAAAATAGAAATACACGATAAATTAGCGCTACCCGCTCTGATACCGATTTGTAAAATATGATAGTGTGTGATAATTGATTAAATTCGCAAATATCCAATATGGCACACTTATTTAATTAGAGTCTATTTTTAAACAAAATTAATTCAGCTCCTAAACATGCAACTACGTGTGTGCGTGTGTCAAACCATAAATAAGATATAGCATGCGATACAAAGTTTCAAGAAAAAATCCTCGAAGGGAAAAATCATTTATTTCACTATAATTTTATAAATCACAACTTACGCGGATTACAATAAAATAATTTGACACACGAATCAGCAATGGAACAACCGCAGCTACTCCACAAGAACACGCAGTTCTATCTTTAACAAAAATTCACACGCAGCGAACCTTAATAACCGCAGTCTTCGATTAGCACCAAAAACGGTACCAAAATCACCAGCATAATATTTCAGAAAAATATGTCTTGAGGGCCACAAAACAATTCATAAAAAGTAGTTGAGATTGTGAATTAAATGGATAAAAGTTTGGGACCCTTAAAAGTGAGAAGAAGACACTCTGAAAAATTATAGAACACAAAAAAAAAAATTCTTCTTGAAAAGTGTTCTGTCAAAAAAATAAACTTTTCTTCTCTACAAATAAAATTGTACGTGCATGTATTTTTATAGATAAGTTTGATATAAGGAGATAAGACTTGGTACGCAAGATAACCAAACAAAAGAGACGTGAGGTATTAAAGGAAACAGTGGCGTAAAAAAAACTTTCCAACTTTAATAACTGAACGCAACTTCCTTTTGATAAAACAACTTTCAGAAAAGACAAAATTCCAATCATTGGCAAAAAAAAGGGAAGTGGCGCCCCACTTAATTTCTACAATGGCTGGAAGTTTTCTTGAGGGATAAAATATTTTTATTAAGCCTTTAAGGACATATGCCAATCATTGGCATGCCAATGATTGGCAAACAAAAAATGGCGCCCCAAATAAAACCTTGAAAGCCAAACTCCTTTTATTTTAAAACTTTACCACCTGCCGAGAATATCATAAAAAAAACTCCTCATCTTTTTTGCGTGGCCGCTACCTGTTAGTAGCAAAAAAAACATTAATTTTTTTTTTATTTTGAAAAAACTTTTATTTCCATTTTTTTTTGATAAAAAATTCTTTTAATCAAAAAAGTTCTGACTATATTTAAAAAAAAATCCCAACGCTTTAATACAAATTGAAAGTGGAACGTAAACTTAATTTTACCAAAAATGTCTCGTTGGAGCTTGAATGTTGAAGTGCACTTGTAATTCGGATCCGAAGTTTGTAGATGATAGCTTCCTCAATTCTTTGACGACTTGTAGCGGTTTACGACATAATTAAATGTGACGGAAAATGTCGTTACTGGTTACATTAATTACCCTCTTTGACAAGATGTCCTCCAAGAAGGACACCTTTGCGGACTCCCCAAAGCCTACCCATCCTATGGGTCCCAGTGCCTCCTAAATACTCATGTCAGTCAAAAGGAGGGACCAATTCCTCACAATCTTCTCCCCCTCATATGGAAACCCATAAATATGGTGGACGTGTATCGATATAACTGTCATTTCAACCAAATCGAAATGGAAGGTGTAAGGACAAATTTCCAACCAAGTCAATTTGAATGTATTGTCTTAATTCCGAACAAAATAATTTGAATCATAGGGTAGAAGTCATGGTTGTGACCTTTCAAGCCTATGTATGACATTTTGTTGGAGACGTAGCTACCAAGTTAAAGAGATCAAATCCTATACCGAGTTTCGTTCCATGTTTCTTCAGCAACGTTCCAAGGATCTCCCAGGTATGAATGCATATTTTATGTGAGCCTTGGATAACTAATTATTGGGTGTTTTAAATTTTTGTTAAGATATTTTAAAATAACTTTATATTTTTCAAGAAAAATATTTTAATTTCCTTCAGGTCATTAGAACGACTTTTCCAGGTTGTTCGAACGAGATTTAGGCTTTGTTCGAATGACTTCTAATGAGGTTCCTTTTTGGTCTCCCCTGACTTCTCATTAAAAGTCTTGTTTCTTTCTCGTTCGAATGAGATGGATATGTCATTTGAACGAGATTGATCCACATTCGAACGTCCGGAGCAATTATCTCAAAAAGTCAGTTTTTTGAAGCAGTTTTTCTCTTAACTTCCCACTACTTTTCCCCAACCATTTATATAGCACTGGAGATCTATTTTTGAAAAGAATTTTCCATCTTCCAAATGTGAGAAACCTTTAGAAAAGTCCAAGAGAGTTTTTGTTCTAATTTAATGGTTTAACTTTCAAAACAATAAAAGTTCACACCCAATTGTTTTAAGATCCAAACATATACATAATATATGTTTGAGATCATGTTTTGGCACTAGGTTTATCATTCTCTACGTCATTGAGTATTATTTCTTGTGAAGGCTTCTATGTTCACTGGTTCTCATACGATGGACTTCATTTGTGTGACGGTAATTATGCCCCATCGGTGGACTACGATATGTAGGTGGACTCCTGTGTTGTCCCTAGGTAGGGGTTAAAGGAATAAAGAGAGTCAAGGCTTGCTAGGGCATCGAGTCGTTGGGTAAGTATTATGTTGTGTCGTTTTGTAATTCCATACTTAGTGGACATGTGACTAGGCTGTACGAGTTTTTTTATTTATTGTGGGTTTTCCCCGTACATCGCAGCTTTGTGGTTGTTTATTTTATCTTACAGTTCATCAAGATGCATGCTTAGGTAAAAAAGATAAAATTTATTTTACCACAAAAATGGTTTTATTGGTGCTTAATTAATTTGTGACATTTTAGGTTACTTTAATTCAATTTGTAATTAAGTTTGTTTAAATTTGGTTTGTTTAAAGTCGAATGCTAATTAAGTCTTGCTTAAGAGATTGAAGAGATTAAAATTGAAAATTTTAAAACCATCTCTCCATTTTCAAACTGCTATTAGAGTGGGTGCACTAAATTATTGTGTTATAGACTTTTAGTTTTTAATATGGAAAATTTATCATTTTTGAGGTATTTCTATTTTTATAGTTCTAACTACACATATTGGAAAGCGCGTATGAGGTCAGAACTTAAACCATTAGATGGGCGAGTTTGGCAAGAGGTTATTAGTGGGTGGTCCCCACCAATGTGTTTAGTAGGAGAAGTTTATGTTTTTAAACCTATGGAAAGACGGAGTGATGATGAGCATAATCTAGAAAATTTTAATTCATGTAGTTTAAATGCTCTTTTTAGTGCGGCACATCAGAGGAGTTCTGCCATATTATGACTTGATAAACGTCAAAAAAAGCTTGGGACAAACTCCAACTCACCCATGAAGGTACTAGTGATGTGAAAGCTTCCAAATTCCAAAACCCGACCACTCAGTTTGAAACCATAGTATGTTAGAGAGTGAGTCCTTAGATGATTTTTACGCTAGATTATCCGACTTAGTTAACTTGTCTTTTAACTTGGGAGAGAAAATACTTAACAACCGTGTCATAATTTTTTTAGAGGTCATTACCTGAAAGGCTTAATCCAAAGGTGATCGTTTTGAATTCTTTAGGTACTGTAAACTCTATGAAACTTGAAGAGCTTGTAGGTGACTTACAAACCTATTAACTTGACATGTTTTCCTTCAAGGATGTGAAGAAGAAACATAAGGGCATAACCTTGAAAGCTCGGAAGGAGGAAACACCTATTTCGGATGATGAGTCGGACATCAATTCCGATAATATGGCTATAATTGCTAAAAAGTTTAGAAAATTTCTTAAGTTTAATAAAGATAAATCTAAATATAATTATAAGAAATTTGAGAAGTCTAAGTATAACATGGACAATAAATTCCCAAAAAATTGTAATGATAATATCAAGAGGGGTGAGTCGGATAGGTGTTTTGATTGTGAGGGTTATGGCCATAGGGAATCTGAGTGTCCCACTAAACTAAGAAAGGAGGGCAAAAAAACAAATGCATATACTGCCACCCTTAGCGGAAGAGGGACCCGATTACCCCATTGAGCATAACTTGAGCACGTTCATTGCTAGTCATGTTAGTTTTGATGATAAATCTTCCCATGAAGATATTTCTTTGCATGACACTTTCTAGGCCATTATTTATGAATCCCAAGTATGTGATAGCAGAGAGAGTGGAGAAGAGGGTGATAATGAAGAAGAAGAGGGGGTGAATGAACTCCAATTTGCCTTCCTAGAGTTATATACGGAATCGTTGAAATTAAAAATGGTGAACTTGAAGTTGGAAGCTATGATGAGAGAACGATCCGTAGGAAATGACCGGAGTGTTTTAATTGAAGATCTTAGGGCACATAAGAGGACTCTTAGGTAGAAGCTAGAGTATATTGAAGGTGAGAGAGATAGTTTTTAAGGTTTAATTGTGGCTATGAAGAAATATATTTTTGAGTTTGAAGACACTAGGAGTTTACTTGAGTTTAGGATAGTGAGGTTTAGATAGATTGAGAGACTCGAGTCGAATAAGATTTGATTTGGAGTGTAGGTTCAAAAAATTAGATAAGATGTTAGGCACCATCCAAATAAAAAATGACAAATGTGGTATTGGCTTTAATACTCAAAATGATTCCGCTAATAAAGCCAAAACCATATACTTGAGTGAGTTAACTAAATAACGCTAGAAAAGGTTAACCCTTAGGTATTATTTCTCACCGTTCTTTCACTTGCACACATTTCAGTAGGAAGAGTTACCTTAAGAACTTTTGTTTTGATCTTAGAAACGGTCTTAGGAAGTCTAAGGGCAGAGTCACCAAGGTAACCAAAACTCGAGAGCGTCACGTTAGACCTATGTGGGTTAGGAGATCTGATTTGGAGGCTTTACATGATAGACTTTATGATTCTCATTTGCTTGCACATGATACTGTGTTACATTTGTTTACATACACTAGATTTTATACATCATTATATATATGTTAACTAGTGGTATGTGTTTTGAGTCTTTTGTATTTTGATTTTTTCATTTATTGAGTCTTATTGAAAAATACAAAAGACTCTCTTCGTCTTTTGAATTATTTTTTTAATTTCGTTTTAAAAATATAAAAACTCAAAAATATTTTTCTTATGTAGTTTCATTTTACACATTTTGTGTGGCATATCCTTGTGTCCGAACCCTAAATCTCTTTACGTATCCATGTGACTAGAACTTTTGGTTATGAATATCCATTCTTAAAGTGTTCTTTATCATGCTTTTATGGAGTAGTTTGGATTTGATTTTCATAATGGATTCTCTTTGTATATGCCTCCACATTCACATGCATGAGCTCTTTTGAATGTTAAGTTCACATGCATATTTGAGCTTCGTGAGATGTTCTTCCATCAATTTTGTTATCTACATATTTTGTGTCTATGGGAGATTTTTGCATGTAAGAACCGTTGCCCGTGAGCTTTATTTGAATTGTATTAAAAATAGTTGAGGGTGCACAGGAAAAGGATACGAAAGAATCAAATCTCCTTTGCAGAAAAGGCACTGTTGGCAAGAGTCTAATGAAAAGATAAAAGGAAACACAAATAGAAAAATTATCAAAGACCAACACAGTTTAGTTTGTTTAATATTTCAAAAGAAATAACTTCAAAAGAATTGAGAAAAAGAAAAGAAAAGAAAATATATAATATGTTTATCTTTTGAGGGTGTTTAGTTGAAGATCAATGGGTTAGCACAATGAATCCTAGTTATGCTTATTTTGTCATGACTCCATTGATTTGTAAAATTATCAAAATTCTAGGCTTGTGTACATTGTGCTTGTTTATTCTTTGAGTTCAATTATATCTTGCCATGTGAGGCTAAATCTAAGTTTGATAAATTCTTGCGATCAAATAGAACTCCTTGAACATGCTTAACTGATTGGGTCATCATTCTTTTGTATCTAGTTTACACCCTTTCACTCTATTTACCACATGTTTATTTAAATACATTTATGCCATATGAGTGTGGAAAACTCATCTTGTTTAGTGTCTTGTGTTGTGTTTATACCTATATATATGTGTGCTTATGCTTCATTGATATTTTTTTCATATTTATATATATGGCATCATTTTTTTGAGTATTTGATTTTACATCTAGTCCTTGTATGCTATTTATTCATTCCACTATATTTCTTATTGCGACTTTTCATTGATATCCCAAGCTTATTTTAGTACATTCTTATTGGTATCATTTTGATATCGCATTATAGTTGGTATTTATTGTTCTTTGTGGGGATTAGTTGTTCTTATGTTTCCAAGTTGCTTTGTTTTTACTTGTATCTCTATACACCATGGCATAATATACTTGTTTTTTGTTTATGCTTATCCATTTTTTAATTCAGGGGAAAAATTGGCTTAACCGGGGAAAATTAATTAATTTATTCACCTCAGTCTTTGTCTAATCCTGAACAAAAAGGGGGGAGAAATGGTATCTAACTATTTTCATTTGGGGAAATTTTTTACTTAGGGGGAGACATTCTTTCTTAGGTAGATTTTGTTAGACAAAGGGGAAGGATTTTATCATGCCATTTATATTGTTATATTCTCCATGCGTTTATGATGTGTTTAAGTGTGTAGGTTTGTATCCACGTGACATAGTTATAGTGCAAGCAAAGTTACTCAAAGTATATGTCGATAAAGCGTATGTACTTTTTCTTTTGGGTTGGGATTGAGTCTTTTAGATGAGCTTGACGACCCATAGGTATTTTTTTTTTGGTTTTGTCCCGGATGTAAGATAATATTTTCTCTCATTGATCAAATAGCTTACGCTTACATTTAGTTTTTGGCATATCATGCTACCATTTGATTCAAGCCGAGAAAAAGTCCAAGATAACATCTCCAACATTCAATCATCTCCATACTTTGAAGGTATAATGCTTTAGTGTTTGAATTTATTATTTAAATTTATTTGAGGATGTTCATTTTTTTTAAATTTGGAAACATGATTTTTTCTTTAAAAATCAAGGTAGTTTTGACTTTGTTTAAAAATAATTTTTAACGTCTATCTCGTTTAAATGAGATGGTAATCTCGTTCAAATGAGATTTATATCTCGTTATAAGGGTTTGTTAGAAGGCTTCTTTTATCGAACTTCTCACGAGGGCATACAATTTTGATTTTTTTATATCGTTAGAAGCAATACATATCTCGTTCGAACGAGATGATAATCTCATTATAACGACAATGTATTTTCCTTCGAACAAAGCCACCACCTCAAAATTTTTGAACGTCCTGTAAATAACTGTTTCATATTTGATTTCATTAAGACTTTTGCTAGAATTCATTCTACATTTCCTTTGCAAAAGTTTTCAACCTTTTTTGTTTAAGGAAACCTTTTGATTCATAAATCATCATCCCCAAAGTTTATTTGAGTGAATCAAGTTTAAACCCTATAACTTGTATCTAGCATACAACTCTTGTGGAGAGAGTTTATGCACGGCTGATGTTGTGCTACCTGAGGGAATTCACTATTGACAACGAAGGCTGATCGGTGGATACCGAGCGTGGAACACCGGATGTGGATTACTCTGGAAGGATCCGTATCCTTTAGATATTTTCTAGGTACTGTACATTATACTTGTGGAGATTATCAAGTAGTCTGTAAGTCGATAGTTATGTACACTCTCTAAAGTGTTGAAAAAAGGTTTTACCCGAAAGGTTGTTTTTCCTTAGTTTGCCTTTGTTGAATGCATGATTTATTTTACCAGCTTTATCACCTAGATGCATGTTTAGGATAATAAGATAAAATTTGGACTGTTGTGTGCCTAACATTGTTTTATTGAAATTATCCATTAAGACCAAAATAGAGCACTCTCAAATTGGTATCACAGCCCGTTACACAAATTTACGGTGCGATCTTTTTCGCAAAATAGTTTTTTCGCTTGATATCAACCTTTTTTTAAAATTGTTGATCTTTGAAATTTTGATTTTAATGGAGAATTTGTATAATATAGTGCCCATATTCGATGATACTAATTATGCATACTGAAAGGCTAGGATAAGGTTCGTTTTAAAGCCATAAATGAGCGAGTATGGTTAGTTCGTGACTGAGGATGGACTCCTCCCACGATCACGGTTGATAATGTAAGAAATCCTAAACCCGTCTCTTCCTAGAATGATTATGAGTTTATATGGAGCACCTACAACTCTCGCGACCTTAGTGTTATTTCTGGAGCCGTCACCCCTGACGAGTTTCGATGTATCATGACATGAACTACGGCTAAGGAAGCATTGGGATATCCTCTAGCTTACACATGAGGGTACCAACGTTGTCAAGGCGTTTGAGCTTCAAATTTTGACCACCCAATTTGAGACCATCGCTATGTTAGAGTCTGAGAATTTTAATGAATTTTATGCTGTGTTGTCAAACATCATAATTATTAGTTTTAATTTGGGTAAGAAAATTTTGAAGGCTAGGGCCGTTAATTTTTTTTTGAGATCATTCTCTGCCCGCTTTATTTTTAAGGTCACCATGTTTAACTCTTTAGAGATTTTAGACACTCTTAGGTAAGAAGAACTCGTAGGAGATCTTTATCCTTATGAGATAGATATGTTACCTAAAACCATCAAGCCTAAGGATATAGGGGTAGATTTAAAGACTCAAGCTAAGAAGAAGAATAAGGAGAAGGTGTGTGAGTCTGAATTGAGGGAGAGGTCGATTTCGATGACATGGCCTTGTTTTAAAAAAAAAATGAAATGTTTCCCAATTTTTACAAAAATAATTCTTCCAATAAAAAGATTTGTGACACCCCGCCTAATTAAATACCGGGCGATCACTCCTTTATTAAATTAAATCAAGGTGAACAGTTGGTTCATTCTCAGCATCACTGTCGATAAAATAAATTTTCCAATTTAACATCCTAAATAATTAAGCTAAGTGTCAAAACAATTTTCATACATAACTTTCCAAATTTTAATTTAAGAAAAAGATTTATTTATTTAAAAACAACATTTCTACAATTAAGAATCACATCACAGTAAACCAAGTAATATAATGAATTCGTCAATCGAATGTCAACATATGAAAACTAAAATCACAAATCCATACTGAATAAATCCCATAGAATAATACTGGAAATAACTGAAATAAAAATGTCCCAACAACAAATGAAATAATGGAAAGGGCGACACGTGCCCAATAAATGAGAATGCTAGAAGTGGAGTCAATAAAAGAAGCCGTCTACTCAAGTGACATGCAACTCCCACCTAAGCTGCAGCACGTTCCTTTCAAGGGATCCTAAGCAAGACGCCCCTGTGGCTGGGCACCTGAAAAATATACATATATATACAAGAGAGAGAGAGAGAAAAAGAAACGGGTCAGAGCCCGAAAGTGTGTTTGATTTAAAATACGTTTAGCAAGTATTTAAATTGATACAGGCCAATGCAACAACATTTTAGTGCGTCATTCTCTTGAGAAATACTCACCTCTCTTCTAATGTGCACACCTATCGCACTAACCTTCCTGACGGTTTGTTTTATCAATTAACACACTAGTCTTTCTAAAAGATTTAACTTATCTTAGATTACTCGTAAGATTTACAATTCATAATTCCATTTTAAAGGATGTTCCAAACAGTAATAAAAGTTCTCCATTTTAACTTTATAAAATCAATAAAGTTTTACAGTGTCGTATATTATACTTTTTCAAAACAAGTATTTAATAATTTGAGCCAACAACCATGTCCTACTTATCAAATCTCCGTAGGCAGTTTCAAATATCATAATCTCATATATATATTAACTACTCGAATAATATATATATATATATATATATATATATATAACAACACCCCGAATAAAACTATGGTGCATGCATACTTCCACTATCCAAACCCCATACCACTCAAATCAAGGGGAATACAAATTCGGAATCACTCTCGAATTGTATTAACACATACACAATCAATATCGAGGCGAAGCATAGATTCCAAGTCTCTAAGAGGATGGCACATACTCGCGTCTCTTAGGACCGTCTGAACTATCAATTCGATAGCCTGTACCAAGGATATCTATCTTCTAGGGTACAAGTCAATATCCCCCATAAAGGTCCCATCGAGATAAGACTGTCCCAGTGCTGTAACCTCAAGGATAGCAAGTAGCGCGGTATGTTTTTCACATGCATATAATATATGTACACACAATCATATAATTATACCACTTTATCATATTGAAATAGGTTCTTCTCGTCACCCATAATTATACCAATTATCCTTAATTTCACATTTATAAACTTTCGTATAAGGCTTCATTCCTAACCTTAACTCGAAGGGTTTTCTCACTTATCACCTAACACTCATGGGCTATATCCTCACAAATCTGAATTTCAGTAAGTGTCTTTATTAGGTTCCAACATAACTCTCTTACGCACCTCACCCCTTTAAAATTATAAATTTACCAAACTAAAGTAAATATATTATAAATACCATTCTCGTTGAAGATTAAAGGTCCCAACATTTATTCATATACCCTACTGGTCCTCAATGTCTCCCAAATCATTTTATTAAGAATGCCCAAAAATTATTTCACGAGAAACTTAATTTAACTAATTAAACAAGGAAAATAGGAGTCTGCTAGGAGGGGTCGATCGATCGAAGTTTGGGGCTCGATCGATCGAACCTTCGATCGATCGAAGCTCTAGGCTCGATCGATCGATCAAGCAGGTCTGGGCAAAATTCTGCAGAATGCAGTTACGGGTTTCATCAAACTTCTTCATCCAAAACTATGTTTTTCCATTCTAATCGTTCCAAAAATCCTACTATCATCATTATAACATTATACCAGGTGTTTATAACGTAAAGCATGTGTATAACTATCACTAAACATGGGTAATTAACTCAAAATCTCATCTAATCATCAAGAACCCTAGAGTTTTCCTTAATCAAGGTTCTAATCCGTTTTTACCAGAAATTCCTTCTAATATATCATCAAAATTTCGTGGGTTACATTCCTCTACATGGCAAGGGTTCCAGAATTTCCATATAATCAAAACTACATGCATTATCCTAACACAAATTGAGTTTTCTTCCATAGTTTCCATCTCTAAACAATCCTAGACTAATATGAAGATTGCATTAACGAAAATACGCAAGTCAAATACTTTCCTGGGATTTTTGGTATGCAGATTCACGGATGATTTTGGTATGGCTGCGTTCCTTGTCTCGTGATCTACGCGGTGGTGGTGGTGGCGGTGCAAAACGGTGGCTTTTTGGACTTGGATTACCTTGGAGCTCTCTCCTCTCTTCTCCAATGGCCGTCACTTGATTTGTGAATGTTCTAACCCTAAGAGGCTAACCTAATGGCTAATATAGGTTGGCTGAAATTCGTGGGTTTAATTACCCAATTATGTAAAATGACTAAAATGCCCTCCCGGGGTACTAATTAGGCCTAAAAATGCCCCGAGACCCAAACTAAACCCTCGGGTATACTTTTCTGACTATCTCGACCCTTCCGGACCCGTTGGCGCACTCAAAATGACCATACGAACAACTTATAAAATATTCACTTTTTATTTAACAAAATTAGTCTCGACGTGACACGGGCACGTCTCGACTTAAATTTCTGAAATAGTCAATTAATTCACTTATGACATTCATTATGACCAAAATAATATATTACTATGCTTATTAGTATTATTCAACAAGTTTCCCATAATTACTAACTCTCGTCACGTTAATAATTATAACATAATTAATTCTCGGATATTTATTAAATAATCATTCACATTAAATTTAATAAATTCCCAAATTAATATAGCATAAAAATACGGGGTATTACAAGATTTTTTAGAAAAACAAAAATAAGAACGAGGTTAAGGATAGCGGTGAGAAAGAGGAAGAGATAAGGTGTTATTAGTGGAAGGGAAAGGGCACGAGCCAAATGAGTGTCCCACTAAGCTGAAGAAAAAGGGCAAAGAGATTGGAAATAAATCCACTCTTAGTGACAGTGACGTCGAGTCGGTTAATTTAGGGGGAGAATCACCACATGAAAAGTGCTTTGCTTTCATGGCTAGTCAAGTGAGTATTTTTAGTTTTCCCATGACGATGAGGACACATGTAAACGTGAGAGCCTCGATCATGTTTCGAGCCATTTGATTGAGTGTGAGGATGAGATTACAAGTGACGGAGAAGGGGATCTCCAAAAAGACTTTAGTGATTTATACACCATGACGTTGAAAACAAAAAAGTTGAACAAAGATTTGACTCTTAAGGTACTAGATTTGGAGAGAGAGGTGAAAGCTTTGAGGGTTTGTGAGGCGTCGACGAGTCAACTCGAGAAGGTGATGGTTTCTTTGCATGAGCAGTTAGCCGTCTTAGGCCGAGAAAATAATGATTTGACAAACACATTGGCATGTCTTATGGGAGATCTTCAATCTTCATTGGAGACTCGTGAGAAACTTGAAGCCTTTGTATCCCAACTTGAGAGAGATATTGAACGTGCTCGGGAGGTCAAAGTTACTTTAGAAGATACGTATAAGAAGGTTGTAAAGATGCTCCTCGGTCCAGCATTGGGTAATGTTGAGAGGATATGAATAGATTATGACGGTGCGTCCACTTCCAATGTTGCACCCGAGTCGATTTTTGAGTTTGTTTTAGATCCATATGACGGTCGACTTAACCCATCTGGTCATCCGATTCCATGTAGGAGAGCACGTCCTAGACATTTTGAGAGAGGTGGTCCTAAGCCCGTGTATGTTTGTTCCAATTTCAACCAAAGAGGACACCTTAGGGATGTGGTACCCCGCCTAATTAAATACCGGGTGATCAGGCCTTTATAAAATTAAATATGATTTCCATTTGGTTTGTTCTTAGCATCAATGTTGAAAACTTATAAATTACAAACCACCCGATACTTAATTTAACCCGTGTCAAAATTTTATCTTTTAAATACCCGAGTCACAAAGTGCAATAAGAGACAAAAGGGAACCATCAAAATATTATAGAGTCTAAGCATACCACAAATATCTGAATAAAGTATTAACCGAATAAACATCAACTAAAAACATCCAACCAAAATAAATCTGACACATAGAAAATAAATCTCATACAATCAAAACTGAAATAAACTGAATAAATGCATTAAGAAACATACTCGAAAATACAACTGAGATAGTATTCCTAAACGATGAATGAATGAAGGAGGCGTCTATCCAACTATTGCAACATTCCCATATACTGCAGCTGCGAATATATGGAATAGAATCAAGTATGTCCCCCCTTGGGTCGGACACCAAAAGGGTTTTTAAAAATATTTAATAGCAAGGTTTAGAACCCAAAATATTTGGAAAATATTTATCAAGTGAATTAAATTACAGTAAATTAAAATGCATGAATGCTCTTCATATTTAATCTAGTGTCGCACTCTTTTGAGGGTCGATTCACCCCTCAACTAATGTGCACACCTAACGTTTTTCTATCTAACCCACCTAGTCATCTACCTCGTAACTAGTTCATGTTATATAACTCCTTCCTGTCACACTACTCTAGCCCAATTATGTTTAATATATGATTTATAAGTTATATATCATTATTTTCATTTGGGGACTATATAACATTTTCACGAATTATATATATAGTAATAAGTTATAAAACTTATGTATGTCATAAGATGAAACTGTGATGTCATCTTTATGAATTTTTCTGCACTACCTATTTTGCCCTTGAAAATTTTGGATTCCCCCTCTTTTGATACCTTAACTTGTTTCCCCTTTCCCTTTAAAATTAAAAAAGAAGGGTAAAATAGGATTTGCACCCATTCTCACACTTTACTCCCCCGTTTCCCTTTCCCGTCTTCTTTTTCTCCCTCACTTTACTTTAGGCAAGGAACAACAAACCTAACCATCCATCTCCATTAACCACATATACCATCTCTATCCACTATACTATCCAACCCGCCACCATATAGGACCTACACCATTTAACCCAACACCACCATCCATCCACCACCTACTCGAAGAACCCATTTGACTGTTTGAAGAAAGTCATTTGTTCAAAGAAACCCATTTTACCATCTCTCTCATTGGAGCTTTGTCCTTCCACTGATAGAGGTCAAGAATCATGGGTGTTGTTAAGTATTAAGTATTAGCCTCTAAATTTGCTATCATGTTTTTACAAAGTGTAGCTCTTGGTATTTATACAACATATAACGATAAAAGTGTTTTTAAGCTTTTTTTATTAATTACAATATAATTTCTTCAAATTTTATAATTATCAGCCAACTTCCATTTCAGATCTGCAGCACCGACCAATGGTTAGAATCAACAATGGAGGGAAATGGGATTGGACTTAGAGAGATTGGACAGGTTAATCTATTCTATATTCCCATTCTCAATGCCGATCTGAGTTTATGAGTTGAGGGGATGCTCCAAACTGAGTTTTTGAATTTCGATCTGACTGAGTTGAGGAGCCAAACCTAATTGAGCTCCGATCTGAGAACGTCTCTGATTATCTATACATTCTCTCAGGTATAAATCGTACCTATATGATAGAAACTTTGAGTATTTCGTATTTGATGTAATTTATTTCCATTTCCACCTATTTTTCTAGCTGGAGCACTTTTTTTGTTATAACCCAAGTCTTGAGTTGCATATAGAGATAGAATCACACATGGGTTTGTATTTTTTTTTGTGTAAAAAGACTTTTCTTTCAGATTGTGTAAAGATACCACATGTAGGTTTTGTGATTTTTCTAGCAAGTTTTTTTATGCTTATGTTAATCAGTGGGAAATGTGTGTAGCAAATGAAAGGAATCGTCTTTATCGCTTTTTTTGTTCTACTTAAAAAATTATTTGAAACTCATTAATGATAATTGTTTGAATTTGATATTTTTATGTTTTTGAGACCCATTTACAGATCCATCATCTTTACAACTTGGAGTTTAGGCTTTTAAAGTTTCATTTGGGGACAATATGTAGTTGTGAGTTGTATATTTGATATATTGTTGTTTATAATGAACCTCCAAGATGATCTCAAGTTTTAGGCACTAACAAATCTCAATTATTATGTTTTTATTTATTGTTCAAGATGTGAATTTTGGGACTAATGATTATTACATTTTTTTACACGGATTGGGTCCTTTTGAAGATCTAACTCTTCACAGCCCTGTTAAGGTATAATATGTCAATTTCAACTTTTTTTTCTTATTTGTTTCTGGTTTAGTTGGTAAATCGTAATACATACTTCTATAGATTTGTTGGTTTTCTTCTTTTTTTCTTTTATGTATATCGTTCGTGCTATGTCCGGGTAATTTTTTTGTAGCCCATATTCATTTTAAAATATTTTGCTATATATAACCAAAACATCTATATAATACGGGAGAGGGGTGTTTGAATAGTAAAACGATCGAACGGGTGTGGCGCGATATAAGGGTCCGATCTAAGGGTGCCAAAATGTGCCATGTCTTAAGGATCACATATGACACGGCAAATGAGACAAATCACCCTTCTACTCCCCCAAACCCTACCCGACCTCTCATTTTATCCCCGTCTCTCATCCAATGTTTCCCCTTTCCCCTTTCCCCTTTCCCCTTTCCCCTTTCCCCTTTCCCTAAACCCTACCCCTCTCATTCTCTGCCGCTGTCGTCGCCCCTATTCCTCTTCGCGCCACCTCCACCTCCTCTCTGTCGTACACCCCTCCTATCCTTTTCCAACCGCCTCCCCCCACAACATAAACACGCACACTCCCTCCAAGGCTGTTTCCGCCCCTCTGAGGCTGTCGCTTATACTCCGCGACTACGGATCCCCACTCCCCTCCTATTCTTAATTTTTGACCTTTAATTTCAATATTTTTTGAAAACATGGTATGATTATTATGTAGATTTAATTCTGTGTTTAGTTTTTTCTTTGTTTTGACTACAGATCCCCACTCACCACAGATCCCCCGTGACTCAAGACAACATTTTCAATGTAGACCTTTGATTTCAATTTTTTTAAAATCGTGGTATGATTATTATGTAGATTTAATTCGATGTTTAGATTTTTTGTTTGAGATATAGGTGTTTTGTTTATGTTGGTTAAATTTTAGAGGACTGTTATGTTTCATTTCAAATCCTTACTGTTGTTAGGGTTTCATTGCAAATTTTTATTATCGTTGGGGTTTTTCTCTTATATTTTTGTGGGTTTTTCGTTCCAGATTTACGGAGCATCAACAATGGGTGTTTAATTTGTGGTTTGATGAGGTCATTCTGTGTTTTTATTGTGTCACTAATGAATGTTTAATTTGTTGGGGTCGTTTTGTTTATTATATTAATAATTTCTAAGTATTTTGTGGTATTTCCAAGAGCTATCACATTGCAGTGTCCAATGGAAATTGATGCTATAGAGTAGCTAGAATTCACTTCCCCACCAACTGAAACTGTTCTTTTTGTTATTTTTTTTGTTCCAATCCAAACTAACACACCACATTTACAAATAGAGAAATGCATAAAAGGAGTACAACAACGGACATGGCCATGGAAATGGCAATGCCAGGTAGATTTTCTACTGTCTTCTCTTATTGTTATGTTTTCTTTATTTTTCATCTTTATTCATATGTCATGCTTTATTATTTTTTGAATGCATTTATTATTTGTATCTTCGTCTTTTTTTTCATTTCTTGGTTTTTTTCTTTTCAGACCAGCACTGACTTTGTTTTTCTTATTATTTGGAAGATTAAAAAATGGTGTGATACACGTGATGTATGAAATGTTGTTTATGATTAGCATGTCTTTCAAGCTTTATACTTGAACATAATCATGTGGGTGGGAGTGGGGGGTAGTAGCTTTATAATTGAACATAAGCATATGGAAAATAAGCTAAGAAATAATCTTTTATGTGTATCGTTGACATGAGATCTAAAGGCTGTGAGAATTGAATTTCGCAACTTTTTTTACTCTGCTGAGATGGTTTCCCAAGTCTCAACCCAAGGTTTGAGGAAATCGCTACCCTATCCATAGTAGCACCTGCATCATATTGTTAAATCTAATGAAAATATTCCAAATTTGTTGATCCTTCCTTTACTTCTAACTATGTAGGGCCTCATTGACTAATTTCACTCTTGGGCAGAGTAGCATTGTATTTCACTAACCCAACAACTGGTGATAATCCTTTAGGCCAGTTCCATCCAATCTTAACAAGGTACTACAGGTAACTATTATTTAGTACCCATTTATCAACCTTTTAAAATGCATTGTATTATTTCTACTCAGCATTTATAGTTTGTCTTTTTCATTCTATATCTGATAATTCCTTTTAAAATTTGAAAATCACTTCACAGACACAATCATTCTATATCTACTCAGTATTTATGTTCAGTGTATCTCTTCTTTTCTTCTTCTGGTGCTACAAGGTTCTACTCAAGAAGCATTGAAATTGTTTAAATTATGAAGACTTCTTCTTATGATACATAAAATTAAATTTCTTTATTGTTCGTTTTGTCGTTTGTTACGAATTTGGGGATTTTGTTATTTTTTTTTATGTTTGTATAAATTATGCTTTGTTTTTACGTTTTTGTATATAAGTGTGCTTTTGTGTTTGTATGTTCAAAGGTAACTATGTTTGGTTAAATCTTAGTTTGTTCAAATTTTAGGCATTTTAGTTTGTGCTTCGATTTTAACTATTTTTGGAGTTGTTAATAACGAGGCATTTATTGATGGTAGAATTCAGATATAATCTTTTAATCTGACAAAGGATAGGGAATATGGTTATTTTGATGCCGATGAAAATTATGTTGAGTATGAAAATGAGATCAAGGACACATGTCTTGATAATGTCGATATTAATTTGAAATTTGTTAGAACAGTAACAAATATTGAAGAAAATATCGAGTACTAGCTGGGCTCCTTTCTTTGTTAGAACAATTAAATTTGTTACTATTTGAACAGTAACAAATATTGAAGAACAGTAACAAAATTTGTTAGAACAGTAACAAATATTGACTACATTGCAGGGGCTCCTTTCTTTTGGTTGCTAGCAGGGGCTACTAGCAGCAGGCATTAAGGTGAATTAGATAGGATTTGGCTAGTGATTATTGGTAAGGTAACATGTGTGTTAGGTTTGCTTTGGGATGTAGGTAGGATCGATTTTTAGGTGGGGTGGGGGGGGGGGGGGGTTTGCGTAGTGTGTATATTTAGGTGATGTGTGTGTGTATATATCTATATGTATGTGGTATCATGTTCATTTCAACATATTTAGGTAGTGTGTGTGTATATATATCTATAATGTCTTTTAGGTTAGTTGCAACCTAAAACACTTTCACTAAATCAAATGATCCATCCCCACTTGATTTGGGACCTTCACCATACTTGCTCCCTAACCCGCTAACATCCATCGGCAAAAGTGAATACAATAGTGATTACAACATCAAACAACAATTTCATTTATCTATACCTTCGAACCAATCAGATAGCCATAATGTGATTTCAAGGCCTCAAGATTGTAGCAAGATATGAACAAACCTGTATTGTGTGTATGAAAACGAATCCAATTGTGAAAATGGTTCAAACACTCGGTATCGGACACTCGATTTTAATTCGGTCACGGTATCAGTCGTGGTATCGGACACCCAATTTGTGAAAGAAAATATTCCAAAAAATGGATAAAGAAAGTAAATAAAAAAATTTAAGTCGCAAAAGAGCTTAATTGCTCTGTAAAATAGTTCTACGGGGACACTAAAATTTACAGAGGTGACTCCATTATGTGAAAATTTTAAATTTGTGGGCACGTGAAGGAGTGGATAAATGATCCCATGTGGACCCAACATGTCTATCAATGCATTCCTCATTTATGTTTTACCTTATGGAGAAAAATGAAAAGAAATGGTCATTCAAACTCAATAGTTATTTTCTGCTTTTCTTATTTAATATCTTTGAATGTTCATGTTCATTTTCTTTAGAACTTACTATCTTTCTCCTTTAATTAAATTTTAAATTCTATATTGTACTTTGGCTTTTCCATTCCACGTAAAACTACATTTAATAGATAATGTGTGGTATTGGAGATATGGATTCCATCCTTTTCATGGTATTTTTTTCCCTGTATTAATTACTATGAGGGAAACAATATTATATTGTATCTTTCTCCAACTATTAAGGATGGTAATGTATCATTTTGTTGTTTTGGTACTTCAACGAGAGTGGTTTGTCATCGCTAAGAAACTCCAGTGCACAGAAGCGCCAGAAATAGTATAGAAAGAGAGTATGAATCATTATTTTAGTCATCTATATATTAGATATAAAGGGGACAAATGACATAATAGTAGTTTATTTATTTATTTAAATTCTCATTCTATAGTGTCCAATCTCAATTGCGTCAAACTTGCATTTTAGATGATTACAACACAATAGTTGTTTTATGTCTCTTATTATGAAATGCATTACATTTGTGTTTAATTGAGCGGGTTACAAATGTAATTTGGAATTGGGAAATAACCCAAAATTGAAATTTATTTCTCAAGATATGTAAAAGAAATCGATGGTTTTCTTTTAGCTTTATGTTACTTCATGTTGTCTTTGGCTTTATTTGTTTATAAAGAGAGTAGTATGGGCACTTTGGTTAGTTAGTGATTTCCATTATTTCTAATGCAACTATATTTATTTATTTAGTCATATTTTAGGCTGATGTTAATTAGTCCAACTTTCTCCAATAATTTTACAACACAACTATTTTTTTGTTCATCTGTTTATAAAGAGAGTAGATGGTTTTTAAATGTTAATACACACTTTAAATGACTCGTTTACTCCAATTCGAGCCAAACTAACTTAAAATATTCCGGAGCCGAAATAAAATCCAATGACAGTCATTTTGACTATCTCGACCCTTCCGGGATCGATGGTACCCTCAAAATCATCATCGGGAATACTTTAAAACGTCCTCTATTTTTGGACCTCAATTCCCAAATTTTAAAATTCTCCAATTCAATTAAATTTTATTTTCCCAACATTTAATTTCTCAGTCTCCAAAAATCGTGGGGTGTTACAATCTTCCCCCCTTACAAAAATTTATCCCGCGAAATTTAAGATGTGCCTAGGACCTTAGTATCATCTAGTCCTTACATCAACTCTCAGGATCACTATACCGATCCTTACTAGTTCTCACGTCGAACTATTTAAATTTTGAAATCAACCAGCTACCCAGGGCGCCCATACACCCTGTATCCGAGTTTCCACTCGTAGAATTATAATCAGGCTCCATTAGCCACAAATCATAATATAACTCTTAACTATATAATCTATAGCAACAGTATATATGTGTATAAAAGTTTGAAAATTCCCAATGGTTGAACTCTCCTCAATTCCTGACACTAGCCACCTTCGTGCGGGGGAGGTCTCGCAAGCGAAATCCAAACAAGGAACCCTCCCAATACACTACTGTGTAGCTAGGTCGGGGATTGAGATTAGTTGAACCAGGGTTAAGGTTTTATAAAAGATTTTTCATATTTTAGATACTGCCCGAAGGCCTATGTAACAATATATAATATGAATAAATCCTGCGTCTTTCGACACGCCAAACCAATACCTCATGTTTAGAACACAAGGCCTCAACAAATACCACACTTCTAACCACTACCTAGTTCACAAAACTAGCACAACCAGGAGCGAAATTATCCGCTCAACATAAATCTACTAAACTCTGAACCTCTCAGTTATGAAATTCCTCTACATCACATCAACACCTTTCCATAAACTAAGTTCTTCCCTTAATGAACCAATAACCTTAACAATTTACATTCTCAAGATCAATAGAGCCACTCTCTACTAGCTCATTATAAAACGTTTTACTATTCCAAAAAAAAAATGTCGCACAAAGACCACACTTGCTCACTCCTCCTCAAGACCTAATTCTCATCAAAGAAATATCTTCCTCATAAATCCTTCCTTACCATTTTGAAGGACAACGCTATTGCGATTACCGAAAAAATCCCTCAGTCCTACACAACGAAACTGAGTCTCCAAATTCTCTCCCTCTTCCCAGAAGGTAATACTCCTGATATTGGGACAACTCCACCCACTTAACATCGGTAAAAGTCACCAACACTAGGTTTCCTAACGAAGGTTAATGGGTTTCTCAACCTAACCCTCCCAAGGACTACACTAACCTCTCCTCAGACTTTCCTTACTAAGTCCAAGATTCACTATTCGAGTAATTTTCCTTTCTTACTCAATTATCGATAAATCACCTTGAACCACTGCTAGAAATCTCCTCCGGAATCAGGGAAAACAAATACCCCCGATTAAAGCGTACCCAAAATATGCTATGGGTATTGTACTTCAAATCCTATCCTTTCCTAGACGACAAAATCTAGGCGACGTCTGAAATGAAACAAGAGCAACTGTTATCAGAATGCCAATCAAGTGAATATACTTCACAGAAGAAAACAACGTAGTGAACACAACAGTCCTAATTGTAGGGCTTTATGTCAAGAACGTTAACGGAAGAACACAAAAAACTCGTACAAATCCTAAAGACTCAAGAACCTGATGCTCTGATACCATCTGTAACACCCCGCTTAAAATAATAACGGGTGGCCAGCCCTATACTACATTAAATCAGGAATTTCAGATGGTCGAGTCTCAACATCAACTGTCGGTACAATATAATATAGAACTAACTACCCGGTATCATACAAGCGAGATGCTAAAATTAAATAAAATATGCAACAGACAATAAACTAACACTACTAATAAAGAAAAGAAATATGCATGAAAGAACTAAGATAAATGAAATGCTAGAAATAAAATGAAATAAATAAATACAACAGAATATACTACAAAAAGTAGATCCGAATAAGCTGTCGGGTCACAGCCAATACAATAACTGGAATGGAATAAATATAAACATCTATAAATATCCCTTGGGTATAAACCCGATATACAACATGAATCCTACCTAGATTTTTTTAAAGAAGTAGGAAGCGGCTACAAAATACATCCCGCAACAGTCTGCACCTGTCGCGGCTCCCAAGACTCTGGATAGAAGGTCATTCGGCATCCATGCGGTAGGACACCTGTAGTAATATATATATATATATATATATATATATATATATATATATATATATATACAGGCAGGAGAGAAAAGTAAACGGGTCAGAGCCCGAGTTGTGAAACTATTTAGCAAGTGTGTTAACCGTGCATAATAAATATCGGTGCACTTATTTCATAATTAAAAGTGGAATCGCACTCTCGTGGAACCCCAACTCACCTCTCCTCTAAAGGCGCGCACCTATTCGCGTCCTCAATTTTTAGTTAAATTATCCCCATTTATTAGGACAACCTAAATTATCATAGGCCTAGCCTATACCCACGAGATCTACCTTCCTATCATACCCCAAGAATCCACCCATTTTCTAAACACAGTTAAGTAATTATTTTCAATCATATGTGCCTTATTAGGCTTAGTGGATTCCGGTTTATAATTTAACCATTTATATATTTAATAAGTTACCTAATATGCATTTGGGTTGAAACATATGATTTAATTTCTAATTAATAAGCATGTAAAATTATTATTGACACAACTTCCCTCCAATTTCAACGCTGCACTGCGTTTCGTGCGTGGGGTGTCTCGCAAAGAGAAATCCAAACAAGGAACCACCCCGTTACACTACTCCTTGTCAACGTCGATCCTGGAGATCCATTATGCCACACATAAATATCGACAAAACTTCTCTTTACTCTCAACAATGTACTACATTTCGTGCGTGGGGTGTCTCGCAAAGCGAAATCCAAACAAGGAACCACCCCGTTACACTACTCTTTGACAATGTCGATCATAGAGATCCATAATGACGTGCATACCATAATTGGCAGAACTTTTCTCAAATTTCAACACTGCACTGCGTTTCATGCGTGGGGTGTCTCGCGAAGCGAAATCCAAATAAGGAACCACCCCGTTACATTACTCCTTGACAATGTCGATCCTAGAGATCCATAATGCCATGTATACAATATTATACTACTACTACAACTAACATCTCCAAAAATATCCTTGGGATGATGTAACCGAAATATTCCTTAAATGCGATACATCAACCCCCATCAATCTAGTACATCATAATCATCCAAGATGTACTCCACAAATATTCTATATCCTTTCATCTATAGGATATATAAATATATATATAGGTATTTTATTCTCACCATATATATACATATACCAATCATCCATACCCATGACCAAGTGTACATATCATATCTGATGTACAATGGACATGCACATAATCCATCTGGCTATATATATTGCCGATAAAACTGCATCAATGCTATCATCTTCCCAGTGCCCGGCTCACGTAGCAACTGGGGACAACCTGGTGGGTATCAACGACACCCACCTCGTGATAACTCACACACACGACATCCCGGGAAGCGGTCATAGCTCCAACTGGCAATGAGATGAAACATACCCACCACGTCTCATCCCAAAAATATATCTATCGTATAATAACACACGGGATGACTATGACCTGGGGAATATCCACACCCTACTCTATATGCCAGGATGCTCACCCTCTGCGCGGAAACTTCCCAATGATAGCATGAGCGGGGTATGCTTAACCACATAAGTATATATATCGTTCACATGCACAATATACATACATCCATATGATCCCATCATATGATCAAATATTAAACCATCATATACGGTTTAAATATCCATACCATGTATGTCCACAACATAAATATATCCATATATTCATATTTATATATAGATATATGTACATATATTCACACATCGCTATATCATTATATATACAAACTAATTCTCGTTTATATGTATAAGATATATAAACCCGGCTATAAATATACATAATCCTCAATATACAAGCCGTCACCATAATTTCCTTTAATTTACCTCGATATGTGAATACAATCCCTCACTTGAAACATATTCAATCATTTTTCCTATAATGAATAGTCTCCCAAAATCATATGTATATATTTATACATACATATCCAACATTAGGGTTATCACCCAAAGTTTAGTGTAGGAAACCATCACTGCACATACCATCTATATCCGAGAGCACATTAAAGAATTTAGTAATCATTTTGACTATTGGTATACACATAACTAATAGTCTATAAGCCTCAAGCTCAATCTTACATTCATCAAATAATCCCATTGCTCTCGATTTCGACTACGGTTAAATCACTTTTGTGAATCCCCTAGTTTAAGATCTCTCGAATTTATTTCTTAAATTTTATCATTACTAAGGGTATGCAACTATACTTTTCCATTGGGCCCCAAATCGTAACTTAATAATATCCTATCCTTATAAGGATTTGACATAAAGGTTGGCCTAGAATTTTACAACATACCCTTGCAATCCTCCCTAAGAGTTCTTAGCCTCACATCACATCTATACTTACTTTATATCTAAAATTTGGATCCTCAATCCCAAAAAGGTTTCTCCACAATCTCTATACACAACTCCAAATACATACATGGATACATTTCTCCCAAATTACCCTACGGAGTCCCCAAAATCCTAATGTGTGAGAAACTCCTTATATGTCTCCAAGAACATATCTCTTACATCATAAGAGAAGGCCCCCAAATCAATAAACCCAACCAAAAAGGGTTTGGAATCACTATGGAGAAAATACCTCAAAATGCCCTGTTTTCAAATCGATTCGGCCCTACTCCGAATCGATTCGGCTTAACGAATCGATTCGGCCTCCAAGGCGAATCGATTCGGGTCCAAAGACCTGGGCTTCTACCACAGGCTGAATCGATTCGGCTTGGGCCCGAATCGATTCGGTCACATAGACCTGGGATTCTGCAACATTCCGAATCGAATCGATTCGGTCTGTTCAGCAGGCTACGAAATGGTCATTTTTCTATATAAACCTAAATTTCCCAAAATCCCAAATCAATCATTTCTAACTATGAATTTGTAACCCAAGAATGTTTTTAACATTAAACACGTCCTAAACTTTCACCTCATCAATTTATACCTCTTAAACCCATGTGTAAACATCCATTTCAAGATTAAACCCAAAAATCTAGGTTTTGATATTTATACCCAAAAATCCATTTCTTTAACCCACAAATTATGAAATGAAATACACAAATAACTATTTAGCAAGATTAAACACTTGCCTCAGATTTGTAGAGGTTGAATCATCCACGGGATCGCGTTTGGGCCGGAATCTCCAAGCTTTTCTTCCTCTCTCTCTTCCTTTCTTCTTCTTTCTTTTTCCCTTTCTCTTTCTCTCTTTCTCTAATGAGAAGGCTTCATCCGTAAGACTCTTAAACCTTTAAAACATAAATCCCAGTTTTTAAATATTTATACACACTTTAAATGACTCGTTTACTTCAATTCGAGCCAAACTAACTTAAAATATTCCGAAGCCGAAATAAAACCCAATGACAGTCATTTTGACTATCTCGACCCTTCTGGGATCGATGGTACCCTCAAAATCATCATCCGGAATACTTGAAAACGTCCTCTATTTTTGGACCTCAATTCCCAAATTTTTCTCCCATTCAATTAAATTTTATTTTCCCAAAATTTAATTTCTCAGTCTCCAAAAATCGTGGGGTGTTACATATTACACCATCAAGCTTTTATTTTATCCTCAACTCTCCACCCAAACATATCCATGGTAAATCTGTATATAAACAGGTTCTAAACACCCTAATACCTTAAATCATTCACGAATTTATCCATAATCCACTCGGGTTCAGGTATTTTCATTTTTGATTTTAATTCATTTGATTAAAGTCACAGCTCAGCTCAGAAATTTCTCATCAATTACTATGGGTTTAACATGTGATTCCGTTTTCTAAGTTCCAGAATCACATAACCCAATTAATCCCATCTAAAATTTCATCAAAGTGATCCATAAATTGAAAACCTAACCTCATATGAATACCCACCCAAAAAAGGAAGTTTTCACACCCACTATGATATGAATCAATTGTCACAAATTAAAATTTAGAACAAGTTTAACCACTTGCTTTAAAGGGTTTGTAGGGTCTGAATCTCTTCGGTGTAGATGATGATTTGAAGAAGAATACCCACACTTGTCCTTGCTTTTGGCTCTCAATGTTTCTCGAATTGCTCCCTCTCTTGTCCTCTACTTAATTAGGTTTTATTAAATGAGTTATGGATTCCACACCCTCTCACTTTTAGGGTTTATTAATTTAATCCCGTTTTTAGGCTTGTGGACTATATTAAAAGGGCCCAAACACCCCCATGTGGGCTTGGTTATTCCCTGAGACCCAATTACTACCCATGGGTACTCTTTTCCAAATATTGCAATCCATCTGGACTCAACCGTACACTCAAAATTGCCATCCGAATTATTTTACTAAAAATTAATATTCACTTATTAACTTAGTAACTTATTACTATTCACTTAGTAAATTTAAATTCCATAAATATTAATCGTTTACTCACTGAATTAATATTTAAATAAATAATAATAAATAAATTTAAATTAAATTACAACACACAAGTAATTTAAAATTAGCTGAATTAATTAATTAATAAATGCCCCAAAATACGAGGTATTACATACTTCCCCCCTTATAAGGGAATTTTGTCGCCGAAATTAGGTCATACCTGCGGTGAATAACTTTGGATACTGCTCTCTCATGTCATCCTCCCGCTCCAAAGTAGACTCGTCGACACTGTGATGTGCCCACTGAACTCTAACTACTGGTACCACCTTAGATCGCAACTTGCACTCACTACAATCCAGGATAGCTACAGGTTTTTCCTCATATGAGACATCTGGCTGTAAATCAATCTCCTCGAGTGGGACGTGCCAAAAATCCCTGTGGCTCCTCCGGTATTTCTTCAGCGATGCCACATGAAACACGTCGTCTATCCGCTGAAGGCGCTCTCGAAAACCCAGTTGATAAGCCACCGGTCCTACTATCTCAATGATAGGGAAATGTTCCATATACATTGGCGCTAGTTTCCCTTTCTTACCAAACCTCATTACCCTCTTCATGAGAAACACCTGAAGCAATACATGATTGTCGGCCTCTAACTCCACATGTCTCCGATTTGCATTGACATAACTCTTTTGCCTATCCTGAGCTATCTGAATACATCTCTGAATCAAATTTATCTTGGCAGACGTCTCCTGAATCATCTCCTGCCCTAATAACTTTTTGTCCCCCACCGCTAACCAATAAGTAAGTAAGCGACAAGGTCTCTCATAAAGTGCCTCAAATGGGGCCATGCCGATAGTAAATTGGTAAGAGTTGTTGTACGCAAACTCTACCAATGGAGGATATTGCTCCCATCCTTCCCCAAAATCTAGAATGCATATCCTCATCATATCTTCCAATATCTGATTTACCCTCTCAGTATGCCCGTCTATTTGTGGATGATAGGCGGTGCTTAACCGTAAATCTATGCCCATGGCCTCCTGAAAGATATTCCAGAAGTGAGACACAAGATCTTGTCTCTATCAGACACAATGTTAATCGGCACCCCGTTCAATTTAACTATCTCCGCTCTGAACAACTATGGATACTGCATCGTCTCAAAACCCGTGCAAACCAATAAGAAATGGGATACCTTGGTAACCGATCCACTATCACCCATACGGAATCGTAACCTCTCTGCGATGTCAGCAACCTCGTGATGAAATCCATAGAAATGCTCTCCCACTTCCATACGGGAATTTCAAGCTGCTGTAGCATCCCTGAAGGCATCTAATGGTCCACTTTCAAGCTGACAAGTGGTACACTTCGAGACAAACTCTATTATGTCTCGATTCACCCCCGACCACCAGTACTGCCTCCTCGTGCATTTTATTTTTGATAATTTTTTTAAAAAATTCAAAAAGAGTTTTGTATTTTGTTTTCACCATATGTGGATGAACTTTAAAGATGTCTGAGTCACCCATTCATTCCATATTCACGGAACCATTTTGTAGTGTTTTGAGACGTGACATCATTTCATTTTGTGCTTTATAATGTGTGGAGTCATTAAGATGTGACGTGATGACTACTTACTACATTTTTGACTCCTTGTCACCTTTAATGCACACGAGCACACACCTATTTGAGTATTGTACTTACCTTTTACGTGTCGATTGTAGTTTTTTTTATCTCAATTCTTCTTTTAAAATGAACCAAATGCGATAAAACAAGCTACTGAACGTGGTGCTTGTAAGAACCATTTTCCGAATTAGAAAAATTGAAAATTATATCTCCGATAAACGTGTTATATTTAAAGTAATAGAATCGGGCTGCGAAAGGTAGGTTGTCCCTGCGTGAATAGCCACCATTTGCAAAAAGAAAAGCCTAAAATATAAAAGGCAAAAAAAAAAGAAAAAAAAAGTGCCAGGACAATTTCACAGAACAATGATGTTTCGCTACATATGAGCATGGATTTCTTCAAAATAAAAGAATTTGAGAGAAGAAATTCAATATGTGAGTTGTGAGGGAGTTTAGTCAAAGATCAATGGGTTTGTACGTCCTGAAAAAAACTCGTAAAAGCATTACACAGTTTTGGGCATTATTGGTGTGGAAATCACTCACGACCTTGACTAGTTGAGTAGGATGAGTCAATTTCACTTGGGTTCATCATTTTTACACCTAATGTATACTTTGAGATATTACGTTAGTGGTGTCTCATTCCTTCATGCCCATATGTTATGTTTGTCTACGTTGATTTTCCTATAGAATGTGTTCACACCCCTTCATTCCGTTTCCATGATTCAATTATTTTTGTGTTTCTCCATGACGTGTTTTTTTTGTAAAATTATTTTTTACTTGAACAATTAGAAAAAGTTCAAAATTAGTTTTTAGTGCCTCAAAGATTATCATTCATAAGAGCATGTATTACGCTTCTTTGATATCCTTTTGTGATGATATATTTTTGTGCTTGGTGATGTTCCCTAATTTACATGATTACTTTCTACTCCTTGTTTATTTCAGACAAAATAAAAGGGGGAGAATAAATTATGGGGGAGAGTTTGATTTATGAGGGAGATTTTCACATAGTTATGAATTTTATTTGATATATTTCAAACTCGATGCATCACGGGTATTTTCTTGTCTCATGTGTGTAAGTATCTTAAAAGATCATATTTATATTACACTCAATGAAGACAAAGTGACTAAGTGAAGTCAAAGAAGAAGTGAAGACTTGAAGGAGGCTTGAAGACAACTATATCTTTGTACCTATCCATTTTAGGGTTTGGGAGAGTAATGAGATATTGTATTCGTCTTTGGGGACTATTTTATAATTTGGATTTGGGTTTTATATTTGTACCCGAATAGCCAAAAAGGGGAGATTTGTAAGAGCATATTTTCTCTCATTGCTCAAATAGCTTAGGCTTCTATTTAGTTTTGGCATATCCCATTACCGTTTAATTCAAGTCGAGAACAAGTCCAGGATAGCATCTATAACATTCAAGCATGTCCATAATTTGAAGGTATAATGCTTTAGTATTTGTATTTATTCTTTAAATTTATTTTGGGAAGATCGTTTTTATTAAATCTGGAAACAAGATTTTTTCTTTAAAAATCGAGGCTGTTTTTACTTTGTTTAAAAGTAATTTTTAACGTGTTTCTTTTTCAAACGAGATCGTAATCTCATTCAAATGAGATTGGTATCTCGTTAGAAGGGTTCGTTAGAATGTTTATTCAATCGAACTTCTCACGAGGGCATACGTTTTTTTTATATCGTTAGAAGCAAGACATATCTCATTCGAACGATAATGTATTTTCGTTTGAACAATGCCACCGCCTTAAAATTTTTGAACGTCCTATAAGTACCTATTTTATGTTTGATTTCATTAAGACTTTTGTTAAAACTGATTATGCATGTCCTTTGCAAAAGTTTTCAACCTTTTTATTTAAGAAATCCTTTTTGATTCACAAATCATCATCCCCAAAGTTTATTTGAGTGAATCAAGTTTAATCCCTACAACTTGTATCTCACATACAACTCTTATGGAGAGACTTTGTTCACGACTGATCTTGTGATACCTGAGGGACTTCACCGTTGAGAACGAAGGCTGATCGGTGGATACTAAGCGTGGAAGGCTACGTGGATGACTCTGGACGAAGCTGTATCCTTTAGAGATTTTCTAGGCATTACGCATTATACTTGTGGCGATTATTAAGTAGTATGTAAGTCGATAGTCGTGTAAACTCTCTAAAATGATGTAAACTCTCAAAAGTGATGAAAAAGGGTTTTACCCAAAATGTCTTTTCCCCTAATTTACCTTTGTAGAATGCATGATTTATTTTATCAGCTTTACGACCTAGATGCATGTTTAGGATAATAAGATGAAATTTGGACTGCTGTGTGCCCAACACTTAATTATAGAGATTATCCATTAGGATCGAGATAACGCACTCTGAACGGAATAGCCAAAGGGGAAGATTTGTAAGGACAAATTTCTAATTAAGTCAATTTGAATGTATTGGCTTAATTCTTGACAAAACAATTTTAGTCTTACGGTAAAAGTCGTGTTTGTAACCTTTCAAGCCTATGAGATTTTTGTTGAAGACGTAACGACTAAGTCAAAGAGATCACATTCTGTGTTGAGTTTCGTGCCATTTTCGTCACCAACGTTCCAAGAATCTTTAACGTATGAATGCATATTTTATGCGAGCCTTGAATATTTAATTATTGGGTGTTTTGAATTTTTGTTAAGCTATTTTAAAATTACTCTACATTTTTTCCAAAAAACATTTTAATTTCCTTCAAGTCGTTAGAAAGACTGTTTCAGGTCATTCAAACGATATTTGGGCTTCGTTCGAATGACTTCTAATGAGGTTCCTTTTTGGTATGCCCTGACTTCTCATTACATGTCTCATTTCCTTCTCGTTCGAATGAAATGGCCATGTTGTTCGAACGAGATTAATCCACATTCTAACAACTAGAGCAGTTATATTAAAAAGTCATCTTTTCGAAGCAGTTTTTCTATTAAATTCCCACTACTTTTTCCCAGCCATTTATGTAGTACGGGAGATCTAGTTTTGAAAAGACTTGTCCATATTCTAATTATTATAAACCTTTAGAATAGTCCAAGAGAGTTTTTGTTCTAATTTCATGGTTTAACTTTCAAAACAAAACACCAAGTTTACACCCAATTATGTAAAGATCCAAACTTCTACATGATATATGTTCGAGATAATTTTTGGTACTGGATTTATAATTCTCTACATCATTGAGGATTATTTCTTGCAGAGGATTCTATATTCGTTGGCTCTCATACGGTGGATTTCGTATGTGTGACGATAGTTGTGTCCCATCGGTGGACTCTGAGAAGTATGTAGAGTCCTGTGTTGTCACTAGACAAAGGTTAAAGGAAAGAAGAGCCTCAAGGCTTGTGAGTACGTCGAGTCATTTTGTAAGTATTCCATCATATCCTTTTGTAATTCTGTACTTAGTGGACATGTGTTTGTACCGTCCAGAGGTTTTTTGTTGTTGTGGGTTTTTCTCATAGATCGCAGCATTGTGGTTGTTTATTTTATCTTGCAATTCACCTAGATGCATGCTTAAGTTAAAAAGATAAAATTTGTTTAACCATAAAAATGGTTTAATTGGTGCCTAATTTATTTGGTAGTTTACTTTAATTCAATTTGGAATTAAGTTTGTTTAAATTTAGTTTGTGTATAGTCGAACGCTAATTATGTCTTGTTTGAGAGAGAATTAATTAAATAAATTAAAACTGAGAAGTTTTGAACCCCATTTTTAGAAGGTGTGGGTGATATACTACCACCACTCTCCGAGAGCATATAACACCATCGTCGACTGAGACATAACATCCAGCACTCTTACTAAATCCCATAATGTCCATAAAAACCTTCACCTATTCAAGGAGGATGTCCCAGACCACTTTCAACCCCCTGATCCCCGTATTAGTCGCATACACACTTTAGGTCATCAAAATTGACATTCGCCCTTAAAATTAGGCATTGATCCCCATATTGATTGCATACAGTCTTTATTAGGACCTCAAAATTTACCTTGGCCCTCAGAATTATGCCTTAATCCCCGTATTTATTTTATACACTCTTTAGGTCCTTGGAATTAACCTTAGCCATTAGAATTAGGCCACGGTCCTCGTATTGGTCGCATTCACTCTTTAGGTCCTCATAATTGACCTTGGCCTTCAAAATTAGGTTACGACCCCCATATTGATCATATACACTCTTTATATCCTCATAATATACCTTAGTCCTTATAACTAGGTCGCAATCCCTTAGTGGTAGTATACACTCTTCAGGTCCTTAAACCTGACCAGAAGGGTTTATAATTTGGAAGACCATTTCTATTATATTGATGTTATTATTAGAAGGTTTATTTGGGTTGGACTAGAGTGGTTATTGGTTTGACTTGGTATGTTATTTCTTTTTGTTGACTTGGTCTGTTATTTCTTTCAAGATTTTTACCCTTAGTTTTTGGATAAGATTCTTTGTTGAGATTGATTTTGAGTAAATTGTAAATTTCCAAAGAGTAGATGAAACAGGGTTTTACCTAATCTTCCAAATGAATTTCTGAACTTGTAAACCTCTTTTCTTAAACGATTATTTTTATTTTGAATACAACATGTGTATTCATTTTTGTTTCTAAAGTTTATTTGGTTTTAAAGTAGGTTATTTTTCTGGAGTATAGCACTGTTTTCTTTCCTCATATTTTAAAATTTGACATACAATTCTTTGTTTTCATTTTGTATCATAACATGAGAGCTAATGAGATTCTTGTAGCTTTTTTACCAATGTTTCATATAGATGGTAAAATTTATCATATGCGTCAATCATTTCTTTTCAGATAGTTTTTTGATATTAAAAGAGTCTGAGTTGACCTCCTAGTAATTTAGTATGTGGGAAGTGTGTTTCGGTTGTTCTTCTAAAGATGATGTTGACCAATATTCAATAATCACATCGTCTTTTGAATTAAGAATTACTTATTCGGATGCGGAGCTTGATGATTCCTCCATAATTTTCTTTTTTTTATTGAGTTATGAGATATTTTGTCAGTTGACAAATTATTTGGGTGTGAATATTTTTACCAGAACATCTTCGTCTTTATTTGAGGTGATTTCTTTCGAGTATTCTTTTGAAAGACTAATCAAAAAATTTCTAGCTTTATTGCAGTGAGCTACTTTTCCTCCAACAACATTATCTATAGAGGAATGCAATATTATAATTTTTTCAACATTTGATTCATTTATATTTTTCGTACTTAATCTATCCAAAATGGATGAGTTATTATTATCAATTTTTTTCCAGGCAAAGTAGTCAAGAGACTGAATAATGTGCATGGTTCTAAATTTTCATTATTTAAAATATTCTTTTGAGAAAATAAGAATGTAATTTATTTAAAAAAATATTTGGGATAGGGTTGCCATTAAATTTGTATGATCTTATACTCAAAATTTACTTTTCAAAATGAGTATATATGAGCTAGGCTTTGTTACCAATTGTTGGGTCGAAAATATACCCACGAGGATGGGGGTGTAAATTGGGTATATGGTATTTAATGGAAAATTCAAAACTTTCTTAACTTTGGGTGGATATTAATTGCAATATGATAATTCAAAATATAAGCAAGCAATTAATCAAGAGTAAATATAACTATTTAATAGAGAGGGATAAATGAAACTTTACAAAGCGAGATTTTAACGTGGTTCGGCCTCTACCTACGTATAAGCTCGGGACTGTACTCGAGAACTTCACTATCTCTAGTTCACTTATGGAGAAACCAAAACCTCATAAGAAACATTACCTTGATACACCGAAACCAACAAGATGCTAAAATCGTCCTTGCTAAGCGATACCCGTGCAATAACCCATGGACTTTAAATGCCTTGACTATCCGCAAAAGTAACGGGCCCGACTGAGAAGATAATTAAAATTAACCACTTGTCACAACAATGAGATATGTAACCAAATGTAAAGAAAATTTGCTTTACAAAAATAATGAAATTATACCTTTACTTTCTCTTTCTAAAAAGATAAGTAAATTAGTTTAACTGGTATATAACTCGTTAGGGTTTATGGGTATATTTTTAGCACAAGTGGATTTTTGGATTATAACTTTTCTAAAGCGGGAATGGGAATGGGGAATTTAAGTTCAAGTGGGTTTACTTGAAGCTAATATATGAAGAGAGTTTTCGTTCAAAACTCACTAGGGATTTCTCACTAAAGTTTCTAGGGAGGGAATGACACAAACTTTGAGATATTATAACTTTGGATTGGAAAATATTATTTGTTCTTGTGTGTATTGAAATGGAAGAGGAGGTGGGTATTTATAGGGTTGGAATGTTGGTTAGGGCAGCAAAATGTAGGCAAATATATCGGTAGAAGTGTACGAACTCGTGGGATAAGGGGTAGGAAGATATTATCGAGGTTTAAATGCTCTTTGGTGGCACTTTGGGTTGACTTAAAGTGAATATGAGTCAATTGAAACCTTCTTGGTTGTCCCAATAAAGATGAGATGACTCAAATTGAAATCTGTGACTTTGAGTCAGCTCATCTTTTACTTGGAGTCAACTAAAACCTTTTGGCTTGGATAAAAGAAGTTTGTTTATGGTCCAGGGCTTAGGGAAGGTTTACGGTAGGTTTAGGCAAATGGGAATGATCTTACACATATTAAAAATAAGTTACTTTTTTTTTACATTAGTTCCTAAAGTACAACAAAATAAAGTAACAATTGTTTGAATCTTTCTATGCATTTCTTTGACTTGTTTGATGTATCAATCAGAGACTTGTGATGTAATTCTTTCATGCTTCGAATAATAGGCTGTGTTAAGATGGAACAACTTGTATATGAATTTGAACTGGTTGAAGATGATTATAGACTTGTATGAGGATGCTGGTTGATTTCAGTATGGTTGTTTAAGGTACGCTTGTTTGGTTGAATTATATGTAATGTGCATTGTTTGAAACAAGCTTCAGGTGAGAGTACTAGTTGATTACTGACTGGTTGACTATTAGTATGCATGCTTTAAGTAAATTTTATGAACTTCGTTGTTTAGGGTTTCATGATATTCAATGTCTTTGGGTTTGAGGACTTCATTGTCTTGCATGGGATGGTTGCATGGTTTTGCCTGTTGAAGTGTTCCTTGTTGTATATCTCATAATGTATTGAGTGCTTGTTTAATATCAAGTACATTAGAGAGAACATAGTGAAGTATGTTATTTATATAAATTTTATTTCCATCACACAAAATCCTTTTGCTTTAAATACATATTGGTTTTATAGTCTCCCCCTTTTAATGATAACAATACATTCGATATAGTTTTTAAAATATGGGTTTAGTCCCCCTCCTTTGTAGGAGACTCGATTTTGGAAAAACTTTGGTTTTAAGAAAAGTATTTTTCTCCCCCTTAATTGTTGCATTTTGTTTTTCTAAAACATATTATATATCTCCCCCTTTGTCATTATAAAAAAGGGTGGGGAAATATTTTAAAAAGGGAATTTTTATCGGATATTTGAACGGGGCTTATTATAGTTTTTTTTCCCTTCTCTGTTAGTTCAATGCATTGATAATGGTAAAATATGAGCATGTAGGATTTATGTTGGGTAACATGTATAAGCAATAGGAAAAAATGAAAATTTTCATTTATTTGAACAACATGTTTACACATAGAGATTTATACATTATAGATCATTTTTAAGGGTAGTAGGGATAGTTTAGGTTGCAGGAGCTACTTGCTTATTTGGTGTTTTATCCTTAGTTATCTTGGGAGGGTGGAGGAAAGTGAATGTCTTCCATTGGTATGTCCCTGTAATAAAATAAAGTGGGACATCGAAGAAGCTCTTGAATTCCCAAGTTTATCATGTTTGTGGTGTGAGTTTTGGTTGGACCATGATGACCATTGTTGGGCGTATACGTTACCTACATTTTGGATTATTTGTATATTGTTGTATTATTCATCAAGAAGCTCATTAACATGATAACGGCATTGTTGATGGTCGTGTGAGATGGAGGTGATCGAATTTTCAAGAGTGTCGACCCGACATCTTAGGCGGTCCATGTGAGAGTTGGATGCGAGAATTTCATTTTCCATCCAAGTGGAAAATGTAGAGAACCTATGAGATAAGTTCTCAATAAGATAGTAGGTTTCATCTATGTCTTGTTGGGGAATGTTATGATGACCTTGGCATTGAGAATTGGGTTGCGATCCCCGTATTGATCGCATACACTCTTTAAGTCCTCAGAATTAAGATTGACCTTCATAATTAGGCTGCGATCCCCGTATTGGTTGCATACACTCTTTAAGTTCTCAGAATACAACTTATCCCACAGAATTAGGTTGCGATCTCTATATTAGTCACATACAGTCTTTAGGACCTCATAATTAGGGCACGATCCCGATATTGGTTGCATATACTCCTTAGGCCCTCAAAATAATATATTTATTCCTGCATAATCCTATTCCCATTAGAGTTACCACCCGTAGGACTCAACACTTACAAACCTCCACCGAGTGTCTATATTTTGAAAACCTTTAACTATTTTCAACTTTCCCCTCAAGGGACTCTGTAGACACCCATTTCTAATACCCCTGCACCTCCATAGGGTCGAAACAAAGCCCCATCAAACCCCGGACCCTGGTCCTTGTTGAAACCTTAATCAAAGAATAACTTAATGCTTTACGATCTTTATTTGAATTCGATCTACTCTTAAACCTGAGATTATATCAGCGCACTATTATAGAGATCTAAATCCTGTTTCCAACAGTTAAGTCCACGCGCTGATCAAACTTACGATTTGCATTTTACAGGTTTTTTTTACCTAAAACACCATAACATAGAATGAATGGACACTTTATGAGATCCCTTTGATGTTGGTAAACTACTGAACCTAAAATTATCTTAACATATTTTCATAAAGCTCCGAATCCTCTTTCCAACGGTTCCATCCGTGCATGAATCGAACTTACGGTTTTTATTTTATGTTCGTTTTACAAAAAAATTCACTTCAACATACCAATAGACACCCCCTGCCTACTGGTAGGTGAAGCATTGCTTGGCCACCAAGTATGTCACCCTTTTCAACAGGCATGCCAGCTTATATGACGGTTATCACACCTCCCAGGGACAGGTTGGTTATTTTGACATTTTAGTGTTCCCTATTTAAGGAAATCCTAACCTCACCATTCTAGATCCTTTCGCCTCATAATTCATGCGACAACTCTGTTACATCACTCTAAAAAAGATTCCCTTATATTCTTGTACGTCAGTCTCTCACCTCACCATTTTCCACCACTTGCCAACACTCCACCATCCTCTACACCCAAAATTTAATTACAAAACCTTCAATAATCATAATTCGAACTTAGAAGGTCTAAATAATATTCACCATAATTTGCCAATTTACTGTCACTTCACATACTTCATTACTTTTAGTTAATTTTTGTTTTCCCCCATCACTAATCACATTTTTATTAATATTCTATATTTAAACTTATTTTCATGAAATCAAACTCCCAAAAGGGTTTATCCTATAAGCCCGAAATTAGAATTTTACTCACTTAATTACACATTCACCACGATCCACACTCTATTTTTATAAACTAAAAATAGAAACTCTAATTTTAGATTAAGGGATAGACCCCACCTTATTTCCCATTCGAACTACGTGGACTTTGATGCCTGTTCCTACTACGTACGCTTCCTGAGATTATCTCGGGATTTGAGTCCTCATGTATCTATTTCATTTTTAGTCTTACTAGTACTCAACTTATATATTTTATATATGTAGTTAGCTTAATTATTTTTAGTGGTCCCATTAACATGCGTATTCACTTTTCCATAGTGAGTTACGATCCGACGCATCGCTCATATTTTATCTATTTTTACTGACTTTATCACTTTTTGGCGGTCAAGTTGCCATGTGTATTCACTTTTCATAGTTAGTCAATACCCAGTGCATCCCTCGTAGTTTATCCACCTTTGTTTATTTTAATACCTTTTAGCGACCCCGTTGATGTGCATTCTCACTCTTTCATAGCGAGTCACGACCCGACGCATCGCTCATATTCTGGCTATCATTATATTTTTTTTCTTTAAGTTTTACTCCTTAGAATGATTTGTACCTGTCTTTCCTATGATGCGGATACAATGATTTCCCTCTTTGCACACATTTCACGTATAAACACATATTTACACCACACACATTGCACGCATAACACACTCTTATGCAATTTTTTACATGTTTACACCTTTTAGCTGAAGGATAATATTTTATTACCTGTAAGAGACCGAAAGGGCGGAATGGGTACCTAATACCTTTCCATTTCGTAACATAGTCTTCGAGCTTGTGATTCATTTGTTTTCGCATGTATCAATAGTCTTCTTTATGTTGTGTCTTCGGATATGGCTATTTCGTTTTACAGTTTTGAGTTAAATAGGTTGGTGACTCCAATCTCTACACATTCACACACACTTTTGCATCATTCCGTTCACTTCTGGGCTGGGATGGCCACACCTACCATATCTTAGAAAGTGTTATTCATTCCCCTTTGGTAAGTGGCTCCTGTATTTATTATTCCAAAGGATGTTTTTATCCATTTGAAGGTTTCCAAATTACCAGGGCATCTAAAAGAAGTTTTATGCAAATTTCTTCAACTATGCATATTTTGTAATAACCTAAATGACCATCCATTCTATATATATGATAGCATGACCCCCAAACATGTCAACCAATAGGTCTACCACTGGCATTGGATATTCATCTTTTTGAGTGACAACATTTAAATTTCTAAAATTAATGAACAATCTTTATTTGCTATTTATTTTAATAACTAGCGCTATGTTATAAGGCCATTCAACATACCTTGTTGTCCTAATAAATTGATCCTTCAACAATCTTTTAATTTCTTCTTTAATCTTGACCATGATTTTTAGAATCATTTATTATGGCATTTGCTTGATAGGTTTGTATCATTCTTTGATTGGGAGTTTGTGTTACACCAATTTACTATCTAAGCCACGCAACTCATCATAATCCCAAGAAAAATAGTCCTTGTACTAATGTAAAAGGTCCTCAACCAATTTTTGGTCTTCCCTACTAAGGTTTGTACTAATATATATCAAATTCTTATTTTGTTCAGTTCCCAAATTGATTTCTAACAAAGGATCTCGTTGATTTACCATCAGTTCTTCATACTCCACTGGTGAACTTGATAATTCATCACCGTTGTGAGGATATTCATCATCTTTATCATTTTTGAACACATAATCGACCCAATTAATGGTCCTTTTCCCCTAATCCTTGCACTCAAATTTAGATCCTTGAACTTATACAACACCATGAACACACTTCCATAAAAAACCTGTGTTATCTTTTTCAGTTGGTCCCATCAGACCAAAAGCCATCTATTCTCAAGCTTCATCCGAGGCTTCTTCTTTTAATGTCTCTGGAACCAAAACATTTGCCTTTATAGGTCTCATATTCTTTTGATAAACTCTTATCTCTGCATAATTAGAGTTGGTGTGAAAAGGTAATGGATCCGCCTCTACTTCCTACACATTTCCACCCCCTTTATTAAAAACAGTTTCTGATGCTTGAAAGAAATCATACACTCGTTAGAATGGATCCAATATATACCAAGTAATGCATTGAAGCTGGGTTTGCGTTCAATGATAAAGAAAGCAGTTTTAGATTTCATAGTGCTTACTTCAACATCAACTATTAATATACCTTTTGTCCACTTTTTATCTCCACTAAAACTGAAGATTATAATTTGAGTATGGGCTAATTTAGCATTTTATTTATATATCTTACAAAGCATGGATCATGGAATAATATTAACAACAACACCATTATCTACCAATATTATTGATAAAACTCTATTTATAAATAAGGGTTTAATATGATTAATCATATTCTTAGTACACCATTATCTTACAAAGTTATCTACCTTTTATTTCTCATCTTCATCCAATTATAATTTAAAAACCTCTTATCCCTCTTTAACTTCGAACCTATTTGGGAGGATCACATCTATGTTAACTAACACTTGCTGAGGAAGAGACCCAAACTATATGAATTGCTGCTGGATAGTTACTTGGTCAGGTCCTTTAGCACCCATTCCATTTTTTTCCTCACTAGAAGATATATTTCCAGATGAAATGCCTCCATCCACACTCATGGCCTTCTACAGCTCTTTAATTTTTTTCAACCAACAAGTTTGAAGAAGATTGACACCTCTCTATTTTCCCGTGGAACCTTGGGTTTCATTTGGATGATGAAAAAGTAAATCCCTTTGATAAACTAGGGCGTACAATCTTTGAGGATTCTTGCTAAGACCTGTACTTTCTTTGGATTCTCCTCTGTTAAGTGTGAGAGATCACAATAAATGGTTCTCTCTTATTTGATTTTTCTTGTTCCACCATGTGCCATATAACAGGGGCCTCTTGACCAGATAAAAAATATTTGGTTATCCTCACCGAGATGACTGGACAACCTCTTGACTAGATCATATCAGTGGAGTAATTAATAGTTATGGGAATGAAAAGGCAATCCCCCTAATATTATCTTACTCATCCGATATGGCGTGAATCACCGAGCATGTACTCAGGAATAATAATGTTTTATTTTTCATAGGATTGCTCGTTACTCATATTAGAATTCTCACTTATGATAGTCTTCAAATAACTTTAAAATTTTAGCCACACCCCCCATCTTGATACACCTACATATGCACAATCCCCTACTTTTAAAAATTATTTTGACATCACCTCCTCAAAAAATTAGAATTCTCATTATTTATCCCTATCTATCTAAAAATTACAACCAAAACCCTCACATCCTTGAAAATTATGACTCAGTTCATATTTCAACTTTGACTACTATGTATACCATTTAAATGCGAATTTCCAACAAACCCACCTTGATATTGAAGGGGAGATCAAATGTGGGAGGATGACCAAGACTCTCACTTTAATGAGGCTATGAGTATTCGTTATGGGTGGATTTTGGTCGATCACTATGAAAAATCACTTGAGGTTGGATGAGGGCACTCGATCTATCAATTAGAGAGTTAGAGGAAAAATATGAGGCTGAGTGAGAGGGTAGGATAGAGCTATATGAGCTTCGTGCCTCCGTTAGCGATGTTGCCAATCGGTTGACCTCGAGTGAGTCTTCCACGGTGGCCTACATGCCTTATGAGTTTGACAGCCCTCTTCACTTCGTCTCTGCTACTCCGATCGATTTTTTAGGCTTGTTGAAGATTATGAGGCCCATCTCAAGTTACTTTTTGGGACTTCTTTGACATTTTCATCTAGGGCGATTGGACTGCTTGTATTGGGTTTAGAGATTTGGTGGTGTTTGATTTCCAGTCTTGACGAAGAAGATAGTGGGTTTTTTTATCGCAGATTTCTTCGATATCTTCAATGAGGATGGTTGGGTGATGCGCACACATTTTTAAGAGGTGTTATCATTCGATATTATTGATTTCTACCCTCTATTGGGAAATGGGGATGGTTGTATTGTGGTTGATTCTTTAAGTGTTTTTTCATAGATTGATATGTTCCCTTGCTGCCTTGGATGATTTTGAATATGGTGACCTATTTGGGGACGAGTTTGTATTCATGATCTTTGTTGGGATTTTTGATTAGTTGTTATCGATTGTCCGTTGATCGTAACCGTGGAGATCTTACCTTCTCTAAAGGAGAATGGTGGTGTTCACATGTCTCAAATCGACCCTTTCACGCTCGTGGATGATCTTTTCTCACTTGGAAAGATAACCGATGAATTGATTGATTGATATCCTAAATAAAAAATAAAATAATTCAAAATATGAATATGGAAGATAATATATAAATTATGCCCTAATATCCTAACTAACTAAAAATAAATTGTCCCCTTAGTAGCTTAGTATCACACCCAATAAGTCCAAAAACAACGTGCGCATAATTCTACCCTCCTCCACCTTCTTTTGTGTGAATACACAGATAATTTCTACATTTTTCATTATTATTTAATAAATACGAGGGCCAAGTATCTTATTTTTAGAAAAAAACCCAGCTAGAATCCTAATTTCATCACCTATAGATAAATCGTGATAAATAAGGATTTTAGATAATAAACTTACTAACCTAACTAAGGATAATCTAAGAATAATAATGAAAGTAACAAAGTAAAAAAGATGATGAAATCTCTCTCCTCCTGGACAGCCCCAGGCACCCCATGGGGCTTGTTCATCGTTCACATCATTTTTCTTTTACCTTCCTGAAACATCGAGAAGTGGAAGTAGACCAGGAGTAAAAGCAAGATAATTGTTTTTGGTAAATGAAATTTGAGTTAAAAAAGCATCCTCATAAAGAGTGAAATACAAGTTAAGAAACAAAAACATTGTAACTATATATTGCTATTTATTTCCAAAACCTAAGTTTACCGGCATCGGCACCACCCTGTCTACCTTCTCTTATCTGTCTACCTGACTTTTTTACTGAGAAATCTATAAGGCCCAAAGACACCTGAAAACAAAATTACTGATTTCAAGTCGTATGCCATTGTGAACTTATTATGCCCTTGGCCGAGCGAGAATGGCCTGATGTTATCAAGAGGAAGAACAACCGTAAGTGTGCCAATTGTTAAATCCAAAGGGAAGGGAATAGAAGGACTGTTATGGTCTTGAAAAGGGCAGAGACCAACTGCATAGTGCACCTTGAATTTGTGGGAGGACCCAATTTATAAGCATTGAGGGTGCCACATCTTGCAAGAATTAAGGGACGACGCCACACATGTGAACTTTATACATCAAAATAAAGATCACCAAGCTGAAAAACAATCTGCCACCATTGCATGAGGTTTACATGGCGGAGGGTGGGTACATACATCGGAATGGATGATGATGATAGGGTGAAAATTCATCTATGCCGTGTCGTGTTTGAGTCATGTCATTTAGGTTCGTGTCAGTATTAGTAATCCCTAACCTAACATGGTTAACTTACCTTTCCAAATGGCGTGTCACGAACTCAATCTGTTTCTTTGTTGTGGTTGTGTCATGCTCAGGCTAGCACACATAACCTTCAACCAAGATATAAGAGTAGGATTTTCTCTCTCAACTAGGCATACAACTCATAGTCATACTATAAACTCAAGCTTCGTTAGTTCCAAATAGTAGCGACAAAGTAATATATCACAATTTTTTTATAAGAATTTGTACAATAACGTATTAAGGTATAAGTAATAGTTAAGGCATTCTTTTTATAATATATTTATACGGGTATATTTATGTCATTTTATGTCATTTTTTGTTATTCGTGTGAATCGTGTAGACACTAACTTTCCCCATTTATTTTTCATGTTGGTCCTGTCAACTTTGGATTCTTGTTAAGAATGATCAATCCTAGCGTGTTCACATGATGACAAGTTCGATTTCTGTTAGTGTTGGGTTAAAAATTGCCTCTCATAAGTAGCCATTCGTGTGTCACAGTCTAAGGCAATGCATGGTGAACTCTCACTGTAGGATTGAACTTAATAAGGTCGATAGGCATCGTTGAAGAGTATATGGACATTTTTTCATGCTACTACGCAGGCTAACAATACCTACCATGGTCTTTTGCATATGGAAAGAACGAAGTGAGAGGATCTTCCCCAAGGTCTTCACAAACCCCAAATGAATAAAAAAGAAAATTTGAAAAATATATCTAATAAGTAATTATCAAATTGAAAAAAAGAATAAGACTCAGTCAGAAGATCTGCAGGGGATGTGGTAATGAAAAGCTTGGGAAATTTGTTGATTGATGCAAGAGTCACTTGCAATAGAATATGACCCATTTTTAAAAGATAAATAGAAACCAATTCTGCAAAATCAGAATCTGTGTTAGACAAGTGTCTTGTAAAAAGAGGGGTTTGTTATCAAAACTGAGAAGGAGTTACTTGTCTTCTGGACTTGCTTGGTTAGTGTGAAGACAACTGGATCTGCTTGAAAGCAGTGTGCAGAGGTGAAGCCACCTTATGGCAGAAGGGGGTCATGGTCCCTCCCCCCCCCCCCCCCCCCCCCCCAAACATTTTGAAAGTATCACTTGTATTTACATATAATATTCCTTATGCTATAATAATAAACATTCTTAGCCTTCTTAATAAAATTAAGAATACTACTTTACTTGCACGTTTATTTTACTTCTCATATTCCTTTTTCAATTTTAGACTATAGTGAATTGATGTGGTTTTTCAATGTAATCTACAAATCATTTTTGCAATTTGAACACAAATTTTATCATTTTATTCTCACTTCTAACCATTAGGAAAAACACATCATAGTTGACAAATTATGAGTTTGTTATCTTACTTTACATAAAAGAAATATCTGTCACATTAATTTTTAAACTAATTAATATTCTCATAAACACAACAGAATACAATAGTGTACCTACTACTATTAGCTCTGTAAAATGATATTGAATCTAGTTTTATAAGTCTTTAGTTTTTTTTTTAAACTTATCTTGGTGATAGCAGTACAACTACTAATAAAAATGTATGCAATTAAAATTGTGTCTTCGTATATTTTGGCCCCCTTCAAGTTTCATTTCTGGCTTCGCCCCTGACAGCGTAGGATGTTGGGATCTTCCAATATGTTCCATCTTCATATTAGCTGGAGGTCTGAATAGCATATGGAAGTGATTAAGTCAATAGGGTTGCTTAACTTTGTTTTGCTTGCTGGTACCTTTGTTTCGGTTGCTAGATCTTCGCGATTGTGGAAAAATTATTGGATTGTCTTGTTTTTAGTCAAGGTTTGGCTGAATCTCCTAGAAGGTTGCTTCTTAAGGTTAGGGGTTGTTTTGAGCATCAAACTTCTAGTATTATGAATGATACTTATCTGCCGGTAGTTGTTGCTATGATTTGCTTTAGCAGTCATGCAAACATGTTTTTGAAATGGCTCTCAGTTGCTTTTTCTGTTTCGATCCAGAGATTGATGGGTTGACCTCGATTCTGGATTGAATTTTAAGGTGGTTTTCTTGATCTCTGGTTTCGTCAATGGTTGATGAGAGGCATGGGGTAGCAAGGCGACGTGTATCATAATCAATGTTTTAAAAGGGGTGGCGAGGCGGGAGCGTAGGGCCTTGAGGGCCTCATCCTCACTCAGACGCAAGATTTTTTCTCCTCGATCTCTTTTTTTCCCTCTTGAAGCTGCCGACTTCTGTTTTACTACATATATTCTCCTTTTATTTTTCGTTTTAGCTATGTTTTGGTAGTAAACGAAAATATATAAATTTTATATATATACTGCTTTTTTTTTTCGTTTTGACTTTGCTGTTTTATTTTTATTTATTTTTTCGTTTCAATATATATATATATGTATATATATATATATTATTTTATATAATATTATATGTACACCACTCGTTATTTTTTTCGTTGACTTTGCTAATATTTTTTTTGCTATTTTTTTGTCTTTTCAGTTTTATGTATTCACTGTTATATTTATATACTGTTATATAAATTTATATGTATATAATTGTTGTTATATATATAGAAATTACTATTATATTTATATATATCTATATAATAAAGTAGGAAACTTATGTATGTCATAACATTGATTGATGATGTCATCCATAAGAAATTTTCCAACACTACCTCTTTTGCCCTCAATTCTTTGATTTCCCCCTCTTTTTTTACATACCAAATTTACACTTCAATTCAAATTGGGGGGTAATTTGGCCAGAGTTGCTTCATTCTCTACTTCTCTCCCGCTCACTCCCGCTAATACCCTTCCTCATTTCTCACACAAAGATAACATTATCTTTCTATAGTTCTCTCCCGTTCTCGCAACCTAAATAAAACACTACCTAAGCCTGTCCTTCTCACTTCTCCATGCCGCCACCCTTCTCTTTTTTCCCCACTACCGACTTCAGCTCCATGCTGAAGTTCTCCACTCTCAAGTTCTTCTGCTAGGGCATTTAGATTTTGACTTATAATTTGGGGTTTTTTATTTTTAGTTTCATATTTTGTGATTTATTTTTAATTTATGATCTAACATGTTCTTTCTTTGTAGATCTGAATACAATAACGGTTATCTCTTATTGGTACTTCGTATATGTGATACTTAGATCAGGTATACACTCTCTTTGCTTCTAGATTTATAAAATTCTCTCTTTTCTGTTTGTGTAAGAATGCATATCAAGAAACTGGTGATGTCATATGCATGTGTATATATGTGTTTCAAAATTAGGGCTTTTTCCTGATTTTGAGTTTTTTGTTGCTTTAATGTGTATATATGTGTGGTTTCGAAATTGATATGCAAACATGACTACAAATATGGAGATTTGACATATGATTCATTTTCATTTTATCTTATGGAGAATGGATACAACCACACGTCATAAATTTTAATTATGTAGCATCAACACCCCATTGTTTTTGTTATGAGGTTTGCCTTTTGGTCATCTTTAGGTTCTAATTTATATATGTAAGTGTGTTTTTATTGTTTTAGATGAAGAGTACTTGAATTAATATTTTTATTGTTTTTATTGGTCATCTTTCAAGTTCCAAATATTGTTTTTATTATTTTTTTGGTGCATACATAGTCATAAGGAGTGAGGTAATTGGAGTACTTGAATTATTATTTTTTATGTATTCCAATGGCGCTCAATCCGGGTTGCTATTTTTTTGTAATTATTTATTTATTTGGGATCCCTAATACACCATGATTACATTGATATCTATACTTCCGGTAAGAAATTGTATTTTATTTGATCGTTGGAGACCACATGATGCAGAATAATGATTTTGATTTGCAATGTTAGTTTGATTTTGATTTTTATACACCATGATTACATTGAATGTTTAGCAAGAATCCCCCGAACTGTTTTTATTGATAAAATCCCTCAATTGAGATGATCGATTTATTTCGATTACGGTTTGTATCCTTGCAGTTTTTAAAGCATAAAGTGCTAAATTATTTACCTTTAAACTTTGTTTTTATTAACATTTATAATTTTTGTTTGCATGCGTGTTCACATTTATTTTTCTTAAATTGATTCATTTATACCTAATATATGAATGGGCATGATGGTATTGTTGCTCCTATTTAACCCATTCGCTCATTTAATAATAAATGTTTTTTTTGTCAGATTTTGATATATGAGTTTTGATTACATGATGTGGAGCATTAGGAGCATTTGTTGTATTGTTTGAAAAGCGCACAAAATGCTATATAGTCCATTATTTACTCCAGCTAGCTTTCAATTTAAAGTTTATATGCAAGTATTAAAATTTGATTATGAACGCTTCTTTTTTCCTTACACTTTAATGTGGCTTTATATGGCATCGGTTTAACCTATATTTTTTTATATGAAGTTTATTCAATGTTGATTACAATGCGTTGGTTTTTTTATTCCACCAAATGAATGAGATGACATATTAGTTTGGTGTTGTGTATTGCAATCCATGCTTTCACTCTTAACAACTAATAGTTTAACATAAAACTTAAAGTTTGGGATGCAATTCATATACCGTTTTATGCATGCCATGAAATTTGGGACTCTCTGGCTCTCACGCTTGATGGTGCCTCCTAAAATGATTTCGATGGTTTTTATAGTTTGTGAAGTTGTCTAAAAAGATTTATATCATCCCTCTTATTCTATGTTGAATGTGCCTTAAACACGTAATGTACACATTCACATGCTAAAAAGTTTACAATAGTTTGTATGAGCTGGAAAGAAATTCACATATTTGTTACCGTGGACATTTAAGAGTCGAGGCAGATTCAATACCGTCAAACTAATATTGGGGTAGTAAGTTTCTAAAAAAAATTTAAACCAAATATTTGTACGACCTGTCTCATTCCCCACTTTTTGCTTAATCTTCACGGATTCAACTTCAACCATTAGTTTAAATGAGCATATCATTTTTTTACATTACTCCCCAATATGAGTTCTACATTTAGTTTTATTTGGTCAGATCAAGCCTATAATCATCTTTTACATCTGTGAAACTTTTCACTGGAATAATGACGATTTAACACTGATTCTTAATTTCTCCTTCGGTGACGCATATTTAATTTTCTGAAATGAATAGGCTTCCATTTTCCATTCATTGCATTGTAATTTTTATTATCGTTGCAATTTACCATTCACGGAATAGGCTGCCATTTATTAGATTTTGGAATGAAATTTCATTTAACTCAACGTGTGTTTGTCTATGGAGGAATATGGTTGTTACAGGCTCCTTATAATTAGGATTTTTTATCTGAATAATTCACTTCATTTACTGTCATGCTCAAGTTTTATGCAGATTGTTAATTTCAAAAGAGTTATGCCCAAGTTTTATGTAGATTGTTAATTTTAGCTAAAAATAATATAGTTCCCTATGTTGATTGGTGTTTCATTAGTGGTTTGGCACTCCATGTAAGTTATGAAATAGCATTCTCAGTCTCTTCGTTTTCTTCCACCTCCAGCGGCATTTGTAGTTTTTCTTCGGATTTGAAAAGGATGGCGTGTAGTTCATCAAAATAGCATTCTCAGTCTCTCCATTGGTAATTGATTTATCTTCACTACTCTGTTTTTCATTGCATTTTAAGCGTTTTATGTCATTGAACCACTACACGGAAGTAATCCATAACTTAGTTGCAAATAGAAGATATATGAGCAGATATATAATGCATAAGAGCACTACTTCTGCTATAAATCAGATATACGAGCCTATAGGAGATATATGAGCCTATAGAAGATTTGAGTGTCTTTTTGTATCCTATTTATTTATGATATTTTAATTTTCTAACTGATTCTTTCATGTAGTTTCAAAAGGGTGCTCAATCAGTCATGTATACTGTTGTTATAGTGGGGCCGAGATGGAATGGGAGTTTGTCTTGGTATAATGAGTCCCATGCTTGCAGAGTGTCGTTTGTCAAGTATATCTTAACGTAAACTATCTTTCTATTCATTTTGCATTATAACATATTGGCTCTGTTTTTACCAGCTACAAACGGTGTCATTCTTGGAGTTCAAAGATAAGGCATTTATATTCAAGTTGTTTACCCATTGACCCAATAAATATTAGGTCATTGGGTCATCATTATCTCAAATGGTAAAAAAGGATGTTACATAGATTGCAACTGAAAAGAATAACGGTAAAAAAAGGATGCTACATAGATCGCACCTGAATAGAATAAATATTAGGTCATTGGGTCATCATTATCTCAAATCGTTATTCTATTCAGGTGCGATCTATGTAGCATCCTTTTTTTACCGTTATTCTTTTCAGTTGCAATCTATGTAGCATCCTTTTTTACCATTATTTTGCAGAAATGGCTTTATATTGCGATATACGGTGCATGCAAAAGATGGAAATATGGGTTTGTTAGTAATAAGAGTTGTTATAATACCTGGGGCAGGTAGGACACAGAGGCTCTCTGGATTGGTTGGAAAATCATTAGCAGAAGAAAAAATTAAATCACAAAAATGATGCTACATAGAGGCAGGGGATGTAGGTAAAATTCTTCAAGATAAACATCTTTCAAATGCTTATTTTGTCTTTAAAATGTTCACTACAACTTATAATGATGTTGTACATCAAACATTTTAAATGCTTATATGCTTTTATCGCTCTTGATCCCGTTCATAGCCTCACTCCTGAGACAGCTCGCGAACCTGTAAAATATAGTGCTGTAGGAAGTGTTGTTGGAGTTATTTCAACTTGTAAAGTAAACATCTATTTGATAACATACAAATATATAGGCTGCCAGACATGAAGACATACAGACCCACATGAAAGAATAGTTCAACACGACTCAAATAACAATAAACAACATTTGGATTTTGCTTAAGATATCAAACCTTCAACTGTCCCTTGCTTTTAAGGAACTTGGTAAAAAAGGTTTGTGTTCCTGATCCTCCCGTCTTTGAGGATGTATTTACCTTGACCAAATTCACAAAGCATGAGAATTAAATATTTATAGTGTTGGCTCAAGTGCAAGAGGAAACCTAATTACCAGTAGTTTTCAAGGTCAAAGAAGAGGTTGAATATGAGGGAGAAGAAGGGAAGAGAATGGTCTTCAAGTGTTAGGTTGTCCTTATATAGTAGCTTTATTAACTGTTTGAGTTTATTCTGCAGTTTATACCCCCATCAGACTCAGTTTTTTTGTTGAATCTTCTGTTAGAATAACAAACTGATCATAATGCGCTCGATTTTGGACCCATACATAATAGTGTGCATATTATGTTCACAGTTATATTAAGAAATCCCATTATTTTCATTTCCAAGCGTGTTTTTAATAAGAATTAGAGACCGTTATTTTCATAGAAGATGTTTTATCTGAGTTTGTATTTTATTTAATCCTTTTAGGCACATGGATGGTAGGAGGTGTGTTAGTGGTGTCACGTGTGTTAGTGATGTCACGTATGTTTGGAAATCACTTGCTGGTGTAATGTCTTATTGCAGATTCGCCGATGGCATGGGAATGTATAGTTTATATCAAGTATTGTGTGTGATCTATGGGTAACGGTAGAATCCATGGTTTTTTTCTTTTCAATTGTCCATAATTGCAGCAATACAGTAAATGGTTGTTCCATTATTTATTTATATTACAATCTACCATTAATTAATTACTACAGTGGACCAGGTAGTTAATTGTTTATGGTTACCTTCATTTTTGCATCTAAATATTCCTCTTGCCATCATTATGTATGTATATCATTTGTCTTTGATGTTTCCCAGGCGCAATGTGGGTAATTATTTCCATTGGTAAGTAAGTTAGAAGTATATGAGACCTGCTAATGTTTTATGGTAAGTAAGTTAGAGGTATATGAGATCTGCTAATGTTTTATGGTAAGTAAGTTAGAAGTATATGAGATCTTTTATTTTCTTTAATTTATTTCTTGCGGATGAGCGGAGTTCATTAGTTTTGAAATAATATTTCATGTTATGCGATTTTCATTATAGATGCATATTTGGGGAAGCCTAATTTATATTTGTTGATTTCACTTTTTAATCTGCTTATGAGTTGTTTAGGCCTACAAAATTGTCATTTATGGTTTTTAAATTTATTTGGCATTCTTAAATAGCTCCAAAGATATCTGTGTTTGTTTGGAAAGTCCTGTCTAAATGTGTGCCAGTTGAAGCGGCAGTTCAATAGGTATGTATTCAAATGGCCTCCAAATGTCTTTGCTGCTCTAAGTCTGCAGAATCCTTGAATCACCTATTCAGAACGGTCCAGTGGCAATTAAAGTATGGTATACGTTCAAAACTCTTATGGGAATGTTTTCTCTTCCTTCTTCAATATGTGGTACAGTTATTCAATGGTGCATACAAGTAGGTACTTCAGATTCCTTGAGTAGGTTATTCAAAATTATGGATATCTTGACATTTCAGGTCCTCAAAGGAATAGTGGGGAGTGAATATGAATGAATAATTCATGGATATCTTGCTCTTGCGGAGATGGTTCAAGAGGAAGGTCTTAAGCTCCATATGTCTCTCTATTTCCATGCATCCAAAGACCAATTGGAAATTTCAGTGTTATGAAGTAGGAGAATTTCAGTTTTATGACGAAAACATGCTCAATAATCTCAAGCATCACTCCGAAGCAATTGGGAACCATTATTGGAAAGATATTATTGTTATTTGTTTGTTTTTATCCAAAATATATATTGTTTATTCAATAATATAAAGGTGTTTCATAGTATGCCAGAAACACCTCTGAGATTGAGATCTTGGAGCAATTATGTATTATGGGGAAGCAAAATTGTGTAAAACAGTAGTAACTTATTCAGAGAGAATAAGATGAATGAATATTTGAAAAAAACTTGATTCACTAGGTAGGGAACATGAGAAATTGGTGGCGCAAACTAGATTTGTTGTCCGTGTGGTGTTTTTTTTCATATTTTGGTTGATGCCAAGGAATTGGATATGGTTTTTAGTTCATGTAACTCATTGTAATGAATTGATTCCTCATATTAATGAAAATCAGAGTTGTTGATGTCAAAAAAAATCTTATTACTGTTGTAAATTTACTTTTAATGTGCAAGTCTTTCTCTTTTCTTAGAACAAAAATTCTGAACATCATTTTTCAATGACTATTTTCCTAATACACAACCTTTTGTAGACATTATACTTCCACCATAATAACAGCATTCACCATCATATTATAGTACATGCTACATCATACTGTACAATCTTTTTCGCAATGTTATTTGCTCTGTACAAGATTAAAAATCTATTTGCTACATAAGACTACACATGCGTTGTAAAAAAAACTTTACGAGTTAAATTTGTACGATTTAATATATTAAAAATTTATGCTTATAACATACAAAACATTTATTATACGCTTCATTGTGTTGTAATTTTATTACTTAAATTATGATGTTTACACGTGGTTCAAGATGGACTATTATTATTATTACAAACCAAATACAACGTATGCTCTAATAGACGACGCACATTTTTCAAAATTTGTGTCGTGCCTTCAGGCACGGGCATAAATATGTTTTGAGACAGTAAACATATTTATCCGCAAGAGAGAAAAACAGATTATGGTTATTTTTTTTAATTACATTTTGTTTTGTTGGGGAACAAAAGTTTTGCCTTTTCGTAATTATGTACTTTGAAATTTTTTGCCGTTTTGCGATTAATAGCGTGCCTTCAGGCACGGGCATACCCTAGTATATATATATTAGATGTTAGGAACTATTTTTTATATATAATTGTTAGCTGTTAGGAAATGTTACGTATATACACATGATATTTGTGTTATTGTAGTGAATTGTCGCTATGTCAAATAGGAGGGATCCATCTTGGAAATACGACAAGGAGGTGGAAATGTCGGATAAGGGTTACAAATATATTAAATGCGATTTTTGTGTAAAAATTGTCAAAGGTGCGGTTAAGCGGATGAAGGACCATCTTTACGGGTACTAAACAAAATGTGGCAAAATGCGAAAACGTACTCCCTAACGTCAGTCACGAGATGAAAGATTATTTGATGAGAGGTGTTGTTGATGGCATGCAAACATAAAGACGAGAAGATGAGGAAAGGGTTAATAATGCCTCTTATTATAAGCAATCGTTGGGAGAGTTAAACACGAGTAGTGGTTCTACGAGGGGAGTTAGAGGACCCATGGACAATTTTGTTGTCAATATTGATGATGGCAATGAAACAACTAACATTGAAAAGGGACAAAAAAAGAACGTCGCAATCAAGTGTCTTTAAATTGGAAGATTATTTTTTTAAAACGGTATTCCTTTTAATGTAGCAAACAATCCTTCTTTTGAGAGCATGTGCTGTGCAATTGGAATTTATGGTCGTGGTTTCAAACCTCCTACACCACATGAACTTAGAATATGGATTTTGAAGAACGAAGAGGAGACTGAAGAGGAAATTGTCAATGAGGTGAAAAAGACATGGGCATACACCGGGGTTGATTTCTGAGGGAGGAGCGAGTACACATGTGCGACAAAAAAATGAGAACGACGAAGAGTTCAAAATCTACAAGAAAAGGTCAAAATTATTATTTACACTTGTATTATTTATTTTACTAATTTTAAACAAAAAAGCTCATTTTTAATACTTTTATCATATTATTTATTAGATATAGGAAAAAGGATAGCAGTTGGTGAATGAAGAAAAGGAATGGGAGGATGTCTATTCAAATGAGGATGATAATAAATCGATTCGATATGCAGACGATTTCGTGGAGGATCCTGTAAGTGATGGTGATGGTGATGGTGATGGAGATGAAGCATATTATCCATTTCCCAGCCATCAGATACCGATGATCCACTACTTATTATATATTGATGATTTAATGATTCCTAATATCTTGCAAGCTTGATACTTTTAGGTTTCTTTTGGGACCCGAGTCGATTATTGGTTGAATAAGCTGTTGGTGGGTAAGGCTGAATCTTATTGCTTATTGTTAGCAGTAGTGGAGGTTTAGTTTTTAATCCCTCCATGTTTTCTGAATTTAGATGTAGGGTCGCGACAAATGGACATTTGAGCAGGCCTCTCTTGTGATTGGGGCTGAGTTGTTTTTAAATGTGCTTAAAGTTTGTTTATTTTTTGGTCCTTTTGGATGTGTTTGTAGTTTGAGTTGGTTAGTAATGTGTTTTGTTTGTAGTTTGTTGTGGGATGTACCCTAGGGTATTTTCAAGCAAAGGGGGGGTGTCGCAGTCCCTACAAACAAGCAAGTGGAAATGCCCATTCTTGTTGGATAGTGCCACAGTGACCCTTGGACCCGATCACACTTGAAAAATGAAGTTGAGAGACATCAATGGTTCTAGCATCAATTTTTTAAATTGCGGTCGCAGAGGGTGTCTCGTTTTGGCTCCGAAGTTGGGTCGTACATCGCGCAAGCAATTCGTGCATCCCAGTATTTTAATTAGAATAACATGTAAAAATATAAATAAATAAATAAATAAAAGCACTCCAAATCATTTCAAATATAGTCACAATGCCATAAAGTACTACAACATTCCAAATAAAACACAAACATAGGACCATATTGTTCCAAGCATAGGATCATATTATTCCAAAAATCTCAAATGTATGAAGTTTCAAAAATAAATTAACAAAGGACATCAAAAGTAGTCTCTGTCGTCCAAGATAATATCATCATCACCTTGGTCAAGGGTGCCAGCCAAATGATATTTCAGACGTGTAATACCCCTTTCTGACCTATGATGACAATGCCTACAAAAGACACCACTTTCACCCTCCTTTTCATAGGCATATTTCCACCCAAAATCCTTTTTAGTAGACATTATTTTGACAACCAATTGAAAAGTAAAAAACAATAAAAAAAAGAACTTTAGATAAAAATTAGTAGACAAAAATAAATGTCTAAATTAGTAGACAAAAAAAAGAACTATCTAAACATAAAATAGTCAAAATTAGTAGACATTCTTACCAGACTTGATCGAAGGAGAGAAAAGTCAAGGAACTCCGCTGAACTGAAGAAACTCCGCCGAAGAAGAGCTTTAATTTTTTTGCCGGAACTTGATTGAAGTAGGGAAGGAAGAGAAAGTTAGAGTTTTGGTTTGCCAAACTTTAGGGATTTGTGTTTGTCTAACTTTCTGGCTGAAAATTAATCGAAATAAGGTATCCTTTCATTTTTTTTCCCCTTAACAAAACGATGTAATTGTCTTTCAAGGGTTAAAAAAAAATCATCTCGCGCCACTGTTGCGCACTTTCGCATCCGATAGCGCCAAAAAACGCTAAATTAACAGTGGCAATAGCGTTGCGTTTTCCCTTCGTTTTTGGCAATGACGCGCTTTTTAAAACATTGCCTAATGTACAAATTGAAATGAATCATCTTGGATGTTGATAAATGATAACAAATTTAGAATGGTACCTTTCGCCCGTCTTAAGTAATCACAATGAAGTCCATTAATCCATCCTCTAATGGCTTTTAATGAACTTACAAATCGATATTTGAAAGTTGACCTTTAGTCGTTTGGCAAGTGTAACATCTATAAATGCATGGTTGGCCAAAAAAAGTGTGCACGCAAGATGGACATGGTACGAGCCAATTTTAGGCAGTTAGTATTGATCTTCTCTTGGAGAGAAGATACATGGATACACAAGGCTGAACCTAGCCATTCCTTAAAAAATGGACACTAACGTAATCATATTGTCAAGGCCAACCCAATAACAGATGAAAAGTGATAATATTAACCACATCAGATATGTCTTGATTGAAAAAGGAAGGTGATATGGCTCGACTAAAGAGTCTCACTTTTTCCACCCATCTTCGAAGCAACCAAGTTTTGACTTGTTCTATCAGTAAGCATCGTGCATTCTTGGACTACTTAGTGTAGTATACACTATTGCAATGTCACTCGATCCAACATTAATCAAAATGTACGTGATGTGTACGAACCTCGAGATTTATTTGTATTTTTATTTATTTTATTTTCATGATAATTTTCCTCTTTTGGTTGCTATATTAGGTTTGAGGGTAACATTATCACTTTAGTCATTTTACACTTTCAGGTTGACTAGAAAGGCACCCATTATTATTTACCTATAAATAAGGCCTTTATCCATTCTTTGTACTCATTTTAAGTTTGTATATGAATATTAATTAGAGAGAAATTAGGCCATTGGCCTCTAAACAGGTGTGTTGTGAAAATTTTTCCGCGTACATTAAATTGGCATCAAAACAACATTCACTCTCGAGGTCATAGTCGTCAGAACCGAAAGGCGCACCAAGGTGCCAAGGTCCCCGTGGAGCCTAGGCGCAAGGCGAGATGCGTGCCTGATCGAAGGGAGGCGCAAAGTCTATAAACATGCAAATGTTGTATATTTATAATAATAAAATCATTAATGAACTAAAATTTGACACATATAACATATATTACTATTATACACGGTTATGAATAGACACATTAGAAGAAGATAAAGCTTATACCACCATAGGAAGAAATATATATATATATATATATATATATATATCAAATTAATTATTCAATAATCAACTATAGAAATGATATTGATATATATGAAAGATAGATACTCCAATGTGTGAAAATCAACATATAGATTGTTCTATGATTCAACACTCATAGAGTTTAATTTTGTTTGTTTCTTTTGCCTAAATAGGGACCAGTGAGAAAGATAAAGTTTCACTGAAAATTAATGACTACTTTATTTAAATTTGGAGTGGGGAATCGTCTAATGTTTCATATTTTATTAGAAAATATGTTAAATTAACAAATCAATTCGTCCATCCTTGTATTGGAGGCATTACCCAAAAAAATTTAGCGAGGCGCACCTGCACCCACGCCTTGTGCCTAAAGCTTAAGCGCTGCGCCTTATTGAAGAAACCTTGCCTGAGTGAGTCAAGGCATTGATGTTGCGCCTAGGTGAGCCTGGAGCCTAGGCGCGTGCCTTTTACAACAGTGCCTGAGGTGGTCGCCGAAGTTGTTGTAGATCCATGGGTATGGCTCAGAGGAATTGACGAATCATTCCTCCAAACCAGCTCCCGTCGCCTGCAGTCAAGTGGCACCATCCCAAACCCTAGATTTAGGTTGCGATTAACAAACCTCAAACTCGTTGCCAGATCACCAACGCTCGGAGATCACTGGCGACAAAACCCTAATGGTGCCTTAGTCCAAACAAAGGGCAAGGGTACTATAGCTATTGAAACGGAGAAATGAACAAAGTATATCCGAGATGTGTTACTAGTTCCACTTTTGGATACTCAAAGAATGTGGCCTTGAAGATGAATGTGGTTGACGACATATGGCTATGGCATAGAAGAAATGGGCACTTGAATTTTCAAAGTATGAAGAATTTGCAGTAAAAGAGCATGGTTTATGGGCTGCCAAGCATTCAAGAAGTAAATGGAGTTTGTGAAGGATGCGCTCTTGGAAAGCATCACCGAGAGCCTTTTCCAAAGGAGAAAGCATGGAGAGGAAAAGCACCATTTGAGCTTGTTCATACAGATGTGCGTGGACCAATGAAGAACACTTCTCATGCCGGTAACAAATACTTCATTACCTTTATTGATGATTTTACAAGAATGACTTAGGTGTATTTTATGCGGCAAAAATCAGATGTTTATGCCATTTTTAGAAAATTTCACAAACTAGTTGAAAAACAATGTGGTCACTACTTGAAAATTTTGAGTAGTGATAGAGGTGGAGAATACAACTCTAAGGAGTTTGATAAACTTTGTGAAGATATTGGCATGAAAAGACAACTAACGGTTGGGTATACTCCACAACAAAATGGAGTGGCGAAAAGGAATAATAGAACCATTGAGGAATGGCAAAATCCATGTTACATGAGAAAGGGCTGCCATATACCTTTTGGGCCAAAGCGGTGTATACGACGATTTATTTGATGAATAGATGCCCTACAAAGGCCGTAGAAAACCAAACTCCATTTGAGGCATGGAATGGAAGAAAACCATCCGTGAACCACTTCAGGGTGTTTGGTTGTATTTGCTTTGCTCATATCCCTAAAGAAGTGAGACACAAGCTTGATGAAAGTAGTGAAAAATGCATCTTTGTGGGGTATAGCTCAAAATTAAAGGGCTATAGACTCTTTAGCTTGAAGAGAAACAAAGTTATTATTTGTAGAGATGTGATATTTGATGAGAAAGATTTTTGGGATTGGAAAGAAAAAAAATTCCAAAATCAAGTTATCACCTTTAATGAAGAATCAGAAAGCGTTGAAGAAGATGAAGAGGAAGATGTAGAAGTTCCTCAAATGTCCCCAAATGCAGGTCCAAATGCAAGTCCACAATCATCCTCAAGTTCTCCATCAAGCTCAAAATCCTCATCTCTAAGATCAACTCCAAGAAGAATAAGAAGTCTAAATGATGTGTATGCTAGATGTAATTTTTATGTAGCTGAACCGGAGACCTTTGAAGATGCTAAAAATGAAAAAGTTTGGCAGCTTGCAATGGAAGAAGAAATTCAGGTTATTGAGAAGAACAAGACTTGGGAATTAATGGAGAGGCCTAAAAATAAAGAGGTCATTGGTGTGAAGTGGATTAACAAAAGCAAGGTTAATCCGGATGGCTCAATCCAAAAGAACAAAGCAAGACTTGTAGCAAAGGGGTATTCTCAACAACCCAGAATTGATTTTCAAGAGACATTTGCACCCGTAGCAAGGCTTGATACAATTAGAGCACTTGTTTCCATGGCCACTCAAAAAAGTTGGTTTTTGTATCAACTTGATGTAAAATCTGCATTCTTGAATGGTGTGTTAAATGAAGCAGTGTACGTTGACCAACCTCAAGGATTCGTGATGAAAGGTGATGAAGAGAAGGTATACATGCTAAAAAAAGGCCTTGTATGGCTTGAAGCAAGCTCCCCGAGCATGGTATAGTGATATTAATGCATACTTCAATGAAAGAGGCTTTCAAAGAAGTAAAAGCGAGCCAACCTTGTACATCAAAAGAAGCGGGGCAGCAGGTATTCTTATTGTCTCTCTTTACGTTGATGACTTGGTTTTTACTGATAGTGATGCAAAAATGATTGAAGATTTCAAAAGTGACATGATGAAAAAATACGAAATGCGTGATTTGGGTCTTCTAAATTACTTCTTTGGCATTGAAATTTATCAACAAGAAGTTGATATTTTTATTTTCAAAAAGAAGTATGCTAAAACCCTTCTTGAAAAATTCAAAATGATGAATTGCAAATCGGTGGCTACGCCTTTGGTGGTTAATGAAAAATTATTGAAAGAAGATGGAAGTAAGGAGGTTGATGCATCTATTTATAGAAGTTTGGTTGGAAGTTTGTTGTATTTGACGGCTACGAGGCCGGATATAATGTATGCTACTAGTTTATTGTCTCGATACATGCACAAGCCGATTCAAACTCATTTTGGGGCTGCAAAAAGAGTGTTGAGGTACATCCAAGGAACTTCTGATTTTGGCATCATGTATAAGAAGAATGTTGAGATAAAGCTACTTGGGTTTTGTGATAGTGATTGGGCTGGTTCTATTGATGACATGAGAAGTACTTCCGGGTATGTATTTTCTCTTGGTTCCGGAGCAGTTTCATGGGCATCAAACAAGCAACAAATTGTAGCGCAATCATCCGCCAAGGCCGAATATGTTTCAACATCATTAGCAACTTCACAAGCGATGTGGCTAAGAAGAATTTTGGAGGATGTTAGTGAAAATCAAGGAGATGCTACTCCAATACTTTGTGACAACCAATCCGCGATTGCCATGACGAAGAATCCCGTCTATCATAGCCGCACCAAGCACATTGCAATCAAGCATCATTTCATTAGAGAGGCCGTGAAGGATGAAGAGATTCAACTCAAATATATCAAGATCGAAGAGCAAGTTGTGGATATCTTCACCAAAGCTATACCTAAGGAAAAAATTCATTTTCTTAGATAAATGATGGGTGTTCAACAATTGCATTAAGGGGGAGTGTTAAAATTAATGCACAGCTTCTGTAGGGGCTGCTATAGCTGCTGTAGGGGCTGCTATAGGAGCTGTTATAGGGGCTACTGTAGGGGTTATTTTAGGGAAATTAATGTGCCTTTAATGTGTGCCTTAGTGGACCTAAATTCTAGTCTACTTATTGTATGTTATAGGGGAGTAAAATTAGCATAACAATAAATGTATATCCCCTGTTTTCTTATATGTATTAAGCTGCCAGAACTTTGCATTCACTGAAATAAAAAGATTATCTTCTACACATTGCCTCTCTTGCTTTCTTCTTCACTACTTTTTCTAATACAACCATATAGTTTTCATTTAAATTCCAACACGCTCTAGGGTATGGGACCGCTTTAATTGAATCACTAGTTGTGGCATATATCTTGATGTTTGGCCTTCTTGCTGTCCAATATCATAGTTGCCAATACTGGTAATCATATGACAATATACTTCCAAATGTTATAGTACATTAAGTAAAAACAAGTTAATGTTATTTTGGCAATAGAATCAGCAATAAAAAAATAGTTTCATATAATCACCTATGTCAAAATAGTTTCGTAAATATACAGAAGATTTATATCTAGAATTTTAGTTACTTTCATAGGGTAAATCTTCAGTATATTTATTGATGTCAAAATAGTTTCACTTATATTTTCGTATCGGTTCTTTATTTTTTTAAGCTTAATGTTTCGTTTCATAATTTGTGATATTTTTAAAGATGATATCAATGGTAGTGGTGGCTTATGTGAAGACACTATTTGTGCTCAGCATCAGAGTGAGGATGTGAAAAGAAGGTTTTGTAAGAACTGGTGCAAGTTCAAGAAGAAGGCTTTTACTAAGTACTTGAATGATGGGAAGAAAGATATCCAGACCAGCTATTGAAAATGAAAAAGTATGAGGACTGTTATCTGTGCTCTGACTCATACTCAGGTCGTAATGATGCTCCGTTTTTCAGATTTGTCCCAAACTTGATCTATGCTCTGGCTCATAATCAGGAAGTAATGATGCAAGTTCTTTAGAACTACTTATTTACATTCTGCAATTGTGAGTTCAACTGTGCTTTTTGCTATAAAGTACAATGGACTTCCAGCCACAGTGTATGTGTTTATCATATATACTGTATTCAAAGTTCCGTTTGGATTTGTACAAGCATGGCAATATATCCTGATTGAAATCAGTTAATTGTCTATCTAATCGTATTATTAGTTTATTTAATATGGAGGCAAAGGTATACATGTGATGTATTTGATGTTGTCATCAGAGAACTAATATTGTGTTTCAACCATCTAGATTTAAGCAAGATGTTCCAAGAAGTTAAATGTAATACATAAAAGGAAGAATTTTGAGTAAATGAGATCTACAGATTTGTCAAATGTCTTGGTCTAGAGCTTCTAGTTGAAATTGATCCATATGTTTCTTGGTATAACATTCATGTGACACCCCGCCTCATTAAATACCGGGTGATCAGTCCTTTATTAAATTATAACCAAGGTGAACGATTGGTTCATTCTTAGCATCACAGTCGCAAAAATAACTTTTCCAATTAAACACCCTAAATAATTAATTTAAGTGACAAAACCATTTTTTCAAGACATCGATTTCCAAAATTTCATTTAAAAACCAGCATTAAAAACTTTACATAATCCATAGTTTAAGAATCACCCAAAAAATATACTAGAACAAATGATCCAAACAATTAAACATCTAACTAATTAATTCCAACTTTAAAACTTCAAGGAATAAACATCCTGACAATAACCATAACAAAATATAAATACTGGAATGTGACACCCCGCCTAATTAAATACCGGGCGATCACTCCTTTATTAAATTAAATCAAGGTAAACAGTTGGTTCATTCTCAGCATCCCTGTCGATAAAAATAATTTTTCCAATTTAACACCCTAAATAATTAAGCTAAGTGTCAAAAACATTTTTCATGCGAACATCCAAATTTTAATTAAAGAAAAGATTTTATTAATTCAAAACAACATTTCTACAATAGAGAATCACACCACGAAATTTAAATAAAACCATACATTCACCAAACGAATGTCAATAATATAAAACTAAAGTCATAAACCAAATCAAGAGACCTGCAACAAGATCAGCACATACCTTAAAAAAACCAAAAATGCTCCCTCTTCTCTCTAAAAAACCTTCAGCCAAACTGAACCCTAAACAACTAAAGTATCCCGCCGGCATCATCTCAGGTAACACAAACCTCTGAGCCACCATGAACAACCTGCCTCCGGCCACACGTGGAGATAGGAATTTCAAGGCCTCCCAGTCGCAAGATACTATTGCCCTGTTTGGGCAGTCAAAGTTACGCAATACCCCTCTGGATACAGCAAAATTTATTCCCTATGACGCAGTGGAAGTTCCCTTGTGTTCAGCTCATGAGGATGAATTTGAAGATGGCCAAGTTGTGGTCTCTGGAGGAAATGTAGGCAATATCCCAGATACCTCCATACATGAACCTGGATGGGATGATTGGAGTGAAGAGAAGAAGAAGTATAACGAATTTCTGAAAATGAAGGGCTTCTCCTATGAGGATATTATGCAAGTTAGAGGAACTGTACAAAGAGAAGAAGGCTCCAACTCTGTTGGGGAGAGATGCAAGAATGAAGAAAAGGAATGTATAAAAGAAGGTACAAGTAAGAATGCAGCTGGACCCATACCCTGTTCTACCCCAAATAAGGCTGGGGATAAATCATGTAAGGATGTTGTTGCTGATAAGAGATACCCAAAGTTTAGATTAACATACCATGCCCCTTCAATAACTGATAAAAGGATCATTGTATCCCCACCTCTGGAAGTGGCTACATGTGGTTATGAGAAATGGGAAAATAGTATGGTTGGATGCTTCCTTGGAAGGAGCCTGCCCTACACTCTGGTATGCAATATTGCCCATAGACTATGGGATAAATTTGGCCTCCAAAAAATTGTGGGGCATAATAATGGCAATTACTTTTTCATGTTTGAGAATGCTAGTATGAGGGATGAGGTCATTGACAATGGGCCATGGCATTTTGTGGGAAACCCAATTATCATCCAGAAATGGACTCCAAATTTCTCTTTTGCTAAAGATTCAACCTCAAAGATCCCTGTCTGGGTGAAGTTCCATAATATCCCTATGCAATTATGGACAGAGGAGGGGTTGAGCTATGTTGCTAGCTCAGTTGGAATTCCATTGTATGCTGATACTATTACAGAAGGAATGCAAAGAATAAGTTTTGCCAGAATATGTGTGGAACTAAAAGTCATGGAAGATTATCCCAAAGTCATTGAAGTTAGAATGGAGGATGGATCATATGCTGAGGTTGGAGTGGAGTATCAAGAAAAACCATCTTCATGTGTCAAGTGTGGCATATTTGGGCATGGAATGGTTAACTGTCCTAAGGCTAAGAAGGCATGGGTGGCAATAAATAATAGAGTGGAGGTGTTCCCATACAAAAGTAAGATAGAGGTTCAGAAGGCCCTTGAAGAAGGGTGGACTCAAGTTCAACATAAGGGTATCAAAACCCCTACAGGTACTGATAATGCCATTAGTGGAGTGTTGGAAAAAGGAGCTCTAATTGAAGAAGGAAAGGCTGCAAAAGAGGGGAGGAGGAATATTGACCTTACTAAAGTTACAACTCATAATCAATTTGACATATTAGAGGCTGCAATAGAGGATGAGCCTATAGTGCAGCTCAAAGGCCATCATGCTGGGAACTCTGAGAACCTTTCTCCTGTTGAACTAGATAACTGTGGGGGGACAATACAAGGAAAACCAGGTGTGGAGGGCAGTAATACTGACAGTACTATGACCTCTAACCCATCAGAAGGTCTGGAGATAGACAAAGATGAGTTGACTATGGTTACTACCCCTGTTCCATCTGGGTTGGTTCTGAAAATTAAGGCAGTAGATGAGTTTGACAAGGGGGATAGAGTGGATGGTAAAGGGGTGTTCAGGAGCAACAAGAATGACAAGAGGAGATCAGGCAACAAATCAAATAAATTTCGATGACCAAGATGGGAACATGGAATATTAGGGGGCTCAATTCCTCCCATAAACAAATTGAAGTGGATAAGTTGATCAAGGATAATAAGCTAGATCTGATTTGTTTAGTTGAGACTAAGATCAGGAGGAATAACTTAGAGAATGTTAAAAGTATGTGTTTTTACCAGTGGGAGTATGTTCACAACTGCCCTATGGAAGGTGGGGTGGCTAGAGTGATTGTGGGATGGAATCCCAAGATTCTAAGTATTGAGGTGGTTGGTACTCAGAGACAAGCTTTGTTTTGCAATGTGAATATTATAGGAACCAATTATTCCTTTTATGCCACTTTCATCTATGGGGACAACATGACTGAAAATAGAAGGAGCCTATGGGATTTTCTTATGGAGAACAAAGGTGTGGTTAATGATAGGCCTTGGATTCTCATGGGTGATTTTAATGTTGTTAGAAATCAGGATGAGAAAAAAGGCATTAATGGCATTGACACTGCTGCTACTGATGAATTTAATAACTGTTTAAGGGATCTAAATGCAGATGACATGGCAAATAGTGGGCTTTGGTTTACTTGGAATAAAAATCAGCTGGGCTGCAATAATGTGCAATCAAGGATTGATAGGGTGCTGCACAATGACATATGGACTGATGTATTTCCTAACTCTCAGGCAATCACCTTGCCGTGTGGAATCTCAGACCATAGCCCTATTATTACCCTTCTAGATTACAGTAGCAACTGGAAGCCTAAGCCTTTCAAGTTTTTTAATTTCTGGATGAACCACCAGGAATTCATGCCCATTCTTATTGAGGCATGGGATGTTGAGATGGATGGTAACCCGATGATGAGGCTGTTTAGGAAGCTGAATAGAGTGAAAGTATCCTTGAAGAATTTTAATAAGAAGTTTTTTAACAGAATCTCCATTCAGGTAACTGACTTAAAGAGTAAGCTGGATAACCTTCAGAGAGCTTTGGACATTGATGGTTCCAATGAGGAGCTCCAAATGGAGGAGAAAGAGATGAGGGAGAAGTACACTTACATGAGGAATGATGAAGAGTCTTTCTTAAGGCAGAAGGCTAGGACTAAGTGGCTGCAGCTTGGTGATCAGAACAATGCCTTCTTCCATAAGAAGGTTAATCAAAACTTGGCTAGAAGGAAAATTGTGAGCATTGAGAATGATATGGGGGTGAGGGTGGAAGGAAGAGAGAAGGTGGCTAGGGAATCTGTGAGATACTTTCAGAATCTGTTTGGGAATAGGGTGCAGTGTGTGGATGCTGATGATGTTCTTGGGGAGGTAATAAAGAATAAACTCAACTCTCACCAAGCTGAGTTATTAGAAGCTGATGTCTCCCATGATGAAATTAAGGCAGCTATGTTTGCAATTGGGTCTGACAAGGCTCCTGGACCTGATGGTTTCAATAGCCATTTCTTTAAAGAAAACTGGCAACTTGTGGGGGATGATGTGTGTGATGCAATTAAGTACTTCTTTGATACTGGTATGTTCTTTGATCAGTGGAACTGTACTGCCTTGGCTTTAATTCCTAAGATATCTACACCTGTTTCTATGAAGGATTTCAGACCTATCTCATGCTGTAACACCATCTACAAATGCATATCCAAAGTGATCACTCGTAGGCTTAAGAAGCTGATGCCTATCCTTATCAGCAATAACCAAGCTGCTTTTGTGGAAGGAAGGTCTATTGCAGACAATATCCTCTTACTCCAAGAGTTGATGAGGAACTATCATAGGGACTCCCTCCCTCCTAGATGTGTTATCAAGATTGATATGCTCAAGGCATATGATTTGGTTAGCTGGGATTTCTTGATTAATCTTTTGGTGCAGTTTGGGTTTCCCTCTAAGGTCATTGGGTGGATTACCATGTGTGTGACCACTACCAGGTTCTCTATAAATCTGAATGGTGAGCTGAATGGGTTTTTTCCTGGTAGAAGAGGGCTTAGACAGGGAGATCCTCTATCTCCCTATCTGTTCCTGCTTGTGATGGAGGCATTCACAGGGATTATCTCCAAAGCTACTGAATCTGCCCTTTTCAAACATCATCCTAAATGCAAGGAGATGCCCCTCACCCATCTTAGTTTTGCTGATGACTTGGTTGTTTTTACGGGTGGGGATAAAGAGTCCTGCAGAATTGTCAAGGATGCCATTGCTGAATTTAGTTCCTATTCGGGACTTATGGTTAACTTAGATAAAAGTAGTCTTTTCACTGCTGGGATCAATATGGATGGGATTCAGGAGATTTCTTCTATCTTGGGCATTCAACATGGGCACCCCCCCTTCAAATATCTTGGGGTGCCTCTCATTACTACTAGGCTGAAAAAGGAGGATTGCCAGATCCTGGTGGATAGGATCACCATGAGAGTCAGATGCTGGACTAATAAGTTTTTAAGTTTTGCAGGTAGACTCCTCCTTGTGAAGACTGTCATTTTCAGCATACAAGTTTATTGGGCTTGCACTTTTATTTTGCCTAAAAGCATAATAAAGAAGATTGAGCAAGTTATGAAGAATTATCTATGGAAAGGGGATGAGACTAACAGTAAAGGTGCTAAAGTTGCTTGGGAGGACATCTGTGTGTCTCTAGAGGAAGGAGGGCTAAATATCAAGAGTCTAGAGACATGGAACATTGTTGCCATGGCTAAGCACTTATGGAATCTATGCAGTAAGAAGGATAGTTTATGGATTAAGTGGTGCAACATATACAAAATTAAAGGGAGGAGCATATGGGCTTTGAGTATACCAAATGATGCATCATGGAGTTGGAGGAAAATTCTTAAGATAAGAGAAAAGTTTAGAAGACAAATCAAAACAATCATTGGGAATGGGACTCAAACCTTTATGTGGTATGATTTGTGGCATCCTAATGGGCCATTGTTTCCCCTTTATGGGAACAACATTGTGTATGACTCAGCTAGTAGTCTAAAAGCTAAAGTTTCTGATTTCATCCACCAAATGGAGTGGAGATGGCCCTCAACTGTGACATGGGAATTAAATGAAGTGAAGAATGCTAGCTTACCTGCAATTCTTGAGGGAAATGACTATGTGGTTTGGCTTCCTTCCAAGAAAGGGACCTTCACCATTGCATCTGCTTGGGAGCTATTGAAGACCCACAAGCCTACTGTTACTTGGAGCAAATTTGTTTGGAGTAAGGTTTGCATTCCTAAGTGTTCTTTCATTGCTTGGTTAGTATTTCGAAAGGCCATCAACACTAAGGACAAATTATTTGAATGGGGTATTTCTGAGGATGACCTGTGTGGGATTTGTGGTTCTAAGAGGGAAACTTATAACCACCTGTTCTCTCAATGCAGCCTTAGCAAGAGTATATGGGAGGAGGTGATGCTTAGAAATCAGCGGTATAGGAAGTTTCAAAGTTGGAATAGAGAGTTATCCTTGGCCACTGTTAACCACTCTACTATTTCCTTATGTGACAAGATTAGATCCCTTTCCTTCATTACTACGATCTATTGCATCTGGATGGAGAGGAATTCGAGGTGCTTTAAGCATGTCTTCAATTCTCTAGACACCATTGTGAAGGGTATTGAAAACATGGTTAAAGCCAAAGTTCTTACTTGGAAGAAGGATAGAAGAAATTACACTAACTGGATGGCTTGTATGTATTGGAACATCCCTGAAAATAGGCTGTTGAGCTAATCTTTTGTTTGCCTTTTGGTTGGCTCCGGGGTATGCCCCGGGGTCCTTTTGATCTTTGAGGTTCCTTCCTCTGTGTATTCTTCTTTTTTTTTATATATATACATCTAATTTCCCAAAAAAAAAAGTCATAAACCATCCTGAATAAAATCCCATAAACAATACTGGAATAACTGAAATATAAAAAAAATCCCCAACAATAAATGAAATGATGAAAAGGGCGACACGTGCCCCATAAATGAGAGTAATAAGAGTGGAGTCAATGACAGAAGCCATCTACTCAAGGGACCTGCAACTCCCACCTAAGCTGCAGCTCGTTCTTCTCAAAGAATCCTAAGCAAGACGCCCCTGTGGCTGGGCACCTGAAAATATACATATATATACACAAGAGAGAGAGAAAAAGGAAACGGGTCAGGGCCCGAAAGTGTGTTTGATTTTAAAATACGTTAAGCAAGTATTTAAATTGATACAGGCCAATGCAACATCATATTAGTTCGTCTCTCTCTTGAGAAATACTCACCTCTCTTCTAATGTGCACTCCTATCGTACTAACCTTCCCAATGGTTCGTTTATCTTAACTTACTCATATGTTTTCAAAACTGAACGATGACAATGTATTAAAAAGGTTACTTTCAATTTGTAGTATTCCTCTCGTTTTAGCTTCATTAAATTATAAGGTTTCCACAAAACAAGTATTTAATAAATTGAGTCAACAACCATGTTTTACTTATCACATCACAGTAGGCAGTTTAAAGTTTATAACCTCATATATATATTAACTACTCGTATAATATATATATATCATGGCACCCCAACTAAACTATGGTGCGGGCATACTCTGCTATCCAATCCCCGTATCGCTCACATAAAGGGAAATACAAGTTCGGAATCATTCTCGAACTGTATTAACATACACAAAACAACGTTGAGGCGAAGTATAGATTCCAAGTCCAAGAGGTCAGTACATACCCACACGTCTCTTAGGACCGTCCGACTATCAGTCTAATAGCCCGTACCTAGGATCTCTATCTTCTAGGGTACAAATCGATATCCCCTAAAAGCAACACAGGATACGATCGTCCCAGCGCGGTAACCTCAGGGATAGCAAGTAGCGCGGGTACGCTTTTCACATGTATATAGTATATGTACACACAATATATAAAGGTACTCATTTCATTATATTAATATAGGTTTCTCTCGTAACCCATAGTCATAACATTTATCTTTAAATTCTCATTATTATGTTTACGTATAAGGTTTCGTCTCTAACCTTAACTAGAAGAGTTTTCTCACTCATTACCTAATAATCATGGGTTATATTCTTACCAATTTAAAATTCAGTAAGTAACTTTATTAAATTCCAACGTAACTCTCTTACGCATCTTACCCTTAAGTTTCATAAATCTACCAACCTAAAGTAAATATCCCATAATTACCCTCCTTGTTGAAGATTAAAGGTTCTAACATCTATCCATATACCCTACTGGTCCTCAATATCTCCCAAATCATTTTATTTAGAATGCCCAAGGTTTATTCCATGATAAATTAATTCAACTAATTAAACAAGGGAAATAATAGGCTGCCAGGAAGGGTCGATCGATCGACTACTGGGGTTCGATCGATCGATCAAACAGATATTTCGATTTCTGCAGAAGTGCAGTTACAGGTTTAACTAATATTCTTCATTCAAATCCATAATTTCCAACACTAATCGTCCCAAAACTTATACTACAATCATGGTAATATATTTCTAGATGTTTCTAACGTTAAGCATGCATATAACCATCATTAAGCATGATTAAACAATCTAAAATCTCATCTAATCATCAAGAACCCTAAGTTTTCTTAATCTTTTGTTCTAATCAGTTTTCTCCAGAATTTTCTTCTACAATAACATCAAAAATTCGTGGGTTTATCATCTACATTCCATAAGACTTCCAGAATATGGTTTTAATCTTTTCTACATGCAAATTCCTATCACAAAGTGGGGTTTTCTTCCATAATTTATACTCCTAATCATTCCTACACTAACATGATTATTGCACCGACGAAAATACGCAAGTTAAACACTTGCCTGGGATTTCAGAGGTCTAGTTTCCTGCTGATATTGGTGTGGCTGCGTTCTCCTCCTCGCGATCTACGCGTTGGTGGTGACGGTGGTGCAAAAGGTGGTGTTTTTGGCCTTGAATCACCTAGAAAGGTCTCTCCTCTCTTCTCCACTAGCCGTCTTAGGGTTCTGAATGATCTAACCCTAAAAGGCTGACTTAAATGGCTGCTAAGGATGGCTGAAATTCGTGGGTTTAATTACCCTAATATGTAAAATGACCAAAACGCCCTCCCGGGTCACTAATTAAGCCTAAAAACATCCCGAGACCCAAACTAAACCCCCGGGTACACTTTTCTGACTATCTCGACCCTTCCGGACGCGTTGGCGCACTCAAAACGACCATACGGACAACTTATAAAATATTCATTTTTTTATTAACATAATTAGTCCCGACGCGACACGAGCACGTCCCGACTTAATTTTTCCGAAATAGTCATTTAATTCACTTATGACATTCAATATAACCAATATAACATATTACTATGCTCATTAGTAATATTCAACAATTTTTCCATAATTACTAACTCTAGTCACGTTAATAAATTATAACATAATTAATTTCCGGATTTTTATTAAATAAATCCCCAAATTAAATATAGCATAAAAATACGGGGTATTACATACTTCCCCCCTAATAACGGAATTTCGTCCCGAAATTCGGAAAATAAGGCATACCTGGTAAAAACAACTCTGGATATCTCTCGCGCATATCTGCCTCACGCTCCCAAGTGGATTCCTCCACATTATGATGTTCCCACTGGACCCGCACGAGTGGAACTATCTTCGACCTCAATCTCCTCTCACTGTAGTCTAGAATAGCCACAGGTCTCTCCTCGTAAGAGCTATCCGACTGCAAGTCGATCTCATCTATCGCAATGTGAGTATGGGCCCTATCATCCCGAAGGTATCGTCTCAACGACGAGATGTGGAATACATCGTGGATGCGATGTAAATGTTCTGGCAAGCCCAACCTGTACGCTACTGGCCCAATTCTCTCGATGATGGGAAATGGTCCTACGTACCTCGGAGCCAACTTTCCCTTCTTCCCGAACCTCATCACTCCTTTCATAGGAGATACACGTAACAACACTTGATCTCCCACATTAAACTCCCGGAAGAACCGTTTCGCATCGGCGTAGCTCTTCTGCCTGTCTTGGGCTACCCGAATACGACTCCTGATTATCTCAATCCTCGCGGAGGTCTCCTGGATTACTTCTGGTCCCAATAACTTGTTGTCCCCCACCTCGAGCCAACAGGGAGAACGACAAGGCCTGCCGTACAAAGCCTCAAATGGAGCCATGCCAATCGTAAACTGATAGGAGTTATTATAAGCGAACTCTACCAGTGGAAGATGTGGCTCCCAACCTCCTCCGAAATTGAGGATACACATGCGTAGCATATCTTCCAACATCTGATTAGTACGCTCCGTCTGACCATCTGTCTGTGGGTGGTAAGCTGAACTTAGTCTCAACTCTGTACCCATAGCCTCCTGAAAACTTTCCCAGAAACGTGACACAAAAATCTTGTCTCTACCTGTAATATATACATATATATACAAGAGAGAAGAGAAAATAGGAAACGGGTCAGAGCCCGATTGTAAAACAGTTTAAAATTAGTTTAGCAAGTATTTAAAATGCTTATCGGCTAATGCAACCATCATATTAGTGAGGCACTCCCTTGATAAATTCTCACCACTCTTATAATGTGCACACCTATTGCACTAATACTCCCAGCAGTGTAACTTATCTTAAGTTACTCACAAGATTTCATGCTGACAATTTCTAATGTTAAGAAAGTTAATTTTATTTAACAGCAAAGTTCTCACATAAGCCCCATTTGATTATAAAGTTCTCAGTATCGCATTAAACCTTTCAAACACTTATACTCAAGTTGAATTAATTATTCATTACTTACCTACCTTTAATCACAGTAGATAGTTCCCAAATTTCAAGTTTAAATATATATATATATATATATATATATATATATATATTAAATACTCATATAATATATATATATATTCTAACGGCGCCCCACATAAAATTTATGGTGCGGGCATACTCTGCAATCCAGTCCCTGTATCGCTCGTACTAAGGGAAATACTAGTTCGGAATCACTCTCGAAATGTATTAACACAAAACACATACAAATTGAGGCGAAGCATAGTTCCAAGTCACTAAGAGGTCAGCACATACCCTCACGTCTCTTAGGACCGTCTGACTATCGATTCGATAGCCTGTACCAAGGATTCCTATGTTCTAGGGAATGAGTCAATATCCCCCATAAAGGTCCCTTCGAGATTAGACTGTCCTGACTAGATAACCTCAGGGATAGCAAGTTGCGCGGGCATTATTTTCACACGTATATAGTATATACATAAACACAGTCATATATGTATACTACCATTCCCATATCAAATTAGGTACACTCTCATGACCCATACTTATGATATTTATTCTTATTACACATTACTAGGTTATCACATATAACGGTTTGTCTCTTATTCTTATCTATGGGATTATTCCAACTTACTACGTAACACTCGAGAATTCCTATCTCCCCAAGTGTAATTTCAGTAGGTACTCATTTATTTTACAACGTAACTTCCTTACGAGTCTCACCCTTTAACACATGTTCCCATTGTCCCTTATGTGTAAAACACCCCCGTGAAATGTTAATCTTGTCTTACATTAAAGGTTCCATATTTTTATAAAGTCCTACTGGTCTTCTTTATATCCCAAAATGTTCTCACATTACTATTCAAGAATGTCTAATAATTTAAGTTGGAATAACCTATAAAAAGGGAAATGTGAGTTTTCCAGGGTCGATCGATCTATGGCAGGTGTTTGATCGATCAATGCTTCGATCGATCGATAATCTTGGGTCGATCGATCGATCAAGCAGGTATGGCAAATCTGTAGAATTTCCAGTTACGGGTTTCTTCTTCCAAAATCATCCAAACCAATATATTTGACTACCAAATTCCCAAAAATTTATACTACAAGTGTTATATCCTCAAATAAGTGGTATTCTACATCAGGCATGCGGATTTTCATCATGAATAACGAATTAAATGGGGCATAATCCATAAAAATATCAAGAACCCTAATATTTTCTTTGTTTAGTTTCTTCCCATTCTTTTACTAGATTTCATACTCCTAATTTACTGTAATTTGGTGGTTCAACCTCTATATGTGAATTTGATTTCCAGAATACATCTATTACCTATACATCATGCAAATCCAAGTCTCCAAAATAGGTCTTTCTTTCACAAAAACTAGTCCCAATCAATCCTAGACTAATATTATTGAAGCATTAACTAAAATACAATAAGAAAGATACATGCCTGAGAATTCTTGGTTCATATTTGTGGAGAGATTGGTGTGGTTGCGATCCTCGTTGCGCGATCTAGAGTTTGGCGGCGACGACGGTGAAAACGGTGGAGTTCTTGACCTAGAACTCCTTGGAAAGCTTCTCCTCTTCCTCTCCAATGGTCGTCTTTGGTTTATAGTTATTCTAACCCTATAAGATGACTCCTACCATCTGATATACTCTTAGAATTTTCGTGGGTTTTCATGCCCAAAAATGTAAAATGTCCAAAACACCTGTCGGGATGTTAATTAGGCCTAAAAACACACCGAGACCCAAACTAAACCCACGGGTACATTATTTTGACTATCTCGACCCTTCCGAACACATTGACGCACTCAAAATGACCATACAGGTGACTTATAATTTATGCACTTTTAATAGTTCGTATTTAATCCCGACACGACACAAGCGCGTCCCGATAAATTTCTAAAATTACCAAATTAGATTCTCGTGATAATTTTACTAATCACAATTACACCTCTTCCTTTACTCAGAAGGTAACTTATAACAAAATTCCAATAATTACTAACTCTCATCACGCTAGTAAGTATTTAAATGATTTTTTGGATTAATATTATATTGATATCTCTAATTAAATTTAATAAATCCCCAAAATTAAAAGTCATAAAAATACGGGGTATTACATAATTCCCCCTAATAACGGAATTTCATCCCGAAATTTGAAAAATAAGGTGTACCTGGTAAGAATAGCTCTGGGTACTTCTCACGCATGTCCGCCTCACGCTCCTAAGTGGATTCCTCCACATTATGATGCTCCCACTAGACCCGGACAAGTGGGACCACCTTCAACCTCAATCTCCTTTCGCTATGGTCTAGGATAGCCACTAGTCTCTCCTCATAAGAGCTGTCAGGCTGTAAGTCAATCTCCTCAATCGCGATGTGGGTGTGGGCCATGTCATCCCGAAGGTATCATTTCAACGACGAGATGTGGAATACATCGTGAATGCGATGTAAGTGCTCTGGCAGTCCCAATCTGTATGTTACCGGCCCAATCCTCTCGATAATGAGAAATGGTCCCATGTACCTCGGGGCTACTCTACAAGTGGGAGGTTGTAACAACCCTCAAATTCGGGAGGCTCATTTTATACTAATCTTACCTCATGAGGTAATTATACAAAATGTGGGGACTGGAGTAAATATTAATTGAATGAATTGAAAGTTAATATTTACTAGATTGATGCATATTTACTGTATGTGAAAGTAAATACCATCAGGTTGCATGTTTATAGTGTCATGTAATTTAAAACAACATTTTGGTTTAAATAAAATTGGAACTGGATATAATGTATAAAATTTCCGGATGCCAGTTTAGAGGGTGTAGTTAGTCTCGGAAGGTGCGAGACAGTCAAAATAAGTGCCATATTGTACTTTTGGATTTCGGGTACTTTTATCCGGATTTAACTTAAACGCGTATTTGGGAGTCATTTTAATGTGGTGTTAACCATTTAAGTTGGGAGTTTTAACTTAAGCCACGATTTAGTCTTCTAAATCCCCTAATTCCCTAAATTATGTCTTAAACATAGAGAGAAAAAGGAGAGAAAGAAAGAAGAAGAGAAAAGAGGAGAAAGAAGAGAAAAATGAAGATTGAAGATGGATTGATGCTCCTACTCAAAGAAATCTGATATTTCCTACATCAAGGCAAGTTTTCAACTTGCTAATATGTGATTTAAGATGTATAAATTGTATGATAAGTTGTGTATGTATATTTATGGTTTAAATGAGGAAATTGTGGGAATTAAACCCTAATCTTAGTTTTGATGATAAAATTGTGGATTTTAGTAGTGAGTAATCATGTTGGGACGATTTTGGGTAGATAATTATTGTTGGTTGTGTGTAAAAATGGAAGAGATTTGAGGTTTGGGAAATTAGGGCTCAAAACATTTAGAACAAGACTAGGAAATTCTACAGAACCGAATCGATTCGGCCTGGTCGAATAGATTCGCCTTGAGACAGTTTCCAGGTCTGGGTCGACCGAACCGATTCGAATGGTCCGAATCGATTCGACAATTATGCAAAAGGCAGGTTTTCTTGACCGAATCGATTCAGATGGTCCGAATCGATTCGTTTTCCTTAATCCAAATCTATTCGGCTAGGCCGAATCGATTCGGAAGCCCTGCAATTTTTGAGAAATTTTCTTAGTTTAGTTCTAATTCATTTATTTAAGTCTAGGGCCTAGGAACCTTCTCTAATGAAGTAAACTAAGTGTCCTAGAGTTGTAATTGAGTTAGTTACTTTCCCTACACTGGGAATGGGTTATGTGGGGACTTTTCCGTGGATATGCCAATTGATGTTAGGGCATTCTTTTTCTAGTTAATTATTATGAAACTAGGATTCCTAGAGTTATGTTTTGGGATACTTTTGGAGCTCAATGGAGCTACATTAATCTTGATGGTTTATATTAACACCATAAAATTAAGTTGGGAGTATAAATTGAAAGTTCATTCATTCCTTTGAGGTATGCTAATATTGGGGTTTTAAAATAATACCCTACAATGTTTGGAGGTAATTAAGAGTTTCAATTACTCCTTTGAGGTTGTAGCAACAATATAATTTATCGTATGGCTCCAAATAATAAGTTATATTATTCACAAAAAGTAAATGGTAATGGTTTCGGATAAAATGAAACATATACATGGAAATGAAACGAAAATGGTGATGATGATGGTAAATGATAATTTACTTAATCGTGAATATGGTAAATGCTAATTTATTTGATACACACCTCTCTAAATGACATCATAAGGGAAGTTCGCGCGCTTAGTGATGCCCCCTGGCTAATGAATGCAGGGTGGATATAGTACATAGGCCATATGAGCGATATGTTATGTTTTTTGCGCTGGTGAGGAGATTCCGGGTGTGGTCTTGACTCTCCCGCAGGCATATGGCCTCTTCCCGACGTATTGCGTTGTAGGTGCCCAGGTTGTCTTGAATAGATAGGCCCTGGAAGATGATGGTCATTTAGGTGCGCGCCCAGTGGGGAAACTCGGAGGGGCGGTCTTAGAATCGTTATATGTATATAAATATAACTATTCATAATCAAGTGGGACTTGATGTATGAGATATGCCATAAAGAGCATGATGAAGTGCCACAAAGAGCACAATCAAATGCCATAAAGAGCATTTGTTGATAATGATATTCCTGCTAAGGAATGGTAATGCCAGGATGGGCATGTAATTGGAATAAAAAGGCCACAAAGAGCTTAAAATTGAGATAAAAGCCATAAAGAGCTTATATTTATAGTTATAATTTCCTGATAAGGAATAAACTATGAAATGAATCGGTTTATTTGATGGAAGTATTTATTTATGTTTATCTTTCTTTTCCCGTGCTTAGTTAAATTAAATTCATGCTTTTCTTCTTTTCCTTAGCTTATGTTTAGAACTGTGTAGATAGATTTCATCTTTTTTTTTTTGGGAAAGATTGAGAATATATAAAAAAACTAAGAATTTACAGAGGAAAAAACCTTAACAAATGAAAAGGACCCCAGGGCATACCCCAAAGGCAAACAAAACAACAAGAATAGCCAAAACTAGACTAATCCTTAGTACAGAAGACTATCTTCAGGAATGTTCCAGTACATACAAGCCATCCAATTTGCATAGTTCCTTCTGTCCTTCTTCCAAGAAAGCACTTTTGCTCGAACCATGTTTTCAATGCCCTTCACAATGGAGTCAAGGGAATTGGAGACATGCTTGAAGCATCTAGCATTCCTTTCCATCCAAATGCAGTAGATAGTAGTAGTAAAGGATAAGGATCTTATCTTATCGCATAGAGTCTTCGTAGAGTGGTTAATAGTAGCCATATCCAACTCACTATTTAAATCCAGGGTATCCCTATAGCATTGGTTTCTTAGCCACACCTCTTGCCATATACTTTTACTAAGGCTGCACTGAGTGAACAAGTGGTTATATGTCTCCCTCTCATTCCCACATAGCTCACACAGGTCATCCATAGAAACCCCCCATTCATGTAGATTAACTTTAGTGTTGATGGCCCTCCTAACCACCAACCAGGTAATGAAAGAGCATTTAGGGATGCAAACCTTACTCCACACAAACTTGCTCCAGTTAACCATAGGCTTATGAGCCTTTAAAAGATCCCAAGCAGAAGCTATGGTGAACTTCCCATTATTAGAGGGCAGCCACACAACACTATCATTTGCATCCTGAATAGTAGGAAGAATAGCATTCTTAACTTCATTCAGCTCCCAAGTCACAGTTGAAGGCCATCTCCACTCCAAGTGGTGGATAAAATCAGAAACTTTTGCTTTTAGATTACTAGCAGAGTCATACACAATGTTTCCCCCATATAAGGGGTGCAGCGGGCCATTAGGGTGCCAATTATCAAACCACATAAAAGCATGATTTCCATTCCCAATGATGGTCTTTATTTTGCTTCTAAACTTCTCTCTGCTCTTGAGGATTTTCCTCCAGCTCCAAGAAGAATCATTTGGGATACTCAGAGCCCAGATGCTCCTTCCCTTGATCTTATAAACGTTGCACCATTTGATCCATAGGCTGTCCTTCTTACTGCATAGATTCCATAAGTGCTTAGCCATAGCTGCTCTGTTCCAAGTCTCTAGACACTTGATATTTAGCCCCCCCTCATCCAGAGATACACAAATATCCTTCCAAGCAACTTTAGCCCCTCTGCTATTAGCCTCATCCCCTTTCCATAAGTAATTCCTCATGATCTGCTCAATTTTATTAATGATGCTCTTGGGCAGGATAAAAATGCTTGCCCAATACACTTGGATGCTAAAAATCACAGTCTTCACAAGGAGGAGCCTACCTGCAAAACTCAGGAATTTATTAGTCCAACATCTGGTTCTCATAGTAATCCTTTCCACCAAGTGGGAGCAATCCTCCTTCTTCAGCCTAGTTGTGATGAGAGGAACCCCCAGATATTTGAAAGGAGGGGAGCTGTGCTGTATTCCCAGAATAGAGGAGATCTCCTGAATCCCATCCACATTAACCCCTGCAGTGAAGAGGCTGCTCTTCTCCATGTTGACCTTAAACCCAGATAAAGAGCTGAACTCCGATATGGCCTCCTTCACAATGCTGCAAGACACCCTATCCCCACCAGCAAAAACTATGAGATCATCAGCAAAACTAAGGTGGGTAAGGGCCATCTCCTTGCACCTGAGGTGATAACTGAACATGTCTGATTCAGCAGCTTTTGAAATAATCCCAGAGAAAGCCTCCATCACCAGCAGGAAAAGATATGGAGAGAGAGGGTCTCCCTGCCTGAGCCCTCTATTCCCATGAAAGAACCCATTCAGTTCCCCATTCAGATCAATGGAGAACCTGGTAGTAGACACACACTTGGAGATCCACCCAATGACTTTGGGGGGGAAGCCAACATGAGTCAATAGCTGCAACAGGAAGTCCCAGCTCACTGTATCATAGGCTTTAAGAATATCTATCTTAATTGCACATCTAGGAGGGTTAGAGTCCCTATGATAATTTCTCATTAACTCTTGTAATAGCAGGACGTTATCAGCTATGGATCTGCCTTCAACAAAGGCAGCGTGATTATTACTAATGAGGTCTGGCATCATCTTCTTAAGCCTGCAAGTAATAACTTCGGAGATGCACTTGTATAAGGTGTTGCAGCACGATATAGGTCTGAAATCCCTCATACTTCTAGGGGCTGCAACCTTAGGAATCAAAGCCAGGCTGGTACAGTTCCACTGGTTGAAGAAACTCCCATTATCGAAAAAGAATTTTATAGCCTCACATACCTCTTCCCCAACAAGCTGCCAATTCATTTTAAAGAAATAACCGTTAAAGCCATCCGGACCAGGGGCTTTGTCAGACCCAATTCCAAACATTGCCTCTTTGATTTCATCATGAGTGACCTCTTTCTCCAATAACTCAGCTTGATCAGAGGTGAGCTTATTCTTAATCACCTCCCCCAAAACAGTGTTAGCATCAATACATCGCGACCTATTCCCTAATAAGTTCCCAAAAAATTTCACAGCTTCTCCAGCCACCTGCTCTTTACCTTCTATTCTCACACCATGATCATCATCAATGCTCAATATTTTCCTTCTAGCCACATTTTGATTTACTTTCTTATGAAAGAAAGTATTATTTTGGTCACCCAGCTGCAGCCACTTAACTCTGGCCTTCTGTCTAAGGAAAGACTCCTCCTCATTCCTAAGCTTAGCATACGTGATTCTCATCGCCTTAGCAGCATCCTGCTTCTCCCTATTAGCACCATCTCTGTCCAGTTCACTTTGGATAGCATCAAGCTTAGACTTGGAATCAGCAACCATTGCAGAAATCTTGTTATAGAACTTCCTATTAAAGTGCTTCAAAGAGGCCTTGACTCTATTCAGCTTCTTGAAGAGCTTCTGCATTGGGTTCCCATCCACATCAACCTCCCAAGCTTCAATGATAGTAGGCATAAACTCATCGTGATTCATCCAGAAGTTGAAGAACTTGAAAGGCTTAGGTCTCCAAGTAATAGTGTTATCCATAATGGTGATAATGGGACTGTGGTCCGAAATTCCACAAGGAAGGGTAATAGCTTGAGAATTTGGGAAGATAGCAGCCCACCTATCATTGTGTATGACTCTATCAATCCTCGATTGAACATTATTGTCACCCCTCTGATTCCTATTCCAGGTAAACCATAACCCACTATTGACCATATCATCCGCATTTAGCTCATTCAAACAATCATTAAACTCCACAGCAGCAGCTCTGTCAATACCCAATACTCCCATTTTTTCCTCCTGGCATCTGACCACATTAAAATCCCCCATTAGAATCCAAGGCCCATCATTAACCACCATTTTATTTTCTCTAAGGAAAGTCCAAAGGCATCTCCTCTGCTCAGGAAGGTTTTCCCCATATATGAAGGTAGCATGGAAGGAGTAGCTGGTACCAATGACATTTACAAGGCAGAACAGGGCCTGTCTATGAGTGTAGATCACCTCAATCTTCAGAATATTTGGGTTCCATCCCACAATCACTCTAGCCACACCCCCATCCGTGGGGCAATTATGGATAAACTCCCAATGATAGAAGTAAGAACTTTTAATGGTCTCCATATTGTTCCTTCTAATCTTTGATTCCACAAGACTGATAAGGTCTAATCTATTATCCTTTATTAGCTTAACCACCTCCCCCTGCTTATGGGGAGCATTAAGGCCCCTTATATTCCATGTACCCATTCTGGTCATCTAAACTTCTTAACTTTGTTACCTGATTTCTTCTTCCCTTTCTTGTTACTCCCAGGTAACTCATTGCCTCCACCTTTGTCACCTCCCCTTTCCAGCCCCTTGTCAAGTTCATCAACTGCCTTAATCTTAAGGACCAAGCCAGCAGGTGCAGGAGTGGACATTTTAGGATCTTCAATCTCAATCTCCAAAATATCAAATGGATTGGGGGAATTTATACTCTTATCCCCTTCTTCTAACACTGGCTTAGTAACTACCTCAGGCTGCCCTGCTACTGGATCATTCCTGGCATTAGGAACTAGATTGATCCCTTCATCGGCCTGAACTTCTTTTGGTTTTGTTGCCCTCTTGTCATTATGGTTCTTATTGGTGGTGTAATGCACTTGGGTCCACTCCTCTTCTAAGGCCTTCTGAATCTCAGTCTGGCTTTTGAAAGGATACATCATCTCTTTGTTGTTAGTTGCCACCCATGCCTTCTTGGCCTTCTGACAATTGAGGAGATCATGACCAAAAATGCCACATTTGATACACGATGGAGGTTTTTCTTGGTACTCAACTGCAACCACAGCAATGGACCCATCCTCCATTTTAACATCAATGGTCCTTGGGTAATCTCCCATGACTTTTAACTCAACACATATCCTAGCAAAACTGATTTTCTGCATTCCTTCAGTTATAGTATCAGCATACATTGGTATTCCAACTGAGCTAGCCACATAGCTCAGCCCCTCCTCTGTCCATAACTGGACAGGAATGTCATGAAATTTTACCCAGACAGGAATCACAGAAGTGGAGTCTTTGCTGAAAGAGAAGTTTGGAGCCCATTTTTGGATGATAAATGGGTTCCCCACAAAATTCCATGGGCCATTGTCAATTACCTCATCCCTCATATTAGCATTATCAAACATAAAGAAATAGAAACCATTGTTGTGACCCACAATCTGTTTGAGGCCAAACTTGTTCCATAACTTATGTGCTATATTGCAAACTAAGGTGTAAGGTAATTTCCTTCCCAGAAAGCAACCCACCATGCTATTCTCCCATTTAGCATATCCATTAGCTGCTATCTCCACTGGAGAGGCCACAGTGATCCTGTTACCAGAAATAGAGGGGGGATGATATGTGAGTCGAAGCTTGGGGCATCTTTTATTGGAAACAACATCCTTCCAAGATTTCTCCACAGCCTTGGGGGAGCTTGGAATAGGTCCACTTCCAATACCATCCCCTGCTTCTTGCCTTATCCCTCTCTTAACTCCATCCCCAATAATGGAGGAGTCCTTGCTTTCATTTATGGATCTTCCATGTTGCAGAACATCCTCATACGAGAACCCTTTATGCTTCATGAATTCCTTGTACATCTCTACAATCTTAGAGTCCTGAATCGTATCTTCTAAGGCAACAATTTGTCCCTCTTCATTTTCTTCCTTGTCAATTGAATCTTGAATATCAATCGGATCAGACTCCATTCCCAGGCCGCTATCTTGATTGGAGGGAAATCTCACTGCATCAAAAGGAACAAATCTAGCAACTTCCAAAGGGGGGGTACGCCTCTGGGAGTTCCCATCCGTGTGCGAGGACTTTTGGGAAGGGATAGGGTTACGAGCCCACCCACCACGAATGGCCGGAGGTAGTTTGTTCATGGTAGCTTATAGGTTAAGGTGGCCGGAGGTAGAATGATAGGGTAAGGCGGTGGTCGTTTTAGGGTTGTATTTGATTGAAGGTTTTTTAGAGAGAAGCGGGAGCATTTTCAAGTTTTTAGATTTCATCTTTTTAGCATGATGATATTCATAACTGTCATACTTTTTATTCATCTGTTAATCATATAGAACCGGGCCCTGACCCGTTTACATTTCTTATTGGATATGCATCTTGTCTCCGCTCAGGTACACCGCCGCAAGGATGCCTGATTTGAATTCCTATTTCGATGTCCTCGGCGAACCGTAATGCATTGCGGGTATTACGGGATACATTTGGTATAAACGTTTTCCTTTTTGTAATCTAGCTAAGATCGAGTCTCTTTTACTCGGGCGAGAGGCCCAAGCTTGATTAATGTAATGTATTATATAAATTTATTGAATTTGTTTAACAATGTTGTATGTATCAGCGGACCGATAACATATTGTGTCCTCTTATTTGTCACTTGTTATTATAGTAATATACGTATCCATGAGGTTTCCCTTATCTTTTCAGGAATTGGGTTGTTTGTTTTTCCTTTATTTACTTTAAATTCAAAATTTTGGCAACCTATTTTCTAAAATTTTGGGTGGTTATCCCGGATACTCTATATTTTATTGTGATACTGAGAATGATTCCATCTATGATTCATGTTATATTGGAGTATTGGGCTAGCCACCCCTTATTTTGGTGAGTGGGTTGTCACAGATGGTATCAGAGCATCAGGTTCTAGAGTCCTTAGGAATCTGTGTGAACGCCTTATGTCTTCAGGATTGATTTTAACTTGACATAGAGCCTTAGGATTAAGATCGTTGATTTCTTTAGTGAGATCTCGTTCTTCTGCCATGAGGTAAAATTTTAGAATCTTATGCCCATTCGTGTGAGAACAATAGGTCGATTGAAGACGGGCGTCATGGGGAGGATTTTTGAGAACTGTAAATTGAAGTCGGGGATGAGGACCGCTTTGGAGGTCGCTCCCTTTTTGTAGCATTTTCTTATCTTGCTACTACGACTACTAATTTCAGTTGATGTAGTTTTCTCAAGTACCACAAGAAGTAGAAAGTGGTACTAAGCTTGAGAATTCAAGCGATGTTAAATTGAAGTGGAGAAGTGCCCTGAAGTAGAATGGAGGAAAATCCTTCACCCGTAGGAGTAGTACTGAGATGGTGAAAATGTGGTCACCATATTCGTGGGTGCCGAAAATTTGGCCCATGGAGAAGCCCGGTGGACACTTGCAACAGCGAGTTTCTCTGGGAAAACTGGACTGATGAGACGGTGGGCTCTCAAATGTTCACACAATGCTCGGTTAAAGGCCGACAGTGTGGTGTTGTACGGTTAGGGAGACTGTGCACCATAAAATGATAGGTTCCAGGACAAGTGTCACTAACACTTCTGAAGGAATTGTGTACATGGAAACCCTATTGTGGATATTTATTTTTTATTTTTTTTTGGGAAATTGAATATATAAAGAAAAAACTAAGAATTTACAGATGAGAAAACCTCAATTGAAGAAAAGGAACCCCGGGGCATACCCCAAAGGCAAACAAACACCAAGACAGAAGCCTAACAAGACTAATCCTTAGAAAAGAAGCCTATCTTCAGGAATGTTCCAATACATACAAGCCATCCAGTTAGCATAGCTCCTTCTGTCCTTTTTCCACGTAAGCACTTTTGCTCTAACCATGTTTTCAATGCCCTTCACAATGGAGTCAAGGGAATTGGAGACATGCTTGAAGCATCTAGCATTCCTTTCCAACCATATGCAGTAGATAGTAGTAGTAAAGGATAAGGATCTTATCTTATCACATAGGGTCTTCGTAGAGTGGTTAACAATAGCCATATCCACCTCACTATTTAAATCCTGGGTATCCCTATAGCATTGGTTTCTAAGCAACACCTCTTGCCATATACTTTTACTAAGGCTGCACTGAGAGAACAAATGGTTATATGTCTCCCTCTCATTTCCACATAACTCACAAAGGTCATCCAGAGAAACCCCCCATTCATGTAACTTAACTTTAGTGTTGATGGCCCTTCTAATCATCAGCCAAGTAATGAAAGAGCACTTAGGGATGCAAACCTTACTCCACACAAACTTGCTCCAGTTAACCATAGGCTTATGGGCCTTTAAAAGCTCCCAAGCTGAAGCTATGGAGAACTTCCCATTATTTGAGGGCAGCCACACAACATTATCATTTGCATCATGAATAGTAGGAAGAATAGCATTCTTAACATCATTCAGCTCCCAAGTCACAGTTGAAGGCCATCTCCACTCCAATTGGTGGATAAAATCAGAGACTTTTGCTTTTAGATTACTAGCAGAGTCATACACAATGTTTCCCCCATATAGGGGATGCAACGGGCCATTTGGGTGCCAATTATTAAACCACATAAAAGCATGATTTCCATTCCCTATGATCGTCTTGATTTTACTTCTAAACTTCTCTCTACTCTTGAGGATTTTCCTCCAACTCCATGAAGAATCGTTTGGGATACTCAGAGCCCAGATGCTCCTTCCTTTGATCTTGTAAGTGTTGCACCATTTGATCCATAGGTTGTCCTTCTTACTACATTGATTCCATAAGTGTTTAGCCATAGCTGCTCTGTTCCAAGTCTCTAAACACTTGATATTTAGCCCCCCCTCATCCAGAGATACACAAATATCCTTCCAAGCAACTTTAGCCCCTTTGCTATTAGCCTCATCCCCTTTCCATAAGTAATTCCTCATAATTTGCTCAATTTTTTTAATGATACTCATGGGCAGGATAAAAATGCTTGACCAATACACTTGGATGCTGAAAATCACAGTCTTCACAAGGAGGAGCCTACCTGCAAAACTCAGGAATTTATTAGTCCAACATCTGGTTCTCATAGTAATCCTATCCACCAAGTGAGAGCAATCATCCTTCTTCAACCTAGTAGTAATGAGAGGAACCCTGGGGAGGACTCATTGAAATAAGGAAGAGGAGGCTGAGAGCGTAGCCTCTTTTACTGAGAGAGTAAGAGGGATTGCGTGGGCAATTGATGTCAGCTAGAGTCAGAATAATGGCTATGATGTGGAGTGTATGACCACTCATTTTAAACTTCGTTAAGTGGAAAATGAGGGCAAGAGTAAAGTGCCTGGTTGGGGAGTTGGTGGAAATAATGTTGGTACGTGTAAGGCTCGAATATAGAGTCTGAGAACCATTAGTATTGATTCGGAGTGCTTGGCACAAATTATGGTGGGAATTCCACCTTATAGGTGGGTGGTGCATTACTTAGGATAAGGTTTAGTAGTATTGTATCTACGATAGATTCGGGTGTGTACATTGAGCTTTTAGTAGTATTTACGCTATTATAGAAGGGTAATGATATGACTTCCGTGGTATGGAAGTTCTATCTTTTCTTCACTCGTTAGGAAGCGAGTGATGATATTTTAAATGTATATGTATCATATGTGTTACTTGCATTATGTGTCCCTTGGTATAGGCGCTCTATTGTTTGTTTGCACTGTATGTGAATGTTATGACTTATCTCCACGACCAACAAAGTTAAGTAGTAATGCATGGTTAGAGCAAAAGCTCTCACGTGGAAAAAGGACAGAAGGAGTTATTCTAACTGGATGGCTTGTATGTACTGGAACATCCCTGAAGATAAGCTTCTAGTTTAGGCTTTGTTTGGTTCCTGCCTGGTTGGCCTGTTTGCCTGTGGGGTATGCCCTAGGGTTTTCTTGTTTTGTGGAGGGGTTTCTTCCTCTGTAATTCTTTTGGTTTTTTTATATACAATTAAATTCCCCCCCAAAAAAAAAGTAGTAATGCATAGGAGGGGTTCCTTATTTGGATTCCGCTTTTGCGGGACGCTCCACGCGTGAACCTTAACGACGTTGGGAGTGGGGAGATGTTATTTTTCCTTTTCTCTTATTTTATGTATAATACGCGGGTAAAGATACTTTGGTTGGCTTGGGGTGATAGCAAGAAAATAAAATTGTAAGGCTATCTCACTTCTAGTTCGAAATGGAACTAGTTATTTTATAATTTCTCTCCTGGATACAGGTTGAGACTTTATAGAGGTGGATCGAGGTAGGTAGGAGATTTTTGTTATTCGTTTAGTTATCTTGTGTGAGTGTTTGATTGTTTGTTTGTCTTGTTTATGCATGTTACGCTTATCTCCATGACCAACTAGTTAAGTGGGCATGTGTCAGAGGGGTTCATTGTTTGGATTTCGCTTTGCGAGACACTCCGCCGCATGAACACTTAACGATGTTGTGAGTGGAGAGGCGCTACTCTTTTTCTTTCTTTTATTTTTCTGTTGCTAGAAGTTGGGTTGAAAGGTTTAGCCGAGAATCACGTAGAAGAGTGATTAAGGGCTATTAAAGTGCGAGATAAAAGCACTGTATATAGTTCTCTCCTCTGATCGATTTGAGGGAGACTGAGATAAGAAGTCGAATTGAGACTTCGGGTTATGCCATGATAAGAGGGCTATTTGAAAAGATGTATATATGTCATGGGATAGAATTTGTAAGACTTCACAGAAAGTGAATGTCTGGCCAGTTAAAACCTTTAATGATGCTATGGTAAGGCGTAAAAGTAGAATTTTGTTAATAGAATTGTAAGTTAAAATTTACCGATCCCGATTATGTGTCTTAGATCGTCATATCTCGATGACCAACAATGCGAGGTAGTAGTGTAACGGGAGGGTTCCTTGTCTGGATTTCGCTTCGGCGAGACGTCCCACGTACCTGAGCGAATGTCGGAAGTTGAGTAAGGTCTTGGGCACTAGGGATATATTTAGTATTATATGCTTACGATTTAGGTATGATATATATATATAGACCTTAGGATTTTTAGGATGTAAGACCTTGAGGGTAAGTGGCGTTAGTTTAGAATGGTTGTTAGGAGTTGACCCCGAATAAGTTGTGGGTTAACTCTATAAGGGATTAGATCCCTAGGAACGAGATTTATGGGGTCTTGAGAGATTTGGTAGGCTCGGTCGAAGGAGATGAGGCCTTTCTTAGAAATAATGTTACGTTGGTAACTTCACTTCCGGGAAGTTATAAAGGACGGGTGGACCCTCACTCCTGAGCCCATGATAGTAAGCTCGAGAGTGAGTTTAATGAATAAGTTCCTGCCAGGATTGGGGAGTAATAATACTGGAGCATAGACCCATTGTTTATGCGTCTCACAAGCTTAAACTTGTGGGAAGTATTATCCCATGCTTGAATTAAAATTCATCGTGGTAGTGAACCACCTTAAATAGATAAGGCACTACTTCCTGGGCAGAAAAGTTGGTCCTTCTCATAAGCAACAAGTTGTTGCAATACGTTGTGGGAGGAATCGAGTTGGTGCTCGGAGTTCAGAAGAACTAGTGATTGGATATTTTCTCATTCGCTAAGGGAATGCGATTGGGGTAGTGGATGTGTTGAGTAGAGAACTCGTCAGAGATAATGGTAATGGCATGGAAGGCCAAGTAGAGTGAGAATGACTAGGAAGACTCGGTAGCAAGAGCATTTATGTCTGTGATTGACCATTTCACCTACTCGTGTAAAGAGAGTAGTAGTGGAACGAAGAAGGGTGTCCATAGACGTTTGCATTGAATTGCCGACATCGAACTGGTCATGATCCCATTTGAGAAAATTGTTGATCGTTGACCCAATCGTTGCATTTCTGGCCATCATGGATGGACTACATGTAGAAGAGTACATCCCATTCTCGATGGAGGAATGGTAGAACTATAGGAGGTGCCTATTAAAATAGTAGTGCACCGAGACTAGATATTCATGTCGAAGGATTGATAAAAGTTTCCATGAAGAAATGGGAACCGTATGGAAGGGAGTATATTTTACCACCCTAAAGTGGATAGAAATGGGGAAGGTTAACCCAATATCGAAAGGCATATCTTGAACGTACGCCTTGGGATTTATGGATGGACGGGAATAATAACTTGTGTGGAAGGAAATTTCCCATACAAGGATTTAGATCATTTCCTAAGGCATGGCATTGTGAGTGGCCTTGGGTAGCCGGTTGAGTAATTTTCATACTCGTTGAATGGGGCCAGTGAATAATTGGTTCCTTGAACTTGGAATAGTTCCGGAATATTTCTTTAAGGAGTGGGATTTTGAGCCATATGTTCAAAAGGGATACACCTACGTGAAGAGAGGTTGACAAGTGCTGGAGTTAAGCTACTTAGAGTTGGTATGGGTACCCCGCGGTGAGATGTAACATGATTCTGGAGGTTAGGCTAATTGTGTCGAGTCATGTGGGCACCGTCTTCCACCGTAGGAAGCTAGAATTGATAGTTAGCGAGGAACGCTTTGTGCTATGCTAGAGCACAAATGATGTAGACTGAGATCGATGGGGTCGACCTTAGTCTGGGTCCATTTGGGACGCCCCAGTAACGAGTGGTTAGTGTAGGATGGTAGAATCCAAGTTTAGAATAGTCTACCCTTTCTACCTATTGGGTACTCCCAAATTTTGGGGGCAAAATTCCCTCATAAGGGGGGGAGTATGTAACAACCCTCAAATTAGGGAGGCTCATTTTATACTAATCTTACCTCATGAGGTAATTATACAAAATGTGGGGACTGGAGTAAATATTAATTGAATGAATTGAAAGTTAATATTTACTAGATTGATGCATATTTATTGTATGTGAAAGTAAATACCATCAGGTTGCATGTTTATAGTGTCATGTAATTTAAAACGACATTTTGGTTTAAATAAAATTGGAACTGGATATAATGTATAAAATTTTCGGATGCCAGTTTAGAGGGTGTAGTTAGTCTCGGAAGGTGCGAGACAGTCAAAATAAGTGCCATATTGTATTTTTGGATTTCGGGCACTTTTATCCGGATTTAACTTAAACGCGTATTTGGGAGTCATTTTAATGTGGTGTTAACCATTTAAGTTTGGAGTTTTAACTTAAGCCACGATTTAGTCTTCTAAATCCCCTAATTCCCTAAATTATGTCTTAAACATAGAGAGAAAAAGGAGAGAAAGAAAGAAGAAGAGAAAAGAGGAGAAAGAAGAGAAAAATGAAGATTGAAGATGGATTGATGCTCCTACTCAAAGAAATCTGATATTTCCTACATCAAGGCAAGTTTTCAACTTGCTAATATGTGATTTAAGATGTATAAATTGTATGATTAGTTGTGTATGTATATTTATGGTTTAAATGAGGAAATTGTGGGAATTAAACCCTAATCTTAGTTTTGATGATAAAATTGTGGATTTTAGTAGTTAGTAATCATGTTGGGATGATTTTGGGTAGATAATTATTGTTGGTTGTGTGTAAAAATGGAAGCGATTTGAGGTTTGGGAAATTAGGGCTCAAAACACTTAGAACAAAACTAGGAAATTCTGCAGAACCGAATCGATTAGGCCTGGCCGAATCGATTCGCCTTGAGACAGTCTCCAGGTTGCAATTATGCAGAAGGCAGGTTTTCTTGACTGAATCGATTCGTTTTCCTTAATCCAAATTGATTCGGCTAGGCCGAATCGATTCGGAAGCCTTGCAATTTTTGAGAAATTTTCTTAGTTTAGTTCTAATTAATTTTCTTTAAGTCCCTAGACTTAAAGAAACCTTTTCTAATGAAGTAAACTAAGTGTCCTAGAGTTTTAATTGAGTTAGTTACTTTCCCTACACTAGGAATGAGTTATGTGGGGACTTTTCCGGGGATATGCCAATTGATGTTAGGGCATTCTTTTTCTAGTTAATTATTATGAAACTAGGATTCCTAGAGTTATGTTTGGGAGACTTTTGGAGCTCAATGGAGCTACATTAATCTTGATGGTTTATATTAACACCATAAAAGTAAGTTGGGAGTATAAATTGAAAGTTCATTCACTCCTTTGAGGCATGATAATATTGGGGTTTTAAAATAATACCCTACAATGTTTGGAGGTAATTAAGAGTTTAAATTACTCCTTTGAGGTTGTAGAAACAATATAATTTATCGTATGGCTCCAGATAATAAGTTATATTATTCACAAAAAGTAAATGGTAATGGTTTCGGATAAAATGAAACATATACATGGAAATGAAACGGAAATGGTAATGATGATGGTAAATGATAATTTACTTAATCGGGAATATGGTAAATGCTAATTTATTTGATACACACCTCTCTAAATGACATCATAAGGGAAGTTCGCGCGCTTGGTGATGCCCCCTGGCTAATGAATGCAGGGTGGATATAATCCATAGGCCATATGAGCGATATGTTATGTTTTCTGCGCTGGTGAGGAGATTCCGGGTGTGGTCTTGACTCTCCCGCATGCATATACCTATAACGCAATACGTCGGTAAGCGGCCATTTTGGGGAGCGCCCAGTGGGGAAACTCGGAGGGGCGGTCTTAGAATCGTTATATGTATATAAATATAACTATTCATAATCAAGTGGGACTTGATGTATGAGATATGCCATAAAGAGAATGATGAAGTGCCACAAAGAGCACAATGAAATGCCATAAAGAGCATTTGTTGATAATGATATTCCTGCTAAGGAATGGTAATGCCAGGATGGGCATGTAATTGAAATAAAAAGGCCACAAAGAGCTTAAAATTGAGATAAAAGCCATAAAGAGCTTATATTTATAGTTATAATTACCTGATAAGGAATAAACTATGAAATGAATCGGTGTATTTAATGGAAGTATTTATTTATGTTTATCTTTATTTTCCCCTGCTTAGTTAAATTAAATTCATGCTTTTCTTCTTTTCCTTGGCTTATGTTTAGAACTGTGTAGATAGATTTCATCTTTTTATCATGATGATATTCATAACTATCATACTTTTTATTCATCTGGTAATCATAGAGAACCGGGCCCTGACCCGTTTACATTTCTTGTTGCATATGCATCTTGTCTCCGCTCAGGTACTCCGCCGCAAGGATGCCTGATTTGAATTCCTATTCCGATATCCTCGGCGAGCCGTAATGCATTGCGAGTATTACGGGATACATTTGGTATAAACATTTTCCTTTTTGTAATCTAGCTAAGATCGAGTCTCTTTTACTCGGGAGAGAGGCCCAAGCTTGATTAATGTAATGTATTATATAAATTTATTGAAATTGTTTAACAATGTTGTATGTATCAGCGGACCGATAACATATTTGGTCCTCTTATTTGTCACTTGTTATTATAGTAATATACATACATCCATGAGGTTTCCCTTATCTTTTCAGGAATTGGGTTGTTTGTTTTTCCTTTATTTACTTTAAATTCAAAATTTTGGCAACCCGTTTTCTGAAATTTTGGGTGGTTATCCTGGATACTCTATATTTTATTGTGATGCTGAGAATGATTCCATCTATGATTCCTGTTATATTGGAGTATTGGGCTGGCCACCCCTTATTTTGGTGAGTGGGTTGTCACAGAGGTATGGTTCCAAACCTCCCCCAAAATCAAGGACACACATGCGTAGCATATCCTCCAACATCTGATTGGTACGCTGTGTTTGTCCATCTTTCTGTGGGTGATAAGATGAACTTAACCTCAACTCTGTACCCATGGCCTCCTGAAAGCTCTCCCAAAAACGCGACATGAAAATCTTATCTCTATCTGACACAATATCCAGGGGCACCCCATGTAATCTGACAATCTCAGTAATGAACAACTGAGCATACTGGCCCATGGTATGGTTTATCCGTACTGGCAGAAAATGAGCCACCTTGGTCAAACGGTCCACAATTAGCCAGATGGAGTCGTGGCCTCACTGTGATGTAGGCAACCCAGTAATAAAATCCATAGAAATACTCTCCCACTTCCACGCGGGGATTTCCAACGACTGAAGCAACCCCGACGATTTCTGGTGGTCCACCTTTACCAGCTGGCAAGTAGAACACTTGGACACGAACTCAACAATGTCCTTTTTCATCTCACTCCACCAGTATTGTCGCCTCATATCCTGGTACATCTTATCTCCCCTAGGATGCACCACAAATCAGGACCCGTGAGACTGGGTCATAACTGCATGACGTAAGTCTGCTCCTTTTGGGACTACCAATCTCCCATTAAACCTCAAATCTCTATCGGAACTAACAGAATAGGACTCAGCACCCACAGCCAAAAGCCGTACAATCTGCTCCTTACAAAATGAGTCCGCTGTCTGTGCCTGTATTACATTCGTAACAATATCGGGTGTCACTGTCATGACAGATATGAAGGAATGGGCTACTGCATCCTGGTGACCCAACTCTTTCCACTTTACTCTCCAGATGTCTGCTACATCGTCTATCGGTCTACGACTCAACGCATCAGCAACTACGTTGGCCTTCCCCGGATGGTACTGTATATCGAACTGATAGTCCTTCACAAACTCTAACCACTTGCGCTGATGCATATTCAGCTCTCGCTGAGTGAACAAGTACTGCAGTGACTTGTGATATGTGAACAAGAAAAATTTCTCCCCCAATAAATAGTGTCTCCATATCCTCAATGCAAAGACGACCGCTGCTAACTCTAGGTCGTGTGTGGGGTAATTTCTCTCGTATGGCTTAAGCTTGCGGGAGGCAAAAGCTATAGCCTTCTCCTCCTGCTGAAGTACTCCCCCGAGTCCCTGTAAGGAGGTGTCGGTGTAAAACCAGATACTCCACGCCCGACTTAGGTAAAGCAAGGACTGGTGCTGAAGTAAGCTTGTCTTTCAGCTCGTCGAAAGCCAATTGACAAGTATCGTCCCAAACATATGGTACCCCATTGCGAGTCAGGTTTGTCAGTGGACCCGCTATATTGGAGAACCCTCGAATGAATCTCCTGTAGTACCCGGTTAACCCCAAGAAACTACGTACTTCCGTCGATGTCGTGGGCTGTCCCCACTCCCTCACCGCTGACACTTTGCTCGGGTCAACCGCTATCCCCTATTCAGAAACAACATGCCCCAAGAACTGTACTTGCCGTAACTAAAACCCACACTTCTCGTACTTAGCATACATCTGATGCTATCGTAGAGTTTGAAGAACCTGCCTTAAGTGCTCAGTATGCTCTTCCTCAGTGTGTGAATATACCAGGATGTCATCTATGAAGACGATGACAAACTGATCTAAGAACCCTTTGAACACTCGGTTCATCAAGTCCATGAATATGGCTGGAGCATTTGTGAGTCCAAATGGCATCACTCTAAACTCATAGGACCCATATCTCATCAAGAAAGCAGTCTTCGAAACATCCTTCTCCCTAATACGTAGCTGATGGTATCCTGACCTCAAATTTATCTTGGAAAAAAAGTTGCTCCCCTCAGCTGGTCGAACAGATCATCGATTTGAGGCAACGAATATTTGTTCCGTATCGTGACCTTGTTCAGCTCCCCGTAGTCCACACATAGCCTCAGTGAACCATCTCTCTTTTTCACAAACAACACTGGAGCGCCCCAAGGTGAGGTACTCCTATGAATGAAGCCCTAACCTAACAGCTGCTCTATCTGATCTCGTAACTCTCGCATCTCCGCCGGAGTCGTACGGTATGGAGCACGTGCTATCGATCGAGTATCCGGTAACAAATCTATGACAAAATCTATCTCTTGACTAGGGGGTAGGCCTGGTATCTCCTAAAATACATCAGAATACTCACGAACAACTAGGATTGAGTCTAAGGTAATCATGACCTCTTTAGAAGTATCCTCCTCTATATAATACAAATGAGCGGTAGAGCCTCCCTCTAGGCAAGGCATCACCACTACAAACATCTCCTGCCCCGGAATGGCAAAGACAATACTCTCACTGAAACAATCTATCATGGCTCTGTATGCTGCGAGCCAATCCATACCAATAATAATGTCGTGCTCATGCATATTTAAGACTAACATGTTTGCTGGTAATATCAAGCTACCAATCTCTACTCCCATACCCCGGCATATAAAGAAAATTAATGATCCATTTCCCAGTGGTGAGTCTACACATGTCACAGTGCTCTCTGCTGTGGCTAATAACCGTAAGGCCTTTGCAAAATGAGTAGCTATAAAATAGTGTGTTGCCCCAGTATCAAATAAAACCCGACCCATAGTACCATGGATAGGAAACGTACCCTCAATCGCGAGAGGCGCCTGTGGAGCTGCTTCCTGGTGGACGTTATAGACACGTCCGTATTATAACTACCCCTGCTGTACCGGAGAAGATGGAATGGCAGGTAGGGCTGGTACCTGAGCTGGTGCTGGGAGGCGGCTGGAAAAAGTGGCCTCTGTGGCTCATTACGAGCACCCTACTACTGTGGGGCCCTATCACCCTCTGGACAATCCTGGCGCCTGTGGCCATTTTTACCACACCCGAAGCATCGGCCCCTAGAATTTTCTCCCCTTTGTCCCTGCTGATTACTGCCCTACTGGCCGTTACCACCCCGCCATTGGCCCTATTGGCCCTGCTATAAATGTTGTTGGCTCTGATGGCCCTACTGCCGACCCTGCGGCTGACGATGTTGGCCCTGCTGGCCCTGCTGATTAGGTTGGCCCTGCTGACACTGCCTAAATCCCCCAAATCCCTGCCTAGAGTCACCTGATCGAAACCGCTTGGCAGGGTCCCCCTGATGGGAACTCTGCTCTTGCTGACGAGTCTGTCCCTGAGATGTCGGTTCTCCAATAGCACGACTACCCCCTGTCCTTCCCTACTAGCTGGACTCTCCTGCTCGTTTGCTTCCCTACAGATGGAAGCGGTGATCTTAGCAGTGTAGCAAAGCAGCATTGAGTACATCCGTGTAGGTACTCAGTGACAAATTGCCTATGAGGTGCTGATGGATCCTCCAAGCCAACCCTTCCACAAACAACAGTATCTTCTTTCCCTCAGTGGGTGCCTCATCTTGCACTATAGTGAGAAGTCTTGTGAACTCCTCTTCATACTCAGCAACAGTCGAATTCTCCTGTTTCAGACTCAGTAATTTCCGCCTCATCTCAGTCTGCACGGTGGATGGGAAGTATTTGCTGTCAAACTGCATCCACAATGACAAAATAGTGATAACATCCCTCTCCTTTAAGGTGGTAGTGGATTCCCACCAATGCAAAGAGGCCCCCACTAGCTTAAAGGATGCCAACAACTATTCCTGTACGTCCGTGCACTCGTACATGCGCAAATGCCTCTGGATATCTTTCTTCCATTGGCTGGCTACAATAATATCCGAACTACTCGCAAACTCTGGGGAATGCGCCTTCTGGAAGGCATCCCTAACTCGCTCCCATACAGATGGAAGCTGTGCTGGTACCAACACCACTGCCTGAACCTGGGGTGGAGCCTGCTGCACTACCACTAGCGCGACATTCACCGCCTGAGCAACGATAGCAGCTACCTTGGTTGCGTTCATCATTCCCTGAGTCGGAGCTACTGGCTACCCGGCCTGGGCACGCCTATCCTTAAGTGCGCATCCCGGAGGCATCTGAAACGTAAATAAGTTCTATTAGTCTACAGTTATTATCAAATCTCAAATAGCTGAAGACGTAATTATAAAAGCAAGAATACAAAAATCCTAAAATAGGGCTCTATAGCAAGAACGCTAAGCTGAAAGCGAAATAAGCCATACAGATCCTAAAGGACACTAGAACCTGATGCTCTGATACCACCTGTGACACCCCGCCTAATTAAATACCGGGTGATCAGTTCTTTATTAAATTATAACCAAGGTGAACGGTTGGTTCATTATTAGCATCACTGTCGCAAAAATAACTTTTCCAATTGAACAACGTAAATAATTAAGCTAAGTGACAAAACCATTTTTTTAAGACATCGATTTCCAAAATTTCATTACATAATCCATAGTTTAAGAATCACCCAACAACTATACTAGAAGAAATGAACCAAAAAATTAAACATCCAACTAATTAATTCCAACTTTAAAACTTCAAGGAATAAACATCATGACAATAACCATCACAAAATATAAATACTGGAACTAAATAAATAACAATCTCTGATAAAACCAACTGAATAATGGAAAAGGGCGACACATGCCTAACTGAACAAATTAAGGCTAGAAGTGGAATCGATAATGAGGTCGTTTAAGCAAGAGTCCTGCAACTCCCACCTAAGCTGCAGGACGTTCCATCCAAAGGATCCTATGCAAGACGCCCCTGTGGCTGGGCACCTGTAACATATACATATATATACAAGAGAGAAGAGAAAATAGGAAACAGGTCAGAGCCTGATTGTAAAACAGTTTAAAATTAGTTTAGCAAGTATTTAAAATGCTTACCAGCTAATGCAACCATCATATTAGTGCAACACTCCCTTGAGAAATTCTCACCTCTCTTCTAATGTGCACACCTATCGAACTAATAGTCCCAACAGTTTAACTTATCTTAAGTTACTCACAAGATTTCATGCCGTCAATTTCTAATGTTAAGAAAGTTAATTTTATGTAACGGCAAAGTTCTCACATAAGCCCCATTTTATTATAAAGTTCTCAGTATCGCCTTAAACCTTTCAAACACGTATACTCAAGCTGAATTAATTATTCATTACTTACCTACCTTTAATCACAGTAGATAGTTCCCAAATTTCAAGTTTAAATATATGTATATATATATATATATATATATATATATTAAATACTCATATAATATATATATTCTAACGGCACCCCACATAAAATTTATGGTGCGGGCATACTCTGCTATCCAGTCCCCGTATCACTCGTACTAGGGGAAATACTAGTTCGGAATCACTCTCGAACTGTATTAACACAAAACACATACAAATTGAGGTGAATCATAGTTCCAAGTCACTAAGAGGTCAGCACATACCCTCACGTCTCTTTGGACCGTCTGACTATCGATTCGATAGCCTGTACCAAGGATTCCTATGTTCTAGGGTACGAGTCAATATCCCCCAGAAAGGTCCCATCGAGATAAAACTATCCCCGCGTGATAACCTCGGGGATAGCAAGTAGCGAGGGCATGATTTTCACACGTATATAGTATATACATAAACACAGTCATATATGTATACTACCATTCCCATATCAAATTAGGTACACTCTCATGACCCATACTTATGATATTTATTCTTATTACACATTACTAGGTTATCACATATAACGGTTTGTCTCTTATTCTTATCAATGGGATTATTCCAACTTACTACGTAACACTCGAGAATTCCTATCTCCCCAAGTGTAATTTCAGTAGGCACTCATTTATTTTACAACGTAACTTCCTTACGAGTCTCACCCTTTAACACATGTTCCCATTGTCCCTTATGTGTAAAACACCCCCATGAAATGTTAATCTCGTCTTACATTAAAGGTTCCATATTTTTATAAAGTCTTACTGGTCTTCTTTATATCCCAAAATGTTCTAACGTTACTATTCAAGAATGTCTAATCATTTAAGTTGGAATAACCTATAAAAAGGGAAATGTGAGTTTTGCAGGAGGGGTCGATCAATGCTTCGATCGATCAATAATCTTGGGTCGATCGATCGATCAAGCAGGTATGGCAAATCTGCAGAATTTCCAGTTACGGGTTTCTTCTTCCAAAATCATCGAACCAATATATTTGACTACCAAACTCCCAAAAATTTATACTACAAGTGTTATATCCTCAAATAAGTGGTATTCTACATCAGGCATGCGGATTTTCATCATGAATAACGAATTAAATGGGGCATAATCCATAAAAATATCAAGAACCCTAATATTTTCTTTGTTTAGTTTCTTCCCATTCTTTAACCAGATTTCATACTCCTAATTTACTGTAATTTCTTGGTTCAACCTCTACATGTGAATTTGATTTCCAGAATACATCTACTACCTATACATCATGCAAATCCAAGTTTCCCAAATAGGTTTTTCTTTCCCCAAAACTAGTCCCAATCAATCCTAGACTAATATTATTAAAGCATTAACTGAAATAGAGCAAGATAGATACTTGCCTGGGAATTCTTGGTTCAGATTTGTGGAGAGATTGGTGTGGTTGCGATCCTCGTAGCTCGATCTAGAGTTTAGCGGCGACGGCGATGCAAACGGTGGAGTTCTTGGCCTAGAAATCCTTGGAAAGCTTCTCCTCTTCCTCTCCAATGGCCGTCTTTGGTTTATGGTTATTCTAACCCTTGAAGATGACTCCTACCATCTGATATACTCTTATAATTTTCGTGGGTTTTCATGCCCCAAAATGAAAAATGTCCAAAACACCCTCTCGGGATATTAATTAGGCTTAAAAATGCCCCGAGACCCAAACTAAACCCCCGGGTACATTATTTTGACTATCTCGACCCTTTCGGACACATTGATGCACTCAAAATGACCATACAGGTGACTTATAATTTATTCAATTTTAATAGTTTGAATTTAATCCCGACACGACAAGCGCGTCCTGATAAATTTCCAAAATTACCAAATTAGATTCTCGTGATAATTTTACTAATCACAATTACACCTCTTACTTTACTCACAAGGTAACTTATAACAAAATTCCAATAATTTGCTCTCATCACGCTAGTAAGTATTTAATTGATTTTTTGGATTAATATTAAATTAATATCTCTAATTAAATTTAATAAATCCCCAAAATAAAAAGTCATAAAAATACGGGGTATTACAATTCATTTACCCTAAGGGGGTAGCCTATTGGAATTTGGACTATAACCTCACAAGCTCAAGAGTTTGAATCCTCTTAGGCGACCTCCCAAACTTTGTTCTCATCCGTGTGAATTGGACGGTGTAAACGTACCCTTGGGGATTAGTTAGCTGATTATCCTGGGTACATAGTCATAAAAAATGGAAAATAAATGAACAATCATTTATCATTGATTACTTGGATAGTTGTTTGTTATCTAACAGTCTTTTGAATGTTGCATTTATTTTAGTTCATTTCTATCTCTACAGATTAGGAAAATAAAGGGATTGAAGCAGAAGAAATCACATTTGATGGAGATCCAGGTCAATTTTGGGACCATTGCTCAGAAAGTGGATTTTGCTTGTGGCTTTTTGAGAAGCAGGATCTTGTGGATGCCATTTTCCATAAGGATGAGATGATTGACATCATTGGTGTGACAAAGGGTAAAGGTTATGAGGGTGTCATTGTAATACCCCGTATTTTCCGTGATATTTATTTTTGGGGATTAATTGAATTAAATGTTTATTAATTGGAAATTAATCCGGATAAAACTATTAACGAGATGTGAGTTAGTATTTTATTATAATGTGTATACTTGGCATTATATGAATATGGGTAATATTGAAATTGTCACGTGATTGAAATACTGCAATTTGGGAATTTTGTTTGACGCGTGTGACCGCCACATCATGGTATTTTATTATTAAATTATAAAGTGAATTTTAGTTCCATTAACCGTATGGTCGTTTTGAGTGCGCCAACGCGTCCGGAAGGGTCGAGATAGTCAGAAAACACTAGCCGAGGGTTTAGTTTGAGTCCCGGGTCATTTTTGGGTCATACCGGTAACTTATAGGGGCATTTTGGTAATTTGCATTTTTGGGAATTAAAAAGTGACGAAAATTGGAATTACAATCTGACTATTTCCTCAACCCACTTAACCCACTAACTACACTATGTGACAATATGGGCTACGGGAGAAGTTGATATACCATTCTAACTTACCAAAAACCATAAACAGATCTCCATACTCCATTATCTTCAACCTTGGGAAGAGCTTGAGAGAGGGAGAGAGAAGGAAGAGAATTCTGCAGAAAAACAGAGGGAGAACAACCTAACTTCAAGATTCTACACCAAATTCTGAGATAAATTAAGGCAAGTGATTTAAACTCATTTGATTCAAGATATGTTTTCATGTTTAGGAATTTTCGAACTTGTTCTTGGGAGATGATTTAGACCCATAAATTGGAAGTTAAAATCTTGGATATATGTTAGGAATTGCATGTAGCAATATTCTGGACGAAATTTATGTTCTAAATAGAACCTTTGATGAATTAAAAATGGAGTTAGAAGAAGTTTAATGATGTTCTTGAATGGAAGAATTCTGGAAATTATTTTGATGTATTTTGATCTAAACTAAGCCTTTAAATGATGAATTATGGGACTTAGAATGTTAATACTGTTGTAGGATGATAGTATAATGTTATAGTAACCTTGTCTTGGAATTTCATGCTTAAAAATGGAGTTTTGGGACGAAACTGTAACTGCAAAACGAAGCAGTCCGTAACAGACCTGGTGCAATCAATCGATCGACATTCATCAGTCGATCGATCGACCACCATCGATCGATCGATCGACCTCCCCAGAATGAATAAAGTTTTTCCTTAATTGAATTTTAATGGTGTTAACCCTTGGATAATATTATTGGAGACATTGTAAATACCCGTAACCTTAGGGAAGACCAGTAGGCATAATTATGAAATTGGACTTTAATTGGAATTTAATTTGAGGAATTATTCTAAATTAATGAAATTCGTTAAGTGAAATATTATTTGGGTTAATAGTGCAAATTTGAATAATTTGATGGAATAAGGTTTGAGGCAGAAGTAAAGACCTTAGGTATTAAGATGTTATAGGTGGGAATAATGGAAACTTAATAGTCTATTCGAGATAGGTTTTAAGTTTAAGAAATTACGACGTGAGATGTGTCGACTATTTTATTTATATATTTTCAGGATACTTGAAATATATGAATTTGGAATAATGGTATAATGATGTAGAGTATACCTTTATTAATATTGGGATATCTAAGATGTGTGAATGCTTAGTATATAATTTTATGTGTATGACATACCTACCATACTTGCTATCACGGGAGGTTTACGTTCGCTTAGGGCCTTCTTATCCTTGTGTTGCCCGGATTTAGATTGGTTACCTCGATGAACATAGGTCATAGAAGGACTTATTGTGATATTAATAAGTCTGCTGATCATGGGAGCGTAGGTATGTGCGTGACCCATGTGATGGTGACTGTGTTCGCCTCCACTATTTGTGATGTTGTTATCTGAACGATTCCTGAGAGATTCGGAATGCGTGACCCTTATGTACGTGATGTACCGGGATGGATAGCAGAGTATGTGTGCACCGCAGCTTAGCCTTTGGGTGCTTGTATTGTATATTTATGATGTGAAAAATATACGGTTATATGAGAAGGAATTTATTATGTTAAATTGTGAGTATAGTTATGGTAATGTTTTGAAAAGATAAAAAGGGAACTTTTATCAATAAATGGTTTTGTTAATAATTGGGAATTTGGGAATTAAAGTAGAACCCTCTATTTAATTGTTAATGATGGAACTTATAACGTGAACCGAGTAGAAGTGTTATAGATAGTCATGAGATAACACATAAATGGGTACAGGAACGTTAGGAGTGCACAGTTAGACGAGAGGTGAGTATCTCATGTGAGAGCACGTCCTAACATGTATTTTGCATATACTGTTTTAATTGTTTTTAAAGCACTTGCAGGTTTTTAAAATATCTCCACATTCGGGCTCTGACCCGTTTGCTTTCAAAATATATTTTTGTAAAACCATTTTAGGTGCCCAGCCACAAGGTCACCATGCATAGGATTCTCATTCTGATGACGAGCTGTAGCTGCTTGTGGAAGCTACAGGGATTTGCTTTTAGACGCTTATATCATTTGGATTCCTTATTCAGTATTCCTCAGTTGTAGGGCATGTTGCCCAAATTCTATTAGATACATTTCCATTTCAGTTTTTCAGACTTTGGCATGTATTCATTCAGTATTCAGTGTTTCATTATTTACTTCAGTTGTGGGATTGTGTTATGAGGAGTTTTCCTCCAGATTTATTTATATCATGTGACGGTCATTCTATTTATTTCATTATGGTGTATGGTGTTATTATTCCTCTTTACACTTGTTGCATGTTAATCAGACTTTAATTAAAATTTGGCAACTTACTTTTTAAATACTAGGTGGTTAGTAATAATAATAAAAAAAAAAATGTTTTCGACAGTGATGCTATTAACTGAGCCAACTTGGCGTTTTGATTTAATTTAATAAAGGAGTAGCTACCCGGTATTTAATTAGTCGGGGTGCCACAGGTGGTATCAGAGCCAGGTTATAGTGTCCTTTAGGATCTGAACGGCTTATTATGTTTCCGCTGAGCTTTCTTTGATATAGAGCCCTATATTTTAGGACTGTTGTATTCTTTTGTTTATGCTACGTTCTTCAGCTATTTTAAGTTTATAACTGCGAACTTATAGACTTTATTCTTATTTCAGAATGCCTCCACGACGTGCACGACAAGTTCCCAGGAATGCGACGCCAGAACCACAGCCAGCACCGGTTCAGGGCATGATGAACGCCGCTGAGGTTGCAGCTATTGTAGCCCAAGCGGTAAATGCCGCCATTACCGTTGTTCAGCAGGCACCACCTCAGGCGCCGGTTTCCGCGCCAGTACAGACTAATGCATTCCCGTCTGCTTGGGAACGTGTACGTGACGCTTTTCAGAAAGCGCATCCGCCAGAGTTTGCAGGTAGCTCAGATGTGGTAGTCTCGAGCCAGTGGAGGAAGGATATACAGCGGACCTTGAGGATGTATGAGTGCACGGATGTCCAGAAGCAGGTGCTAGCTACTTTCAAGCTAGTTGGATCTGCATTGCAGTGGTGGGAGTCTATTACCACCGTAGAGGAGAGGGATACTCTCACTATTCAAGAGTTCTGGGTGCGGTTTGACCGCAAGTACTTTCCGTCAGCTGTTCATACGGAAATGAGGAGGAGATTGATGAGTCTGAGGCAGGAAGGCAAGACCGTGGCCGAGTATGAGGCCGAGTTCACTAATCTGTTGAATATCGTTCCTGATGAGATACCGACAGAAAAGAAGAAGATTGAGAAATTCACCGACGGGTTGACATGGAGGATCCGTCAGCATCTGTTAGGGAACCTTTCATTGGCCACTTATTCTGATGTGGTTAACGCTGCTTTATTACACTGCCAGGATCACCGCTTTCATATGGCCGAGGGCAAGAGATCGGGAGAGTCTAGCCATCAGGGAAGGATTGGAGGACATAGTGCCAGTGGGGCACATTTTGTTCAGGGGCAGAGACAGGTTGAGCAGGGTTCCCAGCAGGGTGATCATAAGAGGTTCCGTTCAGGGGGTTTCAGGAACGGTCAGGGAGGATTTCGAAATGGCCAGCAGGACCATAACGGCCATCAGGGCCAGCAGGGTCCAAATGGTCAGCATCAGCAGTTTCAGCAGGGCCAGCAGGGCCAAGGGAGGAACGGTAACGGCCACCAGGGCCGGGGACAGCAGGGGCAGAGAGGAGGGAACTTTCCAGGGAAGTGTTTCGTTTGTGGCAAGACTGGCCATAAACGCCAGGACTGTCCTGATAGAGGCAGGGCCCAACAGCAGCAGCAGGGTGCTCGCCAGGAGCCGCAGAGGCCTATGTTTCCCGCCGCTCTTCCCGCACCGCCACAGATGGCAGCATTGCCACCCATTCCAGCAGTCCCAGTTCACTAGGGGCAGCTACAGTATGGACGTGTCTACAACGTCCACCAGGCAGCAGTCCCACAGGCTCCGCCCGCGATTGAGGGTACGTTTTCTATCCATGGCACTATGGGTCGGGTACAGTTTGATACGGGGGCTACACATTGTTTTATAGCTACACACTTCGCGAAGGCGTTAGGATTGTTAGCCACAGCGGAGAGCACAGTGACGTGTGTCGACTCACCATTGGGGAGTGGGTCACTTATATTCTTTATATGTCGGGGAGTGGGGGTAGAGATTGGTGGTTTGGTATTACCTGCGGACATGTTAGTATTAGATATGCATGTTCACGATGTTATTATCGGTATGGATTGGCTCGCTGATTATAGAGCCATGATTGATTGCTTCTGTGGGAGCATTGTCTTTTCCATTCCGGGGCAAGAGATGTTTGTAGTGGCGATGCCTCGCCCAGAGGGAGGCTCGATCGCTCATTTATATTACATTGAGGAGGATACCTCTAAGGAGGTTGTGATTCCTTTAGATTCGATCCCAGTTGTCAGGGAGTATTCTGATGTGTTTCAGGAGATACCAGGCCTACCCCCTAGTCGAGAGATAGACTTCGTTATAGACTTGTTACCAGATACGAGACCTATAGCATGAGCACCGTACCGTATGGCTCTAGCTGAGATGAGGGAGTTACGGGATCAGATTGAGCAGTTGTTGGGTCAGGTGTTTATTCGGAGGAGTACTTCACCATGAGGTGCCCCTGTGTTGTTTGTGAAGAAGAGAGATGGTTCACTGAGATTGTGTGTGGACTACCGGGAGTTAAACAAGGTCACGATACGGAACAAGTATCCGTTGCCTAGAATCGATGACCTATTTGACCAGTTGAGAGGAGCTTCTTTCTTCTCAAAGATTGATTTGCGATCTGGATACCATCAGTTACGTATCAGGGAGGAGGACGTTTCGAAGAACCCTAGATATATATCAACATCAAATTCCAGAATTTAATTCGTTTTTCTTTCACCCAATCATGTATTAACATCAGATTAATTGTCTCCAAACTATTCTACATGCAATTCTCTTCACAATTTCTCAAGTTCTATGATCTAAACTACATGGGTTTTCATATTTATCAAGAACAAACCATAAATCCGAATTTTCTAACATGGAAAGAACATTTGCTGAAATTAAACATAATTAAACCACTTGCCTTGGTTTGATTTCTGATTTGGTGTAGGTTTGGTGAAGATTCTGCAGAGTTTCCTCTCTCTCTAAGTTCCTTCTCCAATGGTGGCTCAAGGTGGCTAGGGTTTGATTTGGGGAAGATTGTAAACCTAATGTTAGCCTCCGTAGCTTAAAGGGTTAATATGGGTTGGTTATGGGCTTAGTGGGTCAATATCCACATCAGATTTAATTAACCAATTTTCGTCACTTTTAATTCCTCAAAATGTAAAATTACCAAAATACCCCTTTAAGTTACCGGTATGGCCTAAAAATACCCCGGGACCCAAACTATACCCCCGGCTAGTGTTTTCTGACTATCTCGACCCTTCCGGACGCGTTAGCGCACTCAAAATGACCATATGGATTATAGATTTTAAATTCACTTTTATTATCAAAATATTACAACGTGACGCGGCGGTCCCACGCGTCTCAACAAAATTTCTAAAATGCCGTATATAAATCTCACGACAAATTTTATAATACCAAATACATATATAATCATATATGCACCTAATCAAATACCAATTCGCATCTCATTAGTATTTATAACCCGGATTAATTTCCAATTAATACGCATTTAATTAATTAATCCCAAAATAAATATAGACAAAAGTACGGGGTATTACATACTTCCCCCCTAATAATTGAATTTCGTCCCGAAATTCGAAACTAGAAAGTACCTGCTAAAAATAGCTCTGGATAACGTTCGCGCATCTCATCCTCGCGCTCCCATGTGGACTCCTCGACATTGTGATGTCGCCACTGAACACGCACTAACGGGACTATCTTTGACCGCAGTTTCCTCTCGCTTCGGTCCAAAATAGCAATTGGCCCCTCCTCGTAGGAGCTATCCGACTGGAGGTCGATGTCCTCCACAGCAATGTGAGAATAAGCCAAATTATCTCTAAGGTATTTCCTCAGCGAGGAAATATGGAACACGTCGTGAATCCGATGCAAGTGCTCCGGTAGTCCGAGTCTATACGCAACCGGTCCGATCCTCTCAATAATAGGAAACGGCCCCACATATCTTGGTGCCAACTTCCCCTTCTTCCCGAATCGCATAATCCCCTTCATCGGAGATACCCTGAGCAAAACCTGGTCCCCCACTTGGAACTCTCTGAAAAACCTCTTCGCATCAGCATAATTCTTCTGCCTGTCTTGAGCTACACGAATGCGACTCCGAATCAACTCAATCCTTGCCGAAGTATCCTGAATCATTTCCGGCCCAAGCAGTTTGTTGTCTCCCACCTCCAACCAACATGCTGGGGAACGACAAGGCCTACCGTACAATGCCTCAAACGGAGCTATGCCAATCGTGAACTGATAGGAGTTGTTGTAAGCAAACTCTACCAGTGGAAGGTACTGCTCCCATCCACCCCCGAAGTCAATAATGCACATGCGTAGAATGTCCTCCAACATCTGATTGGTGCGCTCTGTCTGCCCATCGGTCTGCAGATGATAAGCCGTACTCAATCGCAATTCCGTGCCCATTGCCTCCTGGAAAATCTCATAAAACCTCGAAACAAATATCTTGTCTCTGTCAGACACGATATTTGGGGGCACACCATAAAGTCTCACAATCTCTGAAATGAAGAGCTGGGCATACTGTCCCGTAGTGTAGTCAGTCCTTACGGGTAAGAAGTGAGCGACCTTGGACAACCTGTCCACAATTACCCAAACGGAGTCGTGACCCTTCTGCGACGTAGGCAACCCCGTGACAAAATCCATGGATATGCTCTCCCACATCCACACCGGAACCTCCAATGGCTGTAGCAATCCTGCCGGTCTCTGATGATCCACTTTTACGAGCTGACAAGTGGCGCATTTCGAGACAAACTCAGCGATATCTCTCTTCATACCGCTCCACCAATATTGTCATCTCATGTCTTGGTACATTTTGTCCCCTCCGGGATGTACCGCGAACCGTGAGCTGTGCGACTCTTCCATCACATCGTGCCACAATTCTTCCCCTTCCGGAACTACCAATCTCCCATTGAAGCGCAATCCCCCGTCTGAGCTAACGGTATAGGACTCGGATCCCTCTGCAAGTAATCGAACTATCTGCTCCTGACAGAACGAGTCATTGGCCTGTGCTCGTACTATCCTCGTGATAATCTGTGGTGTAACGATCATTACAGACATGAAAGATCGGGCCACTGCATCCTGGTGTCCCAATTCCTTCCACTTAGCTTTCCACACCTCTGCCACCTCATCTGCTGGCCTGCGGCTCAACGCGTCTGCTACCACGTTAGCCTTACCCGGGTGGTACTGGATGTCGAACTGGTAGTCCTTCACAAATTCAAGCCACCTACGCTGCCGCATATTCAATTCCTTTTGCGTGAACAGATACTGTAGTGACTTGTGGTCCGTGAACAACTGAAACTTCTCCCCCAAAAGATAGTGCCTCCAAATCCGTAAGGCAAATACTACCGCTGCCAACTCCAAATCATGCGTGGGGTAATTCTTCTCATGAGGCTTAAGCTTACGGGAAGCATAAGCTATGGCCTGTCTCTCCTGCTGCAATACACCTCCAAGCCCTTGCAAAGACGCATCGGTGTAAACCAAATACTCAACTCCCGGTCTCGGCAATGCTAACACAGGTGCTGAGGTCAACTTGTCCTTCAATTCATCGAACGCCAACTGACAGGCATCATTCCAAATGAACGGCACACCTTTACGAGTAAGATGTGTCAAAGGACCTGCTATCTCTGAGAAACCCCGAATAAACCTCCTGTAGTATCCTGCTAAACCCAAGAAACTACGAATCTCCGTTGGCGTCGTGGGCTGTCCCCACTCCCTCACCGCTGATACCTTTCCCGGATCGACAGATATTCCCTGGTCGGAAATAATGTGACCCAAGAACTGGACTTCCTTCAGCCAAAACCAGCACTTCTCATATTTTGCATACAGCTCGTTCTGACGAAGTGTCTGCAAAACCTGCCTCAAATGCTCGGCGTGCTTCTCCTCTGTCTGAGAGTAAACCAGAATGTCATCAATGAAGACAATGACAAACTGATCTAGGAAATCTCTGAACACCCTGTTCATCAAGTCCATAAACACTGCTGGAGCGTTGGTCAAACCGAAAGGCATAACCCGAAACTCGTAAGAACCATATCTCGACAAGAACGCGGTCTTCGAGACATCCTCCTCCCTGATACGCAACTGATGGTATCCCGACCTCAAGTCAATCTTCGAGAAGAAAGAAGCTCCTCTCAACTGGTCGAACAAGTCATCGATTCGAGGCAACGGATACTTATTCCGTATCGTGACCTTATTCAACTCTCGGTAGTCCACACACAATCTCAGTGAACCGTCCCTCTTCTTCACAAATAAAACTGGAGCGCCCCAAGGTGAGGTACTCCTGCGAATAAAGCCTTGTCCCAACAGCTGCTCTATCTGATCCCGTAGCTCTCTCATCTCAGCTGGAGCCATACGGTACGGTGCGCGTGCTATAGGTCTCGTACCCGGTAGCAAATCTATAACGAAGTCTATCTCACGACTGGGTGGTAAGCCTGGTATCTCCTGAAACACATCCGAATACTCCCTGACAACCGGGATCGAATCTAGAGGAATAACAACCTCCTTAGAGGTATCCTCCTCTATGTAATACAGATGAGCGGTCGATCCTCCCTCTGGGCGAGGCATCGCTACTATAAACATCTCTTGCCCCGGAATGGCAAAAACAATGCTCCCGCTGAAGCAATCAATCATGGCCCTATATGCTACGAGCCAATCCATATCGATGATCACATCGTGAACATGCATGTCTAACACTAACATGTCTGCAGGCAATACCAAACCACCAATCTCTACCCCCACTCCCCGGCATATAAAGAAAATAAGTGACCCACTCCCTAATGGTGAGTCGACACACGTCACTGTGCTCTCTGCCGTAGCTAACAATCCTAATGCTTTCGCGAAGTGTGTAGCTATGAAATAATGTGTAGCACCCGTATCAAATAACACCCGACCCATAGTGCCATGGATAGGAAACGTACCCTCGATCGCGGGCGGTGCCTGTGGAACTGCAGCCTGGTGAACGTTGTAGACACGTCCATACTGTAGCTGCCCCTGCTGAGCTGGGACTGCTGGAATGGGTGGCAATGCTACCATCTGTGGCGGTGCGGGAAGAGCGGCGGGAAACATAGGTCTCTGTGGCTCCTAGCGAGCACCCTGCTGCTGCTGCTGTGGGGCCCTGCCCCTATCAGGACAATCCTGCTTCTTGTGGCCAGTCTTGCCACAAGTAAAGCACTTCCCTGGGAAGTTCCCTCCCCTCTGCCCCTGCTGTCCTCGGCCCTGGTGGCCGTTACCGTTCCTCCCTTGGCCCTGCTGGCCCTGATGGAACTGCTGCCCATTCTGCCCCTGCTGGCCCTGATGGCCGTTTGGGCCCTGATGGCCCTGACGGAAACCTCCCTGACCCTGCCTGTAGTTCCCTGATCGGAACCTCTTATTATCGCCCTGCTGGGTACCCTGCTCATTCTGTCTCTGCCCCTGGCCAGATTGTGCCCCGCTGGCACCATGTCCTCCAGTCCTGCCCTGATGGCTAGACTCCCCCGACCGCTTGCCCTCGGCCATATGAAAACGGTGGTCCTGGCAGTGCAATAATGCAGCGTTAACCACATCAGAATACGTGGCCAACGATAGGTTCCCTAACAGATGCTGACGGATCCTCCAATTCAACCCGTCGGTGAACTTCTCTATCTTCTTCTTCTCTGTTGGAATCTCGTCTGGTACGATATTCAACAGGCTAGTGAACTCAGCCTCATACTCGACCACTGTCTTGCCCTCCTTCTTCAAACTCATCAGCTTCCTCCTCATCTCTGTATGAACTGCGGACGGAAAGTACTTGCGGTCGAACCGCACCCAGAACTCCTAAATCGTGAGGGTATCCCTCTCCTCCGCGGTGGAAATAGACTCCCACCACTGTAGTGCAGATCCCACTAGCTTGAAAGTAGCTAGCACCTGTTTCTGAACATCAGTGCACTCATGCATCCTCAAATGCCTCTGTATGTCCTTCCTCCATTGGCTCGAGACTACCACGTCTGAGCTACCTGCAAACTCTGGCGAATGCGCTTTCTGAAAAGCATCTCGTACATGCTCCCAAGCAGACGGGAATGCATTAACCTGTGCTGGCGCGGCAACCGGCGCCTGAGGCGGTGCCTGCTGAATCACAGCAATCGCGGCATTTACCGCTTGGGCTACTATAGCAGCAACCTCAGCAGCGTTCATCATGCCCTGAACTGGAGCAGGCTGGGGTTCGAGCATTGCATTCCTGGGAACTCGTCGTGCACGTCGTGGAGGCATCTGAAATAAGAACAAAGTTTATAAGTTCGCAGTTTATAAACTTAAAATAGCTGAAGAACGAAGCATACACAAAAAGAGTACAACAGTCCTAAAATATAGGGCTCTATATCAAAGAAACGTAGCGGAAACATAATAGCCGTACAGATCCTAAAGGACACTAGAACCTGATGCTCTGATACCACATGTGACACCCCGACTAATTAAATACCGGGTAGCTACTCCTTTATTAAATTAATTCAAAATGCCAAGTTGGCTCAGTTAATAGCATCACTGTCGAAAACATTTTATTATTTCTAACCACCTAGTATTTAAAAAGCAAGTTGCCAAATTTTAATTTAATTCTGATTAACATGCAACAAATGTAATGAAGAAATAAATAACACCATTCACCATACTGAAGTAAAATGAATAACCATCACAATAGAGTAAATAAAGTCTGGAGGAAAACTCCTCACTACAAACCCATAACTGAAATGAATAACCGAAACTGAAATAAAACGTGCTAAAGTCTGAAAACTGAAATATAAAAGATATCTCTAAAGAAATGGGCAACATGCCCTACAACTGATAGATGGTGACTCTGGGATCCAAAAGATAGAAGCGTCTACATGCAAATCCATGTAGCTTCCACAAGCAGCTACAGCTCGTCACCTGAATGAGTATCCTATGCTTGGTGTCCTTGTGGCTGGGCACCTAAAATGGTTTTACAAAGAAAAAGAGATTTGAAAAGCAAACGGGTCAGAGCCCGAATGTGGAGTTATATCTTAAAAACCTGCAAGTGCTTTAAAAACATTTAAAACATTAAATGCAAAGTACATGTTAGGACGTACACTCGCATGATATTCTCACCTCTCGTCTAACTGTGCACTCCTAACGTAAATACCCATCTATAACGACCCATACTACTAGCTAACTGACAACATAACTAGCTAGACTTCCAAAGGTTCTACCCATATTACTCGGTTTCATTTAATATAACAACGCTCGTAATTAAATAGAGGTTTAACGTAAACTCAGTTACTAAATATGCCATTGATATCACTATCAGTTAACTCATTATATATCTCGAAACAATACCGTAATATTTTTACAACATTAACATGAGGATTCCCATTAATATAATGTATATTATTCATATCATAAATATACAATACAAGCACCCCGCAATCTAAGTTGTAGTGCACACATACTCTGCTATCCATCCCGGTACATCACGTACATAAGGATTACATATTCCGAATCTCTCAGGAATAGTTTACCGATAACAACATCACAAATAATGGAGGCGAACACAGTCACCATCACATGGGTCACGCACATACCTACGCTCCCATGATCAGCGGACTTATTAATATCACAATAAGTCTTTCTATGACCTATGTTCATCGAGGTACCAGTCTATATCCCCCCCGTAGGCACACAAGGATTAGAGGGTCCTAAGCGAACGCAACCTCCCGTGATAGCAAGTATGGCAGGTATGTCATACACACAATCCATATACTAATACTAAGTAAACACACATCTTAGTAATACCGTATTTTAATCGTAGTATGTATCGCATTCTCGTACTAACTATAATTATAATAATTTATACTAATCCGATTTGTGATTATACGCGCTATAATTTCTCACGTCGTAATAGACACTCACGTCTCATCCCAAACCGTTCATGTAATACAACTCTCGTATATAATTTACTTCTCATAATTGCCCAAAAGTCCCAATTCTATCACTATATCATCAAAGGAATGCTAACTCTACCCTTGAACCAGTTTCCGGAACTCCAAAAGTCAAAACAGTTCTAAAAGGACCAAACTGTCAACTCGTTAGAAGTTTCGTTCGAACGAGGATGTTCGAACGAGATCCTTCTGTCAACTCGTTAGAAGTCTCGTTCGAACGAGGCTGTTCGAACGAGATCCCAGTTCGTTCGAACGAACTGTTCCTTCTAACGATATCTCGTTCGAACGAGATATCGAACGTTAGTAACGACTGGTCAACTCGTTAGAAGCTCGTTCGAACGAGTTCGTTCGAACGACCTGGGGGCTGCTTCTAACGAGCTACCAGTTTCGGCCCAGATTTTTCCCATCTCGTTTTTCACCATTTTTATCACTTCAATCCTTCTCCAAAGTTCGTTCTAACAATGATTTAAGTCCTCTAATCATACTAAAACATGCTTAGGTCATAAACTAACATCTTTTAAGGTAATAAGGCATCCTAAACATCATTAAATCCCAAGATTTTATACTTTTCCCCAATATCATCAAGAACATGAACCCTAGATATATATCAACATCAAATTCCAGAATTTAATTCGTTTTTCTTTCACCCAATCATGTATTAACATCAGATTAATTGTCTCCAAACTATTCTACATGCAATTCTCTTCACAATTTCTCAAGTTCTATGATCTAAACTACATGGGTTTTCATATTTATCAAGAACACACCATAAATCCGAATTTTCTAACATGGAAAGAACATTTGCTGAAATTAAACATAATTAAACCACTTGCCTTGGTTTGATTTCTGATTTGGTGTAGGTTTGGTGAAGATTCTGCAGAGTTTCCTCTCTCTCTAAGTTCCTTCTCCAATGGTGGCTCAAGGTGGCTAGGGTTTGATTTGGGGAAGATTGTAAACCTAATGTTAGCCTCCGTAGCTTAAAGGGTTAATATGGGTTGGTTATGGGCTTAGTGGGTCAATATCCACATCAGATTTAATTAACCAATTTTCGTCACTTTTAATTCCTCAAAATGTAAAATTACCAAAATACCCCTTTAAGTTACCGGTATGGCCTAAAAATACCCCGGGACCCAAACTATACCCCCGGCTAGTGTTTTCTGACTATCTCGACCCTTCCGGACGCGTTGGCGCACTCAAAACGACCATATGGATTATAGATTTTAAATTCACTTTTATTATTAAAATATTACAACGTGACGCGGCGGTCCCACGCGTCTCAACAAAATTTCTAAAATGCCGTATATAAATCTCACGACAAATTTTATAATACCAAATACATATATAATCATATATGCACCTAATCAAATACCAATTCGCATCTCATTAGTATTTATAACCCGGATTAATTTCCAATTCATACGCATTTAATTAATTAATCCCAAAATAAATATAGACAAAAGTACGGGGTATTACATGCTAGCAAACATGTCTAGACCTCAATCGGTAGGTGCGGTGGAGTTTTCCAAAGACGGTGACATCTTTTGAAACAACTCCATCAGATCATGGGAAGTCTTGACCAAAACCTTTACTTTCTCTCGAATATGTGCAAACTCTCTATCATTATGTGAAAGAAAAGTATCATGGGTGGGCGCATGTGTGCGAACATGTGTAGGAGTAAAGCGTGACACATAACACAATTTAAGGCAAAATTCCCTAAGGTGTCCTCTCTTTTTGCAATGGGAGTAAACATACTGGCTTAGGTGCACCTCTATCATCAACTTTAGGACGTGCTCTCCTGAAAGGTGTGGGACGACTAGATGGATTGGGTCAAGTCATTAAAGTGGGATTCGTCTCGGGTGCAACAATAGAAGTGGATACACCGTCATGGCCTTTTCCTAAATTCTCCACCACCCAAAATGGGATTAAGAACCACATTTTCAACTTTCTTAGATGCGTTTTCTAAAGGGACTTTAGCCTCCTGGGAACAATCAAGATCATTCTTGAGGTTGGATACACGTGTCATCAGACTAGACACCGTGTCAGTCAAGTCACACTTTTCCCTCATAAAAACTTCTCTCTCCTCACCAAATCTAAAACTCGACGACCTAAATCTCTATTATACTTATTTGTTTTCAAGGTCTCGATGTACTAATCCCTAAATACTTTTTGCATATTACTTTCATCTACACTCTCAAATTTGCTCTCACCTCCACCAGAAACACTTGAGTCATCACCGTCACTCTCATGAACACTATCATTGTGAGACAAAGTGGGTGTGCTCACACGACTCGAAAAAGCTACACACATCCCATGTGCTAAACCTTTACTGGACTCATCTCCCTCATCTACCTCATTATCACTAAGTGTGGTGGGCATAACAGTTTCTTTGCCCTTTCTCCTTATCCTAGTAGGACACTCTTTGGCTATGTTCCCTTTACCCTCACACTCAAAGCACCTAATCTCATCCACCTTATCACTTTATTTGGCCTCCTTATCCTTTTTATTTTTCTCAAAAGATCTCTTTTTATTGGAAGAATTTTCTTTAGATAGTTTGAGAAACTTTTTAAAAAATTTCGCAAGTAAGGCCATGTCAAAATCAGACTCGTCCTCAGACTCGGACTCACAAAAACTCACTTTCTTTTTCTTATCCCTCTTCCTCGAAACATCCTCACTCTATCTTGACTGTGACCTAAGTGCAATCCCTTTATCTTTAGATTTGGCAGTTTGGGAAAACTTATCTAACTCATAAGTCTGAAGATCACTTACCAACTTTTCTAACTTAAGTGTGCTCAAATTTCCCATCGAGTTTAAAATAGTGACTTTCGGAATAAAATGTTTTGGAAAGGATCTCAAACTATTTTTCATAACCCTCTTGTATTCAATTATCTCACCCAAATTAAAATTAGTGTTGAGAATGTCCGATAAACATGCGTAAAACTCGTCAAAAGTATTGGACTCTAACATAGTAATGGTCTCAAATTGGGTGGCTAGATTTTGCAATTTTGACTCTTTAACAACGGTTGTACCTTCGTGTGTCAATTTTAAAACATCCCATTCCTCTTTAGACGGGTGCACGTCATAATACGATGGAATTCGTTGGGAGTGACGGCTCCAGAAATAACACTCAAACCACCGGAATTAAAGTTAGACAGTTTATAATCATCCTCAATCCAGTTTGACATAGGTTTTAAATAGGTGAAATTATCAATAGTCATGGTGGGAGGAGTCCAACCATTCTAAACCAACAACCAAACTCGCTCATCTATGGCTTTTAAAACAGATTTCATGCGTGCTTTCCAATAGGCATAATTATCGCTGTCAAAGATGGGCACCCGATTATATAAGTGATCCATTGAAAATTTTTCAATTTTAAACAAAATCATTTTTTTGAAAAAAATCAATATCACACAAGTTTGCGAAAAATAGGAATACACAACAAATTAACGTAACCTGCTCTGATACCAATTTGAAAGACCATGTGTGATACTGATTTCAATAGTTGCGCAAATTCTAATAACAAACTAATTTAACTAGTGTCAATTTATGAATCAAATCAATTCATCCCTTAAACTCAAATAACTATGTGCGTTCATGTGTCAAACCATCATAAATAAAGTATGCGACAGAAAGTTCAGGAAAATCCCCCTCAGGGCAAAACATTTTTATCTCTAGAACTTTGATAAGTTTACAAGACCATTGACTTACAAAAAACTTGATAATCTCCCACAAGTGTAACACACGGTGTCTTTGTTAAACCTTCAAAACAATGGCTAGAAATCACAGTTCACATGCATCTATACCACAAGGACACACAGTCTAGACACACAGTCTGAAAACTCCACAGAGACTCCCTCCACAATAGCAAGCAACTCTCGGTTGTAGAGATCTCCCCGCAAAGGATGAACAAAAGCAAACTATGCTTTGGGTTCCACAAAATAACTCACACAAAACCAATTGGGATTGTTAATTGTAAAACCAAAAGTTATGAACCTTCAAATGGTTGGAGAATAGTCTAAAAACGTATTCTGTGAAAACTAGTTTTTCTCCCCCACGAAATTCAGTAGTCTGACACCCTATATATAATATAATTTAAGGCGACGTCGTGACAGCATAAACATCATGTCGTTCGAACGAGAGAGGACATCGTTCGAGAGAGACAGACTCTCATTCGAACGAGAACGCTGTCATTTGAACAACAGTCACTAATCCCAAAAAAAATTTAGACTTTTAAATAACTTCGAAACCTAAAAAGTTAAAACTGTTCACGGCATCAAAAAAAATTTATCCAAAACTTTTATTAAAAAATGTTTTTGAAAAATAAAAACCATTTATAGAAATTTTATAAACCATTTTAACTTTTATAAAAAATATCCCAACACTTTTAATATGAAATGTAAATTGAACTTAAAGATATTTTACTAAATTCATCGTTGGGATTGAATGATGAAGTCTTCTTGAAATTCAGATCTATTGTTTGTAAATAGCTTCCCAATTCTTCGATGACATGTAGCGGTATACGACATGAATAATTGTGACGGACAATGTTCTTATAGAGGAGCTGGAGTGGAGCGGCTACATGGTGGAGGGGCAAACTGATGGAAGACTCTACTTTAGTGGCATACTCAATCGCCTTTGCAAAGGGGGTGACGTTACGTAAAATAAGATCCCGCTGGATATCACTCTGTAACCCGTGGATATAATGACTAATCCGCTCCTCCTCACTCTCGTCGAGACGAGAGCGGGTACAAAGAAGTTGGAAATGCTCTGTGGTCTAAGACTGAATTCTCCTGCTGGAGAGACTGTACCCAAAGAAGGGATCGCGCTTGTAAGTAGCAGAAACAAAGGCGGCCATCATCTGTGGCCGAAGCTCAACCTAAGACTAGATAGGAGGTAGGACCTCAAGGCCACAACGCTACTTCACATCATTCCACCATACACTGGCATAGCCCTAGAACTTGTCACAGCTAGGAGAACACATCGGCGACCCTTCAGTCACTGTACTAAAAAATATGCTCCATCGTGGTGAGCTATTTAATAATGGCATTAAGCTAAAGGTGGAAATCAAACACCGAGATATTCACCCAAATATCACCCTGCATACTCCTCGACAACAACTAGAGGGATAAGTTTGTGATAGCATCACCATCGTGTAAGGTCTCATCGCCCTCATATAGGTCATCGTCACCTAGCGAACACTCATCGATCTGGGCTCTCTGTCGCTATATTTGAGGTGGTGGATGAGGAGGATCAGGAGCTGATGGTGGTGTCTCTAGAGAGACTGGTGGATGGGGAGGAATATAAGGTGGAATGACCTCCATAGGTGGGGGAGGAGGTGGAGCGAGGATCAAAGGTTGGTAGTAAGGACAGTGATCCATCTGGTGGCCTCTCTCATAACATAAAAAACAATGTTTGTTTGTGATGGGAACATATGGAGTAACCTTCGGACACAACGAGTCAAAAGGGGCTATATCGATGTGACTCAGTGGGTGGGGGAGGATCAATATCGGCAAGAGAATGGGTTCGGGGTAAGGGTGGATCCTCGGGTGAAAGGAGACCAATCCACTCTCGTACTCGCTCAAGGGAATCGACAAGGGAAGAATGGGCTAAGCTTGCATCCCGCACAGACTGGGGGTGAGCAAAATGTCTCGAGTGTCCCGTAGATGGGGAGGTGTGGATCTTATATGGGGGTGGAAGTGTGTGGACAGTAATATAGGATCGGTGAGGGTCAATGGTGGTAGGTGGGGATGGTGGCATGGAAAGAAGTTGGTGGGACTCAAGGTGTCTTTGTGGGTGATGACGAGGATTAGTGGAAATGTGTTGGAGGTCATGATGGGGTGTGATGGTAGAGGCTTAGTGATTTTGTGGGGGTAAATTAGATGAGATAATGACGCGAGGTGGGGGTAGATGAGGGGATGATAGACGATGGTGGTGTAATGGTAATTCAGGTGGTGGTGGAAGGTATTTCGATGAGTTTTGATATTTTGGGAGGGTGGGTCAATGTTGGTGTAGGTTTCTAAACACATGAGCATAATTGGAGAGATTTGGGTTTCTATTTATGGTTTCTTGGACATGAAGGGATTGAAACCCTAGGGTTTTGTGACTACAATCTTCATTATTGGCCTCTATGGGGTCATCTAGCACCGAACATCACAGATGAGATCCTTGGTTAAAACCCTTGGTTAATGGAAAGGGTCAGATATGAACCCCTTGGGCACCTGACGTCACGGATGAGATCTCCAATTAGAGACGAGCCAGATCGGACCACTGGCGGAGGGGTTTGAACCTAGGAAGGAGTGGGTTGCATCGGAGAGGTAGAGTATTGACCGACAGTCCTTTTGCAGCTTTTAATAGTGCCGATCTGGAGATTTTGGTTCTGGATCAGAACATTTTGATCGTCCATCATGTTCGGAGTATGGATCCACACCGCTTGGATTGTCAGCAGCTTCGATTGGGTTGTACCCCGGTCAGTGAATGCCCTCCAGCCACTGTACGAGTGGTTAGTCTATTGTTCGATGGTGTAAAGCCTGACCGAGTAGGATCAATCATGTTTATTGAAGACTTTTTCACTGGAAATCGGATCTCCGTATCGACCGAGGGTTAGTAAAGTATGGGCGGTGCCAATGGACCCTACCTCCTACTATGACTGTTGTTTAATGGTAATGGCGGTTAGGGTTTGTTGGATTTGTTTTTTTTATGGTAGAGGTGTAGAATGAGTTGAATTTGGGAAATTAGTGTTAGGGTTTTAAGATGGTGATAGGGAGGTGCGAGGGCGACCGATGGTGGCTTGTGGTGGTGGAAGATGGGCGTCAAAATCCTCAATCCAAGTTATTAACCATTGATAACCTCCTCGAGATGCTCATGAGAAGATTCCATGGGGGGGGGGTATTTTCTTCTTAGACCTATTTGTCATTTTTTTTACAATTTTTTTGTTTTTTTACAACAACAACAACGGGTAAAACCAACGGGGCTCTGTTACTAATTGACATAAAAATGATGTCAAATAAGAGAAAAGAGAAGATAACTCTCTCTAAACTCTCTCAAATATATCTCAAAATGAAATAATTCCTCAAATGAGGCTACAAAAGAGTATTTATAGGTAGGGGTTATTTGGGCTCTAAGCTATCAATCTAGTTATAATTACATCCCTAGAGGTCCCTGAACCTTCCTTGCTCTAAATACTAACAAAAGAAAATACAAGAAAAATACAATGTACTACTAGAAATAATAAAAAACTAAAAAAATGATGAAAAGTCCCATATTCACATCAATAAGTTTTACTCGTGATAAAGAAAAAATAGAAATTGTCTACAATACAAAACCACAAAACAGAATAGATACCCAAGAGCTTCTCCATCAAAAAAATTATGCATACGTTTTACTCGTTAGGTGAGAAAGAAAACCTAGAAATTATAAAGAATACAGAAGCACGAAATAGAACAGATACCCAAGAGCTTAACCTTTAACACATAAGTTTATGCATAAGTTTTACTCGCGAGAAAGAAAAAATATAAATTATAAACAAAACCTCTCTCGGGAATGCTAATAGTGGCTTGTTCTTTGTCAGTTGTGGTACTCCCGGGGATGCTAGTAGTGGCATGTTTCATGCTAACTGTGGTACATTCGAAAGACAAAGGCATATTAGCATTCATGAACTGAGTAATGAACCACGAATCAAATCATAAATAATTCACGCACAATAAGAAGTTGAAAATTATGCTCTATGTTATCCACTCATGTAAAACTTTTGAGTTACACTTTGACTTTTCCAGAACATATCCGATTATGAGTGAATAATTTTAAATTTCATTCACTAGTTTCTTAAATGTTTGTCTTTTAAAAAAAATACATGTTCTACTCTGGGGGATGCCAAAAGTGGTAATGTTGCGTCTCCTTTGTCTTCATGGAGCCATTCTATATATAAGCCAAAGTAAAAATTAGATTTTCACACAAGAGGAGTCTCTGGATTAATAAATAGTTGAGTAGTTGCAATATATATATATATATATATATATATATATATATATATATATATATATATATATTGTAACAATCAAAATGATGAGTTCATAGTTAATGCTACAAGACTCAAAAATCAATTTAAAAGAATGGAAATCATTAATATAAAAAATAACATGATAAGTTTGATAACATTTTCATGATCCACAAATTAACCATGTTACATAAATATAATTTTATCAAGGTAGTTCAAAGAAAAACGAGAGATAAATAAAAGAGGCAGTAGTCCAAAAAATTCAAAATTAGACCAAATGTTCTTATTGTTTATGTCCTAAAATTCAATAGGCCTGTACTCATGGACAATCAACTTATATCACTATCACATTCAATAAGATCTACATTGTCACAATATTGAACCAATGTCTCATCTTTAGCACTCTCATCAACAATGAAATTATTATCAACAGAAATGATTTCTTCATATGTGGATATTACTCTAGCATCAACATTATCTTGATTAACATCATCCCTATGAAACAAACCAACATCATCTTCAACAATTGGAACAACTATTGTTTGGCTCATTTGCGTGGTACACAATATAATCTTCAGATGCAATGTCAAGATCATATGAGTGCCTATGTTGGAACCAATTTACCAATTTAATCATTTTTACCCAAATTTGTGTAGTTGAGGAATTTTTTTTTTCTTGCACTGACACATAAGGGACATTATTATACCATTAACATTGACACTTATGAAATGATCATCTGTTTGAATTCCAGCTTTCATGTTTTCCTCACCTCAAACCACTCACACTCAAAATAGTGTAGCCCAATTGTCCTTGATATATTCAAACCCAATAATATTCGTTAACACTCCATAAAAGTCAATTTCAAGATCATCATGACCGCCTTTGACAACAAGAGCACAATTTTGACTTATTCGTCGACTATCATAATCCTTAGTATAAAACATAATTCTCTTGACAATGCAATGCAACTCTTATAATTCCTTGCTCAAATGTCAAGACCACGCGCTAATGAATGTATAAATAAATGGTAGACTACGCATGATATGGCTTCGCTTTATCACAATTAAGACGTACCAATGACCTATTTCATGTTCTATATCTATGAGAGAGTCATATGATCATAATCCAAAAGGACGTAACTTCTGAGAGAACATTCAATCCATCTTATCGAATTTCTCCATCATAATTTCATCTATCTTGATTAATTTTAGTTTCAATCCTGCGGAGATACATTTAGCACAATGTCAAACATTCATTTACAATACAAGTTTCCACTATTGAACCTTCAGGGTGAGCTTTGTTGCATACATAACCTTTAAGAGTGCCCAAATACCTATTAACATTCAACATTACACCAAATATTATATTTAACAATTAAAGATCAACTTCCATGTCATAATGTAAAAACTTATAAACATCACCTTTCGATAGGATACATCCGCCAGTATTGCACTGGTCCTCTAAGTATTGCCTCTTGTGGTAAGTGAATTGCTAAATGGACCATTATATCAAAGAACGTCGGTCGATATATCATTTCAAGCTTACTTGATATTAAAATTATGTCCCTTTGTAATCTTTTTAATTCTTCCACTTCCAATGGCAACACAAATCTTTGAAAAAAAGTTCCCAACTCAACCAGTGAAATATATACAACATTAGGTAATATCCCAAAATCCCAACATGAATTAATCTCTATAAAAGAACATAACAATCATCACTTGTCAAACCCAATACCATACCATCGTTTGCATTCACACACTGTGAATTATTAGAAAGCATATCCATCGGGAAATTTGATAGCTTTATAGGTTCACAAAATCTTTCCTTTCTTCTTTAGATAATGTGTAAATAATGTGTAACAGGTAAAAGGAATTTTATTTTTATCACCATGGGGATCTAAATTTAATTGTTTTCTTATTTTGATGTCCTATAAATCATTTCTCGCCTTCAATGTGTCTTCCCCCCCCCCCCTCTCTATATTCAATATAATTCCCCAAAAAAACATTCACATATATTCTTTTCAATGTGCATGACATCAAAATTGTGCCAATGTTCACCAATATGGTAACTCGAAGAAAATGCTCTTTTTCATCCAATTTAGCTCATCGAGAGTACATTTTCTCTTTCTATTATTTGAACGCTTCCCGAGTTTACAATCCTTAACATAATTTAACTAACATAAAATATTTCTCCCTTTTAACTCCTTCTTACTCCATTAGCTTAGGCCGATTTTCATGCATACAAATTAACGTGTTACTCATCCATCCATGATTCATGTCCAAGTATCTTCAATGGCCCATAAAACAATTATTACTTCCCAGATTATATGAAGAAGTTTTCTCTTAACAAGTAAGACATGCCATATACCCTTTTGTGTTACACCCAGACAAATTAGCATATGTTGGAAAATCATTTATATGGTCCGCATAACCGCTTTGTTGTAAGCATCTAAAAAGTCTTCTCAGTTGATACATTATATGATTCTACACTAACTTTCCATATCTCTCCCAACTCATCAATTAAGGGTCGCAAATACATATATATATATCCGATCTAGGAATAAACAATGACATCATGAAAAAAGGTTATTTCAACCATAACAACGGGGGAAACTTATACAACATAACTATAATTGGCCACATATTGTACGAGTTGTGAATATTAACAAATAGATTAAAACCATCATTTGCTAAATTGAGCCTCACATTGCAAGGGTTGAGAGAAAACACTAGTACTTCTTATAAAATTCCTTCCATGTAACAGAGTCGGCTAGATGTCTCAACACATTGTTGTTATTAACGTTCTTCTCTTTATGCCACCTCATATCATCATTAATTTTCAAAATAAATAGTCCTTAGAGTCTCGATTTTAGTGGAAAGTAACTCAAAATCTTGTATGGAATTCACTTACCATTGTCGCCATTAGTCTTCCATCTAGACTACCCACGTGTAGGACAATCTTTTCAATCTTTGTACTCCTTCTTTAATAAGGCTCAATCATTTTAACATGCATGAATTGACCCTTACCGTAATCCTAAGTCATGTAACATTTCCCTAGCCTCATAATGTGACCAAAGAAGTGTCTCACCGTCATAAGAGGGCTTATTTTAATAACTCAAGTATCATATCAACAAATTTATTACTCTTGGAAAGTAGCTATTGGTGTATAGATTTGAATTTAAAAAAGAATCTCACATGACACATCATGTCTTTTCTGAGAAATAAACACAAAACTCACACAAAGCTTCATGTCTCGTGACATATAGGTTATGTTTGTAGAGCTGCAAATGTAAGTCAAGGTTGAAGGTTGGATATAGAGTGTATTTTTAAACATTTACAGATCCACTAAAACAATAAATATGTATCTTTAAAAGTTTAGTATACCGTTAGGGATGCCCCTATAGCGGAAGTTTGGATGTTCTTAGGTGACTAAAATATGAAGTAAAGTGAGAGATAAAGAAGGGTTAGAGAGCTTGGGGGAATGTAAGATAGATTTTGATTCAAAGTAGAATTCCATATATTTTGATAAAAATCTATCCTTGTTACATTTATAACATTAGGGCTATCGGAATGGTTGGGTATTGGAGTAATGAAGGTCTGATAACTTTTCGAGCATGCGAGAAAAATATTTTGAATTAAAGTAAACTCTGTACATTTTGATATATTGGCTGTGTTACTTTTCAACCTACAGATTACTTTTACATTTTTAAACATCCAAATACAATTCTCTTTTATGACATAATATATTAATTCTCAAATTAAATTTATCTATTATAAATTTATCACTTTCTCCCTCAACTTTTCATTTTCTTTCACACATTTTTTCCTCGTAGCTTTTAATACCAACCGCCACTTATCTTGTCTTCTTTGTTAGACACTATTTCACCTCCCTAAAACAGACTATTGTACTTTATTATATTTATAAAAATATGTATATACACACGCACGCGCTCACACACACACACACACACACACACATATATATATATATATATATATATATATATATATATATATATATATATATAGAGAGAGAGAGAGAGAGAGAGAGGACCTCTGTTTGCATACCGCTGGCGCAGACCAATTTAGATAAAATAGTAAAAAAAAAATTGAGCTAATTTTTTTATATAGTTTTTAAACATTTCAGTAGGGCCATATAAAAAAAACCAACTCAAAATGAATTTTTTTACTATTTTAAAAAAAACGGTCAAACTTTGTCAGTTTTTAACAACTTAAAAACTGACAAAGTTTGACCGATTTTTTTAAAATAGCAAAAAAATTCATTTTGAGTTGATTATTTTTTTATGGTCCTATTGAAATGTTTAAAAATCATAAAAAAAATCAGTTCAAAAATATTTTTTTACTATTTTAAAAAAATGGGCCTCATTGAGGGTCCTCAAACTGGGACCTCACTTGATCCTTTCCCTATATATATATATATATATATATATATATATATATATATATATATATATATATATATATACACACACATACACCCACACATTTAGTACATGCATAATTAATATGCACACATATATGTTAGTATATATAATATCTACATAATTATTGAGGATGGTATTTTTATCAATCCCAACTGATTTCTATCAGATTGAAAGTTTCAAATGTTGAGAAAATGGGTAGTGAACATCTACTATTTTTTTGTCATTGAGGCCTAAATAAAAGTTATAGGTCATACCTGGGTGAGATGGCAAGTTCCCTCACCCAAGCTACGATTGGTCTCGGGTTCAAGACATGGGAAAAACCTTTCCATTTATGTATTGAGGTAAGGCTTGTCGACATTCGCCTCTCTTAGACTTTGCAGTTAAGTGGGAGCCTTATGCACTGGGTATAACCTTTATCTAAATAAAAGTTGCATTCACATATCATTTTAAGCATGGCATTTGAATTTTCAAACGGTTGGTGAAAGAGAGCCATCGGGCACTTAGCTTGTGGCGTGAAAGGGAGACATCACACTACCTATCATGGAGATATGAATTACCATTGTGACATAACATGAATTACCCTTTGATCTTTGTAATTGGGGTAATATAAACCATCAAATTACTTTTATAAGTTGGAAGTAGTAAAACAACATTGCTCCATATTATATATATATACACACACACACACACACACACACGAGAGAGAGAGAAAGAGAGGCGTGCACCTTAAGAACATAATGGATAAATAAGACCTCCAATGCCATCGTTAAAAATTGATCAATTTACGATCGTGTATAATCAAATCATTTGAGAAATTTATGGAGCCCGATACATTATTTACATAAGAGAAGACTTTTGAAGTTTAAATTTTTGGAGATTGCTGACTCTCTTTGATTCGATCTTGGCAAGCCCGTGATAAAATCCATTAATATGCTTTCCCATTTCCACACCGGGATCTCTAACGGTTGCAACAAACCTGTCGGTCTCTGATGATCGATCTTGACCAGTTGACAAGTAGTGCATTGGGACACAAATTCCGAAATATCCCTCTTCATACCTGGCCACCAATACTGACGGCGCATGTCTTGATACATTTTGTCCCCACCAGGATGTACCGTGAACCTAGACCCGTGAGATTCAGCCATCACTCCCCGTCTCAAATCTCCTTCCTCCGGAATAATGAGTCTTCCATGGAAGCGTAATCCACCCTCGAAACCAATTGAGTAGGACTCCGCTCCCTCGGACAGCAATCGGCGAATATGGTCTTGACACCCCTTATCCCTTCCTTGGGCTTCTACCACCCTTGCCACAATGGTAGGAGTAACGGTCATCACCGACATGAATTCTCTCACCACCGCATCCTCCTGACTGAGTTCCTTCCATTTAGCTTTCCAAACCTCAGCTAATTCTCCATCGGACTTCCTACTTAAGGCATCCGCTACAACGTTCGCCTTACCCGAATGATAACGAATATCAAATTGATAATCTTTCATGAACTCTAACCATCGGCGCTGTCGCATATTCAAGTCCTTATGTGAAAATAAATATTACAGCGATTTGTGGTCCGTGAAAAGACTAAACTTCTCTCCCAAGAGATAATTTCTCCATATCTTCAAGGCAAAGACAACTGCGGCTAGTTCTAAGTCATGCACCGGATAGTTTCTTTCATGGGGCTTCAACTTGCGGGAAGCATAAGCGATAGCCCGTCTCTCTTGCTGAAGTACACCTCCTAATCCTTGAAGAGATGCATCGGTGAAGACTAAATATTCAAATCCCAGTTTTGGCAGTGCAAGGACCGAAGTCAAAGTCAATCTTTCTTTAAGCTCATCAAATGCAGCTTGGCAAGAATTATCCTAAATAAATCTCACCCCTTTCCGGGTCAAATTTGTCAAAGGGCTAGCAATTTTAGAGAAACCCTTGATGAACCGACGGTAATAACCCGCCAAACCCAGAAAACTGCGAACCTCGGTAGGTGTCGTGGGCTGACCCCACTTCCTCACCGCAGCGACCTTTCTCGGATCCACCGATACACCCTGGGACGTCACCACATGACCCAAAAACTGTACCTCCTGTAACTAAAAGCCACACTTCTCAAACTTGGCATACAGTTGATGGTCCCGTAATCTCTTTAGGACCAACCTTAAATGCATAGCATGATCAGATTTTGTTCGAGAATAGACTAAAATGTCATCGATGAACACAAAAACAAATTGATCCAGGAAATCCCGAAACACCCTATTCACGAGGTCCATAAATACAAAGGGGGCATTGGTTAGTCCAAAGGGGATAACCAAAAATACATAGGACTCGTACCATGTTAGAAAAGCAATCTCGGGTACATCCTCCTCCCGTATCCTCAATTGGTGATACCTCGTCCTCAAATCGATTTTGGAGAAGTACAACGCTCCTCGAAGTTGATCAAACAAATCATCGATACGAGGTAAAGGGTATTTATTCCGGAAGGTGACCTTATTCAATTCTCTATAGTCCACACATAACCGAAGAGAGACATATCTTTTCTTAACAAACACCACTGGAGCACCCCACGGCGATGTGCTACGTCGAATAAATCCCTGCTCCAATAAATTTTGAATTTGATCTCTTAGCTCCCTCATTTCAAAGGGAGCCATTCGATATGGAGCCCTCACAATAGGCCTCATTCCCGGCGCTAAATCAATCTCACGGCTAGGAGGCAAACCCGGTATTTCCCGAAAATTTTCCTTAAAGTCTTTCACAACCGGAATAGAATCCAAGGGAACAACTACATCCCTATAAGTCTCATCGGAAATGCAATAGAAATAAGTACTAGTACTCCCCTCTAAACGAGGTAAAACTACCAGTAACATTTCTTGTCCCGGAACGGCGAAGACTATACTCTTCCCGTAGCAATTTACTATAGCATGATACTTTATAAGCCAATACATGCCCAAAATCACGTCATACCCGACCATGTCCAGGACGAGTAAATCAGCCTCAAAGCATAAATTACCGAGAGAGATTTCTATATTTGTACAAACAAAGAAGATGAGTGAACCATCACCCATAGAGGACTCCACATTAGTAAAAGTTCTTTCAGCAGATTTAATCAACTCGGTGGTCTGAGCAAATCTCCTAGAAATGAATGAATGCGTGGCACCAGTATCAAATAAAACACGACCCATATGTCCCTGAATAAGGAACTTACCCTCAATGGCTAGCGGTGCCAGCGGAACTGGTGGAAGCATAGTATCCTCAATATGATAGACCCTACCATACTGTAACTGACCCTATTGTGGAGGAGCAACTGGGTTAGGCACCTGTGGAGGGAACTGAACATACGGCTACTGTGGAGCTCGAGGAAACTGTCCCCCAATCATTTAAGGACATTCTTCTTATAGTGACCCACTTCCCCGCATTGGAAACACAGACCTATCATATTTTTGGCATTTTGACCACGATTATTTCTAAACTGATTCACACCTGAGCCCTTCTGGCCTCTACCTCCCTGACCACCACGGCCTGCTTGTTGTTGTGGGGCGCCCTGGCCATGCCTATTGTTATGGTTCCCCAAATTAAACCCACCAGAACGCTGCCTCTTCGACAAGTCCCCCTGTTGGGGATCCCTTTCTTTCTATTTACTGCCCAAAGGGGAAAGACTCCTCCTCTAATCCCACTACCCCTTCCCGCTTGCCCCACTACGGAGGCCTTCTTGCCACTTTGCAAAAATAGTCTATGCTCTTAGCAATGTAGTAGAGCTGCATTCATCATTTCCCCAAAAGTCTGTAAAGCCAGATTACCCATAAAGTGTTGCCGAATTCTCCAGTTCAACCCTCTCATAAACTTCAAAACTTTCTTTTCTTCGGGAGTCACTTTATCCGGTACAAAACTTGCCAACCGGGTGAATTCCTCCTCATATTCCGCTACTGACCTCTCCCCTTGCACAAGGTCCATCAACCTCCTTATCATCTCCCCTTGAATTGGGGGAGGAAAGTACTTATGATCGAATAAAACCCAGAATTCAGAGATTGACATTATATCCCTCTGTTCTGGCGTAGTCACGGACTCCCACCAGTGTAATGCGGCCCCAACCAGTTTAAAAGTAGCAAGGACTTGCTTCCTGTCCTCACCACACTCCACCATACGTAGATGGCGTTGTATATATTTCTTCCATTGATTTGCCTTTATAACATCCGAGCTCCCATCAAATTCTGGGGGCTGACCCTTTAGAAAAGATTCCCTAGCTCTCTCCCACGGAGAAGGTCCGATAGGAACTTGGGCATCTGGTGCTCTTTGTTGAGCCTGTGGCGCTTGTTGGGCCACTGCTATCATGGACGCCTTAACGGCTTGAACCACTATATTCGCCACATCCGCAGCATTGAATGTTCCTTGTGGCAGTAGGGGAGGACCAACATCCTCATCTAAGACCCTATTTCGTCTTGTCAGGTGACCTCTTTTAGACGGCATCTGAGATGGGGAAACAATAGAGTTAGAATTCTACTTAAACAGTCTATTTTGCAAAAGATCGTAAACATAAGCAACCAAGCAGTCCTAACATTAGGCTCTATATCAAAGAACACTACGGTAGAACGTGACAAGTCCACAAATATCCAAAAGACTCTAGAACCTGATGTTATGATACCATTTGTGACAACCCGCATTCCGAAATAAGGGGTGGCCAGCCCGATTACCTCGACGTAACGGAATCATGGATGGATATCATCCTCAGCATCATAACAATAAAATAGGTATACGGGAAAAACCACTCAATAAATCAGACAGCAGGTTGTCAAAAAAATTTGGTTTGATAACGAGTTAAGAAATAAATTAAACAACCCAAATCTGATGAAAGTGGAACTTCAAGGGAACATATAAATAAATACCAAAACAACGTACAATAAAAGGACCGAATAATCTGTCGGTCCACAGTTACATTCAAAGTGTTTCAACAATTCAATATTTTACATACTACATTCATTAACAAGTACAAAAAATGGGCCACTAGCCCGAATGAAAGACCCGATCATATCTAGAGTCCAAAAGTGAAGGCGTCTAACAAACATCCTGTAATAATCCACAAGATCATACAGCTCGTCAAAAGCATAGGAGTAAGAAAATCATAACGGGCGCCCTTGCGGAGGAGCATCTGGGCAGATACAACAACATGCACACCATGGAAAATGAACGGGTCAGGGACCGATTTATATATGATTCCCAGAAGAGTAAGAAGCATGATAGATATGGACAATAAATCATAAATAATGTAAATGAGAATCTAACAACCTAATCATCAAATGTGATAATGCATTTATATAGATTTCTAACAGTTATTAAATTAAGCAAGAGAAATATAATTAAATCTCATTTCTTCTCGTATATTATCATTTTCCATTCCTTAGTAGGAATATAATTTCCATCATATCTTTCCGTTTTCCATTCCTTAGCAGGAATATAATTACCATCTCATTTCTTATGGCACTTCACATATCTCAAGTCCCACTTGAGTTAGAAAGGTTATATTCTTATACATATAACATTTCTAAGACCGCCCCTCCGAGTTTCCCCACTAGGCGCGCCCCTAAATGACTATCATCTTCCAGGGCCTATCTATACAAGACAACCTGGGCACCTAACGCACGTCGGGAAGTGTCCATATGCCTGCGAGTGAGTCATAACCACACCCGAAATTACCTCACTAGCGCAGAAAAACATATACAAACCCCGCATATGGTCGAGGACTATAGTCAGCCTGCGCGAGCTGCCTGATTTAGCTAGTCAGGGGACATCACCTCATGCGCGAGCTTCCCTTATGATAGCATTTAGAGAGGTGTGTTTAAGTAACTTAACAATTACCAATTTAAATCTCATTTTCATTACCAGTAATCACATGTGTTTCATTTTACTTGAAACATTTATCTTTGAATTCTTTTCTAATTCAATTTCATCATATGTTTAGGTACCGAAGTATTATCTAAACAATCTCCCAAAATCTTATAGGTCCCAAGGTTTTACATACCTCAAAAAGGCCTCTAAAATCTCCACGTATGGGCTTAGAATTCTATTTTCCAATTTATTTACCAAATGAGAAGTGATGCCTAAACATCACTTCAAGAACCCCTGAATTAACCCCAAGTGATCCCATTAAACTATAGGGTAACAACCAAACTCGACTAAAACTCTAGGATCCTATGTTTACTTCATTCAAGAAGGTTCCTAGGTTCTAATCCTAAGGGAAAGGGTCAAAATTTGAAAATAAAAACAAAAGGAAAAATGCAGGATTTCCGAATCGATTCGTACTAGACGAATCAATTCGGCCAGACAAGCGAATCAATTCGGCCTATCCGAATCGATTCGATCAGAAAAACCAACATTCTACATAACAGCCGAATCGATTCGGTTCACCTAGACCTGAACACTGCGTATGCGAATCGATTCGGCCAGGCCGAATCGATTCGCTCCTGCGAATTTTGCCAATTTTGGCCATGGAGTCTTGGACTCCTAATTTCTTCCAAACTCAACCAACCCAAACCCTTATCAATTATTGCTACTAATTGAGTATAAATTCATCCAACAACCAAAATTTCATCATCAATAACCATTCAAATCAATCTCCAAACATTCCAAGCCCATAAATCAATTAAAAGCCCTAAGTTTCTTAAACCAGACATAACCACAACTATCAATAATAATTACTCTACTTAAATCATAAAATAGCAAGTAGATAACTTGCCTCAAGTTTGCAAGTTCAGATTTTGATGAAGTTTGTATGCAAGAACAATCACCAAAGCTTCAATCTCTCACTTTCTCCACAAGTTCTCTTCCTCTCTTTCTTTCTCTAGGTTTACCAATACAATTAGGGGAATAGTGACTTAAACAAGACATAAATCATGGCTTAGGTCCAAATTCCAGCTTTAAGTGATTAATATGCGGTAAAATAATACGCAACTACTCATATAAGCTACAACCAGTCAAAAGTGCCCGGAACCTCAAAATACAATATGGCACATAATTTGACTATCTCGAACCTCCCGGAACTATCTGCACCCTCCAAATTATCATTTGGAAATTTTATAATTCATTTTAGGATTCCGGTTTCATTTTAAGCCAAATGTCATTTTAAATCATATGACATTATAAAACATAACATAGCAAAATTTACCTATACTTACGGTAAATATGCAACATCATAGTAGATATTAACTTTTCTTTCTTAAATTAATACCTACTACACATACCAACATCTTTATATCTAATCACTATATCTAGCAAATTAAATATAAAATAGGACCTCAAAAGCGAGGGTTGTTACACCTTAACATAATTTAACTAATATAAAACATCTCCTCCTTTTAACTCCATTGGCTTTGGCTGATTTCATGCATACCATTAAACATGGTACTCCTCCATCCATGATTCATGTCCAATTATCTACAATGGCACATAAAACAAATATTACTTCCCGACTTATATGAAGAAGTTTGATGTTTACAAGTAGGACATGTCATATACCCTTTTGAGTTCCACCGAGACAAATTAGCATATGTTGGAAAATCATTTATATGGTTCACATAACCGCTGTAAGCATATGAAAAGTCTTCTCAGTTGATACATTATATGGCTCCACACAAACTTTCCATAACTCTTTCAACTCATCTATTAAGGGTCGCAAATACATATCTATATTCAATCCAGGAATAAGCAATGACATCATGAAAAAAGGTTATTTCATACATTGCCAAGGGGGCAAGCTATACAACATAAGTATAATTGGCCACATATTGTATGAGTTGTGCATATTGACAAATGGATTAAAACCATCACTTGCTCAGTTGAGCCTCACATTACAAGGGTCGAGAGAAAACACTAGTACTCCTTGTAAAATCCCTTCCATATCGTAGAGTCGGCTGAATTTCTTCACACATTGTCATTATTAGCTGTCAAAATAAAAGTCTTTAAATTCTCAATTTTAGTGGAAAGTAATGCAAAGTCTTGTAAGGAATCCTCTTACCGTTGTCCTCATTAGTCTTCGATCTAGACTCCCCACATGAGGGAGAATCTTTTCAATCTTTTTACTCCTTCCATAATAAGGCTCAATCATTTTAACATGCATGAATCGACACGTACCCCAATTCCAAGTCACGTAACATTTTCCCTCATAACGTGACAAAGGAAGTGTCTCACCATAAAACGCCTCCTTTTAATAACTCAAGCAACATATCAACAAATTTATTACTCTTGGAAAGTAGCTATTGGTGTATAGATTTGAATTTCAAGAAAAAACCTCACATGACACATCATGTCTCCTGTGAGAAATAAACACAAAACTCACTCAAAGCTTCATTTCTCGTGACCTGTGGGTTATGTCTGTAGAGCTACAAATGTATTTCAAATTGGAAGGTTGGATCGATTATAGAGTGTAGTTTTAAACATTTACAAATCCACTAAAAAATAAATATGAGTCTTTAAAAGTTTAGTATAACATAAGGGATTCCCTTATAGCAGAAGTTTGGATGCTCTTAGATGACTGAAATATAAAGTAAAGTGAGAAATAAAGAGGGGTAATTGTCAGAGAGCCTGGGGAATGTGAGATAATTTTTTATTCGAAGTAGAATTCCATCTATTTTGACAAAAAAAACTATGCTTGTTACATTTATAACATTAGGGCGATCGGAATGGTTGGGTATTGGAGTGATGAAGGTATGATAACTTTTAGAGTATGCGAGAAAAATATTTTGAATTAAAGTAAACTATGTACATTTTGATATATTAGTAGTGTTACTTTCTGACCTTCAGGTTACTTTTACATTTTTAAACATCAAAATAGAATTCCTTTTTAAGTCATAATATATTAATACTCAAATTAAATTTATTTATTATAAATTTATCACTTTCTCCCTCAACTTTTCATTTTCTTTCACACATTTTTTCCTCATAACTTTTAATGTCAACCACCACTTATCTTATCTTCTTTGTCAGACACTATTTCACCTCCCTAACACAAACTATTGTGCCTTATTATATTTATATACATATATACTAACATATATATATATATATATACACACACATCAATATATATATTTAGTACATACACAATAAATATATACGCATATATGTTAATGTATATAATATCTACACAATTCTTGAGGATGGTGTTTTTATCAAATCCCAACTAATTGCTATTAGATTGAAAGTTTCAAATGTTGAGAAAATGGGTAGTGAACATCTAATATTTTGTCATTAAGGTCTAAATAAAAGTTAAGGCCGTACCTTAGTGTGATGACAAGTGCCCTCGCTCAGGCTACGATTGGTTTCAAGTTGGAGATATGGGAGCAGCGTCTCTATATATGTATAGAGGTAAGGTCTACTGACATTCGCCTCTCTTAGACCTTACAGTTAAGTGGGAGTCTTATGAATTGGGTACAACCCTTACCTAAGTAAAAGTTAAATTAACATATCATTTTAAGAAAGGCATTTGAATTTTCAAATGGCAGGTGAAAGAAAGCCATCAGACTCTTAGCTTGTGGGTGAAAGGGAGAAATCACACTACCTATCTTGGAGACATGAATTACCGTTGTGACATAAAATGAATTACCCTTTGATCTTCGTAATTGGGGTAATATAAACCAGGGCAAAATAAACCATCAAATTACTTTTATAAGTTGGGAGTAGTAAAACAACATTGCTCTATATTATCTATCTATCTTTATATATATATATATATGGAAGGAGAGAAATACTTGCACCTTAGGAACACGACGAACATATAAGACCTCTAATGCCATCATTGAAAATCGATCAATTTACGATCGTGTTTGATCAAATGATTTGATACATTTATCCCCCCGTACATTATTTACATAAGAGAAGACTTTTGAAGATTAAATTTCTGGAGACTGCTGACTCTCTTTGATTTAGTCCAAAGATAATTTTAAGAAACCGAATATTTTGAGTTGGCGTATGAAGATTATTCGTATTTCAAGGGCAGTTTTTTTAGGGCGAGAGGTGGGAAACTTAGGTCATGAAATAAAAAATTTGAAAGAGATGAGAGTTGGGCGTGAGGATGATTGGTATTTCGAGGGTGGAATACAATTATTTTAAGGAATCTAGTTTAATTTTTTAACTTAAATGGTGGTTGTTGTTGTGATGGTCGGGTGAAATTAGTAATAGGTTACACATTTCTCTGTTTCAAACATAGTATCCAAGTTTCGAAGAGTGTGAAGAAGCTGATATGCATAAAGGGAAGTATATACTTTCAAACATAAGATGAAATTCAGCTACAGAACAGCGCAAGAGAATAACCCATTTTCAGGCTCAATTCAGAAAAACATATAGTTTTCGATTCAAGAGAATAACCCATTTTCAGGCTACATAAAAATAAACAATCTTGAATTGAGCCCATCATGGGTGAATGTGGGGCTGCGCGAACAAATATTACATGCATTTAACACTGCTATGTGTATAGCGAATAGAGAGATGCCACAGATACCGACTCACCGGAATTTAACCCAAGCTTCTCCACCATGTTAAATATTATATCGTGTACCATAAGTTGTCCTAAGATATGCCTGGATTTATAGTAAAGATATACATATTTTTATCTACGTACGTTTTTAAATACTTAATAAAAAAACATTTAAGAAAAATTTCATAAAAAGTTATTTCATTCTTCATGCCCTAAATGGAATTATTTTAAATAATAGATTATATTAATATGTGGCATAAGCAACCATTAGTCCACTACAATCTTATTAACACATATTTGTTGTATGACATTTTTGCAATAATTCAAATCTGCAACGTCCCAAACCATTTCACCCCTAAAATATTTTGTACCATTGAAGTTAAAGTGATAGGACTGGAGAAACTCTAATACTTACGAGTCCGCTTGGTCCGTTTCTTGCTATTAGAAAATCTTGAACCCCAAAACAAATCCCACAACGTATGGTTCACCAATCCCGAAGTTCAATCCCAACTTCCTGATTAATATCTAAAATTCACTCACTTGGATCCTAGGTCCTCCTCACTTGAAGACATCTACCATTGGCCTATCACACATACCAAAAGAAAGCCCAATCCAAATACACGAATTAAAAATTTTGGTATCGCTCACCTTTTAGTAGAAAATTCATAACAAATTAAAAAAATAGAAAAATATGAAATCAATGCCCATGCCTTTGTAATTCGATTATGTACAAACTTATCCAACTTCCGAAATAAAATCGGTTCGCTAGGGTTTTCTAAACATCTTCTTCCTCAGATTTTCCCCTCCAAAACCCTCCAATGGAGGTTTCTACCCACTCCAAACACAAAAATTAAATCTTACAACAATACCCTAACATTCCGGAGGTATTTTAACACAAAACTAAAACCCAAATCCCAAATGAAACATTAGGATTTCAAATCAAACTTCCAATTAATTCAACATACAATTTTTCCCCAATTCATTATCAAGATCCAATCTTTATATACAAGTTCTACATGTTCATCCATTTAAATATTATAATATATTTTGAATTTCAAGTATGATTGATATCCAATAGATTCACAAACCCTAATCTTTTATCATTTAAATCTCTATATCAATTAGCAAAGTTTCAATCTTTAACATCTTAATTTTTAGATTTCTACCTCTAATCATGAAAATAAATAAATACAATCAAATTGCGACATAAAGCAAGTATCTACTTGCCTTGGTGGATTATAATTCGAAGTCTCCCATAAATTTGATGACGGGGTAGTCCTCTTTCTTTTCCTCTCCAAGTTTCCACTTCTGTCTTCTTCTTTTTTTCTCTTCTTTAGGACTCTCTCTCTCTCAATCCCTTGTGTAAAATACAAAAGGTGGGATGCCATCCACCTTCCCAATCTCTTAAATAAACTTTTAATTTACTTAATCATTTTTTTCTTCTTAGCCTTTAGTGTAAAATGACCTTCCTACCCTTATACGGACCCTATTATGTCTAAAAAGCCCCCGAAATTGAAACATAACACTCGGGTACCTATTTTGGACTACTACAACCCTTCCAGGACCACCGGTGCACTCAAAAAGTTCATCCGAGTCAGCCAACTCCATATTGTTTCTACAGTGTACTTTTTTATCTTGCCTTATCAAGAGACTTTCGTGCTCAGAGTGTTCCTGGTCACATTGCGAACTCCTTCCTCGGCTGCGAGTTTTGCTCGCCTGAGGGATAGGTGTCTGACCACGACACTTGCACTTGTCTCTGCGGAGCTCTCGCTCCATCTTTTCCAAGGGTCATTTTCCTCCATTTAAAGGCGTGTTGCCTCATCTTTCCGATGGATTCATTGTTCATAAACATCGACCAGCCATGAGATCTGAGCGGATCTAGATTACTCAGAGTGCTGCTCTTGTGGGCGGCAACATGGCAAGGGGCGGCATGGATCCTGTTGAGGTGGATCTAAGACCTAACTCTATGTGGCGACAGCCCACCTTGTTGATTACCCAAGAGATGAAGTAACTCTCGAGGAAAGGAAAGGTTCAAAATTTATGAGAGGCTTGAACTGGAGAATCCGACAACATTTGCTGGGTAATCTGACTTTACACACTTTTGTGAGGTAATGAATGCAGCTCTTCTACATTGTCAAGATCATAGATTGTTTTTGCAAAGTGGCAAGAAGGACTCCTTATGTGGGAAGTCCTGGAGGTAGTGGGATTGGAGGAGGAGTCTTTCCCTCGTCCCAACCTTCGGGTAGTAAGCAGAAAGAGAGGGATCCCCAGCAGGGGGACTTGTCAAAGAGGCAACATTCTGGTGGGTTTGATTCGGGGAACCCTAACAACAGGCACGGTCAAGGTGACCCTCAACAATAAGCAGGCCGTGGTGGGCATGGAGGTAGAGGCCAGCAGGGCCAAGGTGAAAATCAGTTTAGAAATAATCGTGGTCGAAATGCTGAAAATATGATGGGTCGGTGCTTTCAATGCGGAGAAGCGGGTCATTATAAGAAGGAGTGTCCTCAGTTGACAGGGGGACAACTTCCTCGAGCTCCACAGCAGCCTTATGTTCAATTCCCTCCACAGGTACCTAACCCAGTTGTTCCTCCATAGCAGGGTCAGTTACAGTATGGTAGGGTTTATCATATTCAGGACGCTATGCTTCCTCCAGCTCCGTCGGCACCGCCAGCTATTGAGGGTAAGTTCCTTATTCAGGGACATATGGGTGGCATTTTATTTGATACGGGTGCGACACATTAATTCATTTCTAGAAGCTTTGCTCAGACCATAGAGTTGATATAATCTGCTGAAAGTACTTTCACTAGTGTGGAGTCCTCTATGGGTGATGGTTCACTCATATTCTTTGTTTGTAAAAATATAGAAATTTCTCTTGGTAATTTGTGCTTTGAGGCCGATTTACTCGTCCTGGACATGGTCGGTTATGATATGATTTTAGGCATGAATTGGCTTATGAAGTATCATTCTATAGTTAATTGTTACGGGAAGAGTATAGTCTTTGCCGTTCCGGGATAAGAAATGTTCCTGGTAGTTTTACCTCGTTTAGAGGGGAGTACTAGCACTTATTTGTATTGCATTGCCAAGGAGAGTTCTAGGGATATAGTTGTTCCCTTAGATTCTATTCCAGTTGTGAAAGATTTTGATGATGTCTTTCGAGAAATACCGGGTTTGCCTCCTAGCCGTGAAATTGAGTTTGTGATCGATTTAGCGCCGAGAACGAGGACTATTGCGAGGGCTCCATATCGAATGGCTCCTATAAAAATGAGGGAGTTAAGAGATCAAATTCAGAAGTTATTGGAGCAGGGATTTATTAGGCGTAGCACATCGCCATGGGGTGCTCCGGTGTTATTTGTAAAGAAAAGAGACGGTTCTCTGCGATTATGTGTGGACTATAGGGAGTTGAACAAAGTCACCATCCGTAATAAATATCCTTTGCCTCGTATTGATGATTTATTTAATCAACTTCGAGGAGCGTCGTACTTCTCAAAAATCGATTTGAGGAAAGGGTATCATCAGTTGAGGATACGGGAGGAGGATGTATCTAAGACTGCTTTTTTGACAAGGTACGGGTCTTATGAATTTTTGGTTATGCCCTTTGGACTAATCAATGCCCCCGCTGTATTTATGGATCTCATGAATAGAGTATTTTGGGATTTCCTGGACCAATTTGTTATTGTGTGCATCGATGACATCCTAGTCTATTCTCGAACATAATCTGATCACGCTAAGCATTTGAGGTTGGTCCTACAAAGATTGAGGGATCACCAAGTATATGCTAAGTTTGAAAAGTGTGGCTTTTGGTTACAGGAGGTACAGTTTTTAGGTCATGTGGTGACGTCCCAGGGTATATAAGTAGATCCGTGCAAGGTGGTTGCGGTGAGGGAGTGGGGTCAGCCCACGACACCTATCGAGGTTCATAGTTTTCTGGGTTTGGCGGGTTATTACCGTCGGTTCATCAAGGGTTTTTCAAAGATCGCTAGCCCTTTGACAAATTTGACCCAGAAGGGGGTGAGATTTGTTTGGGATAACTCTTGCCAGGCTGCATTTGATGAACTTACAGATAGATTGACTTCGGCTCCAGTCTTTGCATTGCCAAAATCGGGATTGGAATATCTAGTCTTCACTGATGCATCTCTTCAAGGATTAGGAGGTGTACTTCAGCAAGAGAGGCGGGCTATTGATTATGCCTCTCTCAAGCTAAAGCCCCATGAAAGAAATTACCCGGTGCATGACTTATAACTTGCCATAGTTATCTTTGCTTTGAAGATATGGAGGCACTACCTCTGGGGGGAGAAGTTCAGTCTTTTCACGGACCACAAATCGCTGCAATATTTATTCTAACAGAAAGATTTGAATATGCGTCAGCGTTGATGGTTGGAGTTCGTGAAAGATTATCAGTTTGATATTCGTTATCATCCGGGCAAGGCAAATATTGTACCGGACGCCTTGAGTAGGAAGCCCAAGGGAGAGTTAGCTAATGTTTGGAAGGCTAAGTGGAATGAACTCAGAAATGTCCTTCTTCATACCTGGCCACCAATACGATGGTGAGGACATTCATGTCGGTGATGACCGTTACCCCTACCATCGTAGCTAGAGTTGTAGAGGCCCAGGGAAGGGATAAGGGCTGTCAAGACCATATTCGCCGATTACTGTCCGAGGGAGTGGAGTCCCACTCAATTAGTTCTGAGGGTGGATTACGCTTTCACGGAAGACTCATTGTTCTGGAAGAAGAGGATTTGAGACGGGCGGTGATGGCTGAATCTCACGGGTCGAAGTTTACGGTACATCCTAGTGGGGACAAGATGTATCAAGATATGCACCGTCAGTATTGGTGGCCAGGTATGAAGAAGGACATTTCTGAGTTCATATCCCAATGCACCACTTGTCAGTTGGTCAAGATCGATGATCAACGACCGATAGGTTTGTTACAACCATTAGAGATCCCGGTATGGAAATGGGAAAGCATATCCATGGAGTTTATCACGGGCTTGCCAAGATCACAAAGTGGTTGTGATTCTATTTGGGTGATTGTTGACCGCTTGACAAAGTCAGCACACTTTCTACCCGTGCAGGCAGATTATGACACTGCTCGGTATGCCCGCTTATTCATCGAGGAGGTGGTTAGACTCCATGGCGGTGCCTTTGAATATAATTTTCGACCAAGACAAAATCTTTGTTTCCCATTTTTGGCGGAGTTTCCAAGAAGCGATGGGGACCGAATTGAGGTTAAGCACTTTTTATCATCCTCAAACGGATGGTCAAACTGAACGAGTAAACCAAATGCTTGAGGATATGCTTTGTATGTGTATGCTTGACTTCAAAGGTGGTTAGGAACAATATCTCCCATTGGTTGAGTTTGATTATAACAACTCTTACCAAATTTACTATTGGAATGGCACCTTATGAAGCACTGTATGGAAGACCTTGCAGATCTCCCGCTTGTTGGTTGGAAGTGGGCGATAATAAATTTCTTGGACCTGAAATGATCCAGGATACTTCTTCAAAAATAGAACTCATTCGGAATCGCATTCGGATAGCCCAAGACCGCCAAAAGAGCTATGCCGATGCGGATCGACGACACATAGAATTGGAGGTTGGGGACCAAGTTTTGGTTCGAGTGTTGCCTATGAAAGGCATCAAGCATTTCGGGAAGAAGGGGAAGCTTGCGCCACGTTTTGTTGGACCTTTTCCAGTTATTGCAAAGGTAGGTCCAGTGGCATACCAACTTGCTTTACCGGAACCATTGCAATAAATTCACAATGTATTCCATGTTTCCTCCCTAAAGAAGTATAAGAGGTGCGACGGTGCGTTGTGGCACGTTCCTTTCGAGGACATTGATTTGCAACCCGACATTTCTTATGAAGAACAACCGGTTGCAATTTTAGAGCACGGGGAGCATAGATTACGGTCGCGAGTGTTGCCCTTGGTGCGAGTTCAATGGAGTCACCATAATGCCAAGGAATCTACATGGGGACTCGAGGACGTCATGCGAGAAAAGTATTCGCATCTCTTTATCCAAGGTACGCCTGAATTTTGGGGACAAAATTTCCTCATAAGGGGGGGAGTATGTAACAACCCTCACTTTGAAAACCTATTTTATATTTATTTACTATGTGTAGTAATTATATATGTAATGTTAGAACGTGGAGTAAGTATTACCTTAAGGAAGAAAAGTTAATATTTACTAAGATGTTGCACAATTTACCTTATGTGAGGGTAAGTATCACCGGATTGGGTTTTATTATGTCATTAGAATTAAAATGACATTTTGACTTAAAATGAAACCGGAACTTAAAATGAGTTATAAAATTTCCAAATGATAATTTGGAGGGAGTAGTTAGTTCCGGAAGGTGCGAGATAGTCAAATTATGTGCTATATTGTATTTTGGGGTTTTTGGGGACTTTTGACTGGTTTTAGTTTAAATGTGTAGTTGCGTATTATTTTATCGCGGTATTATTACTTAAGTTGGTAATTGTGTATTAAGACACGTTTTAGGTCTTGATTAAGTCACTATTCCCCTAATTTTACCTCTAAGCCCAAAGAGAGAGAGAGAAAGAGAAGAGAAGACCTAAGGAGAGAAAGAGAGATTGAAGCTTGGGTGTGTGATCTTGCCTACATCCTCAACAAATCTGAATTTACAACCTTAAGGCAAGTTTTCTACTTGCTATTATATGATTTAAGAAAAATGATTAGTATTGATAGTTGTGGTTATGTATGGTTTAAGAAATTAGGGCTTTTTAGTGGATTTATGGGCTTTAACTCTTCGGAGGTTGATTTGAAGTGATATTGGTAAAATTTTATGGTTGTTGGATGCATTTAAAATCAGTTGGTAGCAATAAATGATGTGGGGAGTTGTCGTTGGAAGAAGAAAGGTTTCTAGGTCTGCTATGATCGGTCGATCGCGGTTCCAGGACCGGTCGACCGAGCCTTCGGGGGAGGGCACACTGCTTTCCTACCAAAGGCTAAATCTTGGAGTGCGATCGACCGCGGTCCGTGACCGGTCGACCGGCCCCCTTTTTCCTGGACTTTCTGCTTTCCTACGAAGCTAAAGTTTGAGACGCGGTCGACCGCGACCTCAGGACCGGTCGATCGGTCCCCTATTTCCCACTTTTAAACTTTATTTTTTTGGTTTCCTAAGTTTTTCTCTTAATTAAGAAATAGGAACCTTATTGTATGAAGTAAATATAGGGTGCTAGAGTTTTAGTTGAGTTTGGTCGCTACCCTAGAGTGGAATGGGTTCACTTGGGGTTTATTCCATGGGTATTAAAAGTGATGTCTAGGCATCGCTTCTCTTTTAGCAATTCATTAGGGACTATGCTGTAAAAGCCCATACTTGGAAGTTTTAGGATCCCCCTTTGAGGTACATAAAACCTTTGGACTAATGTGATTTTTGGAGATCAAATGTAAAATAGCTTGACACTTTAAATATGATGAAAGATTAATGAGAATATTCAAGGATAATGGTTTCAAATAAAATGAAACATACATGTGATCAATGAAAATGATAATGAGATGGAAGTTGTAAATGTTAATTTACTTAAACACACCTCTCTAAATGCTATCATAAGGGAAGCTCGCGCATGAGGTGATGTCCCCTGACTAGCTAATGCAGGGAGACTATAGTCCTCGGCCATATGCGGGATTATATATGTATATGTTTTTTCTGCGCTAGTGAGGTAATTCCGGGTGTGGTTATGACTCACTCGCAGGTATATGGACACTTCTCGAAGTGCGTTAGGTGCCCAGGTTGTCTTGTATAGATAGGCCCTGGAAGATGATAGTCATTTAGGGGCGCGCCCAGTGGGAAAACTCGGAGGGGCGGTCTTAGAATCGTTATATGCATAAGAATATAACCTTTCTAACTCAAGTGGGACTTGAGCTTTGTGAATTGCCATAAGAAAATAAGATGGTAATTATATTCCTATTAAGGAATGGAAAAAGGGAAAGATATGAGGAATAATGATGTTAAATTTAATTCTCTTATATATGTTAACACTGTTAAAATCATTTGAATTGTCTTATCATGCTTTTGAATTAAGTTGTTAGATTTTCATCTACTTCCTTCATGATTAACTGTCCAAATCTATCATGCTTCTTATTCTTCTGGTAATCATATATAAATCGGGCCCTGACCCGTTCATTTTCTATGTTGTGCATGTTATTGTATCCGCTCAGGTGCTCCTCCGCAAGGGCGCCCGTTATGATCTTCCTATTCTTATGCTTTTGACGTGCTGTACGATATTGCGGATCATTACAGGATGCTTGTTTAGACGTTTTCATCTTTGGATTCTAGTTACGATCGAGTCTTTTATTCGGGCGGGCAGCCCAAACTTTGTTGTTGCAAATGGATGTATTAGGTAGATGATTAATTGTTGTATGAAGTTTGATGTGACTGTTGACCGACAGTTTATTCCGTCCTTTTATTGTATGTTGCTTTTGTATTAATATAAGTTTCTTTGGAATTCCACATTTTCTTCAGACTTGGTTGTTTAATTTATTTTCCTAACTTTTAAATCCAACTAAAATTTTGACAACCCGATTTCTGAATTAAAGGGTGGTTTTCCCGTATACTTATGTTGTTGTAGTGATGTTGTTGATGTTTTTCATCCATGATTCCGTTATTTTGGAGTATCGGGCTGGCCACCCCTTATTTCGGATCTCGGGGTGTCACATGGGTTTAGTATACTTTATAAGTTATTAATCTTATTAACTTAATTAAGTCATTTCTTAGTTAATTGCCAAGGGTAATTGGTCACACCTATCAATCTAGGCAATCTCCAACGGAATAACAACTAAAAAATATTTCTTAAAATTTGCCCAAAAATCTGCCCAGATTTTTAAAATGCCATTTGGGGGCATTTTGGAGCCATTTTTGGAGAAAACGTATCAGATAACAAAAGTTAGAAAACACGATTTTCTACAGGGCAACTCGAACATAATCGTCATTAGAACAGTAAATACCTCAATTCTGTACAGATTTCTTCATCAAAACTTTCCAAGCTTCATCCTAAATCCATCCTTTTATCATATTCGATCTAACCCTAACAATTACATCAATTAGAGCATCAAATCAACCAAATCTTATCATCTCTTACAGATTTATAACTCCCAACAATGAAAATCTCTAAAATCTAATGAAACATAAACCCTAACATATTAATTGATTTGACCTCCTTTAATATGAATAGGCAAATGAAAATTAACAATTGCAAATTAAACCACTTGCCTCAATTTGTAGATCAAAGCCTTTGGATGAGAATGTTGGATTGAATGCAAGGATCTCCTCTTGTTCTTGAAGCTATCTCTCAAAATCCCTAACCTGTCTTCTAATGGCTCTCCTCTTATTCTCATCCTAAATTTAGTCTTCTAAAATGACTTTAAGTTGCCTCACCCTCGCACACTTAGGGTTGAAAACTTAATTCCCGTTTTTGGGTCTATAGTCCTCCTAAAAAGGGTTCAAACTCTTTATTTGGAGCTCAATTATGTCTAATTAAGTCCCGAGACCCAATATATACATACGGCCACTCATTTCCAACTATTTTGACCCATCCAGATTCAACCGTGTACTCCAAATTGCCATACGAATTAATTTATAACATCTTCCAACTTTAAGGCCTAAAAAAGGCGACATAAAATAGTCCAAAATATTTAATCCTCAATTCGCCAAATTAATAAATTCCTCAAATTTACAAATTTACTAATCATGGATTTAATTCCTCCAAATAAAATAAATTCTTTTTCTCCAAATATTTTATTTAATTAAAGATCCTTGAATTTACGGGTTGTTACATTTATAGAGAGGGAAGAGATGGAGTAATGTAGTACTTGATCCTTCTGATGATTAGTTCATTTCTTGATTTATGCTCATCTCCTCTGAGATTCTCGGGATTTATCTATGTAACGATCTCTACCCATTCGCAGTGGGCCGACCTTTATTTGCACCTAGACTATTTGGGCCACTCGATGCATCCCCCACAGTAGGCATTAGGATTCCTAGGGCGTTTGATCATGCATTAGGTAGTAATGCTATGGTGATGGATCCTCCATAACTTCGTGAGTTTGGGCTATTTTCGAGAAGCTGCCAATGTGTTGAGAAATGAATGACAATTTTCCCCCATGAGCGTCTCACCATGAGCATTTTTATAAGATAAAACCTCAAATATCAACCATCACAAGCGTCCAAAGCCTTTATATAAACCACCAAAAACTCTCATAACAAATCCCAATTAAATTTATACCCATTTCTTCAAAATATGAAAAAATAAATAAAACCCACAGATATGGAAGCTCAAAATGTAAAAACGTTCGAGATCCTACAATGACCTCACCTATAAAACACCATAACCACTATATATTGGCAAGAAGAAAAGACAAAATGAGATAATACTTAAGAAATTAACAACCAAAGAAAGAGATACCTATGGGGGCTTGTTTTATTGTTTATATTGTTAGATCATGAACTTCATCAAGGGCCTTGTATATCACGACATGCAAAATGCACCAAAAGAGAGAGTTTGAGAGATCGTGTCGAAGGCAGTAACCCTTAACCTAAAAGAAGAAACCCTAATATTTTGATATGCAAAAAACTCTCAACTGATATGACAAAAACCACCAAGTTAACTCACAACTGGAGATGAGGCTTGAGAGAGAGAGAGAGAGAGAGAGAGAGCAATACCAGCTCTACTTGGGGACACCCTAAGCCTTACTATATATATATATATATATATATATATATATATATATATATATATAATATGAGTTACAAAAAAAATAAATCTATTTTTTGTCCGTTAGCAGCGTAAAAGCCGTTCCAAAGCAAGAGAACTACACACATTATTTGGACTCACTTTCCAAAGTAAGCCACCCACCCATTTTTTATATATCCCATCAAAATATTATTTTTTTTCCACATTCTTCATCTCTTTCCCTCCCACTACCAAAATCCATTTCTGAAAAGAAAAAAAAACATTAGATGTTGATTGTTGAAACTCTCTTCCACTCTAAAGACAACTCATTTGCTATTTGCATTATTATAGTATTCCTTATATTTTTTTTCTCTACATTTCTATTCCTATGTAACTAATTTACTTTTCAAATTTGTAGGTTATAATTGTCTCACGTGTGATTTATTGATACTCAACAAAATTACAAGTGGAGACTTATGAGGTTCCATCTTTCCTTAATTTTTCAAGGCATATATTTGTTTATATTCTAATATTGTTTTTTCTTTTGTTTTTGTATATTGATTTAATATATAATGTCTTGTAGAAAATATGAAAGTGATGTTAAAAACATATTAAAAAAAGAAAACAGGAAGAATTTAATCAATCTAAAAAAGGAGCCTTGGATAATTTTATATTTGGTACTAATAAAAAAATATCAAACACTTCAAATGTGATGAATGAAAATTTGGATGTGTTAAGTAGTGATATTCAATTATCAATTGACAATCTTCCCAATATGGATATTGATGAAAATGTGGAAGAAAATAAAACAGAAAATAATAGTAATCATAATAATAATAATAATATAATTTGGTTGAAGAAATACGTATTAATAATATTCCAAATAATAACAAAGAAAATGAACAAACAAATGAAAATATGTCAAATATTTATGACCCGAGTAGATGGGATAATATTGAACTTAAATTAAGAGACTTATTGGTAGAGAAGGGACCCATTCGAGGAAATAAAACATATCCTTGTTATGAATTTAAACGAATGTTTTTTATAAAACATTATACTCGTATATCTCCAAATTGGGAAAATCAGATAAAAGATGGTTAGTATACTCTAAGAAATTTAATAAAGCATATTGTTTTTGTTGTAAAGTATTTAGCTCCAAAAATAAAACGAACCAATTAAATAATGAAGGAACTAGTGATTGGAAAAATATTACTTATAAACTTATAACCCATGAAACATCTGATGAACATATAGCTAACAAGCAATTATGGGATGAGTTAGAAATAAGATTAAATAAAAATAAGATGACTGATAATAGAATTCAAGAACAAATTAACAAGGAAAAAGAAGATTAGAGAAATGTACTTTTGAGAATTATTACTCTTGTGAATACTCTTGCTAAATGTAATATCGCATTTCATGGACAAAATGAAAGAATAGATCAAGATAATAAAGGTAACTTTTTAAACTTTATTGAAATGCTTGTCGAACATGATTTGGTAAACACTACACCAAAACTGGCGATTGGTCACGGCCAAAATCCCTGACCAAAGCTGTGGGTCGCGGACTTGGGCCGTGACCATTTCGGGCGTGACCATTTTCGTGGGTCGCTGCCCAAGTCCGTGACCAAAAAATGGTCACGGCCGAGAGGGGTCACGGCAGATGGTCGCGGACTTAGGCCGTGACCCATGTCGTGACGGGTCCCGGCCCTCATCCGTGACCCACAACCGTGACAAATTGGTCGCGGCCAAAGTCCGCGACCCACAACCATGACAAAAAAAATTTAAAAAAAATTGGTCGAGGCCCTGATCCGTGACCCACAACCTTGACAAATTGGTCACGACCAAAGTCCGCGACACACGATCGTGACAAAAAAATTTAAAAAAAAATGGTCGCGGCCCTGATCCGTGACCCACAACCATGACAAATTGGTCGCGGCCAAAGTCCGCGGCCCACGACCGTGACAAAAGAATAAAAATAAAATTGGTCGCGGCCCTAATCCGTGACCCATAACCGTGACGAAAAAAATTGTCGCGGAGTTTGGCCGCGACCATTTTTATGCTTGACGAAAAAATAAAAATGGTCATGGACAAAGTCCATGACCATATTTAACTACAATTTTAAAAAATGTACTTTTTTGGTCCAATACTAAAATTAGGGGTCCTGTGAGTGCGCCATCAGTTGCTACGTGTAACGTTTGACGCGTACGAGGTGTTACAAATATTTATTATTGGCAAAACAATAAAAAAAATCAGAAAATGCGAATCGAGAACGTTGTTAATAAACAAATATATATACAAACTTATAAAAATTACACGTCTTAATAATTCACAGACCAAAAAAAAATTGGAGAGAATTTCCTCTATTTTCTAGACATTCCAAAACCTGTAAATGTAAAACCTACTTATTATAAAGCCCGCACGGCTAAAAAATTCAACAATCAAATTATAAAAGCCCGCACGACCATAAAACTAAACAATAAAAGCCCGCACGGCTGTAACACAAAAATCAAAATCCGGAATGTCCACAACCTATAAACAATCTTCATGCTGTAGACCACTGCCTCCTTCGTTTGTTCCGCGTGCAAAAATCCTACAAATGATGGGATACATAAAAAAAAAATATCAGTAACCAAATAGTTTTACAAAAAATTCAATCAAGCAGAAAAATTGCATATATGAGTTAAAATTATCAGTAACCAAGTAGAAATATGCAAATTACCGTCGTACTCTCAAACGGGGAGTCCCGTGGCTGCGGGGTCAGTTCCTACAAGTTACATTGGTCCCGTGGGAGGTGTTGGTGCCACCCACGGGGACGTTCGGGGGCTGTTTCGAGTTCTCACCCTCTAACGCCATGTTTTTAACCCTAAGTCTACAAATATGCAAATTATCGTCGTATTCTCAAACCGGGAGTCCCGCGGCTGCGGGGTCAGTTCCTACGAGTTACAGTGGTCCCGTGAGAGGTGTTGGTGCCACCCACTGGGCCATTCGGGGGCTGTTTCGAGTTTTCATCCTCTAACGCCATGTTTTTAAGCCTAAGTCTAGAAATATGCAAATTATCATCGTACTCTAAAACCGGGAGTCCCGCGGCTGCGGGGTCAGTTCCTACGAGTTACATTGGTCCCGTGGGAGGTGTTGGTGCCACCCACGGGGGCGTTCGGGGGCTGTTTCGAGTTCTCACCCTCTAACGCAATGTTTTTAAGCCTAAGTCTATAAATATGCAAATTACCGTCATATTCTCAAACCGGTAGTCCCGCGGCTGCGGGGTCAGTTCCTACGAGTTACATTGGTCCCGTGGGAGGTGTTGGTGCCACCCACGGGGACGTTCGAGGGCAGCTTCGAGATCTCACCCTCTAACGCCATATTTTGCTTAAGCCTATAAATATACAAATTACCGTCGTACTCTCAAACCGGGAGTCCCGTGGCTATGCGGTCAGTTCTTATGAGTCATATTGGTTCCATGGAAGGTGTTGGTGCCACCCCCGAAGCCGTTCAGGCGCTGTTTCGGGTTTTCACCCCCTAACGCCATGTTTTTAAGCCTAACTCTAGAAATATGAAAATTACCGTCGTATTCTCAAACCGGGAGACCCGCGGCTGCGTGGTCAGTTCCTAAGAGTTATATTGGTCCCGTGGGAGGTGTTGGTGCCACCCACGGGGCCGTTCATGGGCTGTTTCGAGTTCTCACCCTCTAACGCCATGTTTTTAAGCCTAAGTCTACAAATTTGCAAATTATCGATGTATTCTCAAACCGGGAGTCCGGTCAGTTCCTACGAGTTACATTGGTCCCGTGGGAGGTGTTTGTGCCACCCACGGGACCGTTCGGGGGCAGTTTCGAGTTTCCACCCTCTAACGCCATGTTTTTAAGCCTAAGTCTAGAAATATGCAAATTACCGGCGTAGTCTAAAATCGGGAGTCCCGCGGCTGCGGGGTCAGTTCCTACGAGTTACATTGATCCCGTGGGAGGTGTTGGTGCCACCCACGGGGTCGTTTGGGGGCTGTTTCGAGTTCCCACCCACTAACGCCATGCTTTTAAGCCTAAGTCTATAAATATGAAAATTACCGTCGTATTCTCAAACCGGGAGTCCCGCGGCTGCGGGGTCAATTCCTACGAGTTATATTTTTCTCGTGGGAGGTGTTGGTGCCACCCACGGGGCCGTTCGGGGGCAGTTTCGAGTTCCCACCCTCTAACGCCATGTTTTGCTTAAGTCTAGAAATATGCAAATTACCATCGTACTCTCAAACCGGGAGTCCCGCGGCTGCGGGGTCAGTTCCTACGAGTTACATTGGTCCCGTGGGAGGTGTTGGTGCCACCCACGGGGCCGTTCGGGGACAGTTTCGAGTTCCCACCCTATAACGCCATGTTTTTAAGCCTAAGTCTAGAAATATGCAAATTACCGTCATATTCTAAAATCGGGAGTCCCGCGGCTTCGGGGTCACTTCCTACGAGTTACATTGGTCTTGTGGGAGGTGTTGGTACCACCCACGGGGCCGTTCGGGGGCTGTTTCGAGTTCTCACCCACTAACGCCATGTTTTTAAGACTATATCTAAAAATATGCAAATTATCGTCATATTCTCAAACCGGGAGTCCCGCGGCTATGGGTTCAATTCCTACGAGTTACATTGGTCCCGTGGGAGGTGTTGGTGCCACCCAGGGGCCGTTCGGGGGCTGTTTCGAGTTTTCACCCTCTAACGCCATGTTTTTAAGCCTAAGTCTAGAAATATGCAAATTACCGTCGTACCCTCAAATCGGGAGTCCCGTGGCTGTAGGGTCAGTTCTTATGAGTCATATTGGTTCCATGGCAGGTGTTGGTGCCACTCCCGAAGCCGTTCGGGCGCTGTTTCAGGTTTTCACCCCCTAACGCCATGTTTTTAAGCCTAACTTTAGATATATGAAAATTACAGCCGTATTCTCAAACCGAGAGTCCCGAGGCTGCGTGGTCAGTTCCTACGAGTTAAATTGGTCCCGTGGGATGTGTTGATGCCATCCACGAGGCCGTTCGGGGGCTGTTTCGAGTTCTCACCCACTAACGCCATGTTTTTAAGCCTATGTTTAAAAATATGCAAATTATCGTCATATGCAAAAACCGGGAGTCCCGCGACTGCAGGGTCAGTTCCTACGACTTACATTGGTCCCGTGGGAGGTGTTGGTGCCACCCACAGGGCCGTTCGGGTTCTATTTCGAGTTTTCACCCAATAACGCCATGTTTTTAAACCTAAGTCTAGAATTATGCAAATAATCATCGTATTCTCAAATCGGGAGTCCCGCGGCTGTGGGGTCAGTTCTATGAGTTACATTGGTCCCGTGGGAGGTGTTGGTGCCACCCACGGGGACGTTCGGGGGCTGTTTCGAGTTCTCACCCTCTAACGCCATGTTTTTAACCCTAAGTCTACAAATATGCAAATTATCGTCGTATTTTCAAACCGGGAGTCCCGCGGCTGCGGGGTTAGTTCCTACGAGTTACAGTGGTCCCGTGAGAGGTGTTGGTGCCGCCCACTGGGCCGTTCGGGGGCTGTTTCGAGTTTTCATCCTCTAACGCCATGTTTTTAAGCCTAAGTCTAGAAATATGCAAATTATCATCGTACTCTAAAACCGGGAGTCCCGCGGTTGCGGGGTCAGTTCCTACGAGTTACATTGGTCCCGTGGGAGGTGTTGGTGCCACCCACGGGGGCGTTCGGGGGCTGTTTCGAGTTCTCACCCTCTAACGCAATGTTTTTAAGCCTAAGTCTATAAATATGCAAATTACCGTCATATTCTCAAACCGGTAGTCCCGCGGCTGCGGGGTCAGTTCCTACGAGTTACATTGGTCCCGTGGGAGGTGTTGGTGCCACCCACGGGGACGTTCGGGGGCAGCTTCGAGATCTCACCTTCTAACGCCATATTTTGCTTAAGCCTATAAATATACAAATTACCGTCGTACTCTCAAACCGGGAGTCCCGTGGCTATGCGGTCAGTTCTTATGAGTCATATTGGTTCCATGGAAGGTGTTGGTGCCACCCCCGAAGCCGTTCAGGCGCTGTTTCGGGTTTTCACCCCCTAACGCCATGTTTTTAAGCCTAACTCTAGAAATATGAAAATTACCGTCGTATTCTCAAACCGGGAGACCCGCGGCTGCGTGGTCAGTTCCTAAGAGTTATATTGGTCCCGTGGGAGGTGTTGGTGCCACCCACGGGGCCGTTCATGGGCTGTTTCGAATTCTCACCCTCTAACGCCATGTTTTTAAGCCTAAGTCTACAAATTTGCAAATTATCGATGTATTCTCAAACCGGGAGTCCGGTCAGTTCCTACGAGTTACATTGGTCCCGTGGGAGGTGTTTGTGCCACCCACGGGACCGTTCGGGGGCAGTTTCGAGTTTCCACCCTCTAACGCCATGTTTTTAAGCCTAAGTCTAGAAATATGCAAATTACCGGCGTAGTCTAAAATCGGGAGTCCCGCGGCTGCGGGGTCAGTTCCTACGAGTTACATTGATCCCGTGGGAGGTGTTGGTGCCACCCACGGGGTCGTTTGGGGGCTGTTTCGAGTTCCCACCCACTAACGCCATGCTTTTAAGCCTAAGTCTATAAATATGAAAATTACCGTCGTATTCTCAAACCGGGAGTCCCGCGGCTGCGGGGTCAATTCCTACGAGTTATATTTTTCTCGTGGGAGGTGTTGGTGCCACCCACGGGGCCGTTCGGGGGCAGTTTCGAGTTCCCACCCTCTAACGCCATGTTTTGCTTAAGTCTAGAAATATGCAAATTACCATCGTACTCTCAAACCGGGAGTCCCGCGGCTGCGGGGTCAGTTCCTACGAGTTACATTGGTCCCGTGGGAGGTGTTGGTGCCACCCACGGGGCCGTTCGGGGACAGTTTCGAGTTCCCACCCTATAACGCCATGTTTTTAAGCCTAAGTCTAGAAATATGCAAATTACCGTCATATTCTAAAATCGGGAGTCCCGCGGCTTCGGGGTCACTTCCTACGAGTTACATTGGTCTTGTGGGAGGTGTTGGTACCACCCACGGGGCCGTTCGGGGGCTGTTTCGAGTTCTCACCCACTAACGCCATGTTTTTAAGACTATATCTAAAAATATGCAAATTATCGTCATATTCTCAAACCGGGAGTCCCGCGGCTATGGGTTCAATTCCTACGAGTTACATTGGTCCCGTGGGAGGTGTTGGTGCCACCCAGGGGCCGTTCGGGGGCTGTTTCGAGTTTTCACCCTCTAACGCCATGTTTTTAAGCCTAAGTCTAGAAATATGCAAATTACCGTCGTACCCTCAAATCGGGAGTCCCGTGGCTGTAGGGTCAGTTCTTATGAGTCATATTGGTTCCATGGCAGGTGTTGGTGCCACTCCCGAAGCCGTTCGGGCGCTGTTTCAGGTTTTCACCCCCTAACGCCATGTTTTTAAGCCTAACTTTAGATATATGAAAATTACAGTCGTATTCTCAAACCGAGAGTCCCGAGGCTGCGTGGTCAGTTCCTACGAGTTAAATTGGTCCCGTGGGATGTGTTGATGCCATCCACGAGGCCGTTCGGGGGCTGTTTCGAGTTCTCACCCACTAACGCCATGTTTTTAAGCCTATGTTTAAAAATATGCAAATTATCGTCATATGCAAAAATCGGGAGTCCCGCGACTGCGGGGTCAGTTCCTACGACTTACATTGGTCCCGTGGGAGGTGTTGGTGCCACCCACAGGGCCGTTCGGGTTCTATTTCGAGTTTTCACCCGATAACGCCATGTTTTTAAACCTAAGTCTAGAAATATGCAAATAATCATCGTATTCTCAAATCGGGAGTCCCGCGGCTGTGGGGTCAGTTCTACGAGTTACATTGGTCCCGTGGGAGGTGTTGGTGCCACCCACGGGGACGTTCGGGGGCTGTTTCGAGTTCTCACCCTCTAACGCCATGTTTTTAACCCTAAGTCTACAAATATGCAAATTATCGTCGTATTCTCAAACCGGGAGTCCCGCGGCTGCGGGGTCAGTTCCTACGAGTTACAGTGGTCCCGTGAGAGGTGTTGGTGCCACCCACTGGGCCGTTCGGGGGCTGTTTCGAGTTTTCATCCTCTAACGCCATGTTTTTAAGCCTAAGTCTAGAAATATGCAAATTATCATCGTACTCTAAAACCGGGAGTCCCGCGGCTGCGGGGTCAGTTCCTACGAGTTACATTGGTCCCGTGGGAGGTGTTGGTGCCACCCACGGGGGCGTTCGGGGGCTGTTTCGAGTTCTCACCCTCTAACGCCATGTTTTTAAGCCTAAGTCTAGAAATATGCAAATTATCATCGTACTCTAAAACCGGGAGTCCCGCGGCTGCGGGGTCAGTTCCTACGAGTTACATTGGTCCCGTGGGAGGTGTTGGTGCCACCCACGGAGGCGTTCGGGGGTTGTTTCGAGTTCTCACCCTCTAACGCAATGTTTTTAAGCCTAAGTCTATAAATATGCAAATTACCGTCATATTCTCAAACCGGTAGTCCCGCGGCTGTGGGGTCAGTTCCTACGAGTTACATTGGTCCCGTGGGAGGTGTTGGTGCCACCCACGGGGACGTTCGGGTGCAGCTTCGAGATCTCACCCTCTAACGCCATATTTTGCTTAAGCCTAGAAATATGCAAATTACCGTCGTACTCTCAAACCGGGAGTCCCGTGGCTATGCGGTCAGTTCTTATGAGTCATATTGGTTCCATGGAAGGTGTTGGTGCCACCCCCGAAGCCGTTCAGGCGCTGTTTCGGGTTTTCACCCCCTAACGCCATGTTTTTAAGCCTAACTCTAGAAATATGAAAATTACCGTCGTATTCTCAAACCGGGAGACCCGCGGCTGCGTGGTCAGTTCCTAAGAGTTATATTGGTCCCGTGGGAGGTGTTGGTGCCACCCACGGGGCCGTTCATGGGCTGTTTCGAGTTCTCACCCTCTAACGCCATGTTTTTAAGCCTAAGTCTACAAATTTGCAAATTATCGATGTATTCTCAAATCGGGAGTCCGGTCAGTTCCTACGAGTTACATTGGTCCCGTGGGAGGTGTTTGTGCCACCCACGGGGCAGTTCGGGGGCAGTTTCGAGTTTCCACCCTCTAACGCCATGTTTTTAAGCCTAAGTCTGGAAATATGCAAATTACCGTCATAGTCTAAAATCGGGAGTCCCGCGGCTGCGGGGTCAGTTCCTACGAGTTACATTGATCCCGTGGGAGGTGTTGGTGCCACCCACGGGGTCGTTTGGGGGCTGTTTCGAGTTCCCACCCACTAACGCCATGTTTTTAAGCCTAAGTCTATAAATATGCAAATTACCGTCGTATTCTCAAACCGGGAGCCCCGCGGCTGCGGGGTCAGTTCCTACGAGTTACATTTTCCCCGTGGGAGGTGTTGGTGCCACCCACGGGGCCGTTTGGGGGCAGTTTCGAGTTCCCACCCTCTAACGCCATGTTTTGCTTAAGTCTAGAAATATGCAAATTACCATCGTACTCTCAAACCGGGAGTCCCGCGGCTGCGGGGTCAGTTCCTACGAGTTACATTGGTCCCGTGGGAGGTGTTGGTGCCACCCACGCGGCCGTTCGGGGACAGTTTCGAGTTCCCACCCTATAACGCCATGTTTTTAAGCCTAAGTCTAGAAATATGCAAATTACCGTCATATTCTAAAATCGGGAGTCCCGCGGCTTCGGGGTCACTTCCTACGAGTTACATTGGTCTTGTGGGAGGTGTTGGTACCACCCACGGGGCCGTTCGGGGGCTGTTTCGAGTTCTCACCCACTAACGCCATGTTTTTAAGACTATATCTAAAAATATGCAAATTATCGTCATATTCTCAAACCGGGAGTCCCGCGGCTATGGGTTCAATTCCTACGAGTTACATTGGTCCCGTGGGAGGTGTTGGTGCCACCCAGGGGCCGTTCGGGGGCTGTTTCGAGTTTTCACCCTCTAACGCCATGTTTTTAAGCCTAAGTCTAGAAATATGCAAATTACCGTCGTACCCTCAAATCGGGAGTCCCGTGGCTGTAGGGTCAGTTCTTATGAGTCATATTGGTTCCATGGCAGGTGTTGGTGCCACTCCCGAAGCCGTTCGGGCGCTGTTTCAGGTTTTCACCCCCTAACGCCATGTTTTTAAGCCTAACTTTAGATATATGAAAATTACAGCCTTATTCTCAAACCGAGAGTCCCGAGGCTGCGTGGTCAGTTCCTACGAGTTACATTGGTCCCGTGGGATGTGTTGGTGCCATCCACGAGGCCGTTCGGGGGCTGTTTCGAGTTCTTACCCACTAACGCCATGTTTTTAAGCCTAAGTTTAAAAATATGCAAATTATCGTCATATGCAAAAACCGGGAGTCCCGCGACTGCGGGGTCAGTTCCTACGACTTACATTGGTCCCGTGGGAGGTGTTGGTGCCACCCACAGGGCCGTTCGGGTTCTATTTCGAGTTTTCACCCGATAACGCCATGTTTTTAAACCTAAGTCTAGAAATATGCAAATAATCATCGTATTCTCAAATCGGGAGTCCCGCGGCTGTGGGGTCAGTTCTACGAGTTACATTGGTCCCGTGGGAGGTGTTGGTGCCACCCACGGGGACGTTCGGGGGCTGTTTCGAGTTCTCACCCTCTAACGCCATGTTTTTAACCCTAAGTCTACAAATATGCAAATTATCGTCGTATTCTCAAACCGGGAGTCCCGCGGCTGCGGGGTCAGTTCCTACGAGTTACAGTGGTCCCGTGAGAGGTGTTGGTGCCACCCACTGGGCCGTTCGGGGGCTGTTTCGAGTTTTCATCCTCTAACGCCATGTTTTTAAGCCTAAGTCTAGAAATATGCAAATTATCATCGTACTCTAAAACCGGGAGTCCCGCGGCTGCGGGGTCAGTTCCTACGAGTTACATTGGTCCCGTGGGAGGTGTTGGTGCCACCCACGGGGGCGTTCGGGGGCTGTTTCGAGTTCTCACCCTCTAACGCAATGTTTTTAAGCCTAAGTCTAGAAATATGCAAATTATCATCGTACTCTAAAACCGGGAGTCCCGCGGCTGCGGGGTCAGTTCCTACGAGTTACATTGGTCCCGTGGAAGGTGTTGGTGCCACCCACGGGGACGTTCGGGTGCAGCTTCGAGATCTCACCCTCTAACGCCATATTTTGCTTAAGCCTAGAAATATGCAAATTACCGTCGTACTCTCAAACCGGGAGTCCCGTGGCTATGCGGTCAGTTCTTATGAGTCATATTGGTTCCATGGAAGGTGTTGGTGCCACCCCCGAAGCCGTTCAGGCGCTGTTTCGGGTTTTCACCCCCTAACGCCATGTTTTTAAGCCTAACTCTAGAAATATGAAAATTACCGTCGTATTCTCAAACCGGGAGACCCGCGGCTGCGTGGTCAGTTCCTAAGAGTTATATTGGTCCCGTGGGAGGTGTTGGTGCCACCCACGGGGCCGTTCATGGGCTGTTTCGAGTTCTCACCCTCTAACGCCATGTTTTTAAGCCTAAGTCTACAAATTTGCAAATTATCGATGTATTCTCAAACCGGGAGTCCGGTCAGTTCCTACGAGTTACATTGGTCCCGTGGGAGGTGTTTGTGCCACCCACGGGGCCGTTCGGGGGCAGTTTCGAGTTTCCACCCTCTAACGCCATGTTTTTAAGCCTAAGTCTAGAAATATGCAAATTACCGTCGTAGTCTAAAATCGGGAGTCCCGCGGCTGCGGGGTCAGTTCCTACGAGTTACATTGATCCCGTGGGAGGTGTTGGTGCCACCCACGGGGTCGTTTGGGGGCTGTTTCGAGTTCCCACCCACTAACGCCATGTTTTTAAGCCTAAGTCTATAAATATGCAAATTACCGTCGTATTCTCAAACCGGGAGTCCCGCGGCTGCGGGGTCAATTCCTACGAGTTACATTTTTCCCGTGGGAGGTGTTGGTGCCACCCACGGGGCCGTTCGGGGGCAGTTTCGAGTTCCCACCCTCTAACGCCATGTTTTGCTTAAGTCTAGAAATATGCAAATTACCATCGTACTCTCAAACCGGGAGTCCCGCGGCTGCGGGGTCAGTTCCTACGAGTTACATTGGTCCCGTGGGAGGTGTTGGTGCCACCCACGGGGCCGTTCGGGGACAGTTTCGAGTTCCCACCCTATAACGCCATGTTTTTAAGCCTAAGTCTAGAAATATGCAAATTACCGTCATATTCTAAAATCGGGAGTCCCGCGGCTTCGGGGTCACTTCCTACGAGTTACATTGGTCTTGTGGGAGGTGTTGGTACCACCCACGGGGCCGTTCGGGGGCTGTTTCGAGTTCTCACCCACTAACGCCATGTTTTTAAGACTATATCTAAAAATATGCAAATTATCGTCATATTCTCAAACCGGGAGTCCCGCGGCTATGGGTTCAATTCCTACGAGTTACATTGGTCCCGTGGGAGGTGTTGGTGCCACCCAGGGGCCGTTCGGGGGCTGTTTCGAGTTTTCACCCTCTAACGCCATGTTTTTAAGCCTAAGTCTAGAAATATGCAAATTACCGTCGTACCCTCAAATCGGGAGTCCCGTGGCTGTAGGGTCAGTTCTTATGAGTCATATTGGTTCCATGGCAGGTGTTGGTGCCACTCCCGAAGCCGTTCGGGCGCTGTTTCAGGTTTTCACCCCCTAACGCCATGTTTTTAAGCCTAACTTTAGATATATGAAAATTACAGCCGTATTCTCAAACCGAGAGTCCCGAGGCTGCGTGGTCAGTTCCTACGAGTTACATTGGTCCCGTGGCATGTCTTGGTGCCATCCACGAGGCCGTTCGGGGGCTGTTTCGAGTTCTCACCCACTAACGCCATGTTTTTAAGCCTAAGTTTAAAAATATGCAAATTATCGTCATATGCAAAAACCGGGAGTCCCGCGACTGCGGGGTCAGTTCCTACGACTTACATTGGTCCCGTGGGAGGTGTTGGTGCCACCCACTGGGCCGTTCGGGTTCTATTTCGAGTTTTCACCCGATAACGCCATGTTTTTAAACCTAAGTCTAGAAATATGCAAATAATCATCGTATTCTCAAATCGGGAGTCCCGCGGCTGTGGGGTCAGTTCTACGAGTTACATTGGTCCCGTGGGAGGTGTTGGTGCCACCCACGGGGACGTTCGGGGGCTGTTTCGAGTTCTCACCCTCTAACGCCATGTTTTTAACCCTAAGTCTACAAATATGCAAATTATCGTCGTATTCTCAAACCGGGAGTCCCGCGGCTGCGGGGTCAGTTCCTACGAGTTACAGTGGTCCCGTGAGAGGTGTTGGTGCCACCCACTGGGCCGTTCGGGGGCTGTTTCGAGTTTTCATCCTCTAACGCCATGTTTTTAAGCCTAAGTCTAGAAATATGCAAATTATCATCGTACTCTAAAACCGGGAGTCCCGCGGCTGCGGGGTCAGTTCCTACGAGTTACATTGGTCCCGTGGGAGGTGTTGGTGCCACCCACGGGGGCGTTCGGGGGCTGTTTCGAGTTCTCACCCTCTAACGCCATGTTTTTAAGCCTAAGTCTAGAAATATGCAAATTATCATCGTACTCTAAAACCGGGAGTCCCGCGGCTGCGGGGTCAGTTCCTACGAGTTACATTGGTCCCGTGGGAGGTGTTGGTGCCACCCACGGAGGCGTTCGGGGGTTGTTTCGAGTTCTCACCCTCTAACGCAATGTTTTTAAGCCTAAGTCTATAAATATGCAAATTACCGTCATATTCTCAAACCGGTAGTCCCGCGGCTGCGGGGTCAGTTCCTACGAGTTACATTGGTCCCGTGGGAGGTGTTGGTGCCACCCACGGGGACGTTCGGGTGCAGCTTCGAGATCTCACCCTCTAACGCCATATTTTGCTTAAGCCTAGAAATATGCAAATTACCGTCGTACTCTCAAACCGGGAGTCCCGTGGCTATGCGGTCAGTTCTTATGAGTCATATTGGTTCCATGGAAGGTATTGGTGCCACCCCCGAAGCCGTTCAGGCGCTGTTTCGGGTTTTCACCCCTTAACGCCATGTTTTTAAGCCTAACTCTAGAAATATGAAAATTACCGTCGTATTCTCAAACCGGGAGACCCGCGGCTGCGTGGTCAGTTCCTAAGAGTTATATTGGTCCCGTGGGAGGTGTTGGTGCCACCCACGGGGTCGTTCATGGGCTGTTTCGAGTTCTCACCCTCTAACGCCATGTTTTTAAGCCTAAGTCTACAAATTTGCAAATTATCGATGTATTCTCAAACCGGGAGTCCGGTCAGTTCCTACGAGTTACATTGGTCCCGTGGGAGGTGTTTGTGCCACCCACGGGGCCGTTCGGGGGCAGTTTCGAGTTTCCACCCTCTAACGCCATGTTTTTAAGCCTAAGTCTAGAAATATGCAAATTACCGTCGTAGTCTAAAATCGGGAGTCCCGCGGCTGCGGGGTCAGTTCCTACGAGTTACATTGATCCCGTGGGAGGTGTTGGTGCCACCCACGGGGTCGTTTGGGGGCTGTTTCGAGTTCCCACCCACTAACGCCATGTTTTTAAGCCTAAGTCTATAAATATGCAAATTACCGTCGTATTCTCAAACCGGGAGTCCCACGGCTGCGGGGTCAGTTCCTACGAGTTACATTTTTTCCGTGGGAGGTGTTGGTGCCACCCACGGGGCCGTTCGGGGGCAGTTTCGAGTTCCCACCCTCTAACGCCATGTTTTGCTTAAGTCTAGAAATATGCAAATTACCATCGTACTCTCAAACCGGGAGTCCCGCGGCTGCGGGGTCAGTTCCTACGAGTTACATTGGTCCCGTGGGAGGTGTTGGTGCCACCCACGGGGCCGTTCGGGGACAGTTTCGAGTTCCCACCCTATAACGCCATGTTTTTAAGCCTAAGTCTAGAAATATGCAAATTACCGTCATAGTCTAAAATCGGGAGTCCCGCGGCTGCGGGGTCAGTTCCTACGAGTTACATTGATCCCGTGGGAGGTGTTGGTGCCACCCACGGGGTCGTTTGGGGGCTGTTTCGAGTTCCCACCCACTAACGCCATGTTTTTAAGCCTAAGTCTATAAATATGCAAATTACCGTCGTATTCTCAAACCGGGAGCCCCGCGGCTGCGGGGTCAGTTCCTACGAGTTACATTTTCCCCGTGGGAGGTGTTGGTGCCACCCACGGGGCCGTTTGGGGGCAGTTTCGAGTTCCCACCCTCTAACGCCATGTTTTGCTTAAGTCTAGAAATATGCAAATTACCATCGTACTCTCAAACCGGGAGTCCCGCGGCTGCGGGGTCAGTTCCTACGAGTTACATTGGTCTCGTGGGAGGTGTTGGTGCCACCCACGGGGCCGTTCGGGGACAGTTTCGAGTTCCCACCCTATAACGCCATGTTTTTAAGCCTAAGTCTAGAAATATGCAAATTACCGTCATATTCTAAAATCGGGAGTCCCGCGGCTTCGGGGTCACTTCCTACGAGTTACATTGGTCTTGTGGGAGGTGTTGGTACCACCCACGGGGCCGTTCGGGGGCTGTTTCGAGTTCTCACCCACTAACGCCATGTTTTTAAGACTATATCTAAAAATATGCAAATTATCGTCATATTCTCAAACCGGGAGTCCCGCGGCTATGGGTTCAATTCCTACGAGTTACATTGGTCCCGTGGGAGGTGTTGGTGCCACCCAGGGGCCGTTCGGGGGCTGTTTCGAGTTTTCACCCTCTAACGCCATGTTTTTAAGCCTAAGTCTAGAAATATGCAAATTACCGTCGTACCCTCAAATCGGGAGTCCCGTGGCTGTAAGGTCAGTTCTTATGAGTCATATTGGTTCCATGGCAGGTGTTGGTGCCACTCCCGAAGCCGTTCGGGCGCTGTTTCAGGTTTTCACCCCCTAACGCCATGTTTTTAAGCCTAACTTTAGATATATGAAAATTACAGCCGTATTCTCAAACCGAGAGTCCCGAGGCTGCGTGGTCAGTTCCTACGAGTTACATTGGTCCCGTGGGATGTGTTGGTGCCATCCACGAGGCCGTTCGGGGGCTGTTTCGAGTTCTCACCCACTAACGCCATGTTTTTAAGCCTAAGTTTAAAAATATGCAAATTATCGTCATATGCAAAAACCGGGAGTCCCGCGACTGCGGGGTCAGTTCCTACGACTTACATTGGTCCCGTGGGAGGTGTTGGTGCCACCCACAGGGCCGTTCGGGTTCTATTTCGAGTTTTCACCCGATAACGCCATGTTTTTAAACCTAAGTCTAGAAATATGCAAATAATCATCGTATTCTCAAATCGGGAGTCCCGCGGCTGTGGGGTCAGTTCTACGAGTTACATTGGTCCCGTGGGAGGTGTTGGTGCCACCCACGGGGACGTTCGGGGGCTGTTTCGAGTTCTCACCCTCTAACGCCATGTTTTTAACCCTAAGTCTACAAATATGCAAATTATCGTCGTATTCTCAAACCGGGAGTCCCGCGGCTGCGGGGTCAGTTCCTACGAGTTACAGTGGTCCCGTGAGAGGTGTTGGTGCCACCCACTGGGCCGTTCGGGGGCTGTTTCGAGTTTTCATCCTCTAACGCCATGTTTTTAAGCCTAAGTCTAGAAATATGCAAATTATCATCGTACTCTAAAACCGGGAGTCCCGCGGCTGCGGGGTCAGTTCCTACGAGTTACATTGGTCCCGTGGGAGGTGTTGGTGCCACCCACGGGGGCGTTCGGGGGCTGTTTCGAGTTCTCACCCTCTAACGCAATGTTTTTAAGCCTAAGTCTAGAAATATGCAAATTATCATCGTACTCTAAAACCGGGAGTCCCGCGGCTGCGGGGTCAGTTCCTACGAGTTACATTGGTCCCGTGGAAGGTGTTGGTGCCACCCACGGGGACGTTCGGGTGCAGCTTCGAGATCTCACCCTCTAACGCCATATTTTGCTTAAGCCTAGAAATATGCAAATTACCGTCGTACTCTCAAACCGGGAGTCCCGTGGCTATGCGGTCAGTTCTTATGAGTCATATTGGTTCCATGGAAGGTGTTGGTGCCACCCCCGAAGCCGTTCAGGCGCTGTTTCGGGTTTTCACCCCCTAACGCCATGTTTTTAAGCCTAACTCTAGAAATATGAAAATTACCGTCGTATTCTCAAACCGGGAGACCCGCGGCTGCGTGGTCAGTTCCTAAGAGTTATATTGGTCCCGTGGGAGGTGTTGGTGCCACCCACGGGGCCGTTCATGGGCTGTTTCGAGTTCTCACCCTCTAACGCCATGTTTTTAAGCCTAAGTCTACAAATTTGCAAATTATCGATGTATTCTCAAACCGGGAGTCCGGTCAGTTCCTACGAGTTACATTGGTCCCGTGGGAGGTGTTTGTGCCACCCACGGGGCCGTTCGGGGGCAGTTTCGAGTTTCCACCCTCTAACGCCATGTTTTTAAGCCTAAGTCTAGAAATATGCAAATTACCGTCGTAGTCTAAAATCGGGAGTCCCGCGGCTGCGGGGTCAGTTCCTACGAGTTACATTGATCCCGTGGGAGGTGTTGGTGCCACCCACGGGGTCGTTTGGGGGCTGTTTCGAGTTCCCACCCACTAACGCCATGTTTTTAAGCCTAAGTCTATAAATATGCAAATTACCGTCGTATTCTCAAACCGGGAGTCCCGCGGCTGCGGGGTCAATTCCTACGAGTTACATTTTTCCCGTGGGAGGTGTTGGTGCCACCCACGGGGCCGTTCGGGGGCAGTTTCGAGTTCCCACCCTCTAACGCCATGTTTTGCTTAAGTCTAGAAATATGCAAATTACCATCGTACTCTCAAACCGGGAGTCCCGCGGCTGCGGGGTCAGTTCCTACGAGTTACATTGGTCCCGTGGGAGGTGTTGGTGCCACCCACGGGGCCGTTCGGGGACAGTTTCGAGTTCCCACCCTATAACGCCATGTTTTTAAGCCTAAGTCTAGAAATATGCAAATTACCGTCATATTCTAAAATCGGGAGTCCCGCGGCTTCGGGGTCACTTCCTACGAGTTACATTGGTCTTGTGGGAGGTGTTGGTACCACCCACGGGGCCGTTCGGGGGCTGTTTCGAGTTCTCACCCACTAACGCCATGTTTTTAAGACTATATCTAAAAATATGCAAATTATCGTCATATTCTCAAACCGGGAGTCCCGCGGCTATGGGTTCAATTCCTACGAGTTACATTGGTCCCGTGGGAGGTGTTGGTGCCACCCAGGGGCCGTTCGGGGGCTGTTTCGAGTTTTCACCCTCTAACGCCATGTTTTTAAGCCTAAGTCTAGAAATATGCAAATTACCGTCGTACCCTCAAATCGGGAGTCCCGTGGCTGTAGGGTCAGTTCTTATGAGTCATATTGGTTCCATGGCAGGTGTTGGTGCCACTCCCGAAGCCGTTCGGGCGCTGTTTCAGGTTTTCACCCCCTAACGCCATGTTTTTAAGCCTAACTTTAGATATATGAAAATTACAGCCGTATTCTCAAACCGAGAGTCCCGAGGCTGCGTGGTCAGTTCCTACGAGTTACATTGGTCCCGTGGCATGTCTTGGTGCCATCCACGAGGCCGTTCGGGGGCTGTTTCGAGTTCTCACCCACTAACGCCATGTTTTTAAGCCTAAGTTTAAAAATATGCAAATTATCGTCATATGCAAAAACCGGGAGTCCCGCGACTGCGGGGTCAGTTCCTACGACTTACATTGGTCCCGTGGGAGGTGTTGGTGCCACCCACTGGGCCGTTCGGGTTCTATTTCGAGTTTTCACCCGATAACGCCATGTTTTTAAACCTAAGTCTAGAAATATGCAAATAATCATCGTATTCTCAAATCGGGAGTCCCGCGGCTGTGGGGTCAGTTCTACGAGTTACATTGGTCCCGTGGGAGGTGTTGGTGCCACCCACGGGGACGTTCGGGGGCTGTTTCGAGTTCTCACCCTCTAACGCCATGTTTTTAACCCTAAGTCTACAAATATGCAAATTATCGTCGTATTCTCAAACCGGGAGTCCCGCGGCTGCGGGGTCAGTTCCTACGAGTTACAGTGGTCCCGTGAGAGGTGTTGGTGCCACCCACTGGGCCGTTCGGGGGCTGTTTCGAGTTTTCATCCTCTAACGCCATGTTTTTAAGCCTAAGTCTAGAAATATGCAAATTATCATCGTACTCTAAAACCGGGAGTCCCGCGGCTGCGGGGTCAGTTCCTACGAGTTACATTGGTCCCGTGGGAGGTGTTGGTGCCACCCACGGGGGCGTTCGGGGGCTGTTTCGAGTTCTCACCCTCTAACGCCATGTTTTTAAGCCTAAGTCTAGAAATATGCAAATTATCATCGTACTCTAAAACCGGGAGTCCCGCGGCTGCGGGGTCAGTTCCTACGAGTTACATTGGTCCCGTGGGAGGTGTTGGTGCCACCCACGGAGGCGTTCGGGGGTTGTTTCGAGTTCTCACCCTCTAACGCAATGTTTTTAAGCCTAAGTCTATAAATATGCAAATTACCGTCATATTCTCAAACCGGTAGTCCCGCGGCTGCGGGGTCAGTTCCTACGAGTTACATTGGTCCCGTGGGAGGTGTTGGTGCCACCCACGGGGACGTTCGGGTGCAGCTTCGAGATCTCACCCTCTAACGCCATATTTTGCTTAAGCCTAGAAATATGCAAATTACCGTCGTACTCTCAAACCGGGAGTCCCGTGGCTATGCGGTCAGTTCTTATGAGTCATATTGGTTCCATGGAAGGTATTGGTGCCACCCCCGAAGCCGTTCAGGCGCTGTTTCGGGTTTTCACCCCTTAACGCCATGTTTTTAAGCCTAACTCTAGAAATATGAAAATTACCGTCGTATTCTCAAACCGGGAGACCCGCGGCTGCGTGGTCAGTTCCTAAGAGTTATATTGGTCCCGTGGGAGGTGTTGGTGCCACCCACGGGGTCGTTCATGGGCTGTTTCGAGTTCTCACCCTCTAACGCCATGTTTTTAAGCCTAAGTCTACAAATTTGCAAATTATCGATGTATTCTCAAACCGGGAGTCCGGTCAGTTCCTACGAGTTACATTGGTCCCGTGGGAGGTGTTTGTGCCACCCACGGGGCCGTTCGGGGGCAGTTTCGAGTTTCCACCCTCTAACGCCATGTTTTTAAGCCTAAGTCTAGAAATATGCAAATTACCGTCGTAGTCTAAAATCGGGAGTCCCGCGGCTGCGGGGTCAGTTCCTACGAGTTACATTGATCCCGTGGGAGGTGTTGGTGCCACCCACGGGGTCGTTTGGGGGCTGTTTCGAGTTCCCACCCACTAACGCCATGTTTTTAAGCCTAAGTCTATAAATATGCAAATTACCGTCGTATTCTCAAACCGGGAGTCCCCACGGCTGCGGGGTCAGTTCCTACGAGTTACATTTTTTCCGTGGGAGGTGTTGGTGCCACCCACGGGGCCGTTCGGGGGCAGTTTCGAGTTCCCACCCTCTAACGCCATGTTTTGCTTAAGTCTAGAAATATGCAAATTACCATCGTACTCTCAAACCGGGAGTCCCGCGGTGCGGGGTCAGTTCCTACGAGTTACATTGGTCCCGTGGGAGGTGTTGGTGCCACCCACGGGGCCGTTCGGGGACAGTTTCGAGTTCCCACCCTATAACGCCATGTTTTTAAGCCTAAGTCTAGAAATATGCAAATTACCGTCATATTCTAAAATCGGGAGTCCCGCGGCTTCGGGGTCACTTCCTACGAGTTACATTGGTCTTGTGGGAGGTGTTGGTACCACCCACGGGGCCGTTCGGGGGCTGTTTCGAGTTCTCACCCACTAACGCCATGTTTTTAAGACTATATCTAAAAATATGCAAATTATCGTCATATTCTCAAACCGGGAGTCCCGCGGCTATGGGTTCAATTCCTACGAGTTACATTGGTCCCGTGGGAGGTGTTGGTGCCACCCAGGGGCCGTTCGGGGGCTGTTTCGAGTTTTCACCCTCTAACGTCATGTTTTTAAGCCTAAGTCTAGAAATATGCAAATTACCGTCGTACCCTCAAATCGGGAGTCCCGTGGCTGTAGGGTCAGTTCTTATGAGTCATATTGGTTCCATGGCAGGTGTTGGTGCCACTCCCGAAGCCGTTCGGGCGCTGTTTCAGGTTTTCACCCCCTAACGCCATGTTTTTAAGCCTAACTTTAGATATATGAAAATTACAGCCGTATTCTCAAACCGAGAGTCCCGAGGCTGCGTGGTCAGTTCCTACGAGTTACATTGGTTCCGTGGCATGTCTTGGTGCCATCCACGAGGCCGTTCGGGGGCTGTTTCGAGTTCTCACCCACTAAGGCCATGTTTTTAAGCCTAAGTTAAAAAATATGCAAATTATCGTCATATGCAAAAACCGGGAGTCCCGCGACTGCGGGGTCAGTTCCTACGACTTACATTGGTCCCGTGGGAGGTGTTGGTGCCACCCACAGGGCCGTTCGGGTTCTATTTCGAGTTTTCACCCGATAACGCCATGTTTTTAAACCTAAGTCTAGAAATATGCAAATAATCATCGTATTCTCAAATCGGGAGTCCCGCGGCTGTGGGGTCAGTTCTACGAGTTACATTGGTCCCGTGGGAGGTGTTGGTGCCACCCACGAGACTGTTCGGGGGCTATTTCGAGTTCTCACCCTCTAACGCCATGTTTTTAACCCTAAGTCTACAAATATGCAAATTACCGTCGTATTTTCAAACCGGGTGTTCCGCGGCTGCGGGGTCAGTTCCTAAGAGTTACATTGGTCCCGTGAGAGGTGTTGGTGCCACCCACTGGGCCGTTCGGGGGCTGTTTCGAGTTTTCATCCTCTAACGCCATGTTTTTAAGCCTAAGTCTAGAAATATGCAAATTATCATCGTATTCTCAAACCGGGAGTCCCGCGGCTGCGGGGTCAGTTCCTACGAGTTACATTGGTCCCGTGGGAGGCGTTGGTGCCACCCACGGGGGCGTTCGGGGGCTGTTTCGAGTTCTCACCCACTAACGCCATGTTTTTAAGCCTAAGTCTATAAATATGCAAATTACCGTCATATTCTCAAACCGGTAGTCCCGCGGCTGCGGGGTCAGTTCCTACGAGTTACATTGGTCCCGTGGGAGGTGTTGGTGCCACCCACGGGGCCGTTCGGGGGCAGTTTCGAGTTCCCACCCTTTAACGCCATATTTTGCTTAAGCCTAGAAATATGCAAATTACCGTCGTACTCTCAAACCGGGAGTCCCGTGGCTATGCGGTCAGTTCCTACGAGTTACATTGGTCCCGTGGGAGGTGTTGGTGCGACCCCCGGTGCCGTTCGGGGGCAGTTTCGAGTTCCCACCCTCTAACGCCATGTTTTTAAGCCTAAGTCTAGAAAACGAAAATTATCGTCGTATTCTAAAATTGGGAGTCCCGCGGCTGCGGGGTCAGTTCCTACGAGTTACATTGGTCCCGTGGGAGGTGTTGGTGCCACCCACGGGGCCGTTCGGGAACTGTTTCGATTTTTCACCCTCTAACGCCATGTTTTTAAGCCTAAGTCTAGAAATATGCAAATTATCGTCGTACTCTAAAACCGGGAGTTCCGCGGCTGCGGGGTCAGTTTCTACGACTTACATTGGTCCCGTGGGAGGTGTTGGTGACACCCACGGGGTCGTTCGGGGGCTGTTTTGAGTTCTCACTTCTATGTATTTACTTATTTCGTTATTATGCAATACGCATTTACTTCTATCGTTACATATATAGGAACAATTTAAAATTGGAATCTCAAAGGATAAAGTTGTCCAACGCCTATCCCGTGACCGTGAATGTGAAATTATGTCGTCTAGGCAGTCACGTTATAATACTACAACAGATGCAAATATGGCTCAGCTTATGGATCTTGAAGACCATTTAGAGGACCACCATTTACATTTGTATCTTGAAGATGAAGATGCTCATCAAATCAATCGGTCCGTTCGACCCCTCTCTATGACATGACCCATAGTAATTCAAATGAGCCCTATCTTTAATTAGTTTGAATCCATAGTAATTGATCCTTGCATTATGTTAGTTTCAATCATTTAGTTTGAATCATTGATGTTAGATCAACTATAATGATTCTCTATTTATAATCAATAATTATGTTACTTTGAATGTTAGATCAACTATAACTATTTTAACTGCTATAGGAAATACTTTTTTTTTTATAATTGATCTTCAATTCGTTTGAATCCGTAGTAATTGATCCAATCAGCTTATATCAGGTCTGATCTTGCATACTTCTATGATCAGCTATGATCTATAAATTCAACCTTTGCTATAACCTCTAATATGTCGAACAAGCTATGATTAGCTATGTAAGGATACATCTATGAGCACCTAAATTAAATCTTTGCTATAACCTCTACGATCAGCTGTGTTTTGGCTATAAATTCAACCTATATAGTAGAGAAATTTCTAAGGAAGAATTTATAGCAGAGTAATTTGTAAAGCCGCTAAAGTTATTTTTAGCCCATGCTATGATCGTCTATAATTTTTAATTATGCCAAACCTCTGCTATGATTAATTATAATTACCTACGATCAGCTATAATCAGCCATGAATTACATATTGCTTTGATTAGTTATAATCACATTTGAATCACTTTTGTTTTAACTACTTTGATCAGTTATAATCACCAATGTTTTAACTTCTTATAACATCCGTTTTAACTGCTAGCACGTCTCCAATAACATGTTTTAACTAATTTACATTAGATCAATTACTACGTTCATGTTCACATAGTTATTATAACATAGTCATTAAATTACATCGCATACTGCATTTTTGCTCTAACATAGTCATTATAACATAGTCAGCTATAATGATTTGCATTATATTCCATGCTGTATCTTTTTTGATTCAATTACCGCCTTATTTCACTTTCTAAAATAAATTTATTATTATTGTACAGGGAACATGGTTTTGGCCTGGGTAGACATATTCTTGGAATGATGAATGTTGAGTGCCCTCATTGTTCGGCCTTACATTGGCTTCGGGAAAAGTTAAGAAATTCTTCAATTGCACACCCGTTGTTTGCAAGGTAAAATAAGGTCACCATCCTTAAATGAACCTCGGTTCGATATCAAATCTTTATACGATGGTAACGATGTTTGGTCAGACTCATTTCAGAGATTTACTAGACAATATAATGCTGGTAATGCCTTTACCAGTCATGGGTACAGATGGATGATAGAGTACTTACTGGACGGGGTCCTACATCTTTCACCATTTATGGCAAATTGCATCATCGATCTGTAACTTTATTACCAGAAGAATGGCAAGAAGGAAGTTATGTTCAACTTTATACTTATGATCCTGATGCTTCTTTGGATATTCACGAACGCCGAAATCCAAAACTAAGAAGGGATATTTTTTAAATTATTCAAGATTATTTGTTGACCACTAATCCCTTTTCATCAAAATTTTGACAGGCATCTGATATTTTAGAGCAGGTAGATGCAATAAATGTGAATGTACCAGCTTATTTGCATTATAGTAAGTCAACAGATAGACAACGGTATAATTTACCATCAAGTGAGGAGATCGTAGTTGTATTACCTGGAGATGGATCTCAATTGAGTGTAATGAGAGATATCAGTCTTCGTTTAAAGGGATATAATCAAATGATGTGAATTAGTGAGTGCCACCCGACGTACTTACCGTTGCACTATGTGCTTTTGTTCCCTCTTGGTGAGCTCGAATGGGAACCTGATATGACACGTTGGGATGTAGTCAGTGGACAACCTAATTTACGTCATCGGTTGAATCAATTTAACTATTATGGTTATCGTATCCTCGAACGAGCAAATGAATACTCCATAATTCTTAGAGGGGGGAAATTGTTTCAAGAATTCATTGTTGATGCTTGGGCTTCAACTGAGCAGAATCATTTTGTGACACCCCGACTAATTAAATACCGGGTAACTACTCCTTTATTAAATTAAATCAAAATGCCAAGTTGGCTCAGCTAATAGCATCACTGTCGAAAACATTTTATTATTACTAACCATCTAGTATTTAAAAAGAAGGTTGTCAAATTTTAATTAAAGTCTGATTAAAAAGAAGGTTGTCAAAGATTTAAAGCAAGAATAATATCACCATTCACCATAACGAAATAATAGAATAACCATCACATGATATAAATAACTCCTCACAACAAATCCCACAACTGAAATAAGTAACGAAATACTGAATACTGAATTAATACATGCCAAAGTCTGAAAAACTGAAATGGAAATGTCACTAATAGAATTTGGGCAACATGCCCTACAACTGAGGAATACTGAACTTGGAATCCAAATGATAGAAGCGTCTAAAAGAAAATCCCTGCAACTTCCACAAACAGCTACAGCTCGTCACCTGTATGAGGATCCTAAGCGTGGTGTCCTTGTGGCTGGGCACCTAAAATGGTTTTTACAAAAAAAATAAATTTGAAAGCAAACAGGTCAGAGCCCGAAAGTGGAGAGTATTTTGAAAACAGCAAGTGCTTTAATAACAATTAAAACAATAAATGCAAAATACATGTTAGGACGTGCTCTCACATGAGATACTCACCTCTCGTCTAACTGTACACTCCTAACGTTCCTGTACCCATTCATGTGTTTTCTCATAACTATCTAGTTCAAAAGAGTTTCTAACACTTCTACTCGGTTCACATTTTAATTCCAACCTTAACAATTACATTGAGAGTTCTACTTTAATTCTCGGATTCTCAATTATAACAAAGTCATTTATTGATATAAGTCCCCTTTTTATCTTTTCATAAAGTTACAATAACCGTACACACAATTAAACATAACAAATTCCTTTTTCCTTTAACCGTATATTATTCACATCATAAATATACAATACAAGCACCCAAAGGCTAAGCTGTGGTGCACACATACTCTGCTATCCATCCCGGTACATCACGTACATAAGGATCACGCATTCCGAATCTCTCAGGAATCGTTCTCAGATAACAACATCACAAACAATGGAGGCGAACACAGTCACATCACATGGGTCATGCACATACCTACGCTCCCACGATCAGCAAACTTATTAACATCCCAATAAGTCCTTCTCTGACCTATGTTCATCGAGGTAACCAATCTAAATCCGGGCAACACAAGGATTAGACGACCCTAAGCGAACGTAAACCTCCCGTGATAGCAAGTATGGTAGGTATGTCATACACATAAAATTATATGCTAAGCATTCACACATCTTAGATATCACAATATTAATAAAGGTATACTCTACATCCTTATACCATTATTCCAAATTTTATATATATTTTAAGTCACCCGATGATATAGAATTCTAAACCGTCGACACGTCTCACGTCATAGTTTCTTATACTTAAAACCTATCTCAAATAGACTATTAAGTTCCTATTATTCCCACATATAACATCTTTATTCCTAAGGTCCTCACTTCTGCCCCAAACCTCATTTCATCAATTTATTCAAATTACACTTTTAACTCACATTATATCTCACTTATCGTATATCATTAAATTAGAATAATTCCTCAATTTGAATTCTAATTAAGGTCCAAATTTCCTAATCATGCCTACTGGTCTTCCTTAAGTTTAAGGGTATTCATAAGGTCTCCAATAATATTTCCCAAGGGTAACCACCATTAAAATTTCAAATAGGGAAAACTTTACTCATTCTGGGAAGGTCGATCGATCGACCTTTACCTTCGATCGATCGATGGTTGTCGATCGATCGACTGATGAGCATCGATCGATCGATAGAACACACCAGGTATGGCTACGGACTGCTTCGTTTTGCAGTTTTCAAATCATCCCAAAACATACTTTTAATGCATGAAACTCTAATATAACGTTATAGTATCATCATACAACCATCCTACAACATTAATAACGTTCTAAAACCAATAATTCATCAACCAAGGGCTATATATGGATCAATCTTCATCAAGAACCCTAGTTTTCTAATTCTTTCAAGAACATTCATAAACCTCTTCTTAAATCCGTCTTTAAATCATCAAGGGTCATAATTTTGAATTCATAATTCGTCCAGATTGTTACTACATGCAGTCCCTAACATAATTCATAGTTTTTAACTTCCAATTCATGGGTCTATATCATCTTCCAAGATCAATTTCGATAATTCCTAAACATGGAAAAGCATAGCATTAAATCAATTGTAATTAAACCACTTGCCTCTAATCTTTCTCTGGATTTGAGGATGAATCTTGAAGGCTGAATTGCCTTCTCTTTCTCTCTGCAGAATTCTCCTCTTTCTCTCCCTCTCTAAGCTTTCTTCTCCAATGGCTATGGTGGCTAGGGTTTGTTTTGGGAAAAATTAGAAACCTAATTCTAATAACCTACGTAGCCTATTAGGTTAAAATGAGTTGGTTAGTGGTTTAGTGGGTCAAATACACATCAGATATAATTTACTAATTTTCGTCACTTTTAATTCTCAAAAATGCAAAATTACCAAACTACCCCTATATGTTGTCGGTATGGCCTAAAAATACCCCGGGACCCAAACTAAACCCCCGGCTAGTGTTTTCTGACTATCTTGACCCTTTCGGACGCGTTGGCGCACTCAAAACGACCATACGGTTAATAGAATTTAATTCACTTTTTAATTAACATAATTATATACCTGACGCAACTGTCACACGCGTCTCAACAAAATTTCTAAATTGCCGTATTTCAATCTCACGACAAGTTTCATCCATATATATAGTCATATATATACATCATATTCAAATACCAACTCACATCTCGTTAGTATTTTATCCGGATTAATTTCCAATTAATTCACATTTAATTTAAATAAATATCACGAAAAATACGGGGTATTACATACTTCCCCCCTAATAACTGAATTTCGGAAAAGTAAGGCACACCTGGAAGAATTAGGTAACATCCAGTATTCAAAACAATTATTAAGAAAAGCCCAAATCAGTAAAAGCCTCGCTTCACAATAAGCTTGTTTAACATACTCAATACCTTATCAGAATAATCTTCGATAAATGCACCTCGCGTTGTGCTCTTATTAAACAACATTCGAATAAAATACCTTATACTTCATTGGTTATATTATCTCAATATCATTATGAGTCCGCACTTCACTACGCATTAACTCCCGCGTTTATCAAAACATGAAACACCCATTCTGGAAGGAATCAATAACACATCTGACTACTCTTGCCCACTCTTTGAATCTCTAATCCCGACGTTGTGACCTTTACATAAGGAAAAACTACTACAGCCGGTTGGTGTTGCACAAAAATAATTGTAAGCATCTTGTTCACTATAAAATAGATATGGGTGCTTTTCCCCCAACTCTACCATTAGGTAATATCTGCTCCTCATGACTACAATATACCTCACTAGTTATACTCGATTTGGAATTGAAAATATCGCAATGAATCCAAAACTTCTTTCATACAATTCATCAGTCGTTAGTCACCTTGCGCCTGTACTTCGGGTTATAGGTGATACAACCCTCAGTTTGAATCGTTATTTACCTCTACTTATGGTCACCCCACCGGAATTTGGATTTCGGGGATTTCATCCCAGTTCTAAATAATACTACGTCGAACCACGTACCGGCGTGTTCACTATCTAATAGTGTAAATCACTCCAAGTATATAACAATTTCTCCCCTTCTGGACAACATGTCCCACATAATCGAAGGAACTCATTACTTATCAATAAGTTGGCTACCTCTCAAGAAAATTATCCAACTTGACCCTCCCATTCTTGGAATCGTCGTCTTGATACAAAATTATCTGGTTGATCATCTAACCCCAACTGTTCTACTACTTACTATACTTCTTTCAATGCCGATATTCACATAAAATTTTCCCCGTTAAATGATACTTAATTATCTTATTCTTTCGACGAATACCAAAAGTTTGGACCTTTACACTTTTCACCACTTTGTGCATATCTGGACTTTATACCAGATTGACATACTCATTCTATTTACTCTTGAGTCACCCTCAACATTCGATTGATCGGAACTCTACTCCAAATTGCTCATAATAATTTATTCGCCTTCTTAAGAGATATCCTTTTATTAAATGGCTTTCTACTGTTCTTCCAAATTTGAACGTGTTACACTGACATATGATATCCACTTACACCTTTTCTTATGATTTAATCTCATAAGTAATAATCTCACTCGTCCATGTTCCCTCTTCCTTTGATTTACACTTTAGTAAATCAAGATGTCTATGCCCCTTATAACCCAACCATACGATTTTTAAACATTATATACGCTTCATACAAATTCCAAACTCTTTATTGTCACTGTAAATACAACGGTGCTATACCACTTGGGCGTTCTCAATCGCTTCTGAATTAGAAATTCTAAATCCTCCTTATCCTCAATGCGTCCTTCAACATGCCGTGACAAAACCAACATTATTAGTACTTATATCGTAATTTACTAACAACTGGCTCTAATGGCCTTACAACATAATTTCCTCCTTGTAACTTCCCGTTATAACTACGTACTCCCATATCGATAGAGGTATCCAATTCATGAATGAAGGGCCACACTTATCCTTACTACCAATCTTACGCTAAGTTTCATGCGTGGGGTGTCTCGCAAAGCGAAATCCAAACAAGGAACCCCCCCGATACACTACTACCTAACATTATTGGTCATCGGAATCCATTAAGCCCTGTCCATAATATGTACCCCTACACTCTCGTTTCTCAACAAAGTTACATTCTGTCGCAATGACACTTAAACAAGGAACTCCTTTCGAATGACACTTTCTCTTGACACTGATGGTAATCACATTCCATATACACCACGTAACTAAAATCGGGGTTCTCAAAATCCCGTCCCCAGACACACAACTATGAGTATAAACTTCCAAATCTCTAACGGGTGATAAAATAATGCACTCTTTTTGTTACGACCTCTCTATCGTTAATTATAAAAACCAATTTACTCTTTGTTGACTAGTAAATCAAATACATACGACTCGTAATAATGAAACCCCTACGCGTAATGAGATTAAATATCCGAGATCATTATACCATTTTGAAATCACAACATATTCATATATATGTATATATACCTATATACAAAAGTACAATTGCGAGTCCGGCCCTCTCACAGATGGGGCCTCGCCAGAACAAAACATGCTACCCCAAGGTGGCAATCCCAATAAACTTGTAATACCAGCACACTATCGGTATAATCATATATATAAAACCATAAATAATATCATATCCTACTCGTATAATACAGCACTAAAACGAGAATTTCATTAAAGTATAAACCGCTATCAATATACCCATTCATCCTCCGCGGATGACAATAAAAGTAACCCCCACACTAACAGGGAAAAATGTTCTTATATATAATAAAATTACTGATATACTCACTAAACTAGACTCTCAAGTGAAAATAACAATTATAATAAATGTAGCGACTCATTCATGCCACAATTGACATGCATCATCATCTGAGGATGTAACTCATACTTCTATCTTATCAATCGTCCCGGCTGCTCAAATGGCTCCTGGACTTGCCACACATATCTGTCCCAAACCGGATAGTTCAATAACTGTTGCCCTTTCCAGGCACAATACCTTGATCCCTACTCTTGTATCGGGAAAATTTTTATAACGCACAGGTTTCACTCCCCACAGAAATGCCTCTACACATACTCCACTTATCTTTTGTCTCACAAATCATGTTAAGGTTGTCCATTCTCTCGGACGTTGGTAGTCTCGACTCAGACGACTATCTCTGTTGTTCCCTTAGTTTAGACGACCATATGGAACATGCTACTAATTTTCCACCTCTCTTACTGAAATTACCATTGCTTGGTAGTAATTTCGCTATCGAATTATTTTAACGGTTTCTCCATTGGGTCTTCCCATTGTGGTGCTTCTCCAACACCAGTTTTTCCCCAGTCTTACCTTATATAAAGTTCTCGATTCTTGTGTCTCCCCACCCGGGGATGTTTACCTCCCAATTAACACTATGAGACAATACCATTTGCTTTAACCGTCCAAGCAGAGTTCTGCCAGAAGGACTAGCAATTCTCCTATGTAAATTCTCCCTTTAATATCCCCTTCTCCGTTTCACTTACTTCACCCGGTGTAGGGTTCACCAAATAATTTTATTTATTTCTTCCCACAGTGTGACCTCTGTCCGAATCTCTCGTGGGAGTTCAGAACGACATCCGGTTTTCATCCTAAACATTTGATCAAGGACTTATGGTCAAACCATTCGTGTACGCCTTCTCTCGACGACACATTCCACTTATAAGTGTGGGGATTGTTTCTCCCCATTAAAACTCCGTTCTCACGAGATAAGAAAAAATTTTCCTCAAATTTTCACTTTCGATTGACCATACTCCGACACAAATCCAAGTCTTTAGATACTTTGCGTTCGTTTGGCTAGCACATGCCGTCTTCTCCTTTCGAGTATTGCTACTGCTGGTTCTCTTCAATGTTACATTTAATTCTTTCTCTCCCGTTCCAACCTTGTTGGATATGTCTAATTTGACCCCATTCCTACTATAGCCGTACCCGGAAGTCTCAAATCGCGCCTTAGCCTTCTATATCCTCCAGGACTTCCGTGCCATAATATCGGTGACTACAACTACGGTCGTCCTTCTTTAAATAAATCAATTAACCTCAATATATGTTTGCCTCCTGTTGTTCACCCAACTGTCTTCGCCTGATGTACTGCATTATTCAGCACACGAATACACCCGATCGCAAATAAGGTTCACTACCATATGTATTAAAGCAGGAGAACGAAATCTCACCAAAGATATCAACAATCCTAAACTCTACATCAAAGAAAGCTCAGCGGAAACATAATAAGCCGTACAGATCCTAAAGGACACTAGAACCTGATGCTTTGATACCACCTGTGACACCCCGACTAATTAAATACCGGGTAGCTACTCCTTTATTAAATTAAATCAAAATGCCAAGTTGGCTCAGTTAACAGCATCACTGTCGAAAACATTTTATTATTACTAACCACCTAGTATTTAAAAAGTAGGTTGTCAAATTTTAATTAAAGTCTGATTAACATGCAGTAAAAGATTTAAAGCAAGAATAATATCACCATTCACCATAACGAAATAATAGAATAACCATCACATGATATAAATAAATCCGGAGGAAAAACTCCTCACAACAAATCCCACAACTGAAATAAGTAACGAAATACTGAATACTGAATTAATACATGCCAAAGTCTGAAAAACTGAAATGGAAATGTCTCTAATAGAATTTGGGCAACATGCCCTACAACTGAGGAATACTGAACATGGAATCCAAATGACAGAAGCGTCTAAAAGCAAATCCCTGTAACTTCCACAAACAACTACAGCTCATCACCTGTATGAGGATCCTAAGCGTGGTGTCCTTGTGGCTAGGCACCTAAAATGGTTTTTACAAAAAAAAAATATATTTGAAAGCAAACGGGTCAGAGCCCGAAAGTGGAGAGTATTTTGAAAACAGCAAGTGTTTTAATAACAATTAAAACAATAAATGCAAAATACATGTTAGGACGTGCTCTCACATGAGATACTCACCTCTCGTCTAACTGTGCACTCCTAACGTTCCTGTACCCATTCATGTGTTTTCTCATAACTATCTAGTTCAAAAGAGTTTCTAACACTTCTACTCGATTCACATTTTAATTCCAACCTTAACAATTACATAGAGAGTTCTACTTTAATTCTCGGATTCTCAATTATAACAAAGTCATTTATTGATATAAGTCCCCTTTTTATCTTTTCATAAAGTTACAATAACCGTACACACAATTAAACATAACAAATTCCTTTTTCCTTTAACCGTATATTATTCACATCATAAATATACAATACAAGCACCCAAAGGCTAAGCTGTGGTGCACACATACTCTGCTATCCATCCCGGTACATCATGTACATAAGGATCACGCATTCCGAATCTCTCAGGGATCGTTCTCAGATAACAACATCACAAACAATGGAGGCGAACACAGTCACATCACATGGGTCACGCACATACCTACGCTCCCACGATCAGCAAACTTATTAACATCCCAATAAGTCCTTCTCTGACCTATGTTCATCGAGGTAACCAATCTAAATCCGGGCAACACAAGGATTAGAAGGCCCTAAGCGAACGTAAACCTCTCGTGATAGCAAGTATGGTAGGTATGTCATACACATAAAATTATATGCTAAGCATTCACACATCTTAGATATCACAATATTAATAAAGGTATACTCTACATCCTTATACCATTATTCCAAATTTTATATATATTTTAAGTCACCCGATAATATAGAATTCTAAACCGTCGACACGTCTCACGTCAAAGTTTCTTATACTTAAAACCTATATCAAATAGACTATTAAGTTCCTATTATTCCCACATATAACATCTTTATTCCTAAGGTCCTCACTTCTGCCCCAAACCTCATTTCATCAATTTATTCAAATTACACTTTTAACTCACATTATATCTCACTTATCGAATATCATTAAATTAGAATAATTCCTCAATTTGAATTCTAATTAAGGTCCAAATTTCCTAATCATGCCTACTAGTCTTCCTTAAGTTTAAGGGTATTCATAAGGTCTCCAATAATATTTCCTAAGGGTTACCACCATTAAAATTTCAAATAGGGAAAACTTTACTCGTTCTGGGAAGGTAGATCGATCGACCTTTACCTTCGATCGATCGATGGTGGTCGATCGATCGACTGATGAGCATCGATCGATCGAACACACCAGGTATGGCTACGGACTGCTTCGTTTTGCAGTTTTCAAATCATCCCAAAACATACTTTTAATGCATGAAACTCTAATATAACGTTATAGTATCATCATACAACCATCCTACAACATTAATAACGTTCTAAAACCAATAATTCATCAACCAAGGGCTATATATGGATCAATCTTCATCAAGAACCCTAGTTTTCTAATTCTTTCAAGAACATTCATAAACCTCTTCTTAAATCCGTCTTTAAATCATCAAGGGTCATAATTTTGAATTCATAAGTCGTCCAGATTGTTACTACATGCAGTCCCTAACATAATTCATAGTTTTTAACTTCCAATTCATGGGTCTATATCATCTTCCAAGATCAATTTCGATAATTCCTAAACATGGAAAAGCATAGCATTAAATCAATTGTAATTAAACCACTTGCCTCTAATATTTCTCTGGATTTGAGGATGAATCTTGAAGGCTGAATTGCCTTCTCTTTCTCTCTGCAGAATTCTCCTCTTTCTCTCCCTCTCTAAGCTTTCTTCTCCAATGGCTATGGTGGCTAGGGTTTGTTTTGGGAAAAATTAGAAACCTAATTCTAATAACCTACGTAGCCTATTAGGTTAAAATGAGTTGGTTAGTGGTTTAGTGGGTCAAATACACATCAGATATAATTTACTAATTTTCGTCACTTTTAATTCTCAAAAATGCAAAATTACCAAACTACCCCTATATGTTGTCGGTATGGCCTAAAAATACCCCGGGATCCAAACTAAACCCCCGGCTAGTGTTTTCTGACTATCTCGACCCTTTCGGACGCGTTGGCGCACTCAAAACGACCATACGGTTAATAGAATTTAATTCACTTTTTAATTAACATAATTATATACCTGACGCGACTGTCACACGCGTCTCAACAAAATTTCTAAATTGTCGTATTTCAATCTCACGACAAGTTTCATCCATATATATAGTCATATATATACATCATATTCAAATACCAACTCACATCTCGTTAGTATTTTATCCGGATTAATTTCCAATTAATTCACATTTAATTTAAATAAATATCACGAAAAATACGGGGTATTACATACTTCCCCCCTAATAACTGAATTTCGGAAAAGTAAGGCACACCTGGAAGAATTAGGTAACCTCCAGTATTCAAAACAATTATTAAGAAAAGCCCAAATCAGTAAAAGCCTCGCTTCACAATAAGCTTGTTTAACATACTCAATACCTTATCAGAATAATCTTCGATAAATGCACCTCGCGTTGTGCTCTTATTAAACAACATTCGAATAAAATACCTTATACTTCATTGGTTATATTATCTCAATATCATTATGAGTCCGCACTTCACTACGCATTAACTCCCGCGTTTATCAAAACATGAAACACCCATTCTGGAAGGAATCAATAACACATCTGACTACTCTTGCCCACTCTTTGAATCTCTATTCCCGACGTTGTGACCTTTACATAAGGAAAAACTACTACAGCCGGTTGGTGTTGCACAAAAATAATTGTAAGCATCTTGTTCACTATAAAATAGATATGGGTGCTTTTCCCCCAACTCTACCATTAGGTAATATCTGCTCCTCATGACTACAATATACCTCACTAGTTATACTCGATTTGGAATTGAAAATATCGCAATGAATCCAAAATTTCTTTCATACAATCCATCAGTCGTTAGTCACCTTGCGCCTGTACTTCGGGTTATAGGTGATACAACCCTCAGTTTGAATCGTTATTTACCTCTACTTATGGTCACCCCACCGGAATTTGGATTTCGAGGATTTCATACCAGTTCTAAATAATACTACGTCGAACCACGTACCGGCGTGTTCACTATCTAATAGTGTAAATCACTCCAAGTATATAACAATTTCTCCCCTTCTGGACAACATGTCCCACATAATCGAAGGAACTCATTACTTATCAATAAGTTGGCTACCTCTCAAGAAAATTCTCCAACTTGACCCTCCCATTCTTGGAATCGTCGTCTTGATACAAAATTATCTGGTTGATCATCTAACCCCAACTGTTCTACTACTTACTATACTTCTTTCAATGCCGATATTCACATAAAATTTTCCCCGTTAAATGATACTTAATTATCTTATTCTTTCGACGAATACCAAAAGTTTGGACCTTTACACTTTTCACCACTTTGTGCATATCTGGACTTTATACCAGATTGACATACTCATTCTATTTACTCTTGAGTCACCCTCAACATTCGATTGATCGGAACTCTACTCCAAATTGCTCATAATAATTTATTCGCCTTCTTAAGAGATATCCTTTTATTAAATGGCTTTCTACTGTTCTTCCAAATTTGAACGTGTTACACTGACATATGATATCCACTTACACCTTTTCTTATGATTTAATCTCATAAGTAATAATCTCACTCGTCCATGTTCCCTCTTCCTTTGATTTACACTTTAGTAAATCAAGATGTCTATGCCCCTTATAACCCAACCATACGGTTTTTAAACATTATATACGCTTCATACAAATTCCAAACTCTTTATTGTCACTGTAAATACAACGGTGCTATACCACTTGGGCATTCTCAATCGCTTCTGAATTAGAAATCCTAAATCCTCCTTATCCTCAATGCGTCCTTCAACATGCCGTGACAAAACCAACATTATTAGTACTTATATCGTAATTTACTAACAACTGGCTCTAATGGCCTTACAACATAATTTCCTCCTTGTAACTTCCCGTTATAACTACGTACTCCCATATCGATAGAGGTATCCAATTCATGAATGAAGGGCCACACTTCTCCTTACTACCAATCTTACGTTAAGTTTCATGCGTGGGGTGTCTCGCAAAGCGAAATCCAAACAAGGAACCCCCCCGATACACTACTACCTAACATTGTTGGTCATCGGAATCCATTAAGCCCTATCCATAATATGTACCCCTACACTCTCGTTTCTCAACAAAGTTACATTCTGTCGCAATGACACTTAAACAAGGAACTCCTTTCGAATGACACTTTCTCTTGACACTGATGGTAATCACATTCCATATACACCACGTAACTAAAATCGGGGTTCTCAAAATCCCGTCCCCAGACACACAACTATGAGTATAAACTTCCAAATCTCTAACGGGTGATAAAATAATGCACTCTTTTTGTTACGACCTCTCTATCGTTAATTATAAAAACCAATTTACTCTTTGTTGACTAGTAAATCAATTACATACAACTCATAATAATGAAACCCCTACGCGTAATGAGATTAAATATCCGAGATCATTATACCATTTTGAAATCACAACATATTCATATATATGTATATATACCTATATACAAAAGTACAATTGCGAGTCCGGCCCTCTCACAAATGGGGCCTCGCCAGAACAAAACATGCTACCCCAAGGTGGCAATCCCAATAAACTTGTAATACCAGCACACTATCGGTATAATCATATATATAAAACCATAAATAATATCATATCCTACTCGTATAATACAGCACTAAAACGAGAATTTTCATTAAAGTATAAACCGCTATCAATATACCCATTCATCCTCCGCGGATGACAATAAAAGTAACCCCCACACTAACAGGGAAAAATGTTCTTATATATAATAAAATTACTGATATACTCACTAAACTCGACTCTCAAGTGAAAATAACAATTATAATAAATGTAGCGACTCATTCATGCCACAATTGACATGCATCATCATCTGAGGATGTAACTCATACTTCTATCTTATCAATCGTCCCGGCTGCTCAAATGGCTCCTGGACTTACCACACATATCTGTCCCAAACCGGATAGTTCAATAACTGTTGCCCGTGCCAGGCACAATACCTTGATCCCTACTCTTGTATCGGGAAAATTTTTATAACGCACAGGTTTCACTCCCCACAAAAATGCCTCTACACATACTCCACTTATCTTTTGTCTCACAAATCATGTTAAGGTGGTCCATTCTCTCGGACGTTGGTAGTCTCGACTCAGACGACTATCTCTGTTGTTCCCTTAGTTTAGACGGCCATAAGGAACATGCTACTAATTTTCCACCTCTCTTACTGAAATTACCATCGCTCGGTAGTAATTTCGCTATCGAATTATTTTAACGGTTTCTCCATTGGGTCTTCCCATTGTGGTGCTTCTCCAACACCAGTTTTTCCCCAGTCTTACCTTATATAAAGTTCTCGATTCTTGTGTCTCCCCACCCGGGGATGTTTACCTCCCAATTAACACTATGAGACAATACCATTTGCTTTAACCGTCCAAGCAGAGTTCTGCCAGAAGGACTAGAAATTTTCCTATGTAAATTCTCCCTTTAATATCCCCTTCTCCGTTTCACTTACTTCACCCGGTGTAGGGTTCACCAAATAATTTTATTTATTTCTTCTCACAGTGTGACCTCTGTCCGAATCTCTCATGGGAGTTTAGAACGACATCCAGTTTTCATCCTAAACATTTGATCAAGGACTTATGGTCAAACCATTCGTGTACGCCTTCTCTCGACGTCACATTCCACTTATAAGTGTGGGGATTGTTTCTCCCCATTAAAACTCCGTTCTCACGAGATAAGAAAAAATTTTCCTCAAATTTTCACTTTCGATTGACCATACTCCGACACAAATCCAAGTCTTTGGATACTTTGCGTTCGTTTGGCTAGCACATGCCGTCTTCTCCTTTCGAGTATTGCTACTGCTGGTTCTCTTCAATGTTACATTTAATTCTTTCTCTCCCGTTCCAACCTTGTTGGATGTGTCTAATTTGACCCCATTCCTACTATAGCCGTACCCGGAAGTCTCAAATCGCGCCTTAGCCTTCTATATCCTCCAGGACTTCCGTGCCATAATATCGATGACTTCAACTACGGTCGTCCTTCTTTAAATAAATCAATTAACCTCAATATATGTTTGCCTCCTGCTGTTCACCCAACTGTCTTCGCCAGACGTACTGCATTATTCGGCACACGAATACACCCGATCGCAAATAAGGTTCACTACCATATGTATTAAAGCAGGAGAACGAAATCTCACCAAAGATATCAACAATCCTAAACATAGGGCTCTACATCAAAGAAAGCTCAGCGGAAACATAATAAGCCGTACAGATCCTAAAAGACACTAGAACCTGATGCTCTGATACCACCTGTGACACCCCGACTAATTAAATACCGGGTAGCTACTCCTTTATTAAATTAAATAAAAATGCCAAGTTGGCTCAGTTAATAGCATCACTGTCGAAAACATTTTATTATTACTAACCACCTAGTATTTAAAAAGTAGGTTGTCAAATTTTAATTAAAGTCTGATTAACATGCAGTAAAAGATTTAAAGCAAGAATAATATCACCATTCACCATAACGAAATAATAGAATAACCATCACATGATATAAATAAATCCGGAGGAAAAACTCCTCACAACAAATCCCACAACTGAAATAAGTAACGAAATACTGAATACTGAATTAATACATGCCAAAGTCTGAAAAACTGAAATGGAAATGTCTCTAATAGAATTTGGGCAACATGCCCTACAACTGAGGAATACTGAACATGGAATCCAAATGACAGAAGCGTCTAAAAGCAAATCCCTGTAACTTCCACAAACAACTACAGCTCGTCACCTGTATGAGGATCCTAAGCGTGGTGTCCTTGTGGCTAGGCACCTAAAATGGTTTTTACAAAAAAAAAATAGATTTGAAAGCAAACGGGTCAGAGCCCGAAAGTGGAGAGTATTTTGAAAACAGCAAGTGCTTTAATAACAATTAAAACAATAAATGCAAAATACATGTTAGGACGTGCTCTCACATGAGATACTCACCTCTCGTCTAACTGTGCACTCCTAACGTTCCTGTACCCATTCATGTGTTTTCTCATAACTATCTAGTTCAAAAGAGTTTCTAACACTTCTACTCGATTCACATTTTAATTCCAACCTTAACAATTACATAGAGAGTTCTACTTTAATTCTCGGATTCTCAATTATAACAAAGTCATTTATTGATATAAGTCCCCTTTTTATCTTTTCATAAAGTTACAATAAATATACAATACAATACAAGCACACACAATTAAACATAACAAATTCCTTTTTCCTTTAACCGTATATTATTCACATCATAAATATACAATACAAGCACCCAAAGGCTAAGCTGTGGTGCACACATACTCTGATATCCATCCCGGTACATCACGTACATAAGGATCACACATTCCGAAACTCTCAGGGATCGTTCTCAGATAACAACATCACAAACAATGGAGGCGAACAGAGTCACATCACATGGGTCACGCACATACCTACGCTCCCACGATCAGCAAACTTATTAACATCCCAATAAGTCCTTCTCTGACCTATGTTCATCGAGGTAACCAATCTAAATCCGAGCAACACAAGGATTAGAAGGCCCTAAGCGAACGTAAACCTCCCGTGATAGCAAGTATGGTAGGTATGTCATACACATAAAATTATATGCTAAGCATTCACACATCTTAGATATCACAATATTAATAAAGGTATACTCTACATCCTTATACCATTATTCCAAATTTTATATATATTTTAAGTCACCCGATAATATAGAATTCTAAACCGTCGACACGTCTCACGTCATAGTTTCTTATACTTAAAACCTATTTCAAATAGACTGTTAAGTTCCTATTATTCCCACATATAACATCTTTATTCCTAAGGTCCTCACTTCTGCCCCAAACCTCATTTCATCAATTTATTCAAATTACACTTTTAACTCACATTATATCTCACTTATCGAATATCATTAAATTAGAATAATTCCTCAATTTGAATTCTAATTAAGGTCCAAATTTCCTAATCATGCCTATTAGTCTTCCTTAAGTTTAAGGGTATTCATAAGGTCTCCAATAATATTTCCCAAGGGTTACCACCATTAAAATTTCAAATAGGGAAAACTTTACTCATTCTGGGAAGGTAGATCGATCGACCTTTACCTTCGATCGATCGATGGTGGTCGATCGATCGACTGATGAGCATCGATCGATCGAACACACCAGGTATGGCTACGGACTGCTTCGTTTTGCAGTTTTCAAATCATCCCAAAATATACTTTTAATGCCTGAAACTCTAATATAACGTTATAGTATCATCATACAACCATCCTACAACATTAATAACGTTCTAAAACCAATAATTCATCAACCAAGGGCTATATATGGATCAATCTTCATCAAGAACCCTAGTTTTCTAATTCTTTCAAGAACATTCATAAACCTCTTCTTAAATCCGTCTTTAAATCATCAAGGGTCATAATTTTGAATTCATAAGTCGTCCAGATTGTTACTACATGCAGTCCCTAACATAATTCATAGTTTTTAACTTCCAATTCATGGGTCTATATCATCTTCCAAGATCAATTTCGATAATTCCTAAACATGGAAAAGCATAGCATTAAATCAATTGTAATTAAACCACTTGCCTCTAATCTTTCTCTGGATTTGAGGATGAATCTTGAAGGCTGAATTGCCTTCTCTTTCTCTCTGCAGAATTCTCCTCTTTCTCTCCCTCTCTAAGCTTTCTTCTCCAATGGCTATGGTGGCTAGAGTTTGTTTTGGGAAAAATTAGAAACCTAATTCTAATAACCTACGTAGCCTATTAGGTTAAAATGAGTTGGTTAGTGGTTTAGTGGGTCAAATACACATCAGATATAATTTACTAATTTTCGTCACTTTTAATTCTCAAACATGCAAAATTACCAAACTACCCCTATATGTTGTCGGTATGGCCTAAAAATACCCCGGGACCCAAACTAAACCCCCGGCTAGTGTTTTCTGACTATCTCGACCCTTTCGGACGCGTTGGCGCACTCAAAACGACCATACGGTTAATAGAATTTAATTCACTTTTTAATTAACATAATTATATACCTGACGCGACTGTCACACGCGTCTCAACAAAATTTCTAAATTGCCGTATTTCAATCTCACGACAAGTTTCATCCATATATATAGTCATATATATACATCATATTCAAATACCAACTCACATCTCGTTAGTATTTTATCCGGATTAATTTCCAATTAATTCACATTTAATTTAAATAAATATCACGAAAAATACGGGGTATTACATACTTCCCCCCTAATAACTGAATTTCGAAAAAGTAAGGCACACCTGGAAGAATTAGGTAACCTCCAGTATTCAAAACAATTATTAAGAAAAGCCCAAATCAGTAAAAGCCTCGCTTCACAATAAGCTTGTTTAACATACTCAATACCTTATCAGAATAATCTTCGATAAATGCACCTCGCGTTGTGCTCTTATTAAACAACATTCGAATAAAATACCTTATACTTCATTGGTTATATTATCTCAATATCATTATGAGTCCGCACTTCACTACGCATTAACTCCCGCGTTTATCAAAACATGAAACACCCATTCTGGAAGGAATCAATAACACATCTGACTACTCTTGCCCACTCTTTGAATCTCTATTCCCGACGTTGTGACCTTTACATAAGGAAAAACTACTACAGCCGGTTGGTGTTGCACAAAAATAATTGTAAGCATCTTGTTCACTATAAAATAGATATGGGTGCTTTTCCCCCAACTCTACCATTAGGTAATATCTGCTCCTCATGACTACAATATACCTCACTAGTTATACTCGATTTGGAATTGAAAATATCGCAATGAATCCAAAATTTCTTTCATACAATCCATCAGTCGTTAGTCACCTTGCGCCTGTACTTCGGGTTATAGGTGATACAACCCTCAGTTTGAATCGTGTAATACCCCGTACTTTTGGCTATATTTATTTTTAAGGATTAATTAATTAAATGCGTATTAATTGAAAATTAATCCGGGTTATAAATACTAATGAGATGCGAATTGGTATTTGATTATGTGCATATATGATTATATATGTATTTGGTATTATAAAATTTGTCGTGAGATTTATATACGGCAATTTGGAAATTTTGTTGAGACGCGTGGGACCGCCGCGTCACGGTATTATATTTTTATATTAAAGGTGAATTTAAAATCTATAATCCGTATGGTCGTTTTGAGTGCGCCAACGCGTCCGGAAGGGTCGAGATAGTCAGAAAACACTAGCCGGGGGTATAGTTTGGGTCCCGGGGTATCTTTAGGCCATTCCGGCACCATAAAGGGTATTTTAGTAATTTGGTATTTGTGGGTAATTAAAAGTGACGAAAATTGAGAGTTGTAATCTGATAAGGAATTGACCCAACCAACCCTTATTAACCCAACAAGCTACGGAGGTTTATTAAAATAGGTTTTCATAAGTTTCCCCAAAGCAAACCCTAGCCACCATAGCCTTTTGGAGAAGAAAGCTTGGAGAAGGAGAGAGAGAGAGGAATTCTGCAGAAATTCTACACCGAATCCACACCGAATTCAGAGACAAACAAGGCAAGTGACTTTATTTCCATTTAATTACTGAGAATGTCTTTTCCATGATAGAAAATTCAGATTTATGGTTGTTCTTAATGAAATATGAAAACCCATGTAGTCTAGATGATAAAACTTGAGGAATTTGAGAAGGATTGCATGTAGAAGGATAGGTAAATGATTAATCTGATGTTAATACATGATTTGGGTGAAAGAAAAACGGATTTTATTTGATGAATTGAAGGTTCCAAATTTTAGGGTTCATGTTCATAAATGAATTGGGAAAAATTTAAGTAATTGTAAATTGATTGATGATTTGGGTAAGTAGATTCATACAAACGTGATAGGATGTGGTTATACTATGTTTATAATTGTTTAGAGACTTTAAAACAATCGTTGGGATAAATTTTAGAGGTGATTTGAGGAGTAAAAATGGTGAGAAACGATTTTTGGGAAATTCTGGGCCGAAACTGGCCTCTCGTTAGAAGCAACCCCCAGGTCGTTCGAACGAACTCGTTCGAACGAGCTTCTAACGAGTTGACCAGTCGTTGCTAACGAGGAGGGATTTTCGTTCGATATCTCGTTCGAACGAGATATCGTTAGAAGAGTCAGTTCGTTCGAACGAACTGGGATCTCGTTCGAACAGCCTCGTTCGAACGAGACTTCTAACGACCTGACAGTCCAAACTCGTTCGAAGCCTCGTTCGAACGAGACTTCTAACGAGTTGACAGTTTGACCCTTTTTGGACTGTTTTGACTTTTGGAGTTCCGGGAACTGGTTCAAGGGTAGAGTTAGCATTCCTTTGATGATATAGTAATTGATTTGGGACTTTTGGGTTATTGAGATGAGTAAATCATACACTAGAGTTATATTCAATGAACCGTTTGGGGTGAGACGTGAGTGTCTACTACAATGTGAGGATAAATTATGGCACGTATAATTATGAACCGGAATAAAATGATTTGTGATAATTATAGTTAGTACAAGAATGCGATATGTACTACGATTAAATTATGATATTACTAAGATGTGTGTTTACTTAGTATTGGTATATGGATTATGTGTATGACATACCTACCATACTTGCTATCACGGGAGGTTTCGTTCGCTTAGGACCCTCTAATCCTTGTGTGCCTACGGGGGGGATATAGACTGGTACCTTGATGAACATAGGTCATAGAAGGACTTATTGTGATATTAATAAGTCTGCATGATCATGGGAGCGTAGGTATGTGCGTGACCCATGTGATGGTGACTGTGTTCGCCTCCACTATTTGTGATTTGTGTTATCTGAACTATTCCTGAGAGATTCGGAATATGTGATCCTTATGTACGTGATGTACCGGGATGGATAGCAGAGTATGTGTGCACTATAGCTTAAATTGCGGGGTGCTTGTATTGTATATTTATGAGATGAATAATATACATTAAATTAACGAGAATCCTCATGTTAATGTTGTAAAAATACTACGGTATTGTTTCAAGATATATAATGAGTTAGCTGATAGTCATATAAATGGCATAGTTAGTAACTGAGTTTACGTTAAACCTCTATTAAATTACGAGCGTTGTTATGTTAAATTAACCGAGTAAAATGGGTAGAACTTTTGGTAGTCTAGCTAGTTACGTTGTCACTTAGCTAGTGGAAAGGGTAGTTATAGATGGGTACTTACGTTAGGAGTGCACAGTTAGTCGAGAGGTGAGAATTTAATGTGAGTGCACGTCTTAACATGTACTTTGCATTTAATGTTTTAAATGTTTTTAAAGCACTTGCAGGTTTTTAAAATGATTTCCACTTTCGGGCTCTGACCCATTTGCTTTCAAATATATTTTCTTGTAAAACCATTTTAGGTGCCCAGCCACAAGGACACCAAGCATAGGTACTCATTCAGGTGACGAGCTGTAGCTGATTGTGGAAGCTACAGGGATTTGCTCATAGACGCTTCTATTCTTTGGATTCCAGAGTCACTATCTATCAGTTGTAGGGCATGTTGCCCATTTCCACTTAGAGCATCTTTTACATTTCAGTTTTCAGACTTTAGCATGTATTTGTTTCAGTTACTCATTTCAGTTATGGGATTGTAGTGAGGGGTTTTCCTCCAGACTTTACTTACTCTATTGTGATGGTTATTCATTTCATTTCAGCATGGTGAATGGTGTTATCTATTTCTTCATTTTATTTCTTGCATGTTAATCAGACTTAAATTAAAATTTGGAAACTTGCTTTTTAAATACTAGGTGGTTAGATACAATAAAATGTTTTCGACAGTGATGCTATTAACTGAGCCAACTTGGCATTTTGAATTAATTTTATAAAGGAGTAGCTACCCAGTATTTAATTAGTCGGGGTGTCACAAATCGTTATTTACCTCTACTTATGGTCACCCCACCGGAATTTGGATTTCGAGGATTTCATACCAGTTCTAAATAATACTACGTCGAACCACGTACCGGCGTGTTCACTATCTAATAGTGTAAATCACTCCAAGTATATAACAATTTCTCCCCTTCTGGACAACATGTCCCACATAATCGAAGGAACTCATTACTTATCAATAAGTTGGCTACCTCTCAAGAAAATTCTCCAACTTGACCCTCCCATTCTTGGAATCGTCGTCTTGATACAAAATTATCTGGTTGATCATCTAACCCCAACTGTTCTACTACTTACTATACTTCTTTCAATGCCGATATTCACATAAAATTTTCCCCGTTAAATGATACTTAATTATCTTATTCTTTCGACGAATACCAAAAGTTTGGACCTTTACACTTTTCACCACTTTGTGCATATCTGGACTTTATACCAGATTGACATACTCATTCTATTTACTCTTGAGTCACCCTCAACATTCGATTGATCGGAACTCTACTCCAAATTGCTCATAATAATTTATTCGCCTTCTTAAGAGATATCCTTTTATTAAATGGCTTTCTACTGTTCTTCCAAATTTGAACGTGTTACACTGACATATGATATCCACTTACACCTTTTCTTATGATTTAATCTCATAAGTAATAATCTCACTCGTCCATGTTCCCTCTTCCTTTGATTTACACTTTAGTAAATCAAGATGTCTATGCCCCTTATAACCCAACCATACAGTTTTTAAACATTATATACGCTTCATACAAATTCCAAACTCTTTATTGTCACTGTAAATACAACGGTGCTATACCACTTGGGCATTCTCAATCGCTTCTGAATTAGAAATCCTAAATCCTCCTTATCCTCAATGCGTCCTTCAACATGCCGTGACAAAACCAACATTATTAGTACTTATATCGTAATTTACTAACAACTGGCTCTAATGGCCTTACAACATAATTTCCTCCTTATAACTTCCCGTTATAACTACGTACTCCCATATCGATAGAGGTATCCAATTCATGAATGAAGGGCCACACTTCTCCTTACTACCAATCTTACGCTAAGTTTCATGCGTGGGGTGTCTCGCAAAGCGAAATCCAAACAAGGAACCCCCCCGATACACTACTACCTAACATTGTTGGTCATCGGAATCCATTAAGCCCCGTCCATAATATGTACCCCTACACTCTCGTTTATCAACAAAGTTACATTCTGTCGCAATGACACTTAAACAAGGAACTCCTTTCGAATGACACTTTCTCTTGACACTGATGGTAATCACATTCCATATACACCACGTAACTAAAATCGGGGTTCTCAAAATCCCGTCCCCAGACACACAACTATGAGTATAAACTTCCAAATCTCTAACGGGTGATAAAATAATGCACTCTTTTTGTTACGACCTCTCTATCGTTAATTATAAAAACCAATTTACTCTTTGTTGACTAGTAAATCAATTACATACGACTCATAATAATGAAACCCCTACGCGTAATGAGATTAAATATCCGAGATCATTATACCATTTTGAAATCACAACATATTCATATATATGTATATATACCTATATACAAAAGTACAATTGCGAGTCCGGCCCTCTCACAGATGGGGCCTCGCCAGAACAAAACATGCTACCCCAAGGTGGCAATCCCAATAAACTTGTAATACCAGCACACTATCGGTATAATCATATATATAAAACCATAAATAATATCATATCCTACTCGTATAATACAGCACTAAAACGAGAATTTTCATTAAAGTATAAACCGCTATCAATATACCCATTCATCCTCCCCGGATGACAATAAAAGTAACCCCCACACTAACAGGGAAAAATGTTCTTATATATAATAAAATTACTGATATACTCACTAAACTCGACTCTCAAGTGAAAATAACAATTATAATAAATGTAGCGACTCATTCATGCCACAATTGACATGCATCATCATCTGAGGATGTAACTCATACTTCTATCTTATCAATCGTCCCGGCTGCTCAAATGGCTCCTGGACTTACCACACATATCTGTCCCAAACCGGATAGTTCAATAACTGTTGCCCTTGCCAGGCACAATACCTTGATCCCTACTCTTGTATCGGGAAATTTTTTATAACGCACAGGTTTCACTCCCCACAGAAATGCCTCTACACATACTCCACTTATCTTTTGTCTCACAAATCATGTTAAGGTGGTCCATTCTCTCGGACGTTGGTAGTCTCGACTCAGACGACTATCTCTGTTGTTCCCTTAGTTTAGACGGCCATAAGGAACATGCTACTAATTTTCCACCTCTCTTACTGAAATTACCATCGCTCGGTAGTAATTTCGCTATCGAATTATTTTAACGGTTTCTCCATTGGGTCTTCCCATTGTGATGCTTCTCCAACACCAGTTTTTCCCCAGTCTTACCTTATATAAAGTTCTCGATTCTTGTGTCTCCCCATCCGGGGATGTTTACCTCCCAATTAACACTATGAGACAATACCATTTGCTTTAACCGTCCAAGCAGAGTTCTGCCAGAAGGACTAGCAATTCTCCTATGTAAATTCTCCCTTTAATATCCCCTTCTCCGTTTCACTTACTTCACCCGGTGTAGGGTTCACCAAATAATTTTATTTATTTCTTCTCACAGTGTGACCTCTGTCCGAATCTCTCATGGGAGTTCAGAACGACATCCGGTTTTCATCCTAAACATTTGATCAAGGACTTATGGTCAAACCATTCGTGTACGCCTTCTCTCGACGTCACATTCCACTTATAAGTGTGGGGATTGTTTCTCCCCATTAAAACTCCGTTCTCACGAGATAAGAAAAAATTTTCCTCAAATTTTCACTTTCGATTGACCATACTCCGACACAAATCCAAGTCTTTGGATACTTTGCGTTCGTTTGGCTAGCACATGCCGTCTTCTCCTTTCGAGTATTGCTACTGCTGGTTCTCTTCAATGTTACATTTAATTCTTTCTCTCCCGTTCCAACCTTGTTGGATGTGTCTAATTTGACCCCATTCCTACTATAGCCGTACCCGGAAGTCTCAAATCGCGCCTTAGCCTTCTATATCCTCCAGGACTTCCGTGCCATAATATCGGTGACTTCAACTACGGTCGTCCTTCTTTAAATAAATCAATTAACCTCAATATATGTTTGCCTCCTGCTGTTCACCCAACTGTCTTCGCCAGACGTACTGCATTATTCGGCACACGAATACACCCGATCGCAAATAAGGTTCACTACCATATGTATTAAAGCAGGAGAACGAAATCTCACCAAAGATATCAACAATCCTAAACATAGGGCTCTACATCGAAGAAAGCTCAACGGAAACATAATAAGCCGTACAGATCCTAAAGGACACTAGAACCTGATGCTCTGATACCACCTGTGACACCCCGACTAATTAAATACCGGGTAGCTACTCCTTTATTAAATTAAATCAAAATGCCAAGTTGGCTCAGTTAATAGCATCACTGTCGAAAACATTTTATTATTACTAACCACCTAGTATTTAAAAAGTAGGTTGTCAAATTTTAATTCAAGTCTGATTAACATGCAGTAAAAGATTTAAAGCAAGAATAATATCACCATTCACCATAACGAAATGATAGAATAACCATCACATGATATAAATAAATCCGGAGGAAAAACTCCTCACAACAAATCCCACAACTGAAATAAGTAACGAAATACTGAATACTGAATTAATACAAGCCAAAGTCTGAAAAACTGAAATGGAAATGTCTCTAATAGAATTTGGGCAACATGCCCTACAACTGAGGAATACTGAACATGGAATCCAAATGACAGAAGCGTCTAAAAGCAAATCCCTGTAACTTCCACAAACAACTACAGCTCGTCACCTGTATGAGGATCCTAAGCGTGGTGTCCTTGTGGCTAGGCATCTAAAATGGTTTTTACAAAAAAAAATAGATTTGAAAGCAAACGGGTCAGAGCCCGAAAGTGGAGAGTATTTTGAAAACAGCAAGTGCTTTAAATACAATTAAAACAATAAATGCAAAATACATGTTAGGACGTGCTCTCACATGAGATACTCACCTCTCGTCTAACTGTGCACTCCTAATGTTCCTGTACCCATTCATGTGTTTTCTCATAACTATCTAGTTCAAAAGAGTTTCTAACACTTCTACTCGATTCACATTTTAATTCCAACCTTAACAATTACATAGAGAGTTCTACTTTAATTCTCGGATTCTCAATTATAACAAAGTCATTTATTGATATAAGTCCCCTTTTTATCTTTTCATAAAGTTACAATAACCGTACACACAATTAAACATAACAAATTCCTTTTTCCTTTAACCGTATATTATTCACATCATAAATATACAATACAAGCACCCAAAGGCTAAGCTGTGGTGCACACATACTCTGCTATCCATCCCGGTACATCGCGTACATAAGGATCACGCATTCCGAATCTCTCAGGGATCGTTCTCAGATAACAACATCACAAACAATGGAGGCGAACACAGTCACATCACATGGGTCACGCACATACCTACGCTCCCACGATCAGCAAACTTATTAACATCCCAATAAGTCCTTCTCTGACCTATGTTCATCGAGGTAACCAATCTAAATCCGGGCAACACAAGGATTAGAAGGCCCTAAGCGAACGTAAACCTCCCGTGATAGCAAGTATGGTAGGTATGTCATACACATAAAATTATATGCTAAGCATTCACACATCTTAGATATCACAATATTAATAAAGGTATACTCTACATCCTTATACCATTATTCCAAATTTTATATATATTTTAAGTCACCCGATAATATAGAATTCTAAACCGTCGACACGTCTCACGTAAATCCCTGCATGTGTGTAATAAAGGACAAAGTGAGTCAAACATGTAGGTAGCAACACTATAGCAACTCAAAGACTCCAAACTTTGTAAAGCACATGGATGAATTGACATATTATCTTAAAACTCTATCAAATAGTCACATGAAAATAATGGAAAGATGTTGTGACTCGGTCATCCTAAGTCTCCATCCATAAACGGTGCAAACAAAATACAAAAATCTTTTTGGATTTTCTCAAAAATTGTCAAAATAAAATCTTTTTGTATTTTTCAAAAATTTTCAAAAGCAAAAATCTATACAAAAAGTACATGTCACAATGCTAGCGAAAATATATCAAAAGCATAACTAGCGTATGACAAACATGCAAACACAATCATCTATATGATATGGCAAGAGAAGAATTATGTGCAAGCAAATGAGAATCGTGGACAAGTAAACCATAAGCCTCTAAATCCGATTTTCTGACCCAAATAAATGTGTAACAGGGTGTGGGGGTGTGGGGAATCGAATTTATTCTTCTATTAACCTTCCTAGGTCCATTTAAAAGCTTGTAACATAAACGCCTAAGATGGCCTGCCTACCGCAATGTGTGCAAGTATAAATCGGGCGGTGAGTGTTACCTAAAGGCGGCCTTCTCCTCAAATTCCTAGATGGTGCTCTCATCAATTTCCTAGGTGGCGCTCTCTGAATTTGCCTAGGTGGCTCTCTCCTAATGATCCTAGGAGGCACTCTCACGATGTTCCTAGGGGGCTGTTTCCTAACAACCTTAGGTGCCTCTTTCTTAACAATCTTAGGAGGCTCTCTCACATGTGTGGGAATGGGTGCAACTTGTTTTTCAAAACCAATCCCACCCCTATCCTTTTTAATCTCGATAGTGCCTGAAGTCTTATCAAGTTTTTCAGACGTAGACTCCAAATCAAATTTCACCTTACTCGAATCTCTCAAACTTTTCTCAAGTTCACCTATCCTAGATTCAAGCAAGCGCCTAGACTCCTCAAACTCAAGAAGCTCCTTTTTCATAGCTTCCATCACGCCTCGAAGATCATCTCTCTCACCCTCGACATATCCCAGCTTCTCTCTCAAAATTTTCTCAGGCCTAAGTTCTTCAACTAAAACATCATTATTTTTTAAGGCACAATCTTTCAATTGAGCTTCAAGTTTCAAGTTTGCCATTTTTGTCTTTAAACATTCAAAATACAAATTATTGTAGGTAACTTGCAACTCACTCAATTATTCTTCTTCCTTCTCACTCTTTTCACCGTCACTCTCATCACTAATCACACGAATGGGAAGCTCTCGCCTAGAAGCATAAAAGACTTCTTCTTTCGAATCACTATCACTAAGGGTAGAAACATGAGAAACCGATTTATTCAATTTCTTCTTTAAATTTGTGGTACACTCATCTAACGTGTGACCAACACCCTCACAACAAGGACACCTCTCAGATTCGTTTTCAATAGAAGATTTAAAACAAGAGTTCGTGTGATTTTTCCAATTAACTTTTTCAAAAATTTGACATCGAAGATCATCAAAACCATCAAAAGCCATTTTTGTGCAAAATCAGGATCAAAACACAATAACTTAGTGCAACAGGCTCTGACACCAATTTGAAAAGTGGAGATCGCTTAAATAAGCTCTGATACCAATTTGTAGAATCGTAACAGCGAAAATATTGCGACTTCTCAAATAAAATCCAATTTTAATTAATCCCAAATTTTAGTTAAACCCTAAAACATGCATCTAGATGATTTATCAAATAAAATAAAGCATGCAGGATATAACAAACAATTTCAGGAAAAATCCCCCAAAGGGGCAAAACCTTTTGTTTCACTATAATTTGTAAGAAAATGACTTACACGGATTACAATGAAATAGGCTGACATACAAAACACCCGCAGGTGTCGATTTCGATGTCTCGGCTGGAATTTTCCCTTTCCAGGAGGGTAGCAGTGAAGAAGAAGACGGCTCCTCCACAAGTTACGGCTGGAACTTTTCCTTTCCAGGAGGGCAGCAATGAAGAAGAAAACGGCTTCTCTACAAGAGTGAACTTTATAAGGACTCCCTCCACAATAGCATGCAACTGTCGGTTGTAGAGATCTCCCCACAAAGTATAAACAAGAGCAAAGTATGTTCTTGAAAACCAAAACAATTCACTAAGGCATATGGGAGTTTTGTGAATTGAAAACAAAAAGGGATTAAAACCCCAAAGGAAGAAGCCTAAAAGAATTCTGCTTTTGCAGTTTTTCTGTTCGTCAAAACGCTGTGACTTCTTTTTGAAAACGTTACCAAATAATGAGTATTTATAGAAAAATGCACCGCCTCGAAAATATATCTCGTTCGAACGAGATAAGCAATTCGCTCGAACGAAGGACATATGTCGTTCGAACGAGATCGCGCGACATGTTATCTCGCGCGAACGACATGCTATATCGCTCAAACGACTGCGGCAAAAAATCATTATTTTAATGTCCGCTTCAACACTTAGAAAAAATACTCATTCTCAAATTTTGACGAAAAAGTCCTCTCCAACACTTGGAAATTTTTTTGTAAAAATATCCCAAAAGCTCTAAGTGAAAAGTAAAGGTAATTAAAACATAACCTTACCAAAGTAAACTTCGCGGAGTCTTGAATGATGAAGAACTTGAGTAATTCGGATCCGTCTTTGATGTAGATTGCTCTTGAATGCTTTTCGACAGTGTATCGGTATATGACATAACAAATTGATAACGGACCTATGAAAATATGTCCTTACATAAAAAAAAATAATATGTTACATTATCGGTTTGACTATTTTTTAAACTTTATAAAATCAAATCGACAGAAATTCCTTTGTTTATTTAAAAAATCCAACATGTAAATCATCAATGTGTCCCTTCCATCGATTTCACTTTATTTTTAAAAAAAAAAATCGGCAAAATTTCCTTTATTTATTCATGAAATCCAACCTATTGTGACAATAATCAATAATCCAACAACTCTCGTCCATCCATTTCAACAAAAATCAATCCAGGCCGCATGGCTTGGGAATAATACTTTATGTTTAAGCGTGTAAAATTATTTTCTTTTATATACTTACATAGTCAGACTCGACTTCTTCACTGATCCACCCGTTGTTCTTCGTCCAATGAGTATCATAAAATACTTTAATTTGTCCTTTCGGCGTCTCATATGCATTACCTTCCTATTAACATACGAAAATAAAATACATAAGTACATGTATCCACATAAATTAAAATTTAACAAATTTTAAGTGCTACAAAATTACCCTGTCTTCATACAAATATTGGACAAAAGACTTTGTCCCTCCGTGATAAACATACTTGGCATTTAAACAACTAGTAGAGCAAGCATCAGATTTTTTCTACAAAAATGTGATATACTTCAAGTTAATTTACTTAAACATAAGAAAACATACAATTTTAACATAAAACATATATCGAAAATTATTACCTTATGTTCCTCTGTACTAAAAAACGAGCAAAGAAATTTCCAATCTTCGTCCTTTTCCACATCACTAGGTTTGTTCTTGTTCGCCTCCTCAATATTTGAAAATTTAGAAAAATGTTTCTTCAATGTGTTACGAAATCCACTATAATGTGCGGACATTGATGTATACCAAAACTCAATCAATCATTGATGTCTTCTCCTTCTCTTCAATATTTCCCCATTTTTCCACCTTTAACAGGGCAAAATTTCGTACGATAAAGCCAATTTCATTAGGCAAAGAGGTATCGGTACGTCCAATTGATTTATTATGCATCGAGTCCCATTGAACTGGAATTTTAGAACTCCCAAAACTTTTAATAAGAGCATCAGTTGCTATCCCACATGTTCTGCCATGAACTTTTTGCTTAGAGATGGATCCAGATTTTGAAAAACACCACAAATTTATCAAATAAATTTTGTATCCACAATAGCACAAACATGCAAGTATACCATTATGTTTTCTTGGTGCGGTGCAAATGTTGCATGAACTTTCCAGTTTTGTAAGATTCACCCCCAACAATCTTCAATACAACAAACCGATACATATGTTCTTGATTATCTTATTGATACTCGATAGATATATTATGTTTTCAAGTGAGCTTACTAGGTCTGTTAAGGTTCCCGTAGTTATGTGTCCTTCTATTAGTTCTTTGGGTGTGATTCTTCCAGTGTCTATTGGTTCGTTTGGAGTTAATAGGGGTGTTTGTGATGTTTTTTTGCCCATAGTTTTTACCACGAGTTAATTTAGTAATCTTGCTTTAGGGTTTTTTATATGAGGTGACCGGTTGGTATCCTTTTTTAAGTGATGTTGAGTTACCATTGCCAATTTTTGAGTCTAATTCTGCAATTTTAAGTGTTTATCCTCACACTATTACTAATTTTAAATGGCAGACTCATGAACCGAATGTTTTGACCTTAACTAATCTTGTGAATGTGGTTGTTGGAATATGGGAATGTTCAATGAACTCTCATATTGCCATATTTTAAAGCTATTTTAAACTCTTTTCCATAATTTTCCCATCATATGCCTAGAATAAAAACCACATAAATAAGAGAGAACCAATAAAAAAAATTGCAGCATGAAAAAACAGTCCTAAACTGCTCCAAAACAGCATCAAAAAGTTGCCAAAAAGTAGCAAATTGCCTAAAAATGAGGCAAATACAGTAGCCAATTGCTTCCCCAAACAACAGCAAATTGCTGCCCAAAATAGTAGCAAAATGATGGAAGCAATATCCCCAAAACAATAAAAACTATTAAAGAGTAAAAAAAAAAAAAAAAGGCTGAGTGAAGTCGGCAAATACCCCTAAAACAATCAGTGCTGTGTTTTGTCCAACTTTCCAACACTTTATGCAACTATATTCAGACTAGCGAACAAGAAAAGTAAAAAAAAAGGAGGTTTCGGTGTGCTTATGGCACACTAGTGCTACTGGACTACGACAAATCTTGATGATATTTTTTAACTTTCAAGACAGAAGACTTGTGCATGTTAACAAAAGATTTGAGTATTATTGCAAGTGTACATAGCCTAGAAAAATGTCATGGTTGGTTGGATAGTAATAGTACCATGTGTCCGTAATGTAGTTTAAGTGCTAATTAGTAGTTCAGATATGTACTTGCCTCAGGGGGTTTCTTGCAATTATTAGAATTTTCACATGATATTGAACTGTGATGGATAACAATAAAATTCCGGTTAGTAATGAAAAGTTGATCTTTTAAGAAACGGATCAATAAAATTCAAGCCAGAACACAATTCTAAGCACACATGAGAAACTAGAAATAGACGAAAGCTCCACCGGACACCACCGGATGAGAAACTGTAGGAGGATTAGACATCTAACCAGTGAGGGGAGGTGCAACTGCTGCTGGTGTAGGTTGGAAAGGCTAAACACATAAATTAAGACACAATAAGAACACTACATAACCACGATGAAACAAAGTTAATAAGATAATGTGCAGCAAGAGGAGGAAACACTCTAGCTTTTGGTAAGGATCCAATCAGCGGATTATTTGCAGGTGATGGAGCGCACACACCATTTGGTTGCCCACACGAATGATCAACAAAAAGGGTTTTGATATCTGGATTTGGTCTTGGGTTTTTACAAAGCTGATGCTGCCAATTCAAGCTGCAAGACAACTAAAATGCCAGTTCTCTCTCTGTGAATGCTAAACATTGAAGAGGTGTGTGGAGATCATCAATGCCAACACAAGCTAATTTGCAGTAATACTGCCAAACTAGGTTGTCTAAACTGAGAACTTCGCCTCAATGTTGTGAAGCACATATTTAAATGAACCAATCCATTTTTATAAGGTATGAACCAATCCAATTTGACTATGTAGCATTAAAAAACCCAAATTGAATCCTAATTTGGTTGTGTGCTTATAATGATAAGTAAAAAATATGTATCCACATTAGGTTATGGAAACCCTATAGAAGTTGTCTTCAAAATACTCAACGTAAGTGCCAAAGAACACTCAAGGACTCGCCTAATATGATGCATATATTAACACATTAGATGTTTTCGATTCAAATAAAAATGTTGCTTGTTGCTATAAAGGTAATTGTGAGCTAAACATTTGAATTTGAGTGCTAAAACATCCGATGAAGTTACCTTTGGTTAATGAGAGTTCGTAACCTCAAATTTTTAAGGTTAGGAAACTGCAATTTGTCACGAAACAAGGGATTCGCTTCAATAAGTTTCTTGAGCTCAACCAACATTATCACTCTTACAGATTTTGTATCTCCATATTTGGACAGCTGTTCATTCTCCCTGCAATACAATAGCACATATTGAATATATTTTCTATAGCCATTTTAAAGTGAATTTTGACAAATTTATCCTTTATGACCTGAAATTCTCTAGCGTCAACAGCTGAGTTATCTCCTTAAAAAGGTCTTCATTAAATGATGCAAAAACATTTAGATCCTTTAATAGGATTTCTACCGCTTTGGACCGATCATGCCTAATTAAAAACCAAATGTTCAAATTTCGATTTCTAAACAACATATTTTTATGGTGATAATGAGAGTAAGCATGCCCAATATATTTAGAAGCTTACTTATCCAATGCCTCAAGATACTTCTGCTTCCTTATTTCAAAAAATATCTTCATTGAATATCGATTGTCATCAATTTTTATAAAACCAGAGAGGTACCTCTCAACCTCATCCCAATTTCCATTATGTACTTCTTCATCAAAATACTTCATGTTAAATTAAAACCCAGATTCCTGTTCAAGCCTGTTATCCGAAAACCCCTATTAATGCCAAAAATTTAGAATTAATTACACAAAAGAAAACACATAATATTAAAATCAAAATCAAAATCAAAATCTACCTACTTATGAACAGTTTCCTTGAATTTTTCCTCATCTTGGAATTGCAAGATCAAGAACACAAGCTCTCTAATGAGAGATGACATTGCAACTATGCAGTCTTCAACCCCAGAAATAGATAATTAGGCTAATATATGAACAGATCTGTTAAACAACAAAACAAATAATTAAGTAAACGGGGCTGTTACCACCAGCTTAATAAAATAATTAAAGTTATTAGATCTCTTGTTTATTGCTAGGCACGAGCTTCAAAATTCCAACAAAAATAAATCTAAAAATACCATGAGAAAATTTGAAACTTATACCAGAAAATAGATCATGTAAGACTAATCTTCAATCAATACCATTTCACACCAGATCATTATGTGGGTTTTTCATGCACCGACAATTTTTTTATACCAATTAAGTCATCTAATAAGCCACTCTATCATTAATGTTTCATATTATACCATTTTTTTATAGTTCAATTTGAACATTATTAAACAGTCAGTGAAGATTTTAACAGATTAAATAATCTCATTACGAGCAAATAGTTCACACAAACACGTACAACTTCAGTTAACAGTGAAAATTGACTTGGAAATTATCTCGTCATTTTTCTGTTGGCCGTATTTTTGCGCTTGGTCTTTGATCTGTTTCAGAGCTATCAGAATTACTTTAATATCACTACAATTGAAAATTAATTATTGGCATATTTGAATCGTAGATGTTCAACAAAATATATATAGTAAAGAGATTTGGAAAACTGACTGGGAGAGATCTGAATTGAAATCATCTTCGATGATGAGTTGGTTTCGTTCATCTAATTTGGAAGTTTCAGAACCGGATATTTACTTCTTCGACTTTGTTTTTGAAATAGGAATTCAAAGCATTCTAAAATGTCTTGTCGTTATTGAACGCCTCGTTAATGATCTTATCATACTTACCCTTTTTATTTAATACGAACTCCACAAACTAAAGAGGATCCTTCAATTTCTCAAGATTAGTATCAATATGTTTACCCGTGTCCTTGAGATGAGAGGTCATCATGTCCCATATCGTCGAGATACCATTGGGGACTAGGCGAAACAAATTGTACATTCTTCCTATGTCTTCATAGTTATCATCAATAAGCATTTTGATCAAACCCGAATTCTCCATATGGATTAATCTCAGCATGTGGTTTCAATCATTTCCTTCCCCATAATATTATTTATATCGACTTCGGTCTTTATATCAAAGTAGTGGGATACCCTCTGTACTTCTTCTCTTAGACATTTCTCGGCTTCCTTTAGGTAGTCACAGTCACAACACTCCATAAACTCCTGAGACTCGACCCTATAGAAATCATCTAAAACTTCAAGACATGGTTTCTCAAAGTCTTATTTCTACAAGTCAATGTAAGCACACATGGTCCAAATTTATCGTAAAATCAAAAACTTCTAGTATCCTAGATGACAAAAGAAGCTATTAGATGAGATTTTTTTTTATATAATCAATACCAAACTAACTCTGAGCACTAGTTGAGTTCCTGATACTTTGAATAGTCCATATACATGTACAAAAAATATACGGATGAGAAGAAACATGCACCATTTAAAATAAACTAAATATTAACATATATGACTAGACCTTGCAAAATTAGCCCATCTATCTCCTTTTCTGGTTCAGACGAAGATTCAAAAATGTTCTATATGAGAAAGTATTGACTAAGTATTTGGTTTTTATGTATTCCAAAATATTTATTTTGCAATATTTCTCTCTTCTCTATATTACTAAATTATGTGTATAATTATTTCTTATACGTGTATCAATATGATGAGCTGGAAGTTCTTGCTATTAGTTTGGACTGCAGCTATAGATTTTCTTTGATTTTAAAAGAAAAATTAAAGCAAACATGAGTTTCTGAACAGGGTTGGTGGGAATATCCCCATCATTCTAAAAAAGCCCAACTCATAATCAGGTTGTCCAGATCCACCAATCTTCCGGGTCTACTATGACCCGTCCCATTAACATCATATCATATTTATAAGTCTATGCCATAAAAGATTTGAGGCTACTGCAATTTACTACATTATTTATATTGACTTATGTCATATCCATGTGGTGAGATACCCTCTCTATTTATTCAGTTAGACGTATCTCAACTTTCTTTAGGTAGTTTGCACGGTCGCAGCACTCGACAAACTCCTGAGACTCGACTATGTAGAAATCACTTGAAACTTCAAGAAATGGTTTCTCAATGTCTTTTTCGTAAACTGAAGGTCAATCATATCCATCAAACACGGGAGAACTTGATTAAGTGACACTTCACTTGGCTTTCTTCGATGTATAACGTGGTCATAAACTCCACCTGAATAGTCCTTTTAAAGTGGAAATTGATATAAAAAACAAGAGTACTGAAGATCCTAACATTAGAAGCACATTTTTGTTTTAATTCTATTTTTTATGACCAATCCATCTAACCAATTCTATATCTTCCCAAGACAAAAAGGGATACAATATTGTGCAACACCAGATTATAAGCCTTTCTGAATCCACAAGCATACTTAAAATAAGAGACCCAAACTCATTAAAAACACAAAAAAACATATTGCCATAGGAAATGACGCAGGGCTTTGAAAAACAATAATCGCAATACTTCAAGTACGAGTCACACAAATAATAAGTAAAACATGTAAATTAAAAAAATGGCTACATACATGACCAACTGTTAAACTCATAACAATTTATCAAAAGATACGAGTTATGTGAAGAATTAGGATAATTGACAACAACTATTGTGTAAAAAGACCAAAGGCACAAGCTCAAAAACAAGCATAAACCCCATTGTTCTGGTACTTCCTTTACACCAAATTTAATTCGAGGTGACTATCACATAAATAAAAAATTACAAAAAAATGATAGATGATACATAACATACCTGGGTTGAGGTCGATCACTATGACCGTTGACGGGGAGGGTTTGGTAGTGGGGAGTAGATGATGCTGTTTCAGGAGAGAGTAGAGGACACGGCGGGAGGAGGGTTAGGGTTTGAAAAGTTGAGAGGGAGGAGAGAGCGGGGGAGGGGGGAGAGAGGGTTTAGGCCTCAGATGGAGGGAAAGTTTGGGATTAAGTTTTGTTTTTTGTTAAATGTATGTGTTATTATTTGCAAGGTAAATAATTAAATGTTGCAATAAATATTTTGGCTACTTAAAAAAAGGAGGGAAATTTTATCTTCGTGCTTTAAGAAAGGATTCTAAAATTTCCATGCTAAAAGTAACATTTTGCAAGGAAATATTTTCTTGCAAAATGTTTATAACAAGATTATACTTTTAGCAATAATTTTTTCATTTTCCTTGCAAATAATACACTTTTAGCAACGAAAGTTACTTCCTTGCTAAAAAATTCGTTGCTAAAACCAAATTTTCTTATAATGGTTGTGATCATATACCGTATGTCTGACTATTAATATAAGACTTTTGGAGGTCGATGTGCTGTGATCACACGTTTAGGGTGGCCACCCTCTCATGAGGAGAGATGTGGATGGCTCGATTTATTGAGCGATTTACCCGATGGTGTTACTGTGTGTTGAGATATTTAGATCATACGTTCAGTCAGTCTATGCTTCGTGATGAGAGGGAGGATGATACGACCAATCGGTCGAGTTTAGGTATGGGGCTACTCAGTGGTGTGACTGCGTAGTGATCCCCAATCTCATTTATGTGTGTATGCTTTCCAAATTCATTAGGTAAGGGACTCCTACAGGTTTACTAATAGAAGCATGAGAAGGTCCCCCAAGGTAGATGCCTTTGTGTGGTTGCTATGAAACATATATACATGTATATAATATTAGTCATGTGATGAACATTTTGATTGCAAGCACTATGTCACATTTGTGTGTTTTGATTGAGATTGTATATATCTTACTGCGCGGCGACACGAGTGGGGGTTGATTTTGGATCGTATTATATACGTATATTATAGTCCAGTAGTAGACATGTTTTATTAAAAAGAAGTTAAGACACGAAAAGTGTTATGTTTATGAAATTGTGAGTATCTTAATGAGTATATACATGTGGGTGTTGGGGTGTATTTAATATCCGTAATTAGTTGCATCCCATGTTAGTATTTCGTTACGTGAGAGTACTTGTTAGTATATTAATAGAGACTTCTTAGTATTGTGTATACTTTGGGTTGGGACACTCGAGTAGTATTTCACTTATGATGAGAAGTGAGGTATCTCTTGCATGTGAGTATAGGCTAAATTTCATTTTTATCGTAAATGAGTCGCACGATTATTACTGTTTTGATACTGTAAGATATTTCTTGCTACTTTCGGACTCTAATCCAAATGTATAAAAAAATTCCCTCCACATGTATTATTAAAATTATAACATATAGGTAAAGAAAGGCTAAATAGTCAGACTTGCAGTAGTTGAGGATTTAGTCTCCATCCTTAAAGTAGGAGTGGCTGCTTCATTTCCGTAGTCTTGTTTCATTTTCGTATTCTTTTGTATTCGAGATCTTTTATCTGAGGTGGTTATAGTTGTATGTTTTATATTCAGTTGAGACATTTGTATAAAGAAATTTTTATTATAGTTGATTCAGATTTATTAGAGTCTAAGTTTATCTCAGTTTAGTTATTCTTTTGTCTTCCTTTAATGAGTTTTATTGTGGATGTTTTTTAGGTATTGTCTTTTTTATATTTACGTTGATGTTCAGGATGATATAAATTGTTTATCATTTCTTGTACTTTGCATCCGGACCGATATAAATTGTCTAGCATTCCCTGTATTCAAACTGAGTAACACTTGCTTTCTAAAATCCAAAGATACTTCAGCATTAGTTTTACAAACATGAACAATAAAGAGTCGTTACCTATGTATCCACATACAAATTATATATCAGGTTATTAATTAAAAAGATATGTAAATCTAAGAATGCGAAAGCATTATAATTACACTACACAACAACTACTAACTACACACCACCACCACCAACAACAAATAAAACTAAACTAAGAAAAAGGGTTTCTTTCTCTCTCTCTCTCTATTTTTTTATCAATATTCAAATTGTTCTTACAAATGATGGCCAATGGCCTATTTATAGGAGAGATTAAATTGCTAACCAAGCTAAGACCCAAAAAGATAAAAAAAAAAAGGACAATTAAAAACTAAAAATGACTCATTAGCCCCAAACATGCTTGGAGACTAATAAAAGACTAAAAATAAAAGAAAATGACAATAATACCCTAAACTAAAAATGCAAAATAAAAGATATTTTCCTCCCGAGAGCACAATCACGCACCACGTGCCGCTATAGATCACTAAACACATCATTCTCCCCGTCTTCGAAAAAGCGCGTCCTCGAGCTTGGAGGGTGACTCATCAATGTCACGTGATATGAACCAAGAAATCTTCGGACCTCAATCAAATTCAATCAAAAGTGGGCAGCCCAACTAGAATTAGTCCCATGTGTATGAACCTCATCAATAATGGGTCTAATAAACCCAAATCTCTATAATTTCCCTCTACGAAATCTGAGGAACCAAAAACTGATGACCATATACGCATTATCTACACCACGAGTACATGGTTGCAGCTTGGAGTGGTGGACCCTTGAATCTGACCGGACGGTAACTCCGATGACTGTACTTTTGCAAGTACGATGGCAAACAAGCGGACTAAAGACGACGACATTCCGGAAAGTCAGACCCAAAAGGCAAATAGTCGGAAAATGAACCCCAAGTGAGACACTTTTTTTCATGAAAGTCAAATGTTGTGTCATAAAGAGGCCCTGGGACCAATTTTGATCGGATTTGAGGTCATGAGGTCAAATAGGGGGTGGGGGATTGATATGGAAGTCTATTTTTGTTGGATTTAATTGTGGTTGAGCATAAATGAGTGGGTAAAAGGGGGAAAATAGGGTTAAAATAGGGGTGGGGCGATTAGGATTTTAATTGGAGGGGGGTTGGATGGTTCTTGGATAATTCTTGGGGGGGGGGGGGGGGGGTAGGGTTAGGTTTTGGAGGAAGGTAGGAGACAGTGTTTCATTTGACGAGGTGATGGTTGTGTGGTGGTAGAAGGTGGAGATGGAGGAAGGTGATGGTGGAGGATGGAGGAGGCTAAAAGGGTTGGTATCCCTCCCCCCCTTTAGCGGTGATGGAATTTAGGATTTTCATCCACCCGATTCTCATTTGGACATGTATCAATCTAAAGATTGAAGGGTTACCGGAGTTGGAATCATAACTCGATACCCACTTCACGCACCACGACGAACACCAAGAACAAACACAGCTCGATACCAATTTGATGTAAATCTTAGAATGCGAAAGCGTTATTATTAAACTACACAACAACTACTAACTACACAACACCAACAACAACAAAAAATAAAGCTAAACTAAGAAACATTGTTTCTTTCTCTCTATATATTTTCTTTATCAATATTCAAGTTGTTCTTACAAATGATGGCCAAAGGCCTATTTATAGGAGAGGTTAGCTTGTTAAGCAAGCTAAGACCTAAAAAGATAAAAAGGGACAAATAAAAACTAAAAATGACTCATTAGCACCAAACATGCTTGGAGACTAATAAAAGACTAAAAATAAAATAAAATGACAATAATAATCTAAACTAAAAATGCAAAATAAAAGATAGTCTTCTCCCGGAAGCACAACTACGCGCTACGTGTCGCTACAGATCACCAAACACATCAAAAAGTAAAAAAAAGCATGTGTTCATAAACTCCAAATTTAATAAATTAACAAAAAAAAAAGAATGAGATGTGTTTATGATAGACTGGGACAGAGAAAGATTGGAATGTATCAAGGCCATTTTTTTTGCTTAATGTGTTCAAATACCATCCCTAGCATTTTCTCATCAACTTTAGCTTATTCGATTCCCTATCTTCAAAAGTTATTGTAGAAAGTATGGAGTAGGTAATACTTTCTCAATCTCTATACCAAACTTGCCTGACACTTCGCATTAGCAACGGATTGATATGCCCCTCTACCCTTGTTTGATATGACAACTTTTTGTACTAATATAACACACAATAATATACAAGTATTTGCCTATAATGAATAATAATAATAATAATAATAATAATAATAATAATAATAATAATAAGGGTAAAATAAATCAATTTTGCGAAGTTACCTAATCAGTGATATAATTCATTAACATAGATAATATTGTATTGCAACAAAAATTTGATATAATTACTGCAAGTAATGCAAATTAGTTTATTCTTCAAAGTAGCAAAAATATAAACTATGTAATTACCTTACCCTTCAAAAATCTCATGAAGTCCCTCATAAAATTTACTTAAATCTGTATATTTATTAATTAAAAATCTATATATTTAGATTTAAACTGAGGTTGTGTCTGACTTCCTATTATGCCTTTTGAGTGTCTTTGCTTGTGAAGAAAAAGAATGTAGTGCACTTGTGTTTCACACAATTTAATCTTAACAGAGAGTTCATCTGACACAATTAATGAATTTATTTATTTCCCATTAACCTCTTTTAAGTTATGTATAATGTTCGTATTTCTTTAACATCTTTCTCTCATCCACCCACTGTATATGTACATAAGATGTGTATTTGGTGTGAAAGGAAGAGAGAACCATAGGTACCCACTTTCCAATGACAATGGAAAAATAAAATGAATGAAGCCACTTAAAAGAAAAGGAAGTTGTTTACGAACAAAACTCATATCTCAGTCAACAAACAAACTAAAATATGATAAAATACAGACCTCAAAAAAGATGTCAGGGGAGGGTCACCACAACTTAGAATATTTTAAAGGAGAAAAAATTCAATCATAAATGCAATCAAGAGTTCCATTCGATCGATGTTGGTTTCGGTTCATATATGTAGATCTAGAAACCTCATTACTTTTAAATGAGAAACCAAGGGGGAAAATGCCGTAGATCGTGTGTGTATGGTGACGACAGCGGTAAGTCTTGCGGTGGCTTGGAGATGGTTGTGAGGCCGACCACCAACAAAACATAATAAAAAACCACCCAATAATAAAAAGGAGAGGTTGAACAAATAAGAAAGGGAGAGACAGAGAGAGTTTGCTTACCTCTAAAGAAGGATGGACCTTCACCTTAAGCCTTGTGCTTCGACTGTAAGTGTATTTAGAGAAGTGAATGAAGATTCTCCCCCATAAGAGTCCCCCATGACCATTCTTGTACTATTCCAAAACAAATAGAGATACATTCTTATACTAGTCCAAAAAAGTAACTGGAAATGCTATACATTGGTAATAACAGATAGTAAAACACAACAGGTACCCAATATCGCAAAGGTCCTTAGACAGAATTCTAAAAAACTTCACCCCCGCCCCCCTCCGAACACATGCACACAATCTCTTGTCTATCTATCTCCTCATAATTTTACACCGCAATGGCAATCTATTTGTAATTCAATTGATCCTAATTCTTTCACCATCATCTATTGGCACAATTTCAGATCTGAGACCGAAAATCACCTAATCTAATATCTAATATCTAATGTGAAAATGGAAGTTACAGCCCTTATTTTAGTGACTATCAATTGATTCTCTTTCACTATTTTCCTCACTCTCCTTTTCTCTTCTATTGGATGCTTGTAAAATTAAACTTACTTTGCTTTTCGCTAGTTTTAGCCTATTCACTATTCCTCAGCAACTCTTTTATTGTCTATTTGCACAACTGAACGACCTTTTCTTTACTCTGGCTTAACTGAATCTCTTAGCCTTTTAGGATTCCCCACCACTCTATAAGAATGATGCCTCTTCATCACTTCCTATGATTTATTTTGTGTTAACTATTATTTGCTTTTAGACATTCCTGATGTGCCCAAAGGCCTTACATTCACCCCTCAACTTAATTGTTATATCATTAAGCCTTTCAATCTCCTAAATAAGCTAGTTCAGCTTCTTCTTCACTTAATATTGTGCCTCTCACTTATCTATCATTTTTAAACACTCTCTCCCTCTCTCTCTCTCTCTCACACACACACACACACACACACACACACACACACATTATCATCTCCACCTCCTAAATCCCTTCACCAGTTGATCCCTTTTTATTTTTCATTTGTGTTATGCTTTCTGCGTACAGGAGGCATCCCTCAACTACGAAACAACACTCCCGAAATACATAAATTGCGATTCATTAACATGAGCTAAATTACATGAAAATAAAATTAAAAAAAAAGGAAATTATAATGATGGAAAAGGCATAGGTTTCAAAGTTGTAGTAGTTAATAATTTCAATTAACAACATATTAAGATCATAGCCATTTTCAACTATCAGACAATCTTGAACACCAAAATAAATCAGTTGCAAGTTAAGAATTATCATAAAGTAATAAAAGTTACCTTCTTGTAATAGTCCCAAAAGTAACTGGAAATGTTAAACATAGGTAATAACAGATAGTGAGACATATTAGGTACACAAATTGGTCACAAAATTGCTTAGACACAGAATTCTACCACTAGAACCACCACCCCCTCCACCCCAAAACACACACACAGCCTCCTCTCTATCTCCTCATACTTTTACACCCCAGTGGCAATCTATTTGTAATTCAATCGATCCTAATCCTTTCACCCTCATCTATTTTTCGAGCATATCAACATACTCGTGCACAAATTTAAATCTGACACTGAAAATCACATAATAAAAAAGTATAACTATCAAAGTTTGGCAGCCAAAAAAGCTAAAAGAGAAGAAACATATAAAAGGATCTCAACAGTAATGAAATTCATACGCACAAAAAAGGCACCTTTAAAATCCAAGAAGTAGAGAAAAATGGTACCCGGAGTTTCAGTTGATTCTACTGTGTGGCCTTAGCCACAACATCACCTCCACAAAACCTCTTCTTACCACTCTCCCGGCTCCACCGTCAGCACATGACATGCGTTTAAACTTGAAACAAAAGGCAAAATTTAAAATAAGCATTTTAACATAAAGTTGTAACAAAATAATCAAATTTTAAACACAAAAATAGCTATAAAACTATATGGATACATTAACAAAACAACCCTCGCAAGTCAAATTACCAAACGAAAATCGTAAACTCACCCAACAACAACGAAACACTAAAACCTCCATAAAGTAGTATATAACAGGAGGCCTCACTTATGTCTTAGGTGGACAATCAAAATTAATTCATATCTTCAGCGATGAACAAATTAAAATCAACACGTGTTTATGTAAGGAATTACTTTGGCCACATATAAAAATACGAACACATATAAATAGCCCCAACTAACAGAATCAACGTATTAATACTATTTAACCCAATGGCAACAATCTGAAGAGATAATTGATAAAGTTGTTATAAAAATTTCCTTTAACCAAATAGCTTACGCTCAAATAATGTATATCTTGTGGTAAATTTGTTCTTCTCTTAAGGTCTCAGCTCTCTCACTACTAAAGAAAGAATTCAACCATGGAAAACGTAAATGCATAAAAGGGTTTCACACCATGCATTACACAACAAAGATTTTAAACCTTGCAACAAGCTTATTCTAAACAAATTAAACATAACAATCCCCTTGAAGTGACAATGAAAACAAAACAAATAAACACAAAAACATATTAGTATCAACATTGAAACCAATAATTTAGCTATCAAGAACTCCATAGATTACATAGGGAGCAAAACACATTGAGACATTATAATAGGATTCAAATAAAAAAAATAGTATATAATGGAACTCGGTAATTGAAAAAAAATCCAAATTTAGAACTCTAGCATAACAACTGAGAATGCAGCAATTGGAAGAAGCCATCAAAGCTTACAGGTGCGCAATCAGTTGAACACGTTGACTAAGAGTATTAGTAATTCACATTCATAAACAATGGAGACAAATTCCATAGGAGCTTACAGGTCTATAATATCAAATTCAAATCCCTAAATTGTTAACACTGAGAGCGGTGATGATCATCTTGATATAGGGCTTTGATTTAATCAGACGGTGTATTTTTTAAAATATGGGAGGCAAACAAATGGAAAATTAGAATTAACCAAATAAAATATCTGAAAACCGATCGAATTATACATCCATTGCCTTAACCTTTACCCAACATAATAAATTCAAAATCTAAATTTTGGTTTACTAAATATAAATAAGTGTCACCTGTACCAGTGTGATAGAGATAAAGATGGAGGGGAACTTTGAAACCAAGGTTTGGATGTGGGAGACAAAACAATATCCGTTTTTTCATCATTTTCTTCTCATAAATCTCAACCATCACGGTTTTTCTTCTACTTATCATTAGGTTTACAGAGGGGTACATTACATGTGCATTTTTCCCCAATAGAGTTATCTAATGTCTCAACATCCACAGGGACATACATTGGTCGTTGGGTAGCGCCGAAAGAAGATGTTCAATGTTTGAGAGAGGTTAAAAATGTATTGGTGATGAGAATTCAAGTATACGAGAGATTGGAGAGAGAGAATTTGATTGTTTCTCAAATTGAAGATTTTCCATCATTCAGACGCTCCTCTGATCTGAGAAATAATCAACAAATTCTCTCTCCAAATCTCATATACATATGAACCCTAAACCCCCTCTCTCTCTCTCCAATCTCACGGTTGATATTCAGAATCACAGGAAATAAATTTGGGGAGAGCCTGTGTAAAAGGGTTTGCCCAAGTTATTTTATAGAGTAAATTACCTTTTTGGTCACTAAACTATTGGGATAGTTTTTAAATGGGCCTTTATCTTATGTTTGACTCATTTTAGTCCCTAAACTATGTCACTTGTGCCAAATAAGGGATTCCGTCCATTAGGTCGTTAATTGTAGACAGTAAATTGACATGTGCTTCTCACATGTTAATTTTCTAAGGGCATTCACATATTTACCCCCAATGTTTGAAACGGTTGGCATTCTTTGATCATCCATATGCAAAATCTCTAACTCTCTACTGCTCAACCCAACATTGAAATCATTCTTGGACAAAATGGAGTGGAAGTTGCATTATGTTCTTCCTGAAGATTTGTTCATCAACCTTCAAATGCTATATGGTATGTGAAATTCCCTTTTTTTCTCTCTCAGTTAAGAGTATACGAATTTATTTAGTTGATCTATTTGACATTATAGTTGATCGTTATCTTATACATAAAAAAATCCTAATTTTCTTGTAATTTTTGTACCTAATAGAGTTATTGTCTGCAATAACCCATTTTTATCATCAAAAACCCTTTTTTCAATATGTGCATGCCTCATAAAATTACATTTTTTTACCTTTTTTCCATTATGCATGTGTTATTACAGATGAAAGTGAGCCCTATTTCACTGTTGAGTTGCACTATGGTGGTTATTTTGATGATAAACCAGACAAATCATATGTTGGTGGACTTGTCAACCATTTTGATTTTTATGATCCAGATAAAATATCACTCCAAGACTTGTATGAAATGCTTAGGGAATTAGGATGTCATAATCCCAACCAATTGTGGTACAAGGATCTAGATTTGGGTTTAAGGTTTAGTTTCTACAAAATAGAAAGTGACATAGATGTGTTGGAAATGTGTAAGTGGGTTCCTACATATAGGAAGGTTGATTTGTACATGGATGTGCCTAAAGATGATTTGTTCTTTGATCTTGGGGTACTTGGGATAGATTTTGATGAAATAGAAGTAAAACAATTTGAACATGATAGTCCTAGGTATGAATGTGAACAAGATACATGAGAGAATATTGAAGAGAGAAGAGGGGATAAAAATAAAGGAAAATAAAGGTTCGCTATGGATGAGGATGTGGGAGTCAGTGATGAAAGATGAGGGGATAAAAATAAGGGAAAGGAAAAGATGGCTATGGATGAGGATGTGGGAATTAATGAAGATAACTTGGGATTTGTGTCTGAAATAGATGACTCATATGAGCTTATTAGCTTGGCTTCTTCTGAAGACGACGGAGGTAAGGCTTGTAAATATATATTTTCTGAGTTTGATCCAGAAAAGGATATGGAAAACCCTTAATTTGAACTTGGCCAAAAGTTTACAAGTACTCATGTGTTTAGAAGAGCAGTTAGAGAGTATGCAGTTCATAACAAAAAGGACATTAGATTCACAAAGAATGATACAAGAAGGATTATAGCTAATTATGCCTCACCATGTAAATAGAGGATATATGCTTTAAAAATCAGTGGTGAAGAAACATTTCAAGTGAAAACTTTAGTAGATGTGCACAAGAATTGCAAGGCAGCCTACACCAATAGGTTTGTTACATCCACATGGTTATCAAACAGGTACTTGGACACATTCAAGTCTAACCCTGAAAGACCTCTGAATGCAAGTAGGGAGACTATTAAATGGGACCTTAAAGTTAGAGTATCAAGAAGCGAAGCATATAAGGCAAAGAAAAAAGCTCAAATATTGATTGAGGGGATGCTCTAAAGACCAATATACAAACCCGTGGAGGTATTGTGCTGAAGTGAAAAGGGTTATGCCTGATTCCACCATTAAAATTCATGTCAATGAGGCTAGCATTGAAGATGAAAGCCCTCAATTTCAGAGAATGTATTGTGCTTTGGGGCCACCTAAAAAAGGATTTCTTGAAGCTTATAGACCTATTATTAGTCTAGATGACTGCTTCTTAAAGGGTCCCTACCCTGGTAAACTGCTAGCAGTTGTTGGTATGTATGTAAATAATGGCATTTGGCCATTTGCTTGTGTTGTGGTGGAGAAAGAGTGTAAGAGTTCTTGTATGTGGTTTTTGGATTTGTTGTATGATGATGTTAGGATGGGAAATGAATCTAAATTCACTTTCATGTGTGATCAGCAGAAGGTAAACCTCTAAATTTTATTTCATGCAAAATATTCAAAGTAACTAATATTCTATATGCTTACAGGGTTTGGTACCAACTCTTCAACTTGTTGTCCCCCAATGTGAGCAGAGATTTTGTGTTAGGCACCACTATAACAATTTCAAAAAGGAGTTTAGGGGAAAATAATTGAAAGATTTATTTTGGAAATGTGACAAAGCAAGTACATCCTTATATTACAACCAATGCATGTAACAAGTGAAGCAGGTTTTTGAAAAAGTATACATATGGATGGATACTATGCTACCACTAAAAAATTGGAGTAGCTCCCACTTCTCTACCTAGCCAAAATGTGATATTCTCATAAATAACCACTGTGTAGTCTTCAATAATTTCATAACTGATGCAAGGGATAACCCTGTTATCTCAATTATTGAAATAATTAGGGAATTGATAATGAGAATAATTCAAGTGAATAGAGATACGATGGTGAAACACCTAGGGGTAATTTTTCCAAGATGCTTGCTGAAAGAGTCTGTGAGATTTATTTGTGAATGGAATGGAGGATCTCAATTTCAAGTTAAAAGTCCATTTTCTCAGTTTGTTTTTTATTCGAGGGAGAGGACTTGCTCTTGTAGGGTCTGGAAGTTGAGTGGGTTGCCTTGTGTTCATGGTTTCGGGGAAATTTTATACAAAGTGGAAAAACCAAAAAACTATGTGGATGCGTGTTATACCAAAGAAAAGTATCTCCAACAATATGCAGACCTCCTCATGCCCTTAAATGGCAGAGACTTGTGGCCTACCTCTGCGAAGAAACCACTAACACCACCTGATGTTGAGGACAACCAGGTAGACCAAAGAAAAAGAGAAACAAAGAAGCAGGTGAAACTCGTACAACTAGAACTAAGCTTGGAAAACATTGCATCAAGATTAAATGCAACAGGTGTGGTTACTTTGGCCACAATGTAAAGAGTTGTCCGAAAATGGTTGCAACCAAAAAGAGTAAGAACAAGGCTGTCCCAAAAAAGAAACAAACTCAGAGCGAAAAATTGTTTGAAGTGCAGATTTAGATGTGTTTAGTTGAAGCTTTAGTGTTAGATTTAACTGTTTTTTGTATGCAATTGAAGGTTTAGTGTTGCTTCTAACTGTTTTGGATGTTTTTTGGTGTAATGTTCCATATTTGGAACTATAATTAATGTTGCATAGTTTGAACTCCTTTTATGGTAATGAATATGGTTGTTTCTATACTATTGTTTATGATTTCACAGTTGCAACATTTTCATTCATTAATTGAAAACAGTTACAGTAACACACCTTAATTGAAACAAAGTCTGCATTTCATTCATTGATTCAAACAGTTTCTACAATGACACATACATTTCATTCATCATTTCACTTCACACTTACATTTGTCACCCTCATTTCTAGACAACAAAACCCAAATTACAAACACACACACAACAACACAATCCATAACAGCTTCTCTCTATTTCGAACTCTTCCAACCTTGAGAACCCAATTCAATATGTCTTCCCAGATAAAAAATCCACAGCCACCTTGTTCTGTATGACTTGGCACGCTAAAAAGGTTCTACCGAGATTCTGTTGCATCCACGAGGTACGTCTTTTCAGCCAAACGCCCGTAATAGCAATGAACCACCATTTTTTCTTCAGTTGTGACTTCAAGTGGTGGGATATAGAATTATTGGTGCCAAAATGAAGAACAAAGGGTGGAAAATGTTGTTTTTGGGCTATAAATGGTGTCAAATGAGGATAAAAAAGGAATTTGTCATTTTGTTGTCTACATTTAACGGCCTAATGGACGGAATCCCTTATTTGGCACAAGTGACATAGTTTAGGGACTAAGATGAGTCAAACATAAGATAAGGGACCACTTAAAAACTATCCCAATAGTTCATTTTGAAAAATTTATTTATAATGACTATTATATATTTATTTCTTTAGTTATTGTAATAATTATAGGATAAGTGTCTTTCTTTTTTAGAGAGGTTAGGAGTGATTTCGAATGGATATAAAACTTAATACAATATAAAAAATAAATGGGATGAGAGACTAACAAACTTTGAGAATGAGACTAAATCCCAAAAAATTATATTTTTAAATTGTATTAAGGGGTCGTTTGTTTTTTTACCTGTTGAACACTAAATGTTGAATGCTTAACTCTAAATGCTAAAAAGTGTTTGTTTTTTTATATGAATGAACCTCTGAATGTATCTGGTTTGATTGGAATTATTTGACTCTGAATGTTGAATACAATTAATTTGACTGTTTTACCAATACTAACAATTTACTAATTTCTTAGTATCATTTAATATATAAAATAAGAGTAAAATTGAAATGAAATTTCATTTAAAAAATTCAGCATTAAGCATTTAGGAAAAATTATTTCTTAATGTTAAATGTTGAAATTAACTTTTTTTCAGCATTAAGAGGTTAAACAAACATCAAGCATTACCTCTTAATGTTTAATGAAACTCACTTCATCATTAATACATAAAGAAACACTCCCAAGTTCGATAACTATCAAAACTTCCCCTAACCACATTCTGACCACCTTTAACCGCTCATCTTTCTTTTCGCAGATGATGACACTTGTCCCATAATATTTATAACAAGACCAACTACTAGACAATTATTATTAGACAATACAATTGAAGAAAATTAAATTCCAATTGAGGGAAAAGAATAGAAGAAAGTTAATACATGATAAGTGAGTATCTCATCGCAATAATAATAGACAATACAAACACATCAAACTCTAACATAATTGGGCATCATATGCACACCACTCACTATATTATCTGCCTCTAAACAATGTTCCATATACCCAACAATCCTCTAGGATATACATATATATACATATATTGAAATTTTACACACCTGGTCCACTAAGCAAAATACGCGACGATATATTTGGCCCCCAACTAGGTCATCTAAGACTCAGTTGCTTTAGATGAATGAGAATGCCAATCAATAACTTTCGCAACACTATAGCCCTACACTAGCTCAACTATGACATTGGAGATGGACTCAAATAAAGATCTACTAGAGTTGGAGTTTGTCATTGAGAGTGCTAAAATTGGTTAGAATTATTGATTTGTATAAATAAGACCCATACTATGAGGAAGGCACTTATTGATAGCTTGTGAACTTTCACCATATTATACTAATGATTTGGACTCTCAACTAGCAATCCTAGCACTCCAAATTGTCTTTCTCTTTGTAAATAATCACCATTTGCTTTCTAATGGATGTAGGCAAGGCTAATTTTCTTAACCAGTTATATTTAGTGCCAATTTACATTTTTCACTACATTTTAGGCATATAATAATTGACACTATTGTGGATTCGACTCCTCTATAATTTGGCATCGTCTTTAAGTAAATCCTTGGTCCTCAAAACTTGTTTTTCCAAACTTACGACCATAAATGTTGAGAAATATTATCGTTCTTGCGGAGGGAATCACATTCAATTAGAACTTCAGATTGAAATAAGGGACTAGTCTCCACATATCCATTTATTAACTAAAAACATCATCTCTATAGAGGAGCATTTGCACCATCATGAACTATAAATTACCCGTTTGAGGCAATAATTAAGAAATTAAATATAGGAGCATTGGTATAGTTCCCATGGACTTAAACATTGTTAGTGAATGAGGATTTGTTAACCTAGAATTCTCCATCTCATAATAATATTAGGCCTTCCAAATCCACAAGCCCGTGTGAAGATCATCCTAGCTAGCATTAAGGGAAATGTCCATTTATTCACCGATCACCTATAAGGGTTAATCATCTTGCTAAACTATCTCGTATTAGTCATTATAGCTATCTAGTGGCTCATGAAGAACTATGTGACTTTATAAAAGAGTTTGATGAACAACTATATCTAAGACACATATGCACGCCAAGTGACCTATTCAAGAAAGCTCTAGACCATGAATAGGCCTCACCTTTAATCTAAGAGATTAAGATCTCATATCCACTGTTGATACCAAAAATTATCCATTACGTGGACATCAGAAATGGACACTTGTCTCCTTACGTGGCAACAATCCTTGTCAGCAGCCACTTAATTTTCCCCAAGGATAGTTGCTCGGCAGGCGAGCCGACCAACATGAAGAATGCAAACCATCAAAGTAGATAAACAGTCGCCACATGGGGAAATAACCCAAGAGTCCACCCACATGTGGGCTAGACTATCAACCATCACATTCATTATGCACGAGTGTAAATGCTTGAATGTATAAAAGCATTCTAACCCTTGATATTTGGGTCACTATAAATACATTGTATCCCCTTCACAAAAGGCAAGATATAATGGATTCTAGGATATTTTATCCTTAACAAGAGTACCTAGCTTTCTGTAATCACTCAAATTAATGTAATAACAGTGGACGTAGGCTTTCTTTCACAGCCGAACCACTTTAAAACTCATTAGCTCTTATTTGATTATTTCATAACAATCTTATATTTTATCTATATTTAGAAAATTGGATCCAATCCATTTTTTGACATTAACAGACTGGTGTTGTCTGTGGGAACGTGTGTCTATTACCGTTCTCTATCTTGTATGTCTTTGTTCAAAGAAAGATGAATGACCCTGAGAGTAGTACCAAAATAAAGGAAACACTACCACCCCATCTGCTCTGCTTATAGCAGCCGACTTGAATGGAATTCTTGCCAGTATTTCCGGGGGTTAGGATGCCATGCAGGAAACCATGAGGTAATTGGCTTATACATTACAAGCCAGGTCTCCAACCCTCTCCAAGAAAAATACAGATCCTTCTCTGAGGAGATAAATTCCACCTCCGCCTGCTAAGCATAGTCGATATATCAATTCCAGATCTTCACGTGATAGGTCTTACCGTCCGAGAGTAAGCTCGTCACTTAAATCCACATAATTCAATAATGACCATTCTCTTTCTCCTAAAAGGCCAAGTGTCTTGGAAAGATTGAGCAGAGCTTCGCCTTTAAATCGTCTAGGACCCCGAGCAAATAGGAATCATCCCAGATAGTTATCTAGAGCCAATGAACAACCACTCAAACATCGTGAAGCCTCAATCAAGTCTAAATTAAGCGTACAATGATCTGTGCACGCCGAGTAAACTTCTAAGGAAGAGAGCTTAGCACAAACACATGGTCGAGACGGTCGAGCTACTTCAAATATATATAATGTAGTCAATCCTTTGTGGAAAGGACCAATTCAGTGATTAGAAGATCGGCTAGGAGAAATGGCCAACGTAAAGAATCCATTGCAGTGAAATTTTATTAAAAGGTCTCCCTTTATCCAGGAAATAGTTGACTTCCAAACTCCATCTAAGTTTAAAACCCTAGTGGTTACCCCCAAATATGATGGTAAAACTGATCCAGTTTTACACATTGAGATGTATCAGGCTGCAGCAGACATATATTATGTTCCTGATGAAAAGAGATGTCGAGCTTTTTTAAGAACTATTACTTGTTCAGTCCAAATATGATATAAAAACTTTCCCCGAGGATAAATAGCTAACTTCAATCAATTTACCGAGTTGTTCATCAGCAACTTCTCTTTTGGGACGAAGCCAATTAAGAGAGTAGCCCATCTCTTGAGTGTCAGACAATGACTAAGGGAAATCATCAGAGAATTCATCACTCGTTTTAATAACGAGAAACTTAAAGTGGTTGATTATGAGCAGAAAACAACCATCAACGCTTTAATGAGTGGATTAATTCCAGAAAAGCTATACTACACTTTGGTAAAAGATCCTCCCAAAACCATGACTGAACTCGTTGCCAATGCAGGAAAAATCATGAATGCCAAGGAAGTGTTTAGGCACATATTCTTCATATTTATCCCCTTAATTTCATTATTTTTATGATCCCGTTCAGTGTAAGTAGCTTGGATTTGTCTCAAATGTATTCTACTAACCTTTTTTGGCAAGTATTTCGTGTTTTGTGTATTTCTCATGTGTTTTATAGGTATTTCATGTAAGTTAGTGCGAAGGAGAACGCAAAACAGTGAAAGAAACCTAGAAATGGAGAGTTGAAGGGCATTTTCGTAATTTTGCAGCCTTATTCCGGAGGTGGGGCCAACTAGAAACTTGAAGAGCTCTAAATTACAAGAACACTATAAAAAATGGCACCTCAATCCGAGTTACGGTGAAGAAGTTACGATGTTTTGAAGTTGCGCGATAATGAAGAGTCTGGATGTGCGGATTTCTGTCATTAATTATGCATTTAATGCAGTGCAACTCTTGGAAAACTTGTTCCACAAGCACTATTGGCTGTCAATTTCGAGATTTTGTGCTATAAAAGCCCATGACCTACATCATTTGAAGGGGAGTTGCTAGAGAGAGGCTAGGTTAAGAGTAGGTTAGAAGTGCTAGATTGAATTTTAAGGTTAGATTTTGAGAGCAAATTTCCAATTTCTTCAAGAGTTTTCATGAATCCTATTTTGTAAGAATTTCTGAATCCCAATTCCGTTCTTGTTGCTGAATTCAAGTAATCTCATTTCCATTCTCTTGTTTTATTATTTGCAATTTATTTATAATGTCTTGTAGATCCATAATTTTGTGTGTGAATTTATTCTTGAACCAAATCATGAGTAGCTAAATTCCCAAGGGTTGGGGTACATGAACTCAATCCAAGGCAAATTATTTATGTAGAAAATAGAGGTTAAATTAAAATATTGATTGAATCGTGAAAGCACCGCTTTATATTTATCTTTGATTTCGTATGGTGCGGGCTTGAACCTCATATACGTAATGCTTAGAATATATAAAGACTGGATTCATTCACCGCTTTATATCTATCTTTGATTTCATATGATGCGGGCTTGAACCTCATATATGTAATGCTTAGAATGTATAAAGACCGGATCTAGTCAATAATTTTAATTTACAATTCTAGTATTCTGTACGGTAATTTGTTAAGGATTGAGGGATTGTACCCTACCCTATTTTCTCCCATTTGTCAGATCTAATTTCTTTTGCACTTTTCAGTTTGTTTTTCTTAAGTAATTTTTTAATTTTCCCAATCATCATCTTTTTCATTTTTATTTTAGAAGTAATAAATCAATTAAATTCTATAAAACATTCCCTGTGGATTCGATACCCAGACTTACTACTATACTCCATAAAAGTGTAGTTAAAAGTTTAGGTTTTTTTTGTATTGAGGTTGGAAGCCGATAACAACGACTAGCGTATTACACGGACGCTCGGTTTTTCCACTCGATCAAAATGGCGCCGTTGCCGGGGAATGTTTTGTTATAGATTATAATTGATTTACCATTTCGAAAGATTTTTTTTTTCTTTGGATTTTTTTAACCTTTTTTGTAGCCTTGCACAATTGAGCGCCAAGAAACGTAGAATCCTCAACCGCACATCTTTGTACTCGAATTTCCATTTACATACTATTCGGTAATCATGTCTTTTCATGGTGATTCGGTAATTATAATGGTTCATATGGTAATCATTTTCAAACTTTTTATTCTCAAGACTCCGCGGCTCAACCTATTACCATTGGTGAGGCCGTTCTAACACTGGAGTGTGAAAGGCTTCAAAATGAATATCGGAGAGAAATTTATATTAAATATTCTCAAGAATTTGTGCCTCGACCTATTACCATGGGTGAGGCCTTTCTAAATCTTGCGTATGAAAAGCTTGAAAACGAATATCGACAAAAAAATCATTTTGGGGAATCCAATGAAGATTTTTTCTCCAATATTTGTGAAACTATAAAAGGTTTTTAACCAAAAGAGGAATCCGAGGTTCTAGAGCCAAGGGATCCTACTTTGGAAGAATACACGCTTTTTCTAACCAAAAGAGTACTGGATTTTCTTTCCACCCAAAGCACAAAGAATATCGATTATGGTCTTGTGAAGGAAATGGTCACACTTTGCGATGATGTGCGTTCTATTTTGGAAAACAAAGAGGAGGTTGAGACTTGTGTGTCACCTCAAATTTTTGAAGAACATCTCATTGAAAGTGAGTCTTGCTCCCTTAAAATTCAATCTCCAAGTGATGATGAATCACTTGAAATTGAGTTTATTTCATCACCATTTTCGTTCACGGTTATTGAACCATTAGAAGTACCGCTAGATTCCTATGAGTCGGTTGAAAATTCTGAAACGTTTACACCTTTTACCGATAAAGACACTTTGCTGGAATTATTTTCTAATATGGAATGTTCCTTTTTGTGTGCCCCTCTCCCCATACTACTTGAAAAATCTTTGGGAGGTGATTATATTTTTCTTGGATCTCAATTGTACTTGTCCTACCTAGCACCCAAACCCCCCATCATCCCATTAAATTTTTTAATTGGTGATGGTTCATTTTTTCCATCCCACACATGCCTTCCGTTATTCAAACGGAATTCTTACTTTTCGGGAGGCATGCATCCTAGTGAGGGCACACCATTAATCCCTCAAAGTCAAATTGTATTTTGGGTGGACCCTCAAATTTTTCGACTTCTACTATATGATTTATTAGCCGTTCAAATTGTAGGTTGTACATAATTAGTTTTTTTCTTTTTCTTTTTCTTTCCTTTTGTAATAGTGTAGTGTCATTAGTTAAAGATTTTGTTATTATTTTTGTTATGCTTGGTTCTAACTTGTTTTGTAGATTCAATGGAATCACACTCATCGAGGATCACTACATTTGGGTAATATCTTTCTTTTCCTCTCTTTATGTTGTGTTCTTGATTCACATTGAGGACAATGCAACATTTAAGTTAAAGGTGTGGGATATTCTTCCCATTTATTGTTTAGATTCATTGATTCAATCACATGTTCTTTCCAAGTGTATTTTTTTTTTAAATTTCAAAAAAAAATAATAAATAAAAAAATAAAATAAAAAAAATATATTTTTGTTCAAAATAAATAAAAATTGGAATTTAAAATTTTCAAAAATATCACCGTTATTCTGTTTGAAGTCTCAAATTGTAAAATTTAATAATGCACTAAGCCAAAATTGACCGAAGATGGAAATTGAAAGAAAATTGACGACTTTACGAATAAGTGTGAAGATTAGTCCAACCCGGTGAGATTTTGAGCTTTTCAATTTTTTATGAGTTTTTAAATCAATCCGAGTTTATGATTAACTCAAAGTTTTCAGCGTTTTAACAAGTCGTTGATGATCTCAATCCTTTGTTTTGATCGGTTATGGGAAATGTGTGAAATGTTGTCTCGAAATTCGTGCTAAATATATCTCTAAACTTAATTAATCTCGAGATGCATATAGTAATGTGATTAGCAATTCGGACAATGAAGTAGGCCCTCGTTTGTTACCCAAAAATATTAGCCATAAAAAGTTGTGAAAAATAAAATTATCTCTTTGCAACCCAATTTGAGCCTAATAAATATTTTCCTTTCGTTTGATAACCCGAAAAACCCAAATAGCCCGGAATTGGGAAAATAGAGAAAATTCATCAAGTAAGTCCAAAGTGTGCATAAAAAGGGGCAAGAGAAAAACAGAAAAAAATAGATATGCTAAAAAAAAATAGAAAAAGAAAGAGAAAAATGATCAAATGCCCGAAAAAGCACTAATGGACGTCATAAAGACATTTTACAATTCCGAACATTCCATCAATTCCCATTTTTACCCTTTACACCTTTTAACCCAAAAAAAAGTCCTAACCGAGTCCAAATTGTGAAATTAATTACTGCGTGAAGAGCTAAGACATGAAAAGATAATATGAGAGATTAAATGGTGTGAACTAGAGGTGATGTTCCCGTTTCCTAATAACCGTACTCCGATGATGAGATCTTTTCACCATATATTTCCTTCTTTTCAATTTTGTATGCATGAATTTGTGTCCATTATATTTACTCTGTATATCATGCATACCGAGAGAAAATAGCCACAATTCGAGTGATTCGTTTGTGAGTGCATCCGTAAGAATTTGAATCAAAACGAATTTTCAAAAAGTAACGTAATGCTCAATCGGTGGAAATTTGAGGTTTAATTTTTGGCTTTACACACACACACTATGGTTTGAGACAGTTGAATATGAGTTGATGGTGATTATTTTCGAAAATTTTAAATTGTACAAGTTTTAAGTATTTTGATATTTATTTGAGTCAATAAAGAATTTTCTGGGTAAATTCACTGCAAACCCTCACGAGACAAAACTCGTCCTACTAGGGTAACTTAGGGGTTTAAAGGCTTATTGCATACGCTAAATGCAATCGCGTGCCTGCGAAAGTGGAATTTTATTTTAATAAAGGAATTTTCAAGAATGGAATTTTTGGTTAGGATTCATATACATTGTTCGGGACGCGCAAAGTTCTAAGTTAGGGGGTGTGTTTAGGCACATATTCTTCACATTTATCCCCTTAATTTCAGTATTTTTATGATCCCGTGCAGTGTAAGTAGCTTGGATTTGTCTCAAATGTATTCTACTAACCTTTTTTGGCAAGTATTTCGTGTTTTGTGTATTTCTCATGTGTTTTATAGGTATTTCATGCAAGTTAGTGCGAAGGAGAACGCAAAACAGTGAAAGAAACCTAAAAATGGAGAGTTGAAGGGCATTTTCGTAATTTTTCAGCCTTATTCCGGAGGTGGGGCCAACTAGAAAGTTGAAGAGCTCTAAATTACAAGAACACTGGAAAAAACGGCACCTCAATCCGAGTTACGGTGAAGAAGTTACGATGTTTTGAAGTTGCGCGATAATGAAGAGTCTGGATGTGCGGATTTCTGTCATTAATTATGCATTTAATGCAGTGCAACTCTTGGAAAACTTGTTCCACAAACACTATTGGCTGTCAATTTCGAGATTTTGTGCTATAAAAGCCCATGACCTACATCATTTGAAGGGGAGTTGCTAGAGAGAGGCTAGGTTAGGAGTAGGTTAGAAGTGCTAGATTGAATTTTAAGGTTAGATTTTGAGAGCAAATTTCCAATTTCTTCAAGAGTTTTCATGAATCCTATTTTGTAAGAATTTCTGAATCCCAATTCCGTTCTTGTTGCTGAATTCAAGTAATCTCATTTCCATTCTCTTGTTTTATTATTTGCAATTTATTTATAATGTCTTGTAGATCCATAATTTTGTGTGTGAATTTATTCTTGAACCAAATCATGAGTAGCTAAATTCCCAAGGGTTGGGGTACATGAACTCAATCCAAGGCAAATTATTTATGTAGAAAATAGAGGTTAAATTAAAATATTGATTGAATCGTGAAAGCACCGCTTTATATTTATCTTTGATTTCGTATGGTGCGGGCTTGAACCTCATATACGTAATGCTTAGAATATATAAAGACTGGATTCATTCACCGCTTTATATCTATCTTTTATTTCATATGATGCGGGCTTGAACCTCATATATGTAATGCTTAGAATGTATAAAGACCGGATCTAGTCAATAATTTTAATTTACAATTCTAGTATTTTGTACGGTAATTTGTTAACGATTGAGGGATTGTACCCTACCCTATTTTCTCCCATTTGTCAGATCTAATTTCTTTTGCACTTTTCAGTTTGTTTTTCTTAAGTAATTTTTTAATTTTCTCAATCATCATCTTTTTCATTTTTATTTTAGAAGTAATAAATCAATTAAATTCTATAAAACATTCCCTGTGGATTCGATACCCAGACTTACTACTATACTCCATAAAAGTGTAGTTAAAAGTTTAGGTTTTTTTTGTATTGAGGTTGGAAGCCGATAACAACGACTAGCGTATTACACGGACGCTCGGTTTTTCCACTCGATCAGGAAGCAATGGTTGCAAAGCAGAGTCCTGCCATTAAGCCTGAGAAGAAGGAGCAAAAGCATAAGAAAGATGATAAGCCCAAAAATTATGGAACATATACTCCATTGATGGTCAGTATTCACCATATCCTAGAGGAAATTAAGCACAATAAAGATTTGAGATGGTCGGAGAAGCTGAGGGCACCACCAAACTGGAGGGATAAATTTAAATATTGTGAGTTCCATAAGGACCGTAGCCATAGGATCGATAACTGTAGTGCTTTGAAGAATAAAGTGGAATCCTTCATTCGCCGAGGAAAGTTAAACCAATTTGTTGATAGACATCAAATTTAAGAAACAAGAGGAAGGTCAAATTCTCCCTGTAAACCTAGAGATGACAGGAAGCGAAACTATGAAGATGGTTATAAAAATGATATAACCTGTCGCAAAAGCACAAACTGCCAGAACTTGAAGTAGCTATGGTACGTTTTGGCTCCTTTAATTGTCATGTCATTATAGGTGGAGATGTAGGAGGAGGATATCAAACTAAAGAGAGAAAGGCCTACCTAAATGAAGCACAAGCTTGCTCCTATATACAGAGAATCAATCTGAATGATGATGATCGGCCCAGGAAAGTCAACAAGGAAAAACTGGTTATTGGCTTTTCCAAACATGATCTCTCTGGAGTATTGTACCCTCACAATGACTCGTTGGTTGTCAAATTCATAATCCAGAAAGCCATCATTATTAGGGTTCTGATAGATAATGGAAGCTCGTCTGACATCATGTTCTACCCTTGTTTCAGAGTTTGGGACTGAAACTCAGTCAACTAGAACCATACCACAGGCCCTTGATAGGTTTTTCAGGATAAACAGTCTATCCCCTTGGGACAGTCAAGCTACAAGTATTATTCAGCACTTGGCCAACAAGCCGTATCGAAAAGATACGCTTCTTTATTATGGATAAGAATGTTTAGTCTGTTTATAATGTAATCCTCGACAGAGTAAGACTAAAGAAGTTTGAAGTTGTACCATCCACAGTCCATCAATGTTTGATGTTCCTTACTCACTTTGGGGTTAGTGTTGTGAAAGGTGGTCAAAAGGTGGATAGAAAATGCTACTACCCCTCAATCGAGCAAGAAAAATTAGTTGATTTGAAGAATAAGACCGCCACCTACCAGGTAGACACTACGAAGCCGAACAATGAATCAGAAGTTGATACTCTGGATCCACGAGATAAAATGAACTTAGTCAAATGGCAGATTATAGAAGCCACTAAAAGCATAATATTGGATGATGATAAACCGAAGAGAACTACCCAGATTAGCTCCACATGTGATCCACTCCTTAAACAAGAATTGGTTACATTCTTAAGACAACGGATAAATGTGTTCGCTTGGAGTCATGAGGATATGCCTGGAATTGATCCCAACTTCCTCTATCACAAGCTCAATATTAATAAGGATGCCAAGCTAATCAATTAGGGGTGCAGGGTGTTCAGTCTGGAGAAAAACCAATCCATACAAGAAGAAGTGGATAAACTACAAAAAGCCCAATTCATTGAGGATGTCAAATATCTAACCTGGTTGGACAATGTTGTGATGGTAAAAAAGAAAAATGATAAGTGGAGAATGTGTGTAGATTTTATTAATCTTAATAAATCCTACCCAAAGGACCATTTTCCTCTGCCCGGAATTAATTAGTTAGTAGATGCCACAACTAGACATGAATTGTTGAGCTTTATGGATGCTTATTTCGGCTACAACCAAATCAAAATTAAACTAAAGGAGAGAGAAATCACCTCTTTCTTTACCAACCAGGGTACTTATTGCTAAAATGTAATGCCATTCGGGTTCAAAAATGTTGGAGCAACGTACCGGAGGCTGGTCAATAAGGTGTTTGAAGAGAAAATTGGGAAAAACATAGTGGTTTATATAGATGACATGTTGACTAAAAGTAAGAAAGCTTCATATCATATCAAGGACCTCAGGCAGACTTTTGACCAGCTGGAAAAGTATCAAATGAAGTTAAATCCAACCAAGTGTGTGTTTGGTGTGCAATAGGGAATGTTCCTCGATTTTATAGTAAAACAGATAGGAATTTAAGCTAACCCTGCGAAAATCAAAGCTCTGATAGAGATGCAGTCACCGACCTGCAAGAAGGATGTACAAAAACTTACTGGTAGAGTAGTTGATTTAAACTAATTTATTTCTTGAGCAACATATATGTGTCTACCATTCTTCAAGGTGCTTAGAAAGACCTTTAAATGGAATGCAGAGTGTGAAGAAGCATTTCAAGAATTGAAGAAATATCTGGGATCACCATCACTGTTATCCCAGCCTATTTCAGGAGAAAAAATGTACTCGTACTTAGCTATTTTTGAGTCTGCAGTATAATATCCCGTATTTTCATGGCTTTTAATATGGGGATTTATTAAATGTAATTGAGATAAATTAATTTAATATTAATTCGGAAACTTCTTTAAATATTTACTAGCGTGACGAGAGTTAGTAATTATTGAAAATTTGTTGAATATTACTTAACGAGTAAAGTAATATGTAGAATTGAATTTCTTAAAATTGTCACGGGTGAATAATATGATAATTATGGAAATTAAGTCAGGACGCCTCTGTGTTGTGTCGGGACTATATTATTATTATAAAAAGTGAATAAATTATAAGTCACCCGTATGGTCATTTCGAGTGTGATAACATGTCCGGAAGGGTCGAGATAGTCAGAAAAGTGTACCTGGGGGTTTAGTTTGGGTTTCGGGGAATTTTTAGGCCTAACTGACACCCCAGGAGGGCGATTTAATCATTTCCAAATTAGGCCTTTATTAAATGAAGAAAATTGGGAATTAATTTTAGATATTAGGAGAGTCTTCTAAGGTTAACATTCTCAAAAAGTCTATAACAACAGTGAGAGGAAGAAAGGAGAAAAGTCTTCCAAGAATGCCAGGCCAAGAACCAACCCAATTGCAACACCACTACCACCAAAACGTAGATCGGAGCAAGAGGATCAAGCTTATACATATCAAACTCATGGAATCAGACCTACTATTTTTCTAGTTGATACTTCACCCATGTTAGAATAGGATTGATAAATATATGTTTTACTGAAGAATTTCATGAATTAGGAGATTTGAATCATTGTTTTAGGAGTAATACATGTAATTTGGAAGCCTTGTCATATCTATAGGATTTCCCACAAAATTATAATGGTTTAGAAGAAAGAAATCTGGAGAAAGAGTTAGAATGTTGGAAATTATGATAAAACTAGGGTTCTTGACAAATATGATGAATTGGCCCTTTAATCCTATGTCTTTGATGAAATTCGTACATGCTTTACATAGAAAATCATATAAATATGTATATATAATCTTTGGTTTAGTTGGTTGGGAGTTTGGGACTCGTTTACGGAGTTTTGATTGAGTTTCAATAAGGAAACTCGTAGTTAACAGTGGCAGAATTTGGGTTATACCTGATTGATCGATCGATCGATCGACGCAAGAATGTCGATCGATCGAATTTTCGATCGATCGATCCCCTTTCATCGATCGATCTAACCCTTCTGAAAACTGCATGTTTTTCCTCTTTTTGTTTAATTCAGATAAAATGAGTAGGAACCCTTGAATATCATTTAAAAGATCATAATGGGTCATGAAGCGGACCAGTAGGGTCTAAGTACATTCCGTTGAATAAAATTTTATATGGGATGTAACCATGGGTTAACGGGGGTTTGACAAATGTTGGAAATCATGCGTACGTTAACTATGGAATTGAGAGATTCGTGAATGACTTAGACCAGTATGTTAGAGAGGTTGTACCTACTGAATTGATCTTTAGGAAGAGAGAATACTTCGAGGGACGAGAAGTAATTACGAAATGATTATAGTTGAGAATAAAATGAGATGAGTTCTTTATGCATAAATATTAGCTAAAATTGTATTAGGTACAGATAAAATATTATTATGGGTCGTGGGGGAATCTAATTGCAAAATGAGAATATTTATATATATGACCGAGTGCATGTGTATATATCTACATTATATTTGTGTATAATCATACCCGCGCTACTTGCTATCATGCAGGTTGCCACACCGGGACAGTCTTATCTCAATGGGACCTTTATGGTGGATATTGACTTGTACCCTAGAACATAGGATTCCTTGGTACATGCTATCTGAGAATGATAGTCAGAAGATCCTAAGAGACGTGAGGGATATGTGCTAACTTCTTAGTGACTTGGAACTATGCTTCACCTCCATTTTGTGTTTATTGTGTTAATACAGTTCGAGAGTGATTCCGAACCAGTATTTCCCTTAGTACGAGAGACACGGGGACTTGATAACAGAGTATGCCAGCACCATAGATTTTATGTGGTGTGCTAATAATATATATATATATATATATATATATATATATATATATATATATATATATATATATATATATATATATATATATATATATATATATATATATATATATTATATTATATGAGTGATTAATATATATATATATGTATATATGGAATTCTTCTACTGTCCATATAAGTAGATAAATATTGAATAAATGCCCTAAAATTATAGTAAGTGTTCAGGAATTTTATAACAGTATTGAGAAATGCATAAGTAACGTAAGAAATCATTAAGAGATTAATCTCTAAACTAAAATCATAGTCTTGTGACTTCTCGAAATAAAATTTATGGGAGATGAGTTAGATAGACTTATGAGACCTTTAGTAGTACGGTAGGCATGCCCACTAGATGAGAGGTGAGAATTCTCAAGAGAGAGTCGCGTACTAACATGGTTGTTGTATTGGCAGGTAAGCATTTTAAATACTTACTAAACTATTTTTAAAATTATTTTACACTCGGGCTCTGACCCATTTCCTGTCATTTTTCTCTCTCTTGTATATATATGTATATATTACATGTGCTCAGACAGAGGGGCTTTAGGCGTAGGTTCTTTGGATTGGATGTGCTACAGCTTATGTAGGAGTTGTAGGCCCTTGCTCTAGATGACCTTTTCCTTAATTCAGCTCTCGATTTAGTACTTCATAGCTTGGGCATGTGTCGCCCGATTTCCTATTTCAGTTTATACTTATTAGAGATTTTGTATTTATTTATGTTTTCAGTATTTAGTACTCATTGGGAGTTATTTCTTGTCATGATGATTTCACTTATGGTTATTAACTTGGTTCGAATAATCTAGTTGGCATGTTTCTTTTGGATGATTGTTATCGTTAGTATTTATGTTATTCTTAAACTGATCTATACTTAAAAAGGTTTTTACGATGGGATTTAATAAATGAAATAATATTCTTAATGTTTTGACACTTAGCTTAATTAATTAGGGTGATTAAAATGAAAATTATTTTTGATAGTAATGCTAAGAATGAACCACACCTTTCACCTTGATTTTTAATTTAATAAAGGACTGATCACCAGATATTTAATTAGGCGGGGTGTTACAGGTGGTATCAGAGCATCAGGTTCTAGTGTCCTTTAGGATCTGTACGACTTATTTCGCTTTCAGCTTAGCGTCTTTGATATAGAGCCCTATTTTTAGGACTGTTGTATTCTTGTGTTTACGTTTACGTCTTCAGCTATTTGGAATTTAATAACAACTATAGACTAATAAACTTCCTTCTCGTTTTAAATGCCTCTGAGATGCGCACTCTGTGATAGGAATGCCCAGCCCGAGCAGCTAGCAGCTCTGGCTCAGGGAATGATGAATGCAACTGAAGTAGCTGCCATTGTTTCTCAGGCGGTGAATGCCGCATTAGCGGTGGTGCAGCAGGCTCCACCCCGGGCTCAGGCAGTAGCGCCAGTATGAGTACAGTTTCCCACTGCACGGGAGTGGGTCAGTGATGCCTTTCAGAAGGTGCATCCCTCGAAGTTCTCCGGTAGTTCGGACATCGTGATCGCTAACTAATGGAAGAAGGATATCCAAAGGCATTTGCACATGTATGAGTGAACTGGCGTGCAAAGACAGTTACTGGCTTCCTTCAAGCTAGTGGGGGCCACTTTGCAGTGGTGGGAGTCCACCACTACCTTGGAGGAGAGGGACAACATATCGATTCAGTCATTTTGGGTGCGGTTTGACCATAAATATTTCCCATCCGCCGTGCAGACTGAGATGAGGCAGAGGTTACTGAATCTTAAGCAGGAGAATATGACCATTGCTTTGTAAGAGGAGGAGTTCACAAGACTTCTCACTATAGTTCCATATGAGGTACCTACTGAGAGGAAGAAGATATTGTTGTCTTTAGATGGATTGGCCTGAAGAATTTGTCATCACCTCATAGGTAATCTATCGTTGGGTACTTATACTGACGTACTCAACGCCACTCTGTTTCATTTCCAGGATCACCATTTCAATCAGCAGAGAAGGAAATGAGCATGGGAGTCCAGCCAGTAGGGACGGACAGGGGGTAGTAGTACTGGTAGGTCACCAGCGGCCCAAGGGCAGACCCGTCACAATGAGCAGAGTTCCCATCTGGGGGACCCTGCCAAGCGATTCCGATTCGGTGATTCCAGACATGGATTTGGGGGATTTAGACAGGGATAACCCAGTCATCATGGCCAACAGGGCCAACACCGTCAGCAGCAGGGCCATCAGGGTCAATAGCATTTTCAGCAGGGCTAGTGGCGGGGTAGTAACGGCCAATAGGTTCGTGGTCAGGGGGAGAGGGGAGGAAATTTCAGGGGCATGTGTTTTGGATGTGGAAAAAAGGGCCATAGGCGTCAGGATTTCCCAGAGGGGGATAGGTCCCCACAGCAGCAGGGTACCCATAATGAGCCACATAGGCCACTATTTCCAGTCGCCCTCCTAGTGCCAACTCAGATGCCATCCCTACCATCCATCCCAGCAACCCCAGTTTAGCAGGGGCAATTACAGTATGGACGTGTCTATAACATCCATCAGGCCGTAACACCTTAGGCGCCACCCGCGATCGAGGGTACATTTCCTATCCATGGCACTATGGGTCGAGTCTTATATGATACTGGGGCGTCGCACTATGTTATAGCTACTCACTTTGCACCGGCCTTAGGGTTATTAGATACGATAAAGAGTACAGTGACATGTGTAGACTCACCACTAGGGAATCGGCCTTTGATTTTCTTTATATACCGGGGTGTAGGTATAGAGATTGGTAGCTTGATTTTACCTGCGGAGATGCTAGTTTTAGATATGCATGAGCACGACGCCATTATTGGCATGAATTGGCTCACTGTGTACAGGGTCATGATAGACAGCTTTGATATGAATATTATCTTTGCCATTCCAGGTCGGGAGATGTTTTTGGTGGTGATGCCTCGCCTAGAGTGAGGATCTTCCACCCATTTGTATTACATAGAGGAGGATACCTTTAAGGAGATTATAATTCCCCTGGATTTGATTCCATTTGATCGTGAGTTTTTAGATGTATTCTAGGAGATACCGAGCCTACTTCCTAGTCGAGAGATATATTTTGTCATAGACTTGATGTCGGGCACTCGGCCGATAGCACGTGCTCCATACCGTATGGCTCCTGCAGAGATGAGGGAGTTACGAGATCAGATAGAGCAGATTTGGGCCAGGGCTTCATTCGTAGGAGTACCTCACCCTGGGGTGCTCCGGTGTTATTTGCGAAGAAGAGACATGGTTCACTGAGGTTGTGCATGGGCTACAAAGAGTTGAACAAGATCACGATACGGAATAAGTAGCCATTGCCTTGAATTGATGACCTATTCGACTAGCTAAGAGGAACAACCTTCTTTTCGAAGATATATTTGAGATTGGGATACCATCAGCTACGGATTAGGGAGCAGGATGTGTCGAAGACTGCTTTCTTGACGAGATCTGGATCCTATGAGTTCAGATTCATGCTATTTGGGCTGACAAATTCTCCCCCCGTATTCATGGACTTGATGAACCGAGTGTTCAGAGAGTTCTTAGATCAGTTTGTCATCGTCTTCATACATGACATCCTGATTTATTCACAGACCAGGGAGGAGCATGACAAACACTTAACACAGGTTCTTTAGACTCTACGAGAGCATCAACTGTATGCTAAATATAAGAAGTACGGTTTTGGTTATGGGAGGTACAATTTTTGGGGCACGTTATGTCGAAATTGGGGATATCGGTTGACCAAAGAAAAGTGTCGGCAGTAAGGGAGTGAGGGCAGCCCATGACACCGAGAGAAGTGCATAGTTTCTTGGGTTTAACTGAGTACTACAGGAGGTTCATTAGAAGCTTTTCAAAGATAGCGGGTCCATTGACGAATCTGACTCATAAGGGAGTACCGTATGTATGGGATAATGCTTTCAATTGGCTTTTGACGAGCTAAAAGATAAGCTGACTTCGGTGTCAGTTCTTTCTTTGCCCTGACCGGGAGTGGAGTACCTGTTGTATACTAATGCCTCTTTATAGGGACTCGGTGGAGTACTTCAGTAGGAGGAGCAGGCTATAGCTTTTGCCTCCCGTAAGCTTAAGCCTCATGCAAGGAATTACCCCACCCACAACTTGGAGCTAGAAGCGATCGTGTTTGCATTGTGGATTTTGAGACATTACTTGTTGGGGGAGAAGTTTTTCTTGTTCACAGATCACAAGTCACTGCAATACTTTCACTCAGAGAGATTTAAGCATGCATCAGCGCAGGTGGCTGGAGTTTGTGAAAGACTACTAGTTCGAGATACAGTACCATCCGAGGAAGGCTAACATAGTTGCTGATGCGTTAAGCCATAGATCGGTAGGTGACATAGCGGAAGTGTAGAGAGCGAAGTGGAAAAAGTTGGGACACCAGGATACGACAGACCGTTCCTTTATATCTGTTATGTCAGTTACACCCGAGATTGTTACGAGGGTGATACAGGCACAAGCAACGGATACGTTTTTCTAGGATCAAATTATACGGATCTTAGTTGAGGGTGATGAGTCATATTCAGTGAGTTCTGATGGGGGTTTTAGGTTTAATAGGAGATTGGTGGTCCCAGAGTGAGAAGACTTACGTCATGTAGTGATGACACAGTCATACGGGTCTAGATTTGTGGGACATCCTAGAGGGGATAAGATGTACTAGGATATGAGGTGGCAGTACTAGTGGAGTGGAATGAAAAAGGACATTGCATAGTTCGTGTCGAAGTGCGTCACCTGTCAGGTGGTAAAGGTGGACCACCAAAGACCGTCAGGGTTACTTCAGCTGTTGGAGATACCTACGTGGAAATGGGAGAGTATTTCCATGAACTTCATTACTGGGATGCCTACATCACAGCGGGGTCACGATTCCATATGGGTTATAATGGATCGGTTGACCAAGGTGGCTCACTTTCTACCAGTATGGATAGACTACACCACGGGCCAGTATGCACAGTTATTTATTACCGAGATAGTCAGGCTACATGGTGTGCCCCTGGATATTGTGTCTGATAGAGATAAGATTTTTAGGTCGCGCTTCTGGGAGAGCTTTTAGGAAGCCATGGGTACAGAGTTGAAATTGAGTTCATCTTATCACCCACAGACGGATGGACAGACAGAGTGTACCAATCAGATGCTGGAGGATATGCTACGCATGTGTGTCCTTGATTTTTGGAGGAGGTTAGGAACCATATCTTCCACTGGTGGAGTTCGCTTATAATAACTCCTATCAGTTCACGATCGGCATGGCCCCATTTGAGGCTTTGTATGGCAAACCTTGTCGTCCTCCCACTTGTTGACTAGAGGTGGGGGACAACAAGTTCCTCAGACCAAAGGCGATTCAGGAGACGTCAGCTAGGATTGAGCTTATCAGGAGTCACATTCGGGTAGCCCAGGACCTATAGAAAGGCTACGCCGATGCAAAACGATCCTTCCGAGAGCGATTCAGGAGACGTCAGCTAGGATTGAGCTTATCAGGAGTCATATTAGGGTAGCCCAGGACTGACAGAAAAGCTACACCGATGCAAAACGATCCTTCCGAGAGTTTAGCGTGGGGGACCAAGTATTACTCACTATGTCTCCTATGAAAGGAGTAGTAGGATTCGGGAAGAAGGGAAAGTTGGCTCTGAGGTACGTAGGAGCATTTCCTATTATCGAGAGGATAGGGCTGGTGGCATATAGATTGGGGTTGCCAGAGCACTTACACCGTATTCACGATGTATTCCACATCTTGTCGTTGAGACGATATCTTCGGGATGATATGACCCACACTCACATCGCGATGGAGAAGATTGACTTACAACCCGACAGTTCTTATTAAGAGAGACCAGTGGCTATACTAGACCATAGCGAGAGGAGATTAAGGTAAAAGGTAGTTCCACTTGTACGGGTCCAGTGGGAGAATCATAACGTGGAAGAGTCCACTTAAGAGCGCGAGGCAGATATGCGCGAAAAATATCCAGATTTATTTTTACCAGGTATGCCTTATTTTTCGAATTTCAAGATGAAATTCCGTTATTAGTGGGGAAGTATGTAATACCTCGTATTTTTATGACTTTTAAATTGGGGATTTATTAAATGTAATTGAGATAAATTAATTTAATATTAATATGGAAATTTATTTAAATATTTAGTAGTGTGACGAGAGTTAGTAATTATTGGGAATTAGTTGAATATTAATTAATGAGTAAAGTAATATGTAGAATTGAATTTATTAAAATTGTCACGAGTGAATTGTATGACAATTATGGAAATTAAGTCGGGACGCGCCTCTGTCGTGTCGGGACTATATTATTATTATAAAAAGTGAATAATTTATAATTCGCCCGTATGGTAATTTCGAGTGAGCCAATATGTCCGGAAGGGTCGAGATAGTCAGAAAAGTGTACCCAGGGATTTAGTTTGGGTCTCAGGGCGTTTTTAGGCCTAACCGGCATCTCGGGAGGGCGATTTCATCATTTCCAAATTAGGCCTTAATTAAATGATAAAAATTGGGAATTAATATAAGATATTAGGAGAGTTTTCTAGGGTTAACATTCTCAAAAAGTCTATAACGACAGTGAGAGGAAGAAAGGGGAAAAGTCTTCCAAGAATCCAAGGCCAAGAACCAACCCAATTGCACCACCACCACCACCAAAATGTAGATCGGCGCGAGGGAATCAAGCCTATACCTGTCAAACACGTGGAATCAGATCTACTATCTTAAGGCAAGTATCTATCTTGCTATTTTTCTAGTTGATATTTCATCCATGTTAGAATAGAATTGATAAATATATGTTTTATTGAAGAATTTCATGAATTAGGAGATTTGAATCACATGTTTTAGGAGTAATACATGTAATCCGTAAGCCTTGTCATATATATATAGGATTTACTACAAAATTATAATAGTTTAGAAGAAATAAATATGGATAAAGAGTTAGAATGTTGGAAATTATGATGAAACTAGGGTTCTTGACAAATATGATGAATTGGCCCTTTAATCCTATGTCGTTGATGAAATTCGTACATGCTTTTCATAGAAAATCATGTAGATATGTATATATAATCTTTGGTTTAATTGGTTGGGAGTTTGGGACTCGTTTATGGAGTTTTGGTTGAGTCTCAATAAGGAAACCCGTAGTTAAAAATGGCAGAATTTGGGCTATACCTGATCGATCGATCGATCGACTCAAGAATGTCGATCGATCAACTTTTTGATCGATCGATCAATTGAACCCTTCTGGAAACTGCATGTTTTTCCTCTTTTTGCTTAATTCAGATAAAATGAGTAGGAACCCTTGAATATTATTTAAAATAGCATAATGGGCCATGAAGAGGACTAGTAGGGTCTAAGTAGATTATGTTGAATGAAATTTTATATGGGATGTAACCGTGGGTTAACGGGGGTTTGACACATGTTGGAAATCGTGTGTACGTTAACTACGTAATCGAGAGATTCATGAATGACTTAGACCATTATGTTAGAGAGGTTGTACCTACTGAATTGATTTTTATGAAGAGAGAATACTTCGAGGGGCGAGAAGTAATTACGAAATGATTATAATTGAGAATAAAATGAGATGAGTTCTTTATGCGTAAAGATTAGGTAAAATTGTATTTGGTACGGATAAAATATTATTATGGGTCGTGGGCGAACCTAATTGGAAAATGAGAATATTTATATACATGACCGAGTTCATGTGTATATATCTATATTATATTTGTGTATAATCATACCCGCGCTACTTGCTATCACGGAGGTTGTTGCGCCGGGACAGTCTTATGTCGATGGGACCTTTATGGGGGATAATGACTTGTGCCCTAGAACATAGGATTCCTTGGTACAGGCTATCTGAGAATGATAGTTAGATGATCCTAAGAGACGTGTGGGGTATGTGCTGACCTCTTAGTGACTTGGAACTATGTTTGGCCTCCATTTTGTGTGTATTGTGTTAATACAGTTCGATAGTGATTCCGAACCAGTATTTCCCTTACTACGAGAGACACGGGGACTTGATAACAGAGTATGCCAGCACCATAGATTTTATGTGGGGTGCCGATAGTATATATATTATATGAGTGATTAATATATATACGTCTATATGGAATTCTTCTACTGTGCATATAAGTAGATAAACATTGAATAAATGCTCCAAAATTATAGTAAGTGTTCGGGAATTTTATAACAGTATTGAGAAATACATAAGTAACGTAAGAAATCATTAAGATATTAATATCTAAACTAAAATCATAGTCTTTTGACTTCTCGAAATAAAATTTATGGGAGATGAGTTAGATAGACTTATGAGACCTTTAGTAGTACGATAGGCGCGCACACAAGATGAGAGGTTAGAATTCTCAAGAGTGTGTCACGTACTAACATAGTTGTTGTATTGGCCGGTAAGCATTTTAAATACTTGCTAAACTTTTTTTAAAACTATTTTACACTCGGGCTCTATCCCGTTTCTTGTCATTTTTCTCTATCTTGTATATATTTGTATATATTATAGGTACCCAGCCACAGGGGCGTCATGCGTAGGTTCTTTGGATTGGACTTGCTGCAGCTTATGTAGTAGTTGCAGACCCTTGCTCTATATGACCTCTTCCTCGATTCAGCTCTCGATTTAGTACTTCATAGCTAGGGCATGTGTTGCCCAATTTCGTATTTCAGTTTAGACTTATTAGAGATTTTGTATTTATTTCTGTTTTCAGTATCCAATACTCATTGGGAGTTATTTCTTGTCATATTGATTTCACTTATGGTTATTAACTTGGTTTGGATAATCTAGCTGGCATGTTTCTTTTGGATGATTATAATCCTTAGTATTTATGTTATTCTTAAACTGATTTATACTTAAAAAAGTTTTTACGATGGGATTTAAAAAATGAAATAATATTCTAATTGTTTTGACACTTAGCTTAATTAATTAGGGTGATTAAAACGGAAATTGTTTTCGACAGTGATGCTAAGAATGAACCACACCGTTCACCTTGATTTTAAATTTAATAAAGGACTGATCACCCGGAATTTAATTAGGCGAGGTGTTACAGGGTTAGCTTAACATTGATTCGGTTGGAGAATAGGATTCAGAAACTATTCTATTACAACAGTATAGCATTTCGGGGAGCTGAAATCAGGTATCCACGCTTGGAAAAACTGGCCTTAGCACTCAGTAAAGCCTTTACACGCATGAAGTTTTATTTCTGAGCACACACCATAGTCATGTACACTGGTCTACCTCTTCGGAAAGCACTCAAAAAACCCGAAAAGTCCGGAAGATTAATGTACTGGGCAGTAGAGCTAGGAGAGTATGACATCATTTATGAACCAAGGTCATCGTTGAAAGGAAAAACTTTGGCAGATTTTATTATAGAGTTCACCTACATAGAGATTACCGACTAACAAAACTTGCATGTTGAGCAGATTTCTTCAAAATAGTGCTCAGCTCAAAAGCAAGCCAAAGTCGTAATCGACCAATCTGAATCATCCCGCACTCAAGAGATGGCTCAGAAGTATGCAAAAGAAAGTAAGAAGATGTTCCGCCATGGAATTATGGCTATGAAGAGCTTGAGCAATGATATTCCATTATGTAACTTATATGTGGATGGATCCTCAAGTGCAACTGGAAGTGGAGAAGGTATCATAATTAATACTCCTAATAATATTGATATCCTTTAGATTTCAGTTCAAAGCATCAAATAATGAAGCTGAGTACGAGACTTTAATAGTCAGACTGAAATTATCCATTTCATTAGGCACCGAGCCAGTAGTGGCGCACTTCATAATTGGTTGTCAACCAAGTGCTTCATCTATATGGAGTTGAGGGAGAGTTGATGACGAGATACTTAACCGAGTAAATGGAATTCATTTCCAAATTTTTAGGCGTATAAATGAACAGGATACCAAGGATAACTAATGCCCGAGTTGATGAACTTGCTCGGCTCGCTTTAGCAACAAAAATAGAACTCATGATAAGCATTACTGCAGATTTGGGACCTTTCTAGAAGGATAATCAGAGCTTACATAAAAAAAGGAATCCTACCAACTGATCCAAAAGAGGTAAAAAAACTCCGGTACAAAGCAGCCAGATATGTGTTGGACGAAGGAGTCTTATACAAAAGGGGCTTTATTATTTATTTATTACACTATGTCTATCCATTGGAAGTTAAGGATTTGATTAAGGATGTGCATGAAGGTTCTTATGGAGCTCATTCAGTTGGTCGGTCATTACTCCAGAGAATCAGTGCACAGGGATACTACTAGCTAACTATGAGGGCAGACGGTAGGGTCTTCACAAGAAAATATGATAAGTGTCAGAAGTTTGCTATAATTCACAAAGCACCTAGCGCTACTTTAGCACCGACTACCTTCATTGGTCGTTCGCTATTTAGGGAATTGACTTGGCTAACCCATTGCCGACCACCAAAGGTAGGTTCAAATACTTGGTGGTTGTTGTTGATTATTTCACAAAATGGGTGGAAGTAGAGCCATTGATAGAAATGACTTATGAGAAGGTGTACCAATTCATCCAGAAGAACATCATATGTAGGTATAGTATGCCTTATGGATTCATTACAGACCATGGAACCTAATTTGATAATGATGAATTCGAAGAATATTGTGTTTAATCAAAGATCCAGAAACTCCATTCTACACCAGGCCATCCATAAAGAAATTATTGGACGAAAGTGACAAATAGAACCTTGCTTAATAGACTGAAGAAGAGACTTGATGCTGTCAAGGAAAACTGGATTAATGAATTGCACTCTGTTCTTTGGGTTTATAGAACAATGCCGAGGACAGCAACTGGAAAACACCTTATATGCTTGCATTTAGGACAAAATCCATGTTACTATAGCCAAGATAGGCCTACTAACTCACAAGGTGCTAAACTTTGATTCTTCCAAGAGTGACTTGATGAGAATATTAGATTTGGATATGTTGAAAGAAGTCCAGAAGATGCCTCCCTAAAAAATGCTGCATATCAATAAAGGACTTCTCGCTTTTACAACAAAAGGGTCAAGCCGACCAACTTAAAAGAAGACGATTATATCCTCAAGAAAGTCATCCAAAAGGGAAATAAGCTTGAAACCAAATGGCATGAACCATATCGCATTTCAGCGGTAATCCGACCAGGGACATTTCATCTTGAGACACTTGATGGGGAGGAATTCAAGAACCCTTGGAACGCCGAGCACCTCCGTAAATATTTCATCTTGAGACACTTGATGGGGAGGAATTCAAGAACCCTTAGAACGCCGAGCACCTCCGCAAATAAAAGCATTGGGATATTGTATTTCTTTTTACTTTATGTTCAACACAACTATCTTTTAAGTTTAATAGAAATCTTGATTTTAGTTCCCTCAATTTATGTCATTTGTTTCAGAGTACAGAGATATACATCCCCCAGAAACAACAAACAAACATGTCTCTTGGTCTTCAGCTCTTGTCGATCAATAACACATACTTAATCAGGTTAAACTTATCAACTTCGAGCTCTTGCCGATCAACAACACATACTTAATCAGGCTGAACTTATCAAATTTGAGATGCACCAAAAGCTTAATGCACAGTCGTATCTCGCCCGACTAGGTTATTACTTCATGTATGACTTCATATTAACAAGTCACGAACAAAAAGTATCACCCGACCAAGTTAAATATAGAATTATATTTCTAATACACTTGGTCGCCAATAATAATTTACTTCATGTATGACTTCGTCTTTAACAACTTGAGAACAAGAAGACTATAAAACTTCGTCTACAACTCAAACAGTTAAAAATAAGTTTTACCCCAATAAGTTAAATGCAGGAAGATATGTATACATTCCTAAACACCGGAAAACACACATATATTCCTCATACACTTGGTCGCCACTGATAACTGATGTTAAACTTGGATTACCAAAACTATTTATTGTTTCATTCATGTGCATTGGTAGAATTTAAGGCCCTACAATCACAGTTTAATAATTAATTATTAAACGATAATTTAGTTGACTAATTGATTAACTAATCATAAGTTGACAACATAAAAGCATGAGTTTTTATTCAGATACTAATTGTATTACATTCAAAGATCAAATGAGTACAAAATATAAACAAATTATTTAGCTGAACATTTTCCATGAGCTTTGGAAGTTTGTGGTGCTCTCTCTCGTTGCACTCTCTCTATTCCAGAAGGAGGATCATCCGGGTATAAGGGGAATTGGTGAAGTTAAAATCCGTCAACATTTCTATTACTGCTGCTCGGCCTGTTGATCAGATGAGGAGGATGAACTGTTTCATGCACATCATGAATACCGTAATCTCCTAAGTATTTGGTAATTAAGCACCGGGGAATAACATCTAGAGGAATCCATGATTTGTCCAATTTAAATGGGGTTTTGTCATAATCGAGCAGACCAGGCTCATTCCAGTACCATAGCTCACTATTTTGGTCGTATTTGAGCAAGGTCAACAAGTTGGTCCATCCTCACATGTAACCTTCTCGATGGCTCCGAGCAAGATGATCATCAACATGGCTAAAGTCCTCATTATAACCTTCCATTCAGACCTCCCTAGGTGGTTTGTGAAATTGAAAGGTTAACCTTTCAACCTGGTGTTGAAATTTCTTTAGGACATCACTCTTCACTTTCAATTGGATGAATTGATCGACGATGGCTTTATCCTTAGATTACAACTGGATAGACAAGTCAACAATGGCCTGACTCTTTGCTTTCAATTAGGTAGCTTGGTCGTCCAGTGTTTTTCTTGTTCTTTCCTCATTCAAAGTTGATCAGCTAGTCCTTTATTGCCTGAAAGTTTACCCGTGTTTGGATTTCTGTAGTTCTTCAAGTTCTTCTACTAATATTCTCAGTTTTCAAGAAATAAGCATCCTTATCAGCACCACTTGTCGACAACTTCTTCAGAATGTCCAACTCATTCCCGAGCTGATTATTTTCCTCTTCAAGAAATTTATCTACTTCAAGAGCTTCATCCACTTTTCAGCCCAACAAGAACTATTTCTTTCTGTATAGGGAGGCATACTCTTCAATATTCTTCTCAAAACCCCATCATCCACTCAATGCTTTATACTTAGCTTCGTAGTCGGCATGGAGTGAATCCAAAGAAAATTGTGGTCTTCTTGTAGATCTTCAATCATCTCATAATAAGCAGTATTATTTGCCACTGCCCTGTCCAACAAGCAATGAATATGGATGTATAACTCCTTAACTTGATCGGACACAGCTAGACCAAGCGAGCCGACTAAGTCCTCTTCGGATAAAGGAACATGGCCATTTTCCAGAAGATTTCTTCTCCGTCTGAGCAAGTCGAATTCAGCAGAAACTATGGCCTTTTACCTAGCATCAAAATGAAAATTGCAAATGTAAGAACCCAAGTGTGATTACTGAGCAGACATAATATAAGATAACTTAACCAAGAAAGAAGTCATAAGTATGAAAAATGCAACACATTCAGCCAAAAATAAATGTTAACATAAAGTTATAACAAACTGATCAAAATTAAAACACAAAAAATAGCTATAAACATACATGGATACATTAAATAACAACAAAACAACCCTCACAAGTTAAATCACCAAAAGAAAATCGTAAACTCAATCAACAAAAACAAAACACAAAAACCTCCATAAAGTAGTATATAACAGGAGGCCTCACTTATGTCTTAGGTGTACAATAAAAAATAATTTATATCTTCAACAATGAACAAATTAAAATCAACACATGTTTACGTAAGGAATAACTTTGGCCAAATATAAAAATACGAACACATATTAGTAGCCCCAACTAACAAAATCAAAGTATTGATAATATTTAACCTAATGGAAACAATCTGAAGAGATAATTGATAAAGTTGTTATACAAATTTCCTTTAACCAAATAGTTCGCGCTCAAATATTAATGGGCCAACCTAGCATGCTCCAACCTAAAAATGGGTCAAAGCTCTCCAAGCTTGGACTCAATGGGGGCAGACTCACCCTTTGTATATGTGAATTAAGTTGCGCCATTACTATCAGCTATAGATTTTGATACAGCGGTAAACGCTTGTGAACATCACAATTAGGGGTAATGGGTGTGTATGAGAGAGAGGGGGAGAGAGGGAGCGCATTTAAAAAAAATGGTTTTAACACTAAGATGATGAGATTTGAAAACTGATACCCTTGCAAAAAATTGGAATGGGAAAACTTTATTTTCAAAATGCCTAATTATATAATTTGTACTTAAAAACTGCTAGGGATAGAAATGTTCGGATATTTGTTTGAACACCCCCAATTTTCTCCCTAAAAAAAAGAACTGGGATATTAAAGAGAGTGAGAGGAACTATAAAATAGCATATCAGAAGGAAATACATAAATTATACATTTTAAAACAGTAACACATCTACTCCACAACCATTCAAACACTCATCCAAAGGACCATTATAAACTAACATACAATAGCCCCTGTGTGTGAATTCATGTAAAAACTCATTTAAATACTATTATAGGAATCTCATTTCATCCATTATTTAATACCTTGTTTTAAAACCGATGTATTGTCAGAAAATCTCTTAAGTAACTAAATAATATATTAATGATTTTGATATTCCAAATTACATGTATATACACATTGGAAATAACTCTCACTATTTTGAAACATAAATATCATTTGAAATTTGTATACAGATACATTAACTCAAATGGGTCAGCTTTTATCTTGCATTCTCACCTTGCAACAATATACTGTTGTATCTTTTTATGCATTCTATATAACAAAAAAATTGTAATCACCTCCTTTGATAAACATAAATTGATAATAATCTCCCTCCTTTGATAAACATATTCATACCTATAAATATCAAGGACAAATATCAGGTGAGCATATAAAATAGAGAATAATATACCTTATTAGACCTAATTGAGGTGAAAGATGGAGGGAAGTATTTATAATTTGAAAATACGAAATCTCGTCCTTGGCAAAACGTATTTTAAAGTAGTGAAAGAAATAAGTATGAAAACAAATCAATGTAATTGGGACCTAATTTATATATAGGGCTTCCCATATATGGGAGTGATTCGGTTAAAGTTACTCTAAAATGTAGATGTAACCAAACGAAGAAATAGCATAATAACTAAAATAAAAAGAGATCGCAGCAGAAATAACAACAATCACTAACTAATCACAGTCCAAAAATGGATTCCAGTAGAGAATTTAAGAATTAATGGAGAACGATGAAATATGACAAATAAAAACCCAAATCAAATGAAGCTGAAGAAGAATAAAGACAAAATTTGACATTTTTCAAACCCTAAACCTTTTCCGTTGGTGTTATGGTCGTCTTCAATTCTACTTCCAGATATGATGGAGACAAGATGTAATTAACAATGCATGAGAAAAAAAAATGCCTAATCCCAAAATAAGATAAAAAATTAAATGAGAAGCTCTAATTCCATAAACACTAACATCATAAACTAAGAAAAACAACAACAAAAAAATTCATTTCCAAAACAGAATTTGAATCACCAAAGCCCTAAATTGCACAAAATTCTACGAGAGAGAGCAAATAAGGTGGTGGTTTATAGCTGCGTTATCTCTGTGTCGCGGTGTCGAAAATGAGATAGCGATGAAATTCTAACCCATGTCAAATTAAAATGAGTGGTAGAGAAGTGAGGGAAAGAGTATTAATCCCTAATTTTTATATTAAATTCTAAACAATATCAAATTCAAATCCCTAAATTCTAACAAAGGATGATGGATAGCACTGAGAGCGGTGACAATCATCGTGATATAGGGCTCTGATTCAATCCAACGAGGTATTTTTTGAAACATGAAAGGCAACGAAATGGAAAATTTGAATTAACCAAATAAAATATCTGAAGACCAATCCAATAATACATCCATCACCTTAACCTTTAGGAGAAAGTACTCTTAGGTCCCTCACAAATAAATTTTAAACACTAAAGGAATTTTGACAAATTGTAAACACTTAGGTCCATTAATTCTCTTCTTGTAGAAGTCCACGCTAGTGGCATAACAAGTGGACCTAATTGTAAATTTCCCTATAAGAAATTCAAATGCTAACTTGTGGTATACTAAAAATAAATGAGCCTTGGCTATACCAGTGTGATAGAGATAGATATGGGGGAACTTTGAAAGCAAGGTTTCGATGTCGGAGACAAAACAATATCCGTTTTTCATCATTTTCTTCTCATAAATCTCAACCATCTGGGTCCTTCTTCTGCTTATCATTAGGTTTACAGAGGGATACATTACATGGGCATTCCCCCCCTTCCCCAATAGAGACATCTTATGTCTCAACATCCACGGGGACATACATTGATGGTTGGGTAATATCGGAAGAAAATGTTCAGCGTTTGAGAGAGGTTTAAAAACGGATTGGTGATGAGAATTCAAGGATACGAGAATTGGAGAGAGAGAATTTGATTGTTTCTCAAATTGAAGATTTGCCATCGTTCAAATGCTTCTTCGATTTGGGAAAGAATCAACAAATTCTCTATCCAAGTCTCATATACATATGAACCCTTAACCCTCTCTCTCTCTCCAATCTCACGGTTGATAGCAAATTTGGGGAGAGCGTATGTAAAAGAGTTTGCCCAAGTTATTCTATATCTCCTAAATTGGAAGATATTACCAATTTTATGCATAATTTTTTTTTTCCTTTTAGTCTTTGTATTTTGTCTCATTTTTTTAAATTTATTTATAATCACTCTAATATATTTATTTCTTTTGTTATTGTAATAATTATAGGATAAGTGTCTTTCTTTTCGAGAGAGGTTAGGGGCGATTTCGAATGGATATAAAACTTAATACAATTTAAAAAATATATGGAATGAGAGACTAACAAAACTTTGAGAATGGGACTAAAAAAAAAAAATTAAATTGTATTAAGGGGTCGTTTGTTTTTTTAGCTGTTGAACACTAAATGTTGAATGCTTAACTCTAAATGCTAAAAAGTGTTTGCTTTTTATATGAATGAACCTCTGAATGTATCTTGTTTAATTAGAATTATTTGACTTTGAATATTGAATATAATTAATTTGATTATTTTGCTAGTACTAACAATATACTAATTTGTTTTATGTTAGTATCATTTAGCATATAAAATAACGGTAAAACTAGAATGAAATTTCATTAAAAAAAATCAGCATTAAGCATTGAGGGGGTACTTGTTTCTCAATGCTAAATATTGAAACTATCTATTTTTTTTGTATTTTTGCATGTTAATAGTGAGGTTTAATTAAAAAGATAAAAATTTGTCACCATGCCTTTTGAATACTAGGTGGTTAGTAAGTTTAAAAAAGTTTTCGACAGTGATGCTAAGAATGAACCGGATGAGATTCATGTTCAATTTGATATATGACTGATAATTAAGAGGTAAGGAAACACTCCTAACTGCGATAACTATTAAAATTGCCACTAATAACTACATTGTGACGACCTTCAGCCACTCATCCTTTCTTTTCGCAGATAGTGACATTTATCACATAATAGTTACAACAGGACCAATTACTAAAAACAACTACATGAACTTTGAAAAGGATGAAAGTTTTTATTCAATCTTTATTTTTTTTATTTTTTCCAAAGCAAATTTCGTGAGGTGTCTCTAAGACAATATGAAACTTTGCAAAAATAACATGCGTGACGCTAACCAAATGCCCTATATATCTTGTTTTAATTATCTCTCTTTTTGTAAGCCATTTAAGAAGATTTCAATTTGTATTTTTTTATTCAAAACAAATCAAAATTTTCATATATATTAAATAAGGGGCTTTTGTGTGTCATATGAACTTTTTTTTTATCATATAGGTTTAAATGATTTTTTTTAATTTTTAAATAAGCCTCATTCCTTATTTTTTTTATTTGACTGAAATACCTTTTACAATCAACTTGATCGAAATTGGTGGGAAAAAAAACTTCCTTGAAATTACAAAAGGAACAAAATAATTATTTCTTCAAACTTTAAAATGTTATAACTTGTGATTGAAAAATCCATTTTTTACAAAATTGATATATTTGAAACATGCGTAATGAGGTCCATCAAACAAGATCCATGGTGAATATTAAATTTTGAAGGAAAAAAAATATTAACATAGTACATATTTATTGTATTCACCAGAAAATGAAATTGTTTTAAACATTTTCACAAACAATGAACATTTATTACTTTATTATTACGCACATGGTAAATATTTACTATCGACATAAAAAGCAAATTAAGCACGTCATATTTTTTTTAATATTATATATTGGGTATGTATCATATTTTATAGGTCTCAATTAGTAGCTTTAAAATATATGAATTCCATAAATTTTGTATTTGTTTATTGAAAGTTATATTTTTTTAAAGTTTGAAAGGGAATGTTGATGTAAAAAATTAGATCACTCTAATTATTCAATCACAGATAAATAAATGAGACAAAGAATTTTAAACTGGTTCGGCTATAAGGAAAAGCCTACGTCCACTGTTATGTTATTGCTGAGTGTTTTGGGAATTCTCGATTACAAGTTCTCTCAAGAAATTCTGGTCCCTTTGAATGAGGGTGATACAATGTATTTATAGCCTTGAGGCTTACATCTGAAAGGGTGATACATTAAATGATATACATATGAAAGGGTAATACATTTAATTCTCTTTAAGCGTATACGTCTGTATGATGAACATTCAATGAATAGTTGAACTGTTGATTATCTGGCAATTAATGTTGTGGCCGAGATGCAACTCGGACCGCCTTAGTTGCTCGTCGTTCAGGAGTTCCTCGGAGCGATGGAGTTCCTCGGAGTATACCCATTGCTCGAAGTGTCTGACTTGATTGGTGAGTAAAGTTCTTCGTTGTTAAAGTAAAATGTGCCACGTGTCTTTTTGCTATTCATCCACGTCAGCATATTAATTTTGTTATCAACAGAAGCCCCCAATGTTTCATATTTCGAGATTTGAGGAATATGGAACATTCTTTCTTGATATATGGCGATATTAAATGACCTTTCCTTGTTTTTAGGAGTTTTCAAATTTCCTTCCCAATTCACAGAATCCGCCTTTTTGAATTTTTATAAGCGCTTCGATCTTCGTGCACTTTTTGTCCTTTTAGCCGCCGGTAGCGTAATAGTTTCCTTTTTGTAATCATTTCTTTCGCCGTTTCCCAAGGCAAAGTATTTAAACTTCATAGACAATCCCATCGTCTTCTACCTTTTCCAATTTCTACTTTCGAGTTTTCCATAGTCTTTCTCTCTCTTGTGCGTTCATCCTTTTCTTCGTTCGTTGTCAAAAGATCTCCCTTTTTTCCTGTAAGATCTTCTTCCTTCTTCTTCATTTCTTTTATTCACCATGGTTTATGTTATTGAATCTCTTGAGAAATTTCGTTCTGATTTCTCTATTCCATCTTGGGTAACTTTGGAGGATCTTTCTGAGCCTTCAGATTACTTTCGTTTGGCTGAGGGACATTGGTTCCCCAGCCTCTTTATTGCTGAATGTGGATTTTCTTTTCCACCAAACCCTTTGTGCTTAGAGTTTTGTCAATACTTCGATGTTGTTCCTGCAAGAATAGCCCCCAACACATGGAGAATAGTTAATGGGGTGTATAGGTTGAATCAAACTCATGGAACCCGTATAGGAATTCCTGAGATTATGTATTGTTATAGATGGGCTGTTCTAGATAATGTGTTTTATTTAAAAACTAGATTTTTGAATAGGGCTTTAGTAGTCAACCTCCCTGATGCTAACATGGATTATTTTGAACATGGGGTAGTTATCAAAAATTGGCAACATGCCCCTTTGGTTGGAGATGAAGTATATGAAGGTCCCAAATGCCCTCCATATGGCAATGGGATAGGTTATTTTCATTTTATTTTATTTTTGAAATTATGATTTCATTTTGTTTGAATAAGTGTGTGATTGACATTTCAATATGTATTTGTTTGCAGTTGACAGTAAAAGAAAGACTCCAAAAGAAGCTGAAGTTAATATCAAGCATTTGAAATATATTTGGAGTTTGCATCAGAAAGTTGCAGACGAGCACATCAGGTCTGCTTCATACTTGTTACAGTATAGGAGTTATACAACTTCTTGCACTGCTCGCCCTGTAATCAGCACTGGTGAACCAGCGCCAGTTCCTGAAGATTCTTCACCAGACTCTCATATTCCTTTGAGTCAGAGAATGGGCAAAAGGAGAGTTCCTGCTATCTTTGAAGAGACTGCCTCTGCTGGAGAGAGTAAAAGAAACAAGAATGATGTCCCAAAGGGGACAAAGAAAGTAGATACTGCTCCTTCTGTTGCTCCTCAGAAGGCTGTCGAGAAGCCCCCAGTGGCTCCTAAGAAGAATGCACCTGTGGAAGTGATCACCATTTCTCCAACCAAAAGCTTTTCTTTGGTTGAGACTGTTGAAATGCCACCGAGGAGACTGAAGAAATCCTCCTCGGTCAATTTGGTTGAAACCATTCCCCAGCTCCAAGCTAGTGGAGCTGGTGTTCCAACTATTATTCCCCCGAGCTCTGCGATGAGCTCGTTAAAGACTTGGACCATTCCTGAGGTTCAAGGAATTGAAGAGAGTATGTCTAGGGATGTGCTTACATCTTTGGCTACTCGTCACATTGCTTCAGTAAGTTTCTCATATTCTGAATTTTCTTTCTTAATACATGCATCTCTGTACTGACGTATCATTATCTTCTTTTTCAGCTGGTGAGTTGTTTTAACACCATTGTGAAGAAAGATGAAGCGATTAAGGCTTCTAGCTCCTCGTCCGGTGTAGAGGATGCTTTGTTGAAGATAACCGAATCTTTGAAGGTCTCCCGTCAAAAGTATGACGAGGATAGAGTTGAAAAGAAGCTGTCTGTAGTTGAGGCAGAAAAAGGGCAATTGGGAAATAAAGTAAAAGACCTGGAGAGAGAGAACAAGAAGTATGCCGAGAAGCTCACGAATTTTGGGGAGCTTGAAAATAAATTTAAATTGGCTGAGGAAGAGCTACCACTTCTGCGAGAAGTAAATCGCCAGAAAGAGGAGGTGGAAGCTAAATTGAAAGCCACCGAGGATCTTCTATCCGAGAAGCTCTCCTCGGAGAAAATGAAAAGAAAGGTAGCTGTGAAAAAATCTTTTCGAACTGGTTGGGACAAAGGATGGGACAGGGGGTAGCAGCAATGATGACTCAGGTGCAGTATGGGAGTTTGAAATACTTCCGAGATGGTTGGGTTGCTGCTCTGCATGAATTAAAAGTTAATGAGGACTCAGAACTGTTTCAACAACATCTCCCCGGTCCTCCCCCAACTATCGAAGATGAAGAAGAGGACGAAGCTACCTCCGAAGGATCTTCAATGGTAGTGGGTGATCCCATCCTTACCTAGCCTGCTGACGAGGAGCTTTCATCTCTGCCCGCTCCTCCTGAACAAATTCCAGCTCCAGCCGACCAACTCATTATTCCCACCGAGCAACCGAGCTCCTCATCCCAGCCTCCCGAGAAAGTCTTGGGAGATAAGGAAAAGGTGTGAAGTTGTTCGGTATTTATCTTATTTTCTTGTACTCTGTATTCTGAACGCTGTACTCCTTTTGATGATGTAATAAAATCACTTTTTGTTGACTTTGTTGATGTTTTGTCTACTTTTTATTAACTCTTGCCTTCTCTTCTTTACTAGTTTATGGCTAGAATTGAATTGCTGTCTGCCCATGACACAACTCTGCTTCATCAATGTAATGCATATTTTAAGGCTGGCCACACTGACTTGGACAAATCCCAGATTATCGATATTCTTGGTCGAGATGCTTCAGACCAAGCAGTGGAGGCATATCAGTATTTGAAATGTCTTCTTGATCGTGCTGTAACCAACAATGTGGCTTATTACGAAATGATTAAAGACTTGCAAGGTACTCTCGATGAACTTCAGCAGCAGTATAAAGAGTCTTCAGCGCTTTTGCACGAAGGTTATGAGAAGAAAATCAAACAACTTAGTGCTGAAAAAGGCTATGACAAGATGCTTGTTAGCTATGAAGTGAGGGAGAGAATATTGAAGACAGAGGTTGAAGAACATCGGCAGATAGCTGAAATACTGGAACAAGAGAACAATAATCTCCAGCAAGAATTATCTCAGTTGAGGCCTAATGCTTCATCTTCCTCTGCTTTAATACCTGTCACCGACGAAGGATTCTCCTTTCTAGAAGTTGAGAATGCCAAACTGCGAGAAGAATTAGAAGCTTTGAGACGAGCTGGCCCTTCTACTGCTGCTAGGGGATGAGGAAGAGGTTCTCGGGGAAGACCAAGAGTTCTTCGTCCTACTATTGAAGAAGCTCGTAGTCAAGCATCTTTGGAAAACCAAGCATTCCAGCTGATGGCAAAGGACCAAGCCCTATCTGAAATGTCCAAGAAAGTCCAAACTCTGGAGGATCAACTTGCTGCGACCAAGTCTGCTTTGGATAATAAGGATATTTTTGCCAGAAACCTTCACGAGCAGTTAGAGAGACTAACTTTCCAATTCCACAAACAACCTCGTGAGTTCTGGATGGCAGGCTACAATGAGGATCTCGGTCACTTGGATGATCGTATTGAAAATGCCCATAACGAAGGCTACAAACAGGGATGGTTGAACTCCCTGGGTGTACTGAAACTAGAGCAAGGCCATTATTTATGGGATTACCATGCTCCTGGGCGGCTCGATCTACCAAATCTGCCATTCAAGCTTGATATGAGCTGGATACCTGCTCGGACCATTCCTCATTGCTTGATCTCCAAGTACCTTGGTGACTATGCCCTTCATTCACATGCTGAATTATCTCGTCCTGAACATTTACTGGATACTCCTTCAATAATGAATGTCAGGATACTGCGAGATCTTAACTTCATTAATTCTCCTCTTTGCCTGGAAGATCCTCCTGCTGGCGAGGAGCCTGTTTCAAAAGCTGAAGGGAAAAAACCAATAGAATAGGAATTTTTTGATGTAACAGTTAGTATACATATTCATGTAACTATCAATGTAACTTGTAATTTATTTTGAATTTTATGAAAGACTTTCATTTTTGTTTGCAAATCTGTATTGCTATTGTTTTGTTTTTGTCAAACACTTTATATTTTTGCTTGCATAACAATATTATGTGGTTCATCGACCAACTTAGTAATAAAAATTTACAAGTATCAGAAATGTTGCTCGATCACTTAATAATAAAGTAATGAGTATAAAAATGTTTAAAATTTTTCCAACCAACTAAGGTTGTTAAATTATGCTTGTCGACCAAGTATAGTTAGTGAGAGTTTATTCCCGACTAACCATACTTGTTAAATTTTTGTCTTTTTCATACAATGTATCCGACTAACCAAGGTCGATAAATTCTCCTCGTTGACCAACTACAGTTAGTGGGTTTTGATCCCCGACCAACCATACTTGGCTCAGTTTGGAATATTTTGTTCTTCGAGGAACTTTTGTATTTCCTGTAATAATCTTACCTCCCGACCAATTATACTTGGCATTTGAGAGCTTATCTTGTTTCTTAACCAACCGAGATTGGCATTGTTGTTCTCACTCTTTTACCAACCGGAGTTGGTCTGAGGTCGAACTATCATGTACACTTGCCCTTTTACCAAAATTGGTCCGAGCCAGTGTCAGCCTCCTAACCAAAGGAGTATGGTTTGTTCTCGCTCTTTTACCAACCGGAGTTGGTCTGAGTTCGAACTATAGTGTTCTTGCTCTTTTACCAACCGGAGTTGATCTGAGTTCGAACTATCGTGTCCACAAACTCTTTTACCAACCGGAGTTAATCTGAGCTAGTGTACGCCTCCTAACCAAAGGAGTATAGTTTTGTTCTCGCCCTTTTACCAACCGGAGTTGATCTGGGTTCGAACTATCGTGTCCACAAACTCTTTTACTAACCAGAGTTGATCTGAGCTAGTGTACGCCTCCTAACCAAAGGAGTATAGTTTTGTTCTCGCCCTTTTACCAACCATAGTTGGTCTGAGTTTGAACTATCTTGTTGTTTTTATTATTGAGCAGTGTAGTGTTGCACACTAGTATTCCCCGAAAAACTTTCAATAAAAGAAAGAAGATGGCGAAAACTCATCGTTTTATTGATGGAACTGCTGTACATTTTACATCACTGATAATACTTGCGTAGGTGTTCAGCATTCCATGCATTCTTAAATTCCTCTCCTTCTAGAGTTGCTATTCGGTAAGTTCCTGGTCGAACAACCTCTGTAACTCGGTAAGGGCCATGCCAGTTTGCTTCCAACTTATTGTGCTTCTGAATGACCTTCTTTAGCACGTAATCTCCTTCGTTTAAGTCGCATTTCTTCACCCTCTTGTTGTAGAACAGAGCTGTTCGTTGCTGGTAAGTAGCATTCCTAATGGCTGCCTCTTCTCTAACCTCCTCGAGCATATCCAAATCCAATCTTCTCATTAAGTCGCTGACTGGGGAATTGAAATTCAGCACTCTGTGTGTTGGAAGACCCAACTCGGCAGGTATTACGGCCTCACTTCCAAATGCCAGCATATATGGTGATTCCCCAATTGTTGCTCGGGGAGTTGTTCGGTAAGCCCACAATACTGAATGTAGCTCATTAATCCAATTAGCTTTAGCCTCACCTAGCCTCTTCTTCAAACCATTTAATAATGTTATGTTCGTCACTTCAGTTTGTCCATTACTCTGAGGATGACCTGGTGCTGAATGAACCTTCAAAATGTTTGACTGATGACAATAGGCGGCAAACTCCTCGTTATCAAATTGTGTTCCATGGTCTGTGATGAAGGCATGAGGAAGACCATATCTGCAGATGATGTTCTTCCACACGAACTGGTACACCTTCTCGTATGTCATATCAATAAGTGGCTCAGCTTCTACCCACTTAGTAAAATAATCCACTGCAACGACGAGGTATTTGAATCTTCCTCGGGTCGTTGGCAGTGGTCCAACCAAATCAATTCCCCACATGGAAAATGGCCAAGGGGAAGTGATGGGTATCAACAATGCTTGTGGAGTTCTTCGGATGGAGGAAAAGCGTTGGGACTTGTCACATTTCTTAGCATAGGCTATACAATCAGCCCTCATCGTCGGCCAGTAGTATCCCTGCGTCATCACCCTTTGCAAAAGTGTTCGACCTGCTACATGATCTCCATAGGACCCTTCATGGATCTCTTCAACCAATTCTTTCACCTTGGAGGGATGTACACATCTTTGCAAACCTGCCATAATTCATCGTCTATACAAAACACCATTAATTAGTACATACCGAGCAGCTTTAAACTTCAATTTCTTGGCAGCGAGCTTGTCCTCCGGTAATTCTCCTTCCTCAATATATGCCCTGATGGGATCCATACAATATGGTCCTAAATCAAGGGTGATAAAATTCATCGTCATGTCTTCATCTATGCTCCGACTTTCTAACACTTCAATTGGTATTGTTCTTCGCAGCTCGGTACGAGTAGCTGATGCTAGTCGGGCCAGTGCATCTGCTCGTGTATTCTCCATTCTTGGTATTCTGATCAACTGAATGGCATCAAATTCTGCCAACAACTCCATCACCTTTGCATGATACTTGACCATTAATTCTCCTTTAGCTGCATATGTTCCCAACATCTGATTCACTATTAATTGGGAATCACTGAATACCGTTACTTGTTGCGCTTCCATAGTCTTGGCTAAATTAAGACCTGCTATCATAGCCTCATACTTAGCCTCATTATTGGAGGTTTTGAACTAAAATCGCAATGCATATTCCATGTCGACTTCGTCTGGGCTGCTCAAAATGATACCTGCTCCACAGCCTGTAGTACAGGATGACCCATCTATATATAATCTCCATATAGGTAACTCGTCTTCAAATTTCTTTTCTGACAGAGTTCCTTGGTGAAATATTTGTTGTTTCCTTTCATCCTCCCCTGATACTTCTCGCTCCTCGTCGATCATCTTTTCTCGCTCTTTTACCAACCGGAGTTGGTATGAGTTCGAATTTGATGATCTTTCTACATCCACAAGCTCTTTTACCAATCGGAGTTGGTCTGAACTTATGTCTGTTAATCCTGTAACATCCACAGGTCGGTCAGCGAGCAACTTTTGTTCCTCGAGGGTATCAGGATATGTAAACTCTGCTATAAAGTCTGCTACAGCTTGCCCTTTTAATGATGATCTGGGTTCATACACAATATCATATTCACCGAGCTCTATTGCCCAGTACATCAGTCTCCCTGACTTTTCTGGCTTTTGAAGGGCTTGTCTTAATGGCATGTCGGTATACACGATGATGGTATGGGCCTGGAAATATGGCCTCATTCTTCTACTTGCCTCAATTAATGCCAATGCCAATTTTTCTAACTTTGGGTACCTGATCTCTGCACCTCGGAAAGCCTTACTTGTGTAATAAATTGGCTTCTGTACTCCATTCTCCATTCTGATCAATGCCGAGCTGACTGCATTCTCTGATACTGCCAGGTACAAGTACAATTTTTCTCCCATTACTGGTCTGGACAACAGTGGAGGTGTTCCCAAATATTTCTTCAAGTCTTGAAAGGCTTTATCACATTCATCATTCCACTCGAAAGTTTTTCGAAGTGTTTTGAAGAATGGAAGGCATCGATCAGTTGCTCGGGAGACAAATCTGTTGAGCGCTGCAACCCGTCCTGTAAGACTCTGCACTTCTTTCTTCGTTGTTGGAGATCACAACCCTAAAAGAGCTTTGAGCTTTTCTGGATTTGCCTCTATGCCTTGCTGGTTGACGATGTATCCGAGGAACATTCCTTCTCGTACTCCAAATGTGCACTTCGTCGGGTTGAACTTCATTTGGTATTTATCTAGTTGATCAAAGGTCTGACCTAAGTCAACTAGATGATCAGCAGCTTTCTTGCTCTTTGTCAGCATATCATCGACATAGACTTCCATATTGCAACTGATTTGTTCGGCAAAAACCTTGTTCATCAGCCGCTGGTATGTCGCACCTGCATTTTTCAGACCAAAAGGCATAACATTATAACAATAAGTTCCTCTAGGAGTAATAAAAGAAGTACGTTCCCTGTCTTCAGGTTTCATTTTGATCTGGTTGTAGCCAGAGTAAGCATCCATGAAGCTGAGCAGCTCGTGTCCCGAGGTAGCATCCACTAGTTGATCAATTCTGGGCAATGGAAAGTGATCCTTTGGGCATGCCTTGTTGAGATCGGTGAAATCAACACACATTCTCCATTTATTGTTTTTCTTTTTTACCATCACCACATTTGCTAACCAATCTGGATATTTCACATCTTCAATGAATTGGGCTTTCTGGATCTTCTCGACCTCCTCTTGTATAACTTGATTCTTCTCGGGATTAAATACTCTTCTTCTCTGCTTTACAGGCTTGATCTCCTTATTCACGTTAAGCTCATGACATAAGAAGTTTGGATCTATTCCAGGCATGTCTTCATGACTCCAAGCAAAAGTTTTCTTTCTGCTTCTCAGGAAAGTTATCAACTCCTGTTTTACTGAAGCATCCAACGACGAACCTATTTGAGTTGTTCGTTCAGGGTGCTCATCGTCCAAAATGACATTCTCGGTAGATTCCACCACCTGTCCTTTTACAAGTTGAGATTCATCTCTAGGATCCAATGTTTCAATTTCCGTACCTTCATCCACCTGATAGGTAACAGTCTTTTTCCTTGATTCGTCAAGCTCCTCTTGTTCGGCAGATGAACTCCCGAGCTACTTTTTGATCACCTTTCACAACTCCTACTCCAAAATTTGTTGGGAATTTTAAGCACTGATGTACTGTAAATGGAACTGCTTCGAACTTCTTCAAACCAACTCTTCCCATGATGTTGTAGGCTGACTGCACATTCTTATCCATCACAAAGAAGCGTATTCTTTCTGTTCGACAAGCAGGCCAAGTTCCAATGAATATATCCAACTTGATCGTTCCAAGTGGAAAAACTTTCTCGCCCGCAAAACCCAGGAGAGGTCTGTGATAAGGCTCTAATTGAGATATTTTAAATTTAAACTGTCAAAGCATGAGTAGAACATGATGTCTGCCGAACTACCATTATCTACCAACACCCTTGAAATCATCACTTCTTTCATCCTCATTTTGATCACCAAAGGGTCGTCGTGAGGGTAAAGAACACCTGCAAGATCATTTTTTGAAAAACCAATGACCAGCTTCTCTTTGTTTACCTTCAATGGGCGATCCTCCTCAGCCAAATTTATTCGCTGAATGTACGAGCAAGCTTGAGCCTCTTCGAGGTAAGCTTTTCTTTCAGCTGTAAGGTCTCCTCCTCCTGCATCTCCACCTGTAATAACATTACAATCAAATGCTCCAAAATGTATGGAAAATACCTCGCGTTCTGGTTGCCTTGGCCTTTTGGGAAGATCAGGGTCATCATCTGGATCATCTTCATGGTTTCTCTTCTTTTTCTCCTCTGCTCGGCGAGGAGATCTAGACCTCTCTCTAGTTCAGTCATTATTTCTCCTTTCACCTCCCCGATCAACATACTTTGCTAGCTTTCCTCTTCGGATGAGTGTTTCAATCTCGTTCTGAAGAGCTATGCAATTTTTGGTCATATGGCCATGATCCTTATGGAACTCGCAATATTTCTCCCTATTCCTCGTGTCAGGATCTGACCTCAGTTTCTTTGGCCACTTTATTTCCTCGTTATTCTTGATTTCTTCCAAGACATGATTAATACCCATTTTCAAAGGAGTATAATTATCGAATTTCTTCAGGACTTCCCATGACGACTTATTATTCTTGGAATGCTTGTCACCGTCATTACCCTTATGCTCTTTTTTCTTAGATTTGTCGACTTCCACCTTGGTTTCTTTATCCATATTCTTCTTCGCAGCCATTGCCTCCTCTGCATTCATGATTTTGGCCGCTTTTACCATCAACTCTGACATAGTTGTAGGTGGATCTTTGGCCAAAGTGTAATACAACTTGTTAGGCAACAACCCACTCATCAAGGCAGTGATTGCTGTCTTTTCTTCATAATCTATGACTTCAAGCTTCTCGTTATTGAAACGAGTTATGTAATCTCTAGTACTCTCACCAGATTTTTGTCTAACACTTAACAAATGTGCTACTCGTTTTACTGGCTTTGCTCCAAAACAGAAATTGCTAATGAACAACTCGGCCAACTAAAAGAAAGTTGAAATCTTACCCCGAGGAAGATTGTTGTACCATATCTGGGCAGATCCAGTAAGAGTTTCTGAGAATGCTCTACATCTCATCTCGTCGGGGACAACATAGATGTCGGCAGCAGCTTGATATTGCTCTATGTGAAGAACAGGATCTGTCTTTCCATCATATTTGGGGGTCACCACAGGTGCTTTAAATTTCGATGGTGTAGGAAAATCCACAATGGCCTGTACAAAGGGTGTCCCTTGAACAAAAGTTCGTTGTAGGGGGTTCCTAGCCTTAGCCATTTCTCCCAATCTATCCTCCAACCGCTGAATGGAACCTTTCCATGCATCATTTCCTTCCTTGTGTCTCTTAGTTCGAACAATTGATTGCTCCGACGTGGCCTCCTGAGATCTATCTTGACGAGCAACTGGTCGTGATTGTGTTGATCCTTCTCTTAGATCTGATGGTTGTCGAAAGCTCCTCGACATGGCTCTTGTTGGACTCCTATTCCTCCTAGGGCCTAATCGACTGAAAGGAGACACCCTGCTCAGTCTTTCCAAGGCACTGGTCCTCTCTGGAGAGAGAGTAACACGTTGCTCAGTATTTGTGGCCCGTATTGCTGAAGTTTGCCCAGGTTGATAGGAGAAATCATCAGATTCCTCATTACGATACGTCTCTGTACGCCTGGATCGTGAAGAAGGTAAATAGATTTGCCTCTGACCACTTCGCTGTCCCGAATGTGCAGGTACAATGTCGTGGAGGGTTTGTATGAGTTGTCGTATGGTTTCCTGCATGGTAGTCTGTCCCTGAGCCAGATTCGTCATAATTCCAACCAGATCTGGAGGTGCAGAAGGATTTGGAAGATTTTCAGCGTTTCCAGCGTTTCGATTGTTGGATTCTGGATTATCTGCCATTGATGATGAATGATTTTTGGTGAAAAACGATAACAACAGTCGTTTCCCACAGACGGCGCCAATCTGTTGATGTAAAAAATTAGATCACTCTAATTATTCAATCACAGATAAATAAATGAGACAAATAATAATAAAGTGGTTCGGCTATAAGGAAAAGCCTACGTCCACTGTTATGTTATTGCTGAGTGTTTTGGGAATTCTCGATTACAAGTTCTCTCAAGAAATTCTGGTCCCTTTGAATGAGGGTGATACAATGTATTTATAGCCTTGAGGCTTACATCTGAAAGGGTGATACATTAAATGATATACATATGAAAGGGTAATACATTTAATGCTCTTTAAGCGTATACGTGTGTATGATGAACATTCAATGAATAGTTGAACTGTTGATTATCTGGCAATTAATGTTGTGGCCGAGATGCAACTCGGACCGCCTTAGTTGCTCGTCGTTCAGGAGTTTCTCGGAGCGATGGAGTTCCTCGGAGTATACCCATTGCTCAGAGTGTCTGACTTGATTGGTGAGTAAAGTTCTTCGTTGTTAAAGTAAAATGTGCCACGTGTTTTTTTGCTATTCATCCACGTCAGCATATTAATTTTGGTATCAATAGGGACAAAAAACTACCACTTTAAATTTGGAGGGAATATAAGGGGATGGTTATATTAATAAGGAAAAAATTAGAAATTCAAAAAGAGACTAAATTAGGGGTATGCAACGGAACCGAAATGACCAATTTATCGAACCAAATCGAGTGCATTGGGTTGGGTTCGTTTTTTCTTGTGGCAAATCGGTTCCAGCTCCAAAAATTACAAACTATATTTTTTCGATACAATTCCCTGTTCCACCATCAACAAAAAACGAACTGAACCATAAACCGATCTGATTCGAAATCGGACCAAAAACCTAGGTGAAACTAAAATCGTTATAATCCTAACATTTTTTTAATGCTATATATATGAAAAATGTTGCTTTCTCTTTAATTTAAAAGTTTTAAATTAATTTTGACTTTTGGGATTTGATTAAATCTATAAAGTTTTCTTAGAGTGTCTTTTTTACGTTGTAGTTGAAGAAATATATTGTTTTAATTATTTATTTTAATAAAAAAAAATTAACCGAGAATAGATTCAAACCAACACAATAACTTTTGCTTCAGATTGGATCCATTATAGATACCATTGGTTTGGTTTCGGTTCCAAAAATGTGGAGTCGATAAACTCCAACTCCGGTTCCAGTTTCAGATTAGTAGTGGAAACAAATCAAACCCGAACTGTGTGCACCCCTAACTTAGTTAATAGTTCAATATATTAAATTAATATTTAATTAGAATTATCACTGCAAAATTAATTAAGCAAACCCTTTAAATTAATATTTAATTTAAAAAACAGTGTTTGTAATATTTTATATAAAAATATATGTTAAAAACTGTTTTATAAATATAGCAGGTTTAAATATTAAAAATATAATGTTTGAAATATTTTTTAAAATAAAAGACCTATTTTAAAAACGGTTTTGTTTTATAAAAAACTGTATTTTTTATATAAAAAATTGTGCTTTATAAAAAAATTGCTTTAGAAAAATGTTTTCTATATAAACATAGTCTTTTTTTATAAATAAAAAGCGGCAAAAAACTATGCAAGTTTTTTTTTCCAAAAATTGGTTTCGTCCAAAAAATGTTTTCTTCCAAAAACGGAAAAAATATTTTCTATACATCATTTAATGAATGTGGATCTGTGCCAGAGACACTAACCACGACATTTTTTTTTTCAAAAATAACTATACAAGTTTTCAAAACCTATTTTATAAAAAAACATTCTTAAATTGTTTTCTTTAAATATATATAAAAACTAGGAAAACAGTTGTTCTTAAGAAATAATTTTTTATAAAGAAAACAAATTTTTAACTGTTAAAACAGGTTGTTAAAAAAAGTTTTTTTAACGAAACAAACTATTTTTAAAATCAATCAATTGCCAAAAAGGCCCTCAACTATTTTTTAGTAAACGTTTAGGTCAGGCCTTTTTATTTTGTCCCCCAAAGTCCTTTAATCATCAATTTAATAAATATTCTCTTATTTTTAAAGCTCCGCACTAGCGATATTCCCCCGCCTCCCTGCCGGTGATCCTCATCGGACCTCCTTTTTTTTAGAGTTTTTTTACGTGTTGAGGGACTTTTTCGAACAAGATAAAAAGGATTGGACTAAATGTGTATTAAAAAAATGTTCGAGGGACTATTTTGTTTATTCCCCTTTCAAAATATATCTTTTATAACAAAAAATTAAAAAAACACTTTTTTTAATAGTTATTACATTTTTTTATAAAAACAGTTTGTTTTTTTATATAAAACGATTTTTTACATTTTAGATTCAGTTTTTTATAAATAAAAAAATTGTAAGAATGTTTTTTTATGAAATAGTTTTTAAATCCTTGTACGTTTTTTTTCCGAAAAAAAATTAATGTGGTTGGTGCCGCTGGCTCGGACCCACATCCATTGAATAATGTATTAAAAATATTTTTTGTCGTTTTTGGAAAAAAACTTGTGCTGTTTTTTTGCCCTTTTTTTTATGAAAAGACAGCTTTCATATAGAAAACATTTTTGTTTTAGAAAATGTTTTTTTTAAAAGACAATTTTTTAATCTAAAAAATACTGTTTTTTAATAAAACAAAACAATTTTCAATATAAATCTTTTATTAAAAAACGTTACAAACACTATATTGTGAAAGATGAGTGAGGAAGACAGAAATATAAGGTTTCCTTTTCTCATTGACTTTTTCAATCCTTTCTGTAAGGACACAAATTTCCAATTGAGTCCATGTATTGTGTTGGCTCAATTCCGGACAAAAACATTTATTCATAGGATAGTGTTTTATTGTCATACTCTCAAGCCTATGAAGTGTTTGTTGAAGACGTAGCGGCAAATAATTTAAAGCTTCATCCATATCCAATTTGCGTGCCATGTTTTCTACGTCATCAACTAAGGTTCCATGCTCCCAAGGTATGAATGTAATTATATTTATATAGGAACTTGGAAGAAAGTTTATTGGGTGTTAGGTTTAATAAAAACCATGTTTTACTTTCAGAATAATTTAAATAGAACTTTATATTAAAGTATATAAAAGTTTCTGGGCTAAAAACAAATTATAGAAAATTTCTGGAAGTCGTTCGAAATTTCGTTCGAACGAGATTTTTCGTTCGAACCAAGTTTTGTTCGAACGAGTTTGCCAACGAGCCTAAACTGGTCCGTCGTTCGATATGTCGTTCGAACGAGATTGTTCGTTCTAACGAGGTATCTAACGAGATTCTAACGAGTCCAAACTGGTCAGTCGTTAGAAGTCTCGTTCGAACGAGAGTTCGTTCGAACGAAATGTCGTTCGAACGAACTGCCGAGCGGGAACAGTTTTTGGCAGTTTTTTGGCGGTTTTTACCCACTTTCCCCACTTGTTTTTTAACCAACTTTTTCAGACTTTATGAGGGACTGGAATCACATTTTCGAAACTAACTTTTCCAACCTAGTTTATCTCCTAGAGAGAGTTTGAGAGCAAAAATTGTTTAGGAAAATGTTCAAGTTTTGAGTGTTGTCTTTCAAGAGTAAAATACTTTATCACTCTAGTTTTACACCCAATAGTTGTTTATCCAAGTTCTATATACATATCTTTATTTGGAGTTTTGGCACCGATTTTTCTCTACCGAATTGAAGAAGAGACGTTTCGGGTTTGCTTCTACATCCCATCACAAAGAAGAAGAAGTTTGTTGCGGTATTACTCACTTGGAGAAAGGCTCCAAGCTTGGGTGACGGTGACCATACAAAGTCCTATCGGTGGATTCCGAGATCGCGGTGGAGCTCCGTGGTTGTCCGCTAGGAAGAGGTTTCTACAAGAAGGAGCATCGGGGCTTGAGAGGGTTCGAGTCAAGTGTTGTAAGTCTCTTGTCTTGTAATTGTATAATTCCGTATCTAGTGGACTTGTGGCTAGGGCCGTCCGAGGTTTTTTCCCGTTTTGGGTTTTTCCTCGTACATCGCGGCGTAGTGTGACATTGTTTATTTTATCTTGCACAAAACTTAGAACGCATGCTTAGAATAATTTCAAGATAAAATTCGGTTTAACATTCACAATAATTTAAATTGGGACTTTAATTAAATTTTGGGTAAATTTGGTTTATTCAAGTCTTTTGCTAAACTTGGTTTCGCCTAACTTTGGATAATTGATAATTATGACTTAGGCAAATTCTAGGACTTGGAATTAATTAATCGGTTTAAGTGGACATATATTAATTGTTGAATTTCACTTCGCTTGGTGTAGTTTTAATTTGTTTTAAGAAATTAAAACTTGGTTGTTGTTGTTTATTGAACCATCTGTAACAACCCGAGGTCTTGGAGACGATAATTTATTTATTTCGGGAGAGATAAATAATATTTTATTGGAGAAATAATAAAAATTGGCAGTTGAGGCCAGAATTTGGAGTTGTTAGAAAGTGTCTCGAATGGAATTTCTGAGGGTACCATTGTTTCCGGAAGGGTCGAGAAAGTCGAAATGACTGTACTTGGGGTCTATTTGGGTTCCGAAATAAAATAGGACCGTTTGACTCGAATTAAGGTCACCGAGTCATTTAAAGTGTGTATTATCATTTAAAGATGTGTATTTTTGGATTTAGGCTTAAAAAGCCTACGGGAGATATTTCTCCCAAAAGAGAGAAAAGAGAAAAAGGAAAGGAAGAAGAGAGAAGAAGAAAGAAGAAGAAAAGGAAGGAGAAAAAGGGAGAAAGAGGATTTTCCGGCGGATTCAGACCCTACGAACACGAGGCAAGTGATTAAACTTGCTAAATAATTGTTGTGCACCATTTATTGCATGATTTGTGGATTGATTTTTGGGTTTTAGGTTTAGTTTATTTAAAACCTAACTTTTGAGAAAACCTTAGATTTGTAGTATATAAATGGATTTAAGGTTAGAAACTAGTTTATATGTGTTCTTGGATGAGTATTGATGTTATATATGTGATTGGGTTGAAGAGAAATGAAGAGAAAATGATTAAAATGAATTTTAGAATTTTGGAGAAGATGATGAATAGTGATTCAGCGTCACTTCCGAATCGATTCGGCCATGATACGAATCGATTCGGCTCTTGGTCAAAAAAATGAAAATTGTAGATCTTTTCGATACGGTCGCGTGAGCGCCGACTGGGTATTTTTCTGATTTTTTTTGGATTTTTAATGATTTTTCTACGAAAAGCTGTCCGAGATCGAAATCGTTAGTCAGAAATTAAGGTTAAAATTATTTGGAGATAAATATTAGTGGATTCCCAAATAGGGTGTTGCACATCTAAAGAACTCGAGGAGATGGGAAAAATTTGGGTTCGTAGAAATAAAATCCGAGTTATAATTTAAATGAAGGTTTGGGATTTTTGACTTTTAAGGAAAATAGCCAAATCTGTGGCTTCCGGTAGGCCGAATCGATTCGGCCCCTTAACCGAATCGATTCGGAAATATGCAGGTGCCCAGGTCTGAGTGACCGAATCGATTCGGACCCCATCCGAATCGATTCGTCCTGAGACAGAGTCCCAGGTCTGATGACCCGAATCGATTCGCCTTCCTGGCCGAATCGATTCGCTGGGCCGAACCGATTCGGAATAGGCCCGAATCGATTCGAAAACAGGGCTTTTGTGGGATTTTTTTTTTAAGGAGAATTTCATCCCGTTTGGTTCGAGGTTATCGAATGGGGATCTCTATAGGAGACATTTGAAGTATGTTTTCGAGACTTTTAGTGAGTTTCCCTTATAAGAAATTATTGGAGTCATATAGACTAAATTTGAGGAATACCGATTAGAAATTATAGCGTATACTAAGTGGGGTATATGTGTGAGTATTAACGATTAGTATATCATGAGAGAGTATACTAAACTATGATGTAATTTAACTGCGCCTAAGTGCGTATAATAAACATGAATGTGATGTTTCAGGTATACCTTATATAATGGTGTATCTTTATTATGTGGGATGTATGTAGACCTTATATATGGTGTATATACATGTTAAGCATACCCCCTCCTTGCTATCATTGGGAAGTTTCGTGCGTTGAGGGTGAGCATCCTGACAAATATGCAGGGTGTGGATATTCCCCAGGTCATAGTCGTCCTTTGTGGTCAGAAAATGACATATATATATATTTACTTATTTTGGGGGTGAGAGGTCGGGGTATGTGATGCTCTCACTTGCCGGTTAGGAACTATGACCGCTTCCCGGACGTCGTGTGCGTGAGTTGATCACGAGGTGGGTGTCGTTGAACCCCACCAGGTGGCCCCAGTTTGCTACGTTTATGGGCTGCTGGATGATGATAGCATGTGAGCCTGCGTCCTTCGAGTTATAGCTCGGTTGGATGGTTATTAGTTGCTTGTGTTTGTATTTGGGTGTCAAGGGCATAACCGACCTTAATGACCTATATTGCCAGGATTAGTGTATCGGGGGGGTTCCTTGTTTGGATTTCGCTTCGGCGAGACGTCCCACGCACGAACCGCAGTGTAATGTTGGAACTTGGGGATAAGTTTAGTCCTTAATGCTCATCATTATATTATATTATATATCTATCACCTATCCCGACGATCGACAGTGCCAGGAGTAGTGTAATGGGGGGGTTCCTTGTTTGGATTTCGCTTCGGCGAGACGTTCCACGCATGAAACGCCGTGTACTGTTGAGACTTGGGAATATTAATTAATTAAAATTGGATACTAATCATTTGGGTTACATGCATCTTGCATTGAGGGCATAATGAGCCCCGAGGATCGATACGGTCAGGAGTAGTGTAACGGGGGGGTTCCTTGTTTGGATTTCGCTTCGGCGAGACGTCCCACGCACGAAACGCAGTACCGTGTTGAAAATTGGGAGGAGTTTAGTCCTTAGTTCTTGATGCTAATAACTCATCTATTATTATTTATATATATGGTTTCTTGCCTTTTTGGGCATCACTAGAATAAATCTAGTACATGATATTGTTTATGTATTGTGATGATGGAGCATGATAGGATCATGTAACTTTATATGCTCAACAAAAGAATATTATAAAGATAAGCGTAATGTTTATATATAAGATAATAATTATAACTATTAGAAATGGATTATATGTAGAATCGGGTGATAGGTTAGATGGTTCCACTTAAATACTTTATTTGGGTTTAAGTTAGAATCCTCTTACCTAATTAGAATCGAACATCCTTTTTGGGAGACACGTGCATACGCTTAGTGCGCGCTTTAGATGAGAGGTGAGTTGAATTTCTATGGAGTGTTCGATTCCAGCTAAATCATGTAATAATGCATTTATAATTATTATGCATTTTAATACACTTGCTATAAACGTTTTTCACACTCGGGTTCTGACCCGTTTCTATTTCCCCTCCCCCATGCACATATATATTGTATTACTTCAGGTGTTCCCCCGCAAGGACGCCTTTATTATCCCTCCATTCAGGATTTGTGGAGCTGTGGCAGTAGCGGACTGTTGCGGCACTTGGTTTTAGTCGATTCCTATCTTTGTATATCTAGATTAGGATTCAGTTGTATTGAGTTAGTATTCAAGTGTTATAGAGTAACACTTTTATATGATTTAATTATCTGTTTATTGTATTGTCTGTTGCCCGACAGCATATTCGGGTATTTCATTGCTGGGATTTTTATTGTACAATGTATTGTACTCTTTCATTATTGGAGCATGCACTTTCCACATTATAGATTAGATGTGTATTGTTGGTTTTGTTGTTGTTGTCAAATAAAAGTTTTAAATTTTTTGGCGATTCGCACTTTATGATTTCGGGTAGTTAGCCTTATATTACTGTGTTTAGTTGTTGATGTTGAGACTGTACCATCTGAGATACCTGATTTATGTAGTATAGGGCTGGCCACCCGTTATTATTTGGAGCGGGTTGTCACAGATGGTATCAGAGCATCAGGTTCTAGTGTCTTTAGGATCTGTGTGCGTTACTACGATCTTCCGTAAGCGTTCTTGGTATAGAGCCTTAGTGCTAGGACGGTTACATTCATACGTCCATATTTTTCTGTGAATCGAAAATATTTGAAAGGCGTTCTGATCCAATTGTTCTTGTTTCAGATGCCACCAAAGGGAGGTCGTTCAGTCAAGGCAAGGAAAGGACAGCCCCAATTGCCTCCAAGGAACATGACTACGGATGATGTTGCCAGTATAGTGGCACAAGCAGTAACTGCTGCCATTTCTACGATGGCTCAGCAACCTGCCGCTCGAGCAGCCCTACCCCATTTAGGATTGTCCTTTTGGGAGAGAGTGAAGGAAGATTTTAATAAGGGGCATCCTCCCGAGTTTGCAGGGGGAGTTGATGCAATGGCTGCAAGTGCATGGAAAAATAGTATGCAAAGGCATCTTCGTATGGTTGAGTGCAGTGGGGTGCAGAAACAATTTTTTAGTCACCTTTAAGTTATCGGGTGCAGCTCTTCATTGGTGGGAGTCTGTCACCACATCTGAACAGAGAGATACTTTTCCTATCAAAGAATTTTGGGGACTTTTTGATCATAGGTATTTACTTTTCCCTACGCAGGATATGGGAATTTTTCAAGGAAATAGGACAGTGGCAGAATATGAAGAAGATTTTTCTCTATGGGCGAGATTAGTACCTAATGAGGTAAATACGGAAGAGAAACGTATATCGAAGTTTGTTCGAGGTTTAGAATGGAAAATCCAACAACATTTGTTAGAAAGCCCTAAGTTAATGACTTTCGACGAGGTTGTGAATGCGGCACTATTGAAGTGTCGAGAATATCGTTTTCGTTCTCAAGAGAGTAAGAACTTTGGAGATTCGAGTTCATCAAGTAAGTTTGGCAAAGAGAGCGCCAGTAATGCGAGTGGGCAGAAAGAGTTCATGGGCAAGTGTTTCTTTTGTAAAGAAACAGGTCATAAAAAGAGAGATTGTCCTCAAAGAGGTAAAGGACCGCGATTTGATGAAATTTTGGAAGTGCAACCCCTACAGCAGATTCGAGGTCGCTTTAGACCGGGGGACTATGTTTGGGAGCCTATTGATGAGGATGGGCAATCGGACTAGAGATGGATGTTGTAAGTAATTTTCCTTACTATAGGGATTATTACTATATGAAGTTTTGGAAATATCGTATGGGAAATACATGTGAATCGGGTAGTGCTTTAGCCCTTTTTGTTTATGTATGGTAGGTAATGACCCTAAAGGGGGAAATTTTGAGCAAGATATGCTCTTATTCTATTATCTTGGTTGTGGTGGTAAGTAGTAATGATAGAAGCTACTTCTTTTTATGTAGTCATGATAGACTATTGAAATTGTTGTATTCCAGATATGGAATTGCCTTATATATGGCAGTATATCGAGATGATGTAAGCTGTTGTTTATGTTTGAAGTGATTGTGGTTTGATGGGACGCAGGTAAAGTTTTAGCTCCTGATTATGATTATATTTGTGAGCTATATGTTATGCATATGATGAATAAAAAGACCTTGTGTTGGACATAAGGCATTTTATATTAGAATATATATATATATATAATCTTTTTCAAAATAAACTATTTTCAATATAAAACTTTTATCGGCCTTCGGGCCCTTTCAAACTAAATTTTCCACAAAAACGTTTTCAAACTCAAGTCCGGATCTAACAAACTCTCAATCCCCGACGTCGTCACACAGTAGTGTATTGGGAGGGTTCCTTGTTTGGATTTCGCTTTTGCGAGACGTCCCCCGCACGAAATTGGCGATCGTCAGGAATTGAGAGGAGTTATTTCTTTGGACCATTCAAATTTTCTCTACTAAAATTTTAGTCTTACTTATTGTTGGAAATGTGAAACTTTCGAGGCAAATAAGCCTCATTATGATGGTTGTGAGCATAAAGCTCAATTATAAAGGGTGTATGGGCGCCCTTGTTATGGAAATAAGTTTTGTTTACTTCATAATTAGCTTAATAAATAAAGTAAATTAAATCAATTCATCGTGGGAAGTTAGAAGTGTGGAGATAGGATTAGAAATAATGGGTAGATTAGGACTAGTTGAGCATTGGGAGAATTAGGCTTAGCTAAATTTCGAGGACGAAATTCTTGTAAGTGGGGGAGTTTGTAACAACCCGAGGTCTTGGAGACGATAATTTATTTATTTCGGGAGAGATAAATAATATTTTATTGGAGAAATAATAAAAATTGGCAGTTGAGGCCAGAATTTGGAGTTGTTAGAAAGTGTCTCGAATGGAATTTCTGAGGGTACCATTGTTTCCGGAAGGGTCGAGAAAGTCGAAATGACTGTACTTGGGGTCTATTTGGGTTCCGAAATAAAATAGGACCGTTTGACTCGAATTAAGGTCACCGAGTCATTTAAAGTGTGTATTATCATTTAAAGATGTGTATTTTCGGATTTAGGCTTAAAAAGCCTCCGGGAGATATTTCTCCCAAAAGAGAGAAAAGAGAAAAAGGAAAGGAAGAAGAGAGAAGAAGAAAGAAGAAGAAAAGGAAGGAGAAAAAGGGAGAAAGAGGATTTTCCGGCGGATTCAGACCCTACGAACACGAGGCAAGTGATTAAACTTGCTAAATAATTGTTGTGCACCATTTATTGCATGATTTGTGGATTGATTTTTGGGTTTTAGGTTTAGTTTATTTAAAACCTAACTTTTGAGAAAACCTTAGATTTGTAGTATATAAATGGATTTAAGGTTAGAAACTAGTTTATATGTGTTCTTGGATGAGTATTGATGTTATATATGTGATTGGGTTGAAGAGAAATGAAGAGAAAATGATTAAAATGAATTTTAGAATTTTGGAGAAGATGATGAATAGTGATTCAGCGTCACTTCCGAATCGATTCGGCCATGATACGAATCGATTCGGCTCTTGGTCAAAAAAATGAAAATTGTAGATCTTTTCGATACGGTCGCGTGAGCGCCGACTGGGTATTTTTCTGATTTTTTTTGGATTTTTAATGATTTTTCTACGAAAAGCTGTCCGAGATCGAAATCGTTAGTCAGAAATTAAGGTTAAAATTATTTGGAGATAAATATTAGTGGATTCCCAAATAGGGTGTTGCACATCTAAAGAACTCGAGGAGATGGGAAAAATTTGGGTTCGTAGAAATAAAATCCGAGTTATAATTTAAATGAAGGTTTGGGATTTTTGACTTTTAAGGAAAATAGCCAAATCTGTGGCTTCCGGTAGGCCGAATCGATTCGGCCCCTTAACCGAATCGATTCGGAAATATGCAGGTGCCCAGGTCTGAGTGACCGAATCGATTCGGACCCCATCCGAATCGATTCGTCCTGAGACAGAGTCCCAGGTCTGATGACCCGAATCGATTCGCCTTCCTGGCCGAATCGATTCGCTGGGCCGAACCGATTCGGAATAGGCCCGAATCGATTCGAAAACAGGGCTTTTGTGGGATTTTTTTTTTAAGGAGAATTTCATCCCGTTTGGTTCGAGGTTATCGAATGGGGATCTCTATAGGAGACATTTGAAGTATGTTTTCGAGACTTTTAGTGAGTTTCCCTTATAAGAAATTATTGGAGTCATATAGACTAAATTTGAGGAATACCGATTAGAAATTATAGCGTATACTAAGTGGGGTATATGTGTGAGTATTAACGATTAGTATATCATGAGAGAGTATACTAAACTATGATGTAATTTAACTGCGCCTAAGTGCGTATAATAAACATGAATGTGATGTTTCAGGTATACCTTATATAATGGTGTATCTTTATTATGTGGGATGTATGTAGACCTTATATATGGTGTATATACATGTTAAGCATACCCCCTCCTTGCTATCATTGGGAAGTTTCGTGCGTTGAGGGTGAGCATCCTGACAAATATGCAGGGTGTGGATATTCCCCAGGTCATAGTCGTCCTTTGTGGTCAGAAAATGACATATATATATATTTACTTATTTTGGGGGTGAGAGGTCGGGGTATGTGATGCTCTCACTTGCCGGTTAGGAACTATGACCGCTTCCCGGACGTCGTGTGCGTGAGTTGATCACGAGGTGGGTGTCGTTGAACCCCACCAGGTGGCCCCAGTTTGCTACGTTTATGGGCTGCTGGATGATGATAGCATGTGAGCCTGCGTCCTTCGAGTTATAGCTCGGTTGGATGGTTATTAGTTGCTTGTGTTTGTATTTGGGTGTCAAGGGCATAACCGACCTTAATGACCTATATTGCCAGGATTAGTGTATCGGGGGGGTTCCTTGTTTGGATTTCGCTTCGGCGAGACGTCCCACGCACGAACCGCAGTGTAATGTTGGAACTTGGGGATAAGTTTAGTCCTTAATGCTCATCATTATATTATATTATATATCTATCACCTATCCCGACGATCGACAGTGCCAGGAGTAGTGTAATGGGGGGGTTCCTTGTTTGGATTTCGCTTCGGCGAGACGTTCCACGCATGAAACGCCGTGTACTGTTGAGACTTGGGAATATTAATTAATTAAAATTGGATACTAATCATTTGGGTTACATGCATCTTGCATTGAGGGCATAATGAGCCCCGAGGATCGATACGGTCAGGAGTAGTGTAACGGGGGGGTTCCTTGTTTGGATTTCGCTTCGGCGAGACGTCCCACGCACGAAACGCAGTACCGTGTTGAAAATTGGGAGGAGTTTAGTCCTTAGTTCTTGATGCTAATAACTCATCTATTATTATTTATATATATGGTTTCTTGCCTTTTTGGGCATCACTAGAATAAATCTAGTACATGATATTGTTTATGTATTGTGATGATGGAGCATGATAGGATCATGTAACTTTATATGCTCAACAAAAGAATATTATAAAGATAAGCGTAATGTTTATATATAAGATAATAATTATAACTATTAGAAATGGATTATATGTAGAATCGGGTGATAGGTTAGATGGTTCCACTTAAATACTTTATTTGGGTTTAAGTTAGAATCCTCTTACCTAATTAGAATCGAACATCCTTTTTGGGAGACACGTGCATACGCTTAGTGCGCGCTTTAGATGAGAGGTGAGTTGAATTTCTATGGAGTGTTCGATTCCAGCTAAATCATGTAATAATGCATTTATAATTATTATGCATTTTAATACACTTGCTATAAACGTTTTTCACACTCGGGTTCTGACCCGTTTCTATTTCCCCTCCCCCATGCACATATATATTGTATTACTTCAGGTGTTCCCCCGCAAGGACGCCTTTATTATCCCTCCATTCAGGATTTGTGGAGCTGTGGCAGTAGCGGACTGTTGCGGCACTTGGTTTTAGTCGATTCCTATCTTTGTATATCTAGATTAGGATTCAGTTGTATTGAGTTAGTATTCAAGTGTTATAGAGTAACACTTTTATATGATTTAATTATCTGTTTATTGTATTGTCTGTTGCCCGACAGCATATTCGGGTATTTCATTGCTGGGATTTTTATTGTACAATGTATTGTACTCTTTCATTATTGGAGCATGCACTTTCCACATTATAGATTAGATGTGTATTGTTGGTTTTGTTGTTGTTGTCAAATAAAAGTTTTAAATTTTTTGGCGATTCGCACTTTATGATTTCGGGTAGTTAGCCTTATATTACTGTGTTTAGTTGTTGATGTTGAGACTGTACCATCTGAGATACCTGATTTATGTAGTATAGGGCTGGCCACCCGTTATTATTTGGAGCGGGTTGTCACACCATCATCTTGTTACGCTTCCGCATCTCCAAAAGGAAATTAATTTGTTTTTAAATTGAGTATAGTTTTTATACAAAAGGGGGAAAACGATCTTTTCACTTTCCCATTTCATTTGGTCCCCACATGCCTTCTTTCTTCCTTTCTTAATAGACCTGTTAAACTCATCCGTTAAACCCACCCATCTAAGATCCCTTCTGTGTGTGTGTGTGTGTGTGTGTGTATATATATATATATATATATATATTGAAATTTGATCGACCTACCCCACCAAGCGAAATACGGGACATGGACTACCCAAACTACCCTAGTATATATTAAAATTAATACGTTAAACTCTTTCAATTTTGGAAGAGTGTTCACGAGGCCAAGGGTATCGAGTTGTGATTTAGTACGGTCTATCATTCGCAGAGTAATGAGCAGAACAAGCGGATTAATCAAGTATTGGAGGATAAATTATACATGTACCCTTGAATCTTGGGGGAGGATGGGAGTAATACCTTCCACTTGTGGAGTTTGTGTACGATAACTCCTATAAGTTTACTTTTGAGAATGGTGCAAGTTGAGGTATGACACAGTAAGCCTTGTTGTTCTCCTGCTTGTTAGTTAAAGGTGGGGGACCAGGTACTATTGCAAAGATCAGAGATGAGTTGATACTTACAGTACATATTGTGAATAGAATATATACTGCGCAAATAACCTACGTGTGTGTGATCGTCGCGAGACGAGATCGTATGTATCTAAAGAATGAGTAATCTTCTAAGGTGCAAATAGTAGAAGACTAGATAGTGAATATTAAAAATAAGTTTAAGTAGTGAAACTTAAATGGCAACGCTTGGGTAAGAACCTATGTGACAGGTAACCTGGGGTTTAAAAACAACATAAGTGAGATATTCAATATTAAGGGTATTCGGTAGTATACTGTATGGGTAGTACGGAGTAGTTTACTTCGGAGCGCAAGAATGCGATGCACAACATATATCCATCTTTGTTTGTACCTGGTGTACTTTTTTCGAATTTCGGGACGAAATTTTATTATAAGGGAGGAAGTATATAACCCCCCGTATTTTTAATGACTTTTAAAATGGGACTAATTAGAATTAATTGTGGGATAATTGAAAATTAATTCGAATTTAAATATTACTCAAGAATAAAGTAATATGTGATTTATGTAGAATATTACTTAGTGATTAAAAGTAATATAAATTGTTAAATGAAAATTTAATTATCCCTTTATTTGATGTTTAATTAGTTTAATTATAATTACGTACATTTTATTTTAATATAATAGATTGATTTTGATGATTCCAAACAAAATCTTATTAAGTGATTACATAAATATTTTTTATTTAGAATGTATAATTTTTGTTTTTATTTAATTGTATACATATATCGTTTATTCTCATATGTTATTAGTTATATATATCTATATAATATTAGTTATATATATTTAGTAAGCTACGTAGTTACATATTTATAAATTATAACTATATACACATTTCATATAAATACTCTTTTAGTTGTATATACATATAAATATATAGTCACACACTAATTTTATTTGACTTTGTTATAAATATTTTTTTTGGTCAGTTATATATAATTTCCTGTACATCACTTGTAATTTTCTTATTCTATAATATAACATAATAACTATTTTTTTATATATTTATTAGTTATGTTCTTTTGGTAATCCTTATTTATCTTTTATATACTTGATTACTATATAGATGTGTTGTATATTATAATTTAGTATTATAATTTTTTTATGCTTTCATATATGTTATTTATAAATACTAGTTTCATTTTTTTTTACCTTTATATATATATATATATATATATATATATAATATAAGTCTTATATATATGAATCTATATATAGTATATAATCTGTAGAAGAAAATTTCGTGAGTAAAAATGTTGTTATGCGAAGCTGGCAACCTTATTCATCATTCTTCATAGCTCTTACATATGCTAAAAGTGTCACTAAATTACTCCTTTTATTCCTAACAGTGTACTACATATAATATATATATATATCTAAAGATGTTATCAAAGTGTTTTTTAAAGCTCATGCCATAATTGTAAAATTTTCTACATATATATATATATATATATATTTATATCTATATATCTATCTCTCTCTATATATATATACTAGTTTATGCCCGTGCCTGAAGGCACACCGAAAATTTTCAAAGTATGTACTCGCAAGACGGCAAAAATTTCGTTCCCCGACAATATAAAGTGTAATTTAAAAAAAGCGGCCATAATCTCCTTTGTTTATAAGATTATCCACCCTATATAAGAAATAAAAAATACTCCAACAACAACAATCCCAATAGTCCATATGCAAATGTCACTTACCATTAACAAATTAACAAATTAATGGGGGTACATAGTTCCATATGAGATTTTTTAGGACAACAATTCACATGTTCCGGATTTATGTTCTATTCCAATCAATTTAAATATAACACTATAATCACAATAAACTATAAAAGAAGAAGAAACTGCGTCAACCAATTCGAAGGGGTAAATGTAATATGCCAAGACACGACAATCACAATGGTTGCTTCCAAGAAGATGAGTTTCAATCTCATCAGATCAGCTCTTGGAGTTGTATACGGCCTTGTCTGATGATGAGCTCTCTCATTGAATGCGTTTCAGCTCATCATATGCCCAAAAGTGGATTGCCCACCCCGCAACTCTTCCTACATCAATCCTGTGATCATATAAACAAACATTATTAATCTCATCTAAATCACCTCAGAATCTTTTAATGAAGTGAAACAATTCAACATGTATTATCACAAAACCAACAAAAAGGCAAAAATGGGACAGAGGAACAACACATGTAGCTGAACTATGTGTTGTACTTGTATTTAACTCTTTTATTGAAGAGAGAAAATAAAGTCAATTTATCATATTTAAAAGATACATAAGAAATTGTTAAAACAAAGCTACGATCAAAACACCAAACATGCCATTTTAATGTAAAAAGTAATCAATTAAAATATATATGATTAATCTTTTGAGTCTTAAGAAAAAAATATATCTTTTAGACTTCATAAAGACACTAAATGATAGATATGTATCAACATAATAGTAACATACCTGATCAAAGTTACACTTAGCATTTTTGGATCATGGAAATTTCAATCTCCCACTTGGTCTAAGAAATCGCCTTATAAGGAGTCATGCCCTGTAGATGTCGCTAGTTGAGTTCCAACCAATCCTCCATAGAGAGGGTGAATTGCAATGACAGATTGCAGGTTGAGAGAAACATAATTAGTATCAGATGATGAATTGCAATAACAGTTTGTACATTTTTAATCTAGTAAAAATGGTCAGATACTTTTATTACTATCTACACCAGAATATCTAAAAACAAAGGAGAAGAAACACATGAGATGATTTTAAGAGCCGATATTTTGATATTAATAGGTTAGGAGAGGCTACTGAAACTGTCACTGCAATTATTAACAAACTTATTGATCTAAATTAATACCAGATTAAAAATGCAAGAAGGTAAAATTTGCCATATAGGTCGATTGGTATTAATGTTATAGTCTTGTTGATATTTTATCATGCTAGGGATGACATTTTATATCCCATAGCCCAACAATTAAACATAGTTAGCGATTTGATGAAAGAACTCGTTTGCATTTTGATAAATAACTCAAACCTATAAGAACTCATTTGCGTCAGACACAGGTTTCTTTAGTTTCCACCATTTCTACTACTAAGCAATGAAGTTAGTACCTACAAAAACACACTCTGAAAAAAATAAGAAAACACACACACCTCACCACATAAGGAGGGATGATGTACCCATGTCGTGTAGCAATTGGATGCATACGTCGTCATAAATGGTGTCCACAACACCTCATATATATATATATATATATATATATATATATATATATATATATATATATATATATATATATATATATATATGTTTTATCATCAAGATATAGCATAAATCATCAATGTTAACACATTCAATAGTTGAGGTAATTCACTCACAACCCATAATATATATAAAGTAGTTCCTATATGGTGACAACTAAACCATGCATATTTTCCATGGAACCATGGTCCATACTAAGGACAAAACTAAAGCAGGACTGAGGGGGCCATGGTACTCAAATGGGTACATAAATTGTGGAGTTTTTTTTCTTTTTTCTTTTTTTTTGGAATAGATGGAGGCATGCCTTACTCCTTTTCTTTCCCTTAGAATCTACCGAATATTTTTATCTTTTCCATTCAATAAATCCAATAGATATTGACTGTTAGGTGGCCCTTGTGATTAGATCTCTACTCTCTAATGTGTGATTACAATATGATATTTGTTTTTTCCCATTGGTAGTTGGATGTTCAAGATATTTATTAGATCCCATTTGTTTATGAGTAATATGAAGAATTAATTTTTGAACCCTTTTTTTACTCTGTAACGTGTCAAATACATATTGGGTGGTATTTATAATTCATATGTGGTCTATTACGAAACCAGCACATCATTAACCCAAAATAAGGTCCCAAAAATAGAACACCCTGTTATTATTGTTTGTTTATTTACTTCCAGATATTTTAATTTGGATTCAATTAAGCTCAATCTCTCTCCCCAAACTTATCACCCACATGGAATGATTTCTCTTTCCTTTTGTAGTTAATCTAAACTACTAATTTCAAATTTAACCTATTGGCAGAATAACATTTTATCCTAATTCTTTATTTTAGTTTTGAATTAGATTTTTAACCCTTTAATCTACAATTATAATTGAAGATTTAATAGATGATTGTAAATTTAATTTTTGATCTGCATTGCTTATTATCATACACTTATAGTCTTATAACCTTAAATTAATTTTGATTACAGCTATTTAAAATTTTAAAAAACGCGAGTTCAGAGTTGATGATTGAGAGAAGAAGGGTACTCATTATCCATATAAACAAAAGATATTTAATAGTTATAAAAAAACCTAATTTCTCCAAATTTTTGGTATCTTTGTGAAATATATTATTATCTTATTTTTGTCTTAGTAAAAGTTTTTTTTATATTGTGCAAGAAGTTTTACCTTTTGTTTTAGAAACATATTTTCTATTGTTAGCGAAAATTTTCTTTGAATAAATTTTTGGCCCCCCTTAAAGTAAAATCCTGGCTTCGTCCCTGGGGCATACGAAGATGGAGCTATGTGTCGTGTATATTTAATGGGTAATACCCAAACCCGGCATGCCATAATTACTTTTAATTGACAATGCCCAACCCATCGAACTAAGTTCAATTTAATGGATAATGCTCAAACTCGGTGTGCCATAATATCTTTTAATAACAATAATTATATTCCGTATTTCACGCCCGAACCAGTGTATCAATTCCCAATAACATAGCATAAGCTACTAACATTAATTCATTCTAACAATCTATAGCATTAACTCCTACTGCTAAGTCATTCACAACAATTGAGGAAGGATACTCACATCGAGTCCAAGCTATTAATACCATTACGGATTCGGTGGAAAAGCCGAGAGATGGAAACTCAGTCACCTATCAATTCACCCAATATTAACATATTGTTTCAAACATAATTCAATAGTAGAATTACATGAAATCCTACTTCCGTAATTGTATAAAATACACTTTATGCCAACATGTCAATTTCATAACCAAAATGACCTCAAAGGTATAAGTAATTGCAAAGCGTATTAAAATAGGTTCAAGGTATATAATATCACCGTATAACACTCTCAAGTTAAAAACACAACTCGAAAATGCTAGACACGACAATCATAGCACAAAATTTCACTTGGGCATTTTATCAAACACTTGGTGTGCACCACATTTGACTAATTCCACCTTTTATGATTCAAGATGTAAAACGACTTGGGAGATCCTTCCAACATGTTAAATCAAGGGTCTGTTTGATACGCTGGCATATATGATAGTTTTGTCCACCATTTTGCGTGTTTGATAGGCCTTATTTTTCATAGAAAATTTTGCCTGATACTCATGTCCACATACATGTTTTGTCATCATTTTGACAAATTTGTTCGCAAAATTTGTTTAAATGTATAGGTAAGCAAAGTTTCCCCACAAATTTACCATCCTTTTGAAATTGTTTTTTTTAAACTTATTTTTCTTTGTTAAAACTTTTCTATTTTGATAAAAATTATTTTTCAAATGTTTTTTTTTTCATTAAAACTCGTTTTTGGGCGCTAATATTTATTTTTTTGCTAAAAACGTTTTTGTTACAAAATTGTTTCATTTTTGCCAAAACTGTTTTTTATTGTTAAAAAAAAATTCCTAATTTTTTTTTGTCAAAACTATTTTTTTTATTTAAAACTGTTTTTTAAAACTATTTTCTAAAAAAAAATTGTTACAAAATATTTTTCTTGAAAAAATGTTTTCCTCGTTATATATTATTTTTATTGTTAAAAACTATTTTTTTAAGAACAGTTTTTTCCCGTTACAACTTGTTTTTTTTATTAAAATTATTTTTTAGAAACTATTTTTTTAATAATTATTTTATGTTAAGAATTGTTTTTTTTTTAAAATCATTTTTTATATATCAGTTTGTATACAATTGCCATTTTTGCAATTAATTCTATCAAACATCTCACTTTTTCCACCTGAAAAATTAATGTTTTCAAATAACCCTATCTAAAAAATATAGGATTTGCCATGAAAATTTTTGTCATGCCATGAAAAATTTGCCAACTTTTGAACCAAACGGACCCCAACATTTTTAACATTGCACTCAAGAATCAAATCAAGTTTAGCATGTTCATAAATTAATAAAGGCCCTAAAACTCCATTAATGCATTTCTAGTTCAAAAACATGTACTACTTCAATGAAATTCATGGATCCAAAGACAAAAACATGCTATCATGTGCTAGAAGACTAAATACCTAGCATTTAGACATATTGAAATATTCAACATCACTTTAGAAATAATCCAAACCATACATAACCTAATCCTCAATGAGATGAACAACATTAATGGAGAAAATAACCAAAACTTACCTGAGAATGAAGATCAAGGCTAAAGAATTAAGCTAGGCTTTAAGAATGAAGAACAAGGGTTTACCCCACTTGAACACCGTGATCTGGAAAAAAAAAACTTTGCATGCCTTTGGAAAGAAATTAATTTCCATTATCTAAATACACAGCTTGTATGGTTGGAGAAATAGTTACGCCACTACTTAAGTTGACATAATTTATACGAGAGTCAAATTGGGTCATAACCATGGTAAAGAAAGTTCGCAAAATATTTAGTGTCTAAAATTTAAGATGCGTGAAATAAACCCAAGTACATTAACTAAAATCATTCACAATAGTAAAAAAATACCTAGGACCATTCAATGACGGTTGGGTAAAAGGACCCATATGTCATAGTGAATTGAAGCAAAAGGTCTCTTTGTAGAGATAAAACTAGAATAAAAAGGCATTTTTTATGCTTGGCTTGTGGACCTATATCACAAGCTTTATTTAAAAACAAGAAATAAAAGAAACATCCTTAACTAGATTTTGTAGAGTTCGATAAGAGAGGTTTCCAAGCAACCAATGCCAAAGATCAAAAGAAGGTGGTTTAAGCACTACCATTACTTAAGCTGCTTGGTAATAGTAAGTGTAACACCCCGCCTAAAATAATAACGGGTGGCCAGCCCTATACTATATTAAATCAGGAATTCCAGATGGTCCAGTCTCAACATCAACTAACGGTACTATATAATATAGGACTAACTACCCGAAATCACATAAGCGAGATGATATAAAAATTTAAAATATGCAACATACAAAACCCAACACTATGAAACTACTAAAGAATAAGAGAGAGAGAGATGCAAGAAGCAATAAGAAATGAAAGGAATCACTAAACATGAATATGCCATAAATAAATAAACCCGAATAAGCTGTCGGGTCACAGCAAATACAATAACTGAATGGAATAAATATAAACATATATATAAATATCCCTTGGGTACAAACCCGATATACAACATGAAACCTACCTAGAATTTTAAAGAAGTAGGAAGCGGCTACATGAAACATCCCGCAACAGTCCGCACCTGTCACGGCTCCCAAGACGCATGATAGAAGGTCATCCGGCATCCATGCGGTAGGATACCTGTGGAAATATATATGTATATACAAGAAGGAGGGAGAAGTAAACGGGTCAGAGCCCCGAATGTGTAAAATATTTAGCAAGTGTATTAACCGTGCATAATAAATACCGGTGTACTTAATATCATAAATAAGTGAGACCGCACTCTCGTGGAACCCCAACTCACCTCTCATCTAAAGGCGCGAACCTATTCGCGTCCTCAATTTTAGTTAAATTACCCCCATTAATTCTAGAATAACCTAACTTATCAGGCCTAGCCTATAACCACGAGTGCTACCTTCCCGTCATAATCTAAGGATCCACCCATTTCTAATCCTATTAGATTATGACTACAACAGTTATGCCATAAAAGGCTTAATGAATTCCGATTAATAGTCTCATGAATTATAATTATCATAATTCCTAAAACATTACCCCTATACATATACATAAATATATATATACATAAATAGGCTAAAAACGTAAGAATTTATATACTTAATAACCTGCACATGGAATATTGGCAAGACTTCTCTCTAATCCCAACATTGTACTACGTTTCGTGCGTGGGGAGTCTCGCAAAGCGAAATCCAAACAAGGAACCGCCCCGTTACACTACTCCTGACAAGGTCAAGACCAGAGATCCGAGATGCCACAAATAGAATTACTTCTCTCAACTCTCGACATGGCACTGTGTTTCGTGCGTGAGGCGTCTCGCAAAGCGAAATCCAAACAAGGAACCCCCTCGTTACACTACTCCTGGGCAATGTCGATCCTAGAGATCCATAATCCTTAACATACTATATAATACTACCTTTACTACTAACTATAACTACTAAAGAAAGAAAGAAAGAAAAGAAAAGAAAGAAAACAATTAAGATAAAATAAAAGAACCTCCAATAATATCCTTGGGATGATGTAACCGAAATAATACCTTATGTGAGATACATCAACCCCCATCAGTCTAGTACACCATTATCATCTAAGATGTACTTCATAAAAGTCCATATCCTTTCATCTATAGGATATATATATAATTATATATATATATATATATATATATATATATATATATATATATATATATATATATATATATATATAGGTATTTATTTCTAACCATATATATATATATCATCATCAATCCAATAGCCAAGTGTACATACTACATATGATGTACAAGGCCATGCACATAATATACCCGGCTATATATATCGCCGATAAATTGCATCAATGCTATCATCTTCCCAGTGCCCCGCTCACGTAGCAATACTGGGGCCACCCTGGTGGGACTAAACGACACCCATCTTGTGGTAAACTCACGCACACGACGACCCGGGAAGCGGTCATAGCTCCAAACCGGCAATGAGACGAAACATACCCACCACGTCTCATCCCAAAAATATATATCTATATGTATAATAATCACAAGGGACGACTATGACCTGGGGAATATCCACACCCTGCATTATAAGCCAGGATGCTCACCCTCTACGCGCGCAACTTCCCAATGATAGCATGAGCGGGGTATGCTTAACCAAATAAGTATATATATCATTCACATGCATAATATATATAATCCATATGATCCAATCATATGATCAAATAATAAACCATCATATACGGTTTAAATATCCATACCATGTATGTCCACAACATAAAGATATCCATATATCTATATACATACAGATATATATATATATATATCAACACGTATTCACATATCCTTTTCTATATATCTAAACTAATTCTCGTTCATATGTATAAGATATATATATATATACCTGGCTATAAGTATACATAATCCTCAATATACAAGTCGTCACTACCATTTCCATTAAATTTACCTTGATATGTGAATATAATTCCATACTTGAAACCTTTTCAATCATCTTCCTATGATGAGTAGTCCCCCAAAACCATATGTTTATGTCTATACATATACATTCAACATTAGGGTTATCACCCAAGAATTTGTGTAGGAATCCATCACTACACCTTTCACCTATAAATGTGAAAGTACATAATTATCTTTAGTACTATCTAACCATAGGCGTAAACATGACTTAATAGTCAAAAAACCTCAATTTATTCCAACCTCATTTCAAGTATTGGAAATCTCAATGGCCATATCCCCATAATTGCGTATAAACTATCCTAACTAGAATTTACGCTACCGCTTATCCTAGTCGATAGTACACCACCAAGTTATTTCCCATTTTTACTTATGGTTCAATTGTATTTTATGAATCCTTACCCCTATCGGGTTATCATTGATTCCTTAGTCTAAATATTTCTAAGGATAGGAGACCTCTCACTCTCTAAGAGTTCTCAACCTCAAACATATATATATATAGGTATTTATATACCTTTATCTATAATTGGGAAATTCCAACCTCAAAGAGTTTTCCCCCAATATCCATATGTAACTCCAAGAATATATCTTTTACATCCTAAGAGAAAGCCCCCAAATCAATAAACCCAACCAAAAAGGGTTTGAAATCACTATGGAGAAAAATTTCAAAATGCCCTGTTTCCGAATCGATTCGCCCCTATTCCGAATCGATTCGGTCTAGCGAATCGATTCGGCCTCCAAGGCGAATCGATTCGGACCCAAAGACCTGGGCTTCTGCAATAGGCCGAATCGATTCGGCTTGGGGTCCGAATCGATTCGGTCAATGCAGACCTGCTAGTTTTACCAAACCGAATCGATTCGCTTGAGGGGGCGAATCGATTCGGACCTGCAATTTTTTGAAGGTTTCATCTGTTTCTTCAAAACCTACGAATTCTAAACCCTAAATTTCTCATTCCAACCCCCAAACCTTCATCAAATCATGATTTTAAACCCATTAACCAACCCAAAGTTGATCCCAACCATTTCTATGTCATTAAATCCATATTTAATCATTGATTTCAAGATTAAACCTAAAATCCAGGTTTTGACATTAATACCCAAAAACCATTTCTTTACCCCACAATTTATGAAATGAAATACACAAATAGCTATTTAGCAAGATTAAACACTTGCCTCAGATTTGTAGAGGTTGGATCGTCCTCGATGTCGCGGTAGGGCCGAAAATCCCAAGCTTTCTTCCTCTCTCTCTTCCTTTCCTTCTTCTTTCTCTTCTTTCTCCCTCTAGGGCTTTTTCTCTCTTTCTCTAAATGAGAAAGGTTTGATCCGTAAGCCTTAAATCCTTTAAAACAACAAACCTAGTTTTAAATGTTAATACACACTTTAAATGACTCGTTGACTGCAATTCAAGTCAAAACAACTTAAAAATATTCCGGAGCCGAAATAAGACCCAATGACAGTCATTTTGACTATCTCGACCCTTCCGGGATCAATGGTACCCTAAAAAATATCATCCGGAATACTTTAAAACATCCTCTATTTTTGGACTTAAATTCCCAAATTTTAAAATTCTCCAATTTAATTAAATTTAATTTTCCCAAAATTAAATCTCTCAGTCTCCAAAGTCGTGGGGTGTTACAGTAAGGCTCTTCCTGCACATTATCCTGCCCAATCCCCCTCCTCATTGACAGGTCCTGGAAGATACATTGGTGATAAAGGAAAGTTACAATGCAATTAGTTGTTCGAGTAAGTTGACTCACAAATAGTAAGTAAAGTTTCAATGAGGAAATAAAGAAAACGCCTTTAAGAGTAATAGTTGGAGATTTATTTACCGTCCCAATATGAGTGATTGAAGCATTTGAACCATCTGGAAGCTGGATAAATTGGTCACTATAACTTTAGGTCCTCGACCCGCAAAATAGGTCGTCACAATCTTAGGTCCTCGAAATTTACCTCGGCCCTTAATATTAGTCACTATAACTTTAGGTCATCAGAATTGACCTAGACCCTCATAACTATGCATCACAACTTTAGGTCCTCAAAATTGATCTCGACCCACATAATAGGTCAACATAACATTAGATCCTCAGAATTGAGCTTTGCCCTAAAAAATGGTCTTCACAACTTTAGGTCCTCAGAATTGACCTTAGCCCTTGAATTGGTCGTCACAACTTTAGGTCCTCATAATTGATCTCGCCCCGCAGAATAGGTCGTCATAACTTTAGGTCATCAGAATTGACCTTGACCCTCAGATTTGGTAGTCATAACTTTTCGTCCTCATAATTTACCTCGACCCATTAAATAGGTCATCACAACTCTAGATCCTCGAAATTGACATCAGCCCTCAGAATAGGTCCCTGTAATTTTAGGTCCTCATAATTGACCTCAACCCTTAGAATTGGTCGTCAAAACTTTAGGTCCTCAGAATTGACATCGTCCCTCCTAATTGGTTGCACAATTTTAGGTCCTCGGAATTAATCTCGCCCTTAGAATTCCTCGTCACAACTTAAGGTCCTTAGAACTGACCTTGACCCTCATAATTGGTCGTCACAACTTTAAATCCTCAAAATTGACCTCGACCCTCAGAATCGATCACCCTCATCTCTAGGTCCACAAAATCGACCTAAAATCCTCTTTCCCAACTTCAATATGGTGTCTATTACTCGAAGATCTTCGCTTGTTCCAAGCTCACCCGTCTAGGGGATCTATAGACACCACATCCTAGCACCCCCTAAGCACCTCCTTAGTTCCCTAGAACACACTCGTTCACCATAAACCCTAGGTAGTACTTCGAGTACTGATCTGCAGGCCACTCGGTGCTCTTGAGCCCCATTTGACTCTGGTTAAATTTCTCCCCTACATGAAAGCTCATTGAATCTTTGAAGGGCTCTGAATCCACTTTCCAATGGTTCATCCCGTGTACGAATCAACCTTATAATTGGCTTTCCCTCAAAAACTGATCTAAAGGCCACTAGGCTCTCCGACCCCATTTGACTCTCGTAAATTATCCAGCTTGAACAAAGCTCATTGAATATTTTAAGGGATCTAAATACCCTTTCCAATGGTCTACCTCGTATGCAAATCAGCACTTCGATTCGAATGATCGACCCATTTTACTCTAAAGGGTCACCTGCCACTTTCGGACCCCGTTTAACCTTCGTTAACTCTCCGAACCAAATGAAGCTCATTGAAACATAAAAGGTACCTGAATACCCTTTCCAATGGTCCATCCTGTGCATAAATCACCTTATGGTTCGAACGAATGATTTGTTTCCCTCTAAGGATTTCATGTCCAAAAGACCAATGGGTGCCTCCGGCCCCATTTGACCACTAGTCAACTCCTGAACACGGGAGTGGCTCAATGGATTCTTAAAAGGCTCAGAAGACCCTTTCTAATGGTCCATCCCGTGCACGATTATGACTTACAGAGTTTTTCCAGAAAATTTGCCAAAAGACTGCTGAATGGCACTCTCAGGACCTTGCCTGTTGGCAGTGTGTCTAAGGTGCTATGCCGATAGACAAGTCTAGGACCATTCCAATCGGCACCCCCTTAACCTTATAAATAGGGGATTGATCTCACTTCAAATAGGATTTGTAAAAATATTCCCTCCAGTGATCTAAGTTGTTTCTCTCGAAGTTAGAGTTGCTCCCATCCTAAAAACCCCTTCCTACATTCCACTTCCATCCTATCGCAAGATCAACATCTCAACCCTCAAATCAATCTCAAGTGCCCATAAAGGAGGTCCAATCTTTCATTCTCTCTCTCTCTCTAATTTATTATATTTTTGCATTAGTTAATTTATTCTTACTTTAGAATTTTACTTCATCAGATCACACATATTAGTATCCAACTGTTTTATTAGTAGTATTGCACATATTATATTTTTCTTATACCCCCCCCCCCAGGAAAAAAAGTTTTACTTTTAAATTCCAAATGGTTAAGTATTGTTAAAACTTAAAAACAAGCAAAAATGCTCCCGCTTCTCTCTAAAAAACCTTCAACCAAACACAACCCTAAAACGACCACCGCCTTACCCTACCAATCTACCTCCGGCCACCTTAACCTATAGGCTACCATGAACAAACTACCTCCGGCCATTCGTGGTGGGTGGGCTCGTAACCCTACCCCTTCCCAAACGTCCTCGCACACGGATGGGAACTCCCAGAGGCGTTCCTCCCCTATGGAAGTTGCTAGTTTTGTTCCATTTGATGCAGTGAGATTTCCCTCCAATCAAGACAGCGGCCTGGGAATGGAGTCTGGTCCGATTGAAATTCAAGATTCAATTGACAAGGATGAAAATGAAGAGGGACAAATTGTTGCCTTAGAAGATACGATTCAGGACTCTAAGATTGTAGAGATGTACAAGGAATTCATGAAGCATAAAGGGTTCTCGTATGAGGATGTTCTGCAACATGGTAGAGCCATTAACGAAAGCAAGGATTCCCCCAATAATGGGGATGGAGATATGAGAGGGGTAAGGCAAGAAGCAGGGGATTGTAATGGTAGTGGACCTATTCCTTGCTCCACCAAGAACGCAGCTGAGGAGAAATCTTGGAAGGATGTTGTTGCCATTAAAAGATGCCCCAAGCTTCGACTCACATATCATCCCCCCTCTATTTCTGATAACAGGATCATAGTGGCCCCTCCAGTGGAGATAGCAGCAAATGGTTATGCTAAATGGGAGAATAGCATGGTGGGATGCTTTCTGGGAAGGAAATTACCTTACACCTTAGTTTGCAATATAGCACATAAGTTATGGAACAAGTTTGGCCTCAAACAGGTTGTGGGTCACAACAATGGTTTCTATTTCTTTATGTTTGATAATGCTAATATGAGGGATGAGGTTATTGACAATGGCCCTTGGCATTTTGTGGGGAACCCTATTATCATCCAAAAATGGGCTCCAAACTTCTCTTTCAGCAAAGACACCACTTCTGTGATTCCTGTTTGGGTCAAATTTCATGACATTCCTGTCCAGTTATGGACAGAGGAGGGGCTGAGCTATGTGGCTAGCTCAGTTGGAATTCCAATGTATGCTGATACTATAACTGAAGGAATGCAGAAAATCAGTTTTGCTAGGATATGTGTTGAGTTAAAAGTCATGGGAGAATACCCAAGGACCATTGATATTAAAATGGAGGATGGGTCCATTGCTGTGGTTGCAGTTGAGTACCAAGAAAAACCTCCATCGTGTATCAAATGTGGCATTTTTGGTCATGATCTCCTCAATTGTCAGAAGGCCAAGAAGGCATGGGTGGCAACTAACAACAAAGAGATGATGTTTCCTTTCAAAAGTCAGACTGAGATTCAGAAGGCCTTAGAAGAGGAATGGACCCAAGTGCAATACACTACCAAGAAGAATCATAATGACAAGAGGGGAACAAAACCATTAGAAGTTCAGGCCGAGGTAGGGATCAATCTAGTGCCTACTGCCAGGAATGATCCTGTAGCAGGGCAGCCTGAGGTAGTTACTAAGCCAGTGCTAGAAGAAGGGGATAAGAGCATAAATTCCCCTAATCCATTTGTTATTTTGGAGACTGAGAATGAAGATCCTCTAATGTCCACTCCTGCACCAGCTGGCTTGGTTCTTAAGATTAAGGCAGTTGATGAACTTGACAAGGGGCTGGAAAGGGGAGGTGACAAAGGTGGAGGCAATGAGTTACCTGGGAGTAACAAGAAAGGGAAGAAGAAATCAGGCAACAAAGTTAAGAAGTTTCGATGACCAGAATGGGTACATGGAATATAAGGGGCCTTAATGCTCCCCACAAGCAGGTGGAAGTGGTTAAACTAATCAAGGATAATAGATTAGACCTTATCAGTCTTGTGGAAACTAAGATTAGAAGGAACAATATGGAGACTATTAAAAGTTCTTGCTTCTATCATTGGGAGTATGTCCATAATTGCCCCACGGATGGGGGTGTGGCCAGAGTGATTGTGGGCTGGAACCCAAATATTCTGAAGATTGAGGTGATCTACACTCATAGACAGGCCCTGTTCTGCCTTGTAAATATCATTGGTACCAGCTACTCCTTCCATGCTACCTTCATATATGGGGAAAACCTTCCTGAGCAGAGGAGATGCCTTTGGACTTTCCTTAGAGAGAATAATTTGGTGGTTAATGATGGTCCTTGGATTCTAATGGGGGATTTTAATGTGGTCAGATGCCAGGAGGAAAAAGTGGGAGTTTTGGGTATTGACAGAGCTGCTGCTGAGGAGTTTAATGATTGTTTGAATGAGCTAAATGCGGATGATATGGTCAATAGTGGGTTATGGTTCACCTGGAATAGGAATCAGAGGGGTGAAAATAATGTTCAATCGAGGATTGATAGAGTCATACACAATGATAGGTGGGCTGCTCTCTTCCCTAATTCTCAAGCTATTACCCTTCCTTGTGGAATTTCGGACCACAGTCCCATTATCACCTATTTGGATAACACTATTATTTGGAGTCCTAAGCCTTTCAAGTTCTTCAACTTCTGGATGAATCACGATGAGTTTATGCCTACTATCATTGAAGCTTGGGATATTGAAGTGGATGGGAACCCAATGCAGAAGCTCTTCAAGAAGCTGAATAGAGTCAAGGCCTCATTGAAGCACTTTAATAGGAAGTTCTTTAACAAGATTTCAGCAATGGTTGCTGATTCCAAGTCTAAGCTTGATGCTATCCAAAGTGATCTGGACAGAGATGGTGCTAATAGGGAGAAGCAGGATGCTGCTAAGGCGATGAGAACCAAATATGCTAAGCTTAGGAATGAGGAGGAGTCATTCCTTAGACAGAAGGCTAGAGTTAAGTGGCTGCAGCTGGGAGACCAAAATAATACATTCTTTCATAAGAAGGTAAATCAAAATGTGGCTAGAAGGAAAATTTTGAGCATTGAGGATGATCATGGTGTGAGAATTGAAGGGAAAGAGCAGGTGGCTGGAGAAGTTGTGAAATTTTTTGGGAACCTGTTAGGGATTAGGTCGCGATGTATTGATGCTAACACTGTTTTGGGGGAGGTGATTAAGAATAAACTTACCTCTACTCAAGCTGAGTTATTGGAGAAAGAGGTCACTCATGATGAAATCAAAGAGGCAATGTTTGGAATTGGGTCTGACAAGGCCCCTGGTCCGGATGGCTTTAACAGTTATTTCTTTAAAATGAATTGGCAGCTTGTTGGGGTAGAGGTGTGTGAGGCTATTAAATTCTTCTTCGATAATGGTAGTTTCTTCAACCAGTGGAACTGTACCAGCCTGGCTTTGATTCCTAAGGTTGCTGCCCCTAGAAGTATGAGGGATTTCAGACCCATAGCGTGCTGCAACACCTTGTACAAGTGCATCTCCAAAGTTATCACTCGCAGGCTTAAGAAGATGATGCCAGACCTCATTAGTAATAATCAGGCTGCCTTTGTTGAAGGCAGATCCATTGCTGATAACATCCTGCTTTTACAAGAGTTAATGAGAAATTATCATAGGGACTCTAACCCTCCTAGATGTGCAATTAAGATAGACATTCTTAAAGCCTATGATACTGTGAGCTGGGACTTCCTGATGCAGCTATTGACTCATGTTGGCTTCCCCCCCAAAGTCATTGGGTGGATCTCCAAGTGTGTGACTACTACCAGGTTCTCCATTAGTCTGAATGGGGAGCTGAATGGGTTTTTTCATGGGAAAAGAGGGCTCAGGCAGGGAGACCCTCTCTCTCCATATCTTTTCCTGCTGGTGATGGAGGCTTTCTCAGGGATTATTTCTAAAGCTGCTGAATCTGACCTGTTCAGTTATCACCCTAGGTGCAAGGAGATGGCCCTTACCCACCTTAGTTTTGCTGATGATCTCATAGTTTTTGCTGGTGGGGACAGGGTGTCTTGCAGCATTGTGAAGGAGGCCATATCTAATTTTAGCTCTTTAACTGGGCTTATGGTCAACATGGAGAAAAGCAGCCTCTTCACAGCAGGGGTTAATGGGGATGGGATTCAGGAGATCTCCTCTATTCTGGGAATACAGCACAGCTCCCCTCCTTTCAAATATCTAGGGGTTCCTCTCATCACAACTAGGTTGAAGAAGGAGGATTGCTCTCACTTGGTGGAAAGGATAACTATGAGAACCAGATGTTGGACTAATAAATTCCTGAGTTTTGCTGGTAGGCTCCTCCTTGTGAAGACTGTGATTTTCAGCATCCAAGTGTATTGGGCAAGCATTTTTATCCTTCCCAAGAGCATCATTAAAAAAATTGAGCAGATTATGAGGAATTACTTATGGAAAGGGGATGAGGCTAATAGCAAAGGGGCAAAAGTTGCTTGGAAGGATATTTGTGTATCTCTGGATGAGGGGGGGCTAAATATCAAGTGTCTAGAGACATGGAACAGAGCAGCTATGGCTAAGCACTTGTGGAATCTTTGCAGTAAGAAGGACAGCCTATGGATCAAATGGTGCAACATTTATAAGATCAAAGGAAGGAGCATCTGGGCTCTGAGTATCCCTAATGATTCATCATGGAGCTGGAGGAAAATCCTCAAGAGCAGAGAGAAGTTTAGAAGCAAAATTAAGACCATCATTGGGAATGGTAATCTTGCTTTTATGTGGTTTGATAATTGGCACCCTAATGGCCCGCTGCACCCCTTATATGGGGGAAACATTGTGTATGACTCTGCTAGTAATCTAAAAGCAAAAGTTTCTGATTTTATCCACCACTTGGAGTGGAGATGGCCTTCAACTGTGACTTGGGAGCTGAATGAAGTTAAGAATGCTATTCTTCCTACTATTCAGGATGCTAATGATATTGTTGTGTGGCTGGCCTCTAGTAATGGGAAGTTCACCATAGCTTCTGCTTGGGATCTTTTAAAGGCACATAAGCCTATGGTTAACTGGAGCAAGTTTGTGTGGAGTAAGGTATGCATCCCCAAATGCTCTTTCATTACCTGGTTGGTGGTTAGGAGGGCCATCAACACTAAAGTTAAGCTACATGAGTGGGGGGTTTCTGTGGATGACCTGTGTGAGTTATGTGGGAATGAGAGGGAGACTTATGACCACCTGTTCACTCAGTGCAGCCTTAGTAAAAGTATATGGCATGAGGTGTGGCTAAGAAACCAATGCTATAGGGATTCCATGGATTTAAATAGTGAGTTGGATAAGGCTACTATTAACCACTCTACTAAGACTCTATGCGATAAGATAAGATCCTTATCCTTTACTACTACTATTTACTGTATTTGGATGGAAAGGAATGCTAGATGCTTCAAGCATGTCTCCAATTCCCTTGACTCCATTGTGAAGGGTATTGAAAACATGGTTCGAGCAAAAGTGCTTACTTGGAAAAAGGACAGAAGGAACTATGCAAACTGGATGGCTTGTATGTACTGGAACATTCCTGAAGATAGTCTTCTGTACTATGGAGTAGGCTAGTTTTTGGCTCTTCTTGTTCTTTTGTTTGCCTTTGGGGTATGCCCTGGGGTTCTTTTTCTTTTGTTAAGGTTTTTTCCTCTGTAAATTCTTAGTTTTTTTTTATATACTCAATCTTCCCCAAAAAAAAAAAAATTCCAAATGGGGAATTCCTATCACATTTTCTCACACTAAAACACCTTTTTCCTACACACACATATAAGAAAATCCCCCGGTTGGATTTATGGGTTAAACATATACCATCATTCTTATAAAACGATTGGTGATCTAGCAAACATGCACGATAAATTTTATCATTATTTTGGGGACACTATTAAGGATGACCTCACTCCCCCTTTATCCATGTCGCAAGTTGAGTAATTCCACTCTCCATTTATATATGCAAGCACACGCTTCACGGAGATAATTCAGGAGAAGATTAATACATGCTCATAAGATACCGAAAGGGCGCGATGGGTGCCTAACACCTTCCCATTCCATAACTTAGTCCCCAAATTCTTGAACTAATAGGTTTCGCAAGCATCAGTATGTCCTTGATGCCGTTCTCCTTAGGCGACAATATTTCTTTTTCCTATTTTATGAAAAATAGGTTGACAACTCTATCTGATTTTGTATGCATAACCGCACATCACATTTCTGACGATGGCCGAGAACAAAAACCCCAAGGAAAGGACGCGAGTCAACCCCCTGCGCCCCCCGGGGGAGGGATTTCCAGATTAACCAATTACTCAATTAGCACTCTCTCATTGAACCTCAAACTCTCAACTTACTTATTAGTGATTCATAATGTTTAAAAATCTAACCACAACTTAAGCTATTAACTTATTATTAATCAAGGTATTTACCTTATATTGTAATTTCTTGTGCCAAAACTTAATTCTTAAGTTTTTTACTATTACTAAATGATTACATTAATTCACTCTTACTAATTTATTAGTCACATTACTTTTAATCATTCTAATACATATAAGGCAATCAACGCCACTGATCATTACGATACATAATTAAACGCCATACGTGTAATAAACACCCTTACTTTACAATAATTTTTGTTTTGACCATTAGTGAAAATCTAGATTATTACATCAATGACCTCCTTGGTTGAGGCAAAAACCTCTTCGACTTTGTCTTCCTTCAAGTTGGGAGGGGGGAAAGGAGATTATTGAGGAAATAACTCAGACTCAACAGGAAACTTAACCTTGCCAGGGCCTTATCCAAAACTTTTTTGAAAAAGGAATTCTAAATGAAGCATTGTTCCTTCTGAGCATTGGTAAAGAATTGATCCCAACTTGGTCAAAGGAAACTTTGTTGGCCTTCAATGTTGCAGCCAGTGACTTAGCAGACTCCTCGTTGGCCTTCTCTAACTCCTCAATATTAGTCTTAGGACTGACAATCTCGATATCTTTATACTTTATGGAAGCATTGTACCACAAAGACTTCTTTCGTGGAGTATGCAGGGTCGTATGTTCCCCATCCAAAGCCTTCCCCAGGTCGATTATCTCCTTATTTTGGTTAGACCTCCTGTAAAATAAATTAACGAAGTAAATTACAAACGACTGAGCAAAGAAAAGAAAAAAGATAGAAGAGAGTAATTTAAAGCAATAAAAGTAATTGAAGAAGTTCGACACTTATAAATGAGAGTATGTGTGCAAAATGCATGGCCAACATGTCTAAAGATAGGCTAACAACCAAAGATTAGTCGTTAGGGAGTCAAAGTCCTCTCGAGAGCCCAGGAGACGAGGAGACAATTCTAGATTCTTAGCCATGGAGACTTCAGTTGGTCCCTAAGCCTTATTATTAGTGGCATATATCGATTTATGGGTTGATAATTGAACACCAAGGTTGGTGTTCGCCTTGGTCTTCTTAGCAGGATAGACATACATCTTGTCGGGGTAGTCCCCTATAGCCACGGGGTCAGACGGACCCCAAAACTCCTTTTGTTTGCACGACTGAGTAGTTGGTTACGAGAGGAAAAAATAACCCCCCATCAAATTAGGGATGTTTCTTTTTAGCACTATCCATTCCTAATAAGATGTGGGCGTAACTATTATGATGGTGGAGATTTTAAGGAACTCAAATGATCTTCAAATGTTGGTTTTAATGTCGAACAAAGTATTTTGGGATCTCTAGTTCTCGATCCATAGGGCGACTAACAAATGAAATGGTGGTGGAGGTATAACACATCAGAAGTGAAGCCTACATAGGATGCTCAACAGTTGAATAAGGCTATTTGGGCGACCAGGCATTTTTCAAATCAACAAAGTTGATGTCTCTTAATTAGTTTAGGCTATTTCTTCTAGCGACGATATGCACGATAAAATATCAAAACAAGTACATGGCTGAGAAACAAGAAAAAAACTTGGTCCAGAAAATTAGTTTCAAGGAAGGATAAACCCATTTCACAACCATCCATGGGGCACATAGGACCCTTGGTTAGGGTTATCACACATTAAGAACAAATTTATGGGACCAAAACTCCTTGTTAGAGTTTGTAAAATTAACTATAAGGACCCTCTCAGCCTTTCTTACCTCAACTAATAGACATTTTTGTTGGTCTTTACCCGCATATAACAGTAATGAATCTTGAAAACCGCTAATTGGTTCCCATAGAGTTCACTGATTCAGTTCACCCCAAAAATATTGAGAAGTGATAACATAAAAAATATTGCATAACTCAAGGAATAAGCGATTGTTAGGGAAAGTAATCCCAGCTTTAGTCACAAATTAGGAGAATAACCAGTGTCCCCATCAGTGTTATGGTGATCTAAGGGATTGTATCCCAACCCAACCATTACCCGTAAAGCGTTGTAACAACATAAAATAATTTATGGTGTCCTCATTATTAATGTAGACCATCTTTATAGACAAATAGCATAAAACATGATGAAAAAGTGGGTTCCTTTTAAGTAATTACAAAGAATACAAATAGTGTAAGATAAAGAGAGATGCTTACAAAGTATAGAGGTACAAATGAACTCTTTTGCTCTTTAAATTGAAGACAAAAGTGCTAGATAATTAACATAACTAAAATTAATTGGAGTATTAGAGGGCTGAAACAATTTTTAAGACAAATTTCATCATTAACAAGCATGCCCCCAAATGACGTCTTAAGCATGCAACTATCCGTTGTGTTAACGATTGCTTATGTACCAACATGCCCTTAAAATTGTGGGGGAAAATTAATAAAGTACCCCAAAAAATAATAACTAGTAAAATGAAGTCATAAAATCCAAACACAAGTATCAATTGTATCCTCTGACCATGTCATCTATGGACGACTAAGAATTGTTAGCAATCTCGACCTGGATCCAATTACAGTAGCAAGAAAATGTCTACAGCCTTAACTAGCTACAAAGCTTTGGGGGGAAATTGTGGGGGATAATTCGACCACTTATATGGATAGGGTGCATGTCCATTTATCCTCTCAAAGATCTCACACGTAAAGATAAACATTATTAATGTCGACCTATAAAAATTTAAAAATTATATACAATGATCGATATGGATTCTTATCTGAAGTCATGAAGTCTTAAACGAGTCAACCTTATTTTATTTTCTTTATAAACGTAGCCCCCAACCTATAGAAAGGGGTCTATAATAATTGTTACCCGAAAAGGATCAAAATAAAGAGAGAAAATACCTGGTAGATGTAGGCACATTGTCGAACGATGCAAATATTTTTCTTATCTGATTGTGCATATTTATATTTTTCTAGACTTTAATTGTGTTGAGTAAATATCAGTAGGATTTAACCAACTACAATAATGTATTCCTTGAACTACATAGGCTTTGATCTCGTTAACAAGTGGTTATGTAAGTGCAACATCAAGATCTCACTCATAACACAAGCCATCACATTATCACACAATCACGCCATCAAGGCACACAAACAAACAAAAGTGATTCGTAAATATCCACCATCTCAAGTGTCATACGTAACACCTAATTGTTCACACTTCCGGATTTTCAAAGTTAATAATTCTTTGGTCCTAAATAAATAGTTTACACATCTTTGAAAATTAAATTCTAAAATTTCTTAAAAATTCCCTATACTATATTTAAGTATTAATTTAAGAATATAATACAAACAAACATATAAAGTAGATAAAGAGAGGGTGGTGGTCCTAACACATTCTCCATTCATAATTCGGTCCCTGATCCGACTCCTGAATCTTTGGTTTGACACACGTCCACGGGCCTTAAGGTGTGCCCACAAGGGATTTCTCGATCTATTTTGTTTATTTTTATATAAAATAAACTCATGACTTTGATCAATCTCCCTCTCCTGTACACACTCATGCACAAAATAGACATTGTAAACATAGATTTAGGGGGCCAACCTGAAATTAACACCGAGTTAATGGTTGATCTCGACCACTCAACACGTAGATTTACCGATAGGATGTCAACCCTTTATCTAGGATTAATGACTTCCTCATATGGGATATATGGGAACTTTTCAATGAAGTTATCTAAGACCTTCCCTTTGATGTCAGTTCTCAGCTCATAGCTCATAGCTGATGCCGAACTAGGTGAGCTCTAAAGACCTTCGAGTTAGCATCGACTTTGTGGAAGATCTTTAAAACCTCAGTTTGGGTAAGCTTTTGACTTGAGTTTTGTACTCAGTTAGGTCAAAGCGGACTTTGTGGAAGGTCTAGGGAGGTGAACTTCAGGTTCTTTGAGTTTAATGGCGGTGATGCGTGTGTGTAGGGGGTGGGCGTCTCCAATTATATTAATTCTCCACTTTAGCATAATTTTAATACAATATATAAGTTCGCCCTTAGAGGATGCATGCTTCTTCATTAATGACTAATAAATATCATTTTATTCGGAAAGAACAAACTTGAATGTCTACTCTAAGTGTTAACCATATTAAATATCTCCCACTACCTCTGGGCATACTGCTTGATTGACTCTTCTTGTTTAGTGCAAAGGGAGAATAAATATTTTACTTTATCCATGACTTGTTTCTTATAATGAATCTAGCAGTGAACTACTAAACCAACTCTTTGAGTGAGGATATTAACCCAAGGTTTATCTTCTCAAACAATTTATGGTCAATCTCACCCATTGTTTATGAAAAGACACGACACATGAGGGCATCATTGTGACACCATATGGACATTGATTGTTTATAATGACAAATATAATGATCACGATTGGTCTTACCATCATATGTAGTAATATTAGGGATGGAGAAATTCCTTAGTGGATATGAGATCTCAATCTCTTAAATTAAAGGTGAGGCCTATTTACTGTTTAGAGCTTTCCTGAATTAGTTATTTGGCGTGCATATGTGGCTTAGATATAGTCGGTTAACAAACTCTTTTATAAAGTTATATAGGTCTTCCTGAACTAGAAGTCAACTTAGTGATAGACGAAAATCCACTAGAAATTCATAGTGACTAACACGAGATAGTTCAGAAGGATGATTGACCTTTATAGGCGATCGGTGAATAAATGTGCCTCTCCCTTAATTCTAGTGTGACACCCTACCTAATTAAATACCGGGTGATTAGTCCTACACCCAATTAAATAAGAGTATACAGTTGGTTCATTCTTAGCATCATTATCGAAAAACATTTTGTTTATTAATTCACTTAATAATTAATTAAGCTAGCGTAAAAAACTTTTCCATTTTTAATTTAACTAAAACTATTTCCACAATGAGGAATAATAATAAACAACATCACATCACAACTAAATAAGAATAAGTATGATTGGAATAACTCTCCAGTTAAAACAGTTCATTACATCAAATAAAACTGATATCCACAGTACTGACATAAATGTTTACAATCTCTAGAATGGAAATGAACTAACTAGAATCCTGGCCGACATGCCCTAAATGAAAATAGACACTACCGATGTGTGAATCAAGAGGATGGAAGCGCCTAAAAAAATCTGCATCTCCAGTAGAAGCTACAACTCGTCGAGATATCCATATTCTATACCGGCATCCCTCATACTGGATGCCTGATGTACAAGATACAATAGAGAAGATAATATGCAAGGAAACGGGTCAGAGACCGATTATAAAAGATTTTAAAAATAGCAAGTTCTTAACAAATGCAATTAAGCAGGTATTATGTACATGTTAGTTTCACGGGCTCTAGCTTGAGAATTCTCACCTCTCATCTAGTGTGCAGGCCTAGCGTACCTTATTATCTCCCTAATTAACGTTCTCAATTAGGATTTTACCCCATATTATTTCCCTGTATTTTCCACACAATATTTATGATAATTAAACACGTTCATTTCTCTGTAATATGAACTTTCACAGCTTTAGGATTTAATATTCACTTACTTATTTCAATCAAATCTTATTATTCATTTTCATCTACAATTTCACACAGTAGATTACATCCCAGTATGCATATTTGAAGTCTATGATTTCACACAGTAGATTACATCACTATATATATATATATACTCATCACACTATTATATATACTAATATGGCACCTCCCAGACACAGTTGCGGTGTGTGCATACTCTGCTATCAGGTCCTGGTGCATCACCCACTACATGAAGGACAATTGCTTCGGCATCTCTCACGAACCATAAATCTCATAACACAAATATAGGAGGCGATCATAATCCCAATCTAAATGGGTCATGCACATACCTACGCTCCCATTCAACCGTCGAAACTATCATTCACAACGATAGAACGTACCATGGTCCTATGCTCAGTATACGAATCTAAATCCCCCCCAAATGGGTCCAATCAAGATAAGACCGTGCACAACGCAAAACCTCCACCGTGAAATATAGGTATTCACCCCACTTATATATAATAACCATAGGGCACACGCACAGCCCATATAAATAATTTTAAACGTAGTATTTGTATCTCACATATCCTATGTATTTTACAAATTATGACTTTACTTATCAAATTATATTCCCGAGCTTCTCTCATCACTCGAAGGGTAATCCTATATTTCCCATATAAATTTAGTAGGTAAACACTCACGCCCAACTAATCCATGTCATCACAATCCCCTAATTTCACCATCAATTATGTTTATTTCTCGAAAATGCCAAATTCAAAATTAACCCTTTATATCACCTATTAAAGTTAACCCTACATAAGACTAAGGTTATTCCGATAATAATAACTCCCTTACTACTGTTCCTAACCTTAATTCATCCTTTATTCGATTTACAACCCAATTCATACATTTCTTCGTTAATCTCTCCCGTTTCATCCCATGCTAAATAATATTTTTCGGGCCTTAAGTATAACCTACTGCCCTTCTCTAAGTCTCAATATGTTCAATTAATCATCATTAAGTATTTCTCAAAGTTGGGATTTAAACAAATATTTAAAAAGAAATTAAATCACATTTCCTGGGGGAGTCGATCGATCGACATTCTTGAGTCGATCAATCGATTGACCAGATAATTGCCCAGATTCTGCATATGTTAACCTACGGATTTAACCATTTTTCAACCTCAAAATCTCAATCTTATGATCCCAAACTCCTTATGATTTTTTCCCAATGATACAACAATACATATAAATGATCTCTAATAATTATATAACTTAAAATTATCAAGAAGTTTGGATTAAATCATATTATTTCCCATAAATTCTAGAAATCTCATATTTTATCATTTCTCCAAGAACAACTTATAAACTGAGATTTTATTCACCAAATGATTCCAAATTTTGTGGATATATAATCAATAAGAAATTTTAATCCTATATATTTCTCATTTCAAGGAATCAATTAAAATCACCGTAATTTATCTTGGGATCATGTAACTTTTCATAATATCACGACTATCCTAACATGGACATTATACATGCTAAGTTTACAAAGGTTAAATAACTTGCCTTAGGATGGTAGGTCTGAACCGTTGAAGAATAGTTATAGCCTCCATGAATTTTCTTCCAAGTTTGTTCTTGCACAAATCCTTCAAATCCTCCCCTTAGGCCCTTGAAATTCTTTCTTAATTCTCTTCATTTTCTCTCTAACTCTCTGTATAAATTTCTTAACCTTTGGGCTTGTGAAAGTGGATATTCCATAAGCCTAACCTTTGATTTTAAAGGTAAAATCCCTTTTTTGGCTTTTCACATTCCATTAAGAAGGCCAAAAGTCACCTAAATAAGTCCCAATTAATCTAAAAAACTCCCAAGACCCGAACATAACCCCCGAGTACTCGATTTTGACTATTTAAACCCTTTCAGACACTTTGGCATAGTCAAAATGACTTTTGGATGACATAAAAATAATTCATTTTTTATTACACTTAATTATAGTCTCGACACGACTCACACGCGCGTCCCGACTTAATTATCATAATTATCGTATTCATTAGGCCACTCAATGAATTGGATTTTATCCGAATCTGATCCATTTATGCGGATTTGGATCATTCCTAAAATTCCATTATCCGATTACCCATTTATTAAATGGAGCGGATTTGGATTCATACACTCCGATCTGTTAATAATCCGATCCGATTAATATATATATATATATATATTTTAATTAATGTATATTGTATTTAATAATATTTTTAACATATATTTTAAATATTTATTATAATAGTTCTTTATTTCATTATCTATTTTTTTTGGAACATTTGCAAAATAAATTTATGAAGAGTCGAAAATAAAAATGTTGCAAATCAAGTTTAACATAAATGGATAATCGGATAAATGGATCGGATCCGAAACCATTTAACATAAACGGATATGGATTTGGATTTGCCTAATCCGATCCGATTAAAAAACGGATCAAATCCAAATCCGTTTAACATAAATGGATATGGATTTGGATTTGCCTGATCCGGTCTGAATCCGATCCGTTTACAGGCCTAGTATTCATCACTCGCAATAATTTATAAAATCATAATCATATGTAAAGTAATAATCATATATATTACTTTTAATCACTAAGTAATATTCAACATAAATCACATATTACTTTATTTTTGAGTAATATTTAAATTCGAATTAATTTTTAATTATTCCACAATTAATTTTAATTAATCCCATTTTAAAAGTCATTAAAAATATGGGGTGTTACATACTTCCTCCCTTACAACGGAATTTCGTCCCGAAATTCAGAAAAAGTACACCAGGAACAAACCACGTTGGATATATGTTGTGCATCTTATCCTTGCGCTCCCAAGTAAACTACTCTGTACCACCCATACAGTACACTACCGAATACCCTTAATAATGAACACCTCACTTATGTTATATTTAAACCCCAGGTTACCCTGTCACACAGGTTCATGCCCAAGCCTTACCGTTTAAGTTTCACTACTTAAACTTATTTTAGATATTCATTATCTAGTCTTCTACTATTCGCACCTTACAAGATTACTCATTCTTTAGATACATACGATCTCGTTTCGCGACGATCCCGCACACGTAGGTTATTTGCACAATATATATTCTACTCACATTATATACTATAAGTATCAACTCATCTCTGATCTTCACAATAGTACCTGGTCGCCCACCTTTAACTAACAAGCAGGAGAACAACAAGGATTGTTGTGCCATACCTCAACTTGCACCATTCCCAAAAGTAAACTTATAGGAGTTATCATACACAAACTCCATGAGTGGGCGGTACTTCTCCCGTCCTCCCCTAAGATTCAAGGGTACATGTATAATTTATCCTCCAATACTTGATTAATCCACTTGTTCTGCTCATTACTCTGCGGATGATAGACCGTACTAAATCACAACTCGGTACCCATGGCCTCGTGAACACTCTTCCAAAATCGAAAGACAAAGATCTTATCCCAATCAGTCATGATATCAAGCGGCACCCCATATAACCTCCCTATCTCGATTATAAAGATCTGTGCATACTGTCCTGTAGTATGACCAGTCCTAAGTGGCATAACGTGAGCTACTTAGGTCAACCGATCCATTACCACCCATCTAGGATATTAACCTATTTCGTGATAACATCCTTGGGAATACTCTCCCATTCTACTGGTTGAGAAACCCCTACTGGTTTCACCCTTTACCAACAAACAAGTGGCCCACTACACAACGAATTTAACAATAGTCCTCCTCATTAAATCCCATCACCACTGTCCTTTATAACATGATACATCTTATATTCTATCAAACGTAACTCTAACTGTGATTTATGTGACTTTGCCTCACCGCATGTCACAGCTCCTTCCCCCGCTCTAAAAATCAGTTTCTCGTGAAACGTAAGCCTCTAACAAATCTTACGGAATAAACTTCGACTCCCCTTGCTAAATGTTGTCAAATTCACATGACAAACATAATCTACGACCTCATACAATACTTTCATATACCTAGGGTGCCCATACACCCTATATCTCGCTCATTATTGTATAAATACAATATATTCTCAAATCATAGTGGAATTATAAACTCTCAGTTATACTGTTGTATATGTACAATAACTACGGTATGAATCCCATGTACTATTGTCCAAACTTCTCTCCAACTCCCAATATTGTTAATTTCATGTGTGGGATGTCTTGCAAAGCAAAATCCAGACAAGGAACCCCCTGATACACTACTACCTAACATTGTCGATCGTCGAGATCCGTAAGGCCCTTAATCCCTAATATGTACCATCCCACAATCTCCGTATGTTGACATAAAAGTCCACTTATGTTCGAAAAAATATCATGAAACATGGCACTATCACTATCACAAGTTTTCGGCGCTATATATATGACGAGCTATATCTCGCTGCTCGATACCAACACCGTGAATCCTGAATCACATCAGTAAATGAATCCCTACGCACCGGGATTACATATAACTAGACAACATGCTCACTGAAGTCTACGATACCATGAAATTTTTCACACACACACACACACACACACACACACATATATATATATATATATATATATATATATATATATATATTCCCAACCCTATTTCAGGTGGCGCCTCACAAAAGTAATATTACTTACTCGGAGTATCCAACACGATAGTCTTATTACTCAATCTACTATCGTTCAAACATTCGGTAATTATCACTACACATTACCATAATAAACTCTACTTTGCTAACTTAATGCAATAGTAAATTATAATGATAACATATGCTTTTAGTGCTCACCCGTCACTCTCACGGTGACACCTAAGAAGACCCGTTAACCATGATAAATACATTTACAACAAGATTGCTAAAATTAACGTACCCACTAAACTCAACTCGGACGCAAACTTTAGTGTTAATAATTCATATGTAATTGAGACATGGCCATGTCACTTGTATTAATCCTTTACTCACCAGGATGAAAAAAAACTTCATAAGTCTCGCCCGGTCATAGAGTCCCATCACGTAGCTGTCAACACGGCCCATGAAGATCTGCTATCTTTATACATCTATTATTTCACCCAATAGTTGCAACCTCCTCATTGTGGTCAAATTATTTTGTTATGTGTCTTACACACCTATCACTGAAACATTGGCCCAAATTTCTATACCTCAATTATGGCCTTACTGGCCTCCCTTTTTACTTTTTGGGCCCTTTCGAACCTTAAATACGGTATTCTACTGTTACGAGGACTCCACTGGTCCTACGTAAACCCTCTACTCTCGGGTTATAAATTCCTGGGCTTAATTATCTTGACCCATATCCTCCTCTAAAAATATTACTTCTCAAGTTGTTATGCCTAATTGGCATGGTTTACCATTCCCAAACTTATCGGTCTCACATCTCAAGTGGATATATTCATCATTGGTAGTCTTGCTCTCTACACGTAGGGTCATTTGCCATGCCATTTCCTCATCACTGGTCCCACTGACCATTTTGGAATGTCCTTCTCTCGGACCTAGCAGTCTTAGCTTCCAATTTCTATCTATGTTGTTCCTTTGGATCTATTGGATCTATGGAACACGTTGTCGACCTCGTTGGTCTTAGCTGAATTCATCGTCACCTTTCAATAATGTTTCACTAACACTTCTTGAATTCAATCTTGCCCTTCGATTAGGTTTTCCCAACCCTCCAGGATCCCCTTCTTCTAGAATAAATTACTTGACGATGTCGAACCTAGTTATCTTTCTTTGATTTCTAGTCCGTACTTGAGTATTCAACTCACGAGTCCATCCACACAATGAATTCTTTTTATCTTTGATGTGCCTCACTCATCGTTGGGTAAGGAATGTGGTAAGTGAGTTGACTGCTCTCCTCGTGTTGGGCTTTCTTTCTTGCCCATATGAGATAAATTTTGAAATTCTTTTCTTATCCCGATTAAACATCAAATGGATGGTTTCATGGTCGAACCATACCCAAATTTCTCATTTGAGCTTCACACGTGCTTCTTTATATGTGATGTCTAACTCTCATCACTCTATATTGCTCCTATGAACAAAAATTTTGCCTGAAATTTTCAATTCCGGGTGTTACTACACTTCTCCCTACATAATGGCCTTTGGATTTATTGCTTCATGGGAGTCCTTTCGACTCCCTCGTCTTTCACTGTCAGTGTTGGGTGAGTTTGGAACGACACAAACGTCATCCATGACTATGTTTGGGAAATTAAAGCCCTAGTATTAGGATGTTGTATTCCTATGCGAATTATGACTTACGTACTCCTGTCAGTAAATATAAGGGATACAATTCTTATACCATCTCGGTCAAGCATCGCTGACTAGGGAGGGTCATTAGAAGAACAGTAGGAGGAGGACTCAACCGAAGATATAGAGTGTTGGGAAAATGGTGTTTGAGAAAACCGTACAGATCCTAAGGACACTAGAACCTGATGATCTGATACCACCTGTGACTCCCCGCCTAATTAAATACCGGGTGATCATCCCTTTACAAAATTAAATCAAAGTACACAGTTAGTTCATTCCTAGCATCATTGTCAAAAAATATTTTCTTTATTAATTCACCTAATAATTAATTAAGCTAGTGTAAAAAACTTTTCCATTTTTAATTTAACTAAAACTATTTCCACAATGCGAAATAATAATAAACAAAGTCACATCACAACTAAATAAGAATAAGTATGACTAGAATAAATCTCCAATTAAAACATTTCATTACATCAAATAAAACGGATATCCACAGTACTGACATAAATGATTATAATCTCCGGAAAGGAAATAAACTAACTAGAATCCTGGGCGACATACCGACATGCCCTAAATTAAAATCGACACTACCGATGTGTGAATCAATAGGATGGAAGCACCTAAACAAAATCAGCATCTCCAGTAGCAACTACAACCCATCGAGATATCCATATTCTATACTGGATGCCTGATGTACAAGATAGAATACAGAAGATAATATGTAAGGAAATGGGTCAGAGCCCGATTTTAAAAGATTTTAAAAATAGCAAGTGCTTAACAAATGCAATTAAGCAGGTATTATGTACATGTTAGTTTCACGGGCTCTCGCTTGAAAATTCTCACCTCTCACCTAGTGTGAATGCCTAATGTACCTTATTGTCTCCCTAATTAAGGTTCTCAATTAGGATTCTACCCCATATTATTTCCCCGTATTTTCCACACAATACTTATGATAATTAAACACGTTCATTTCTCTGTAAAATGAAATTTCACATCTTTAGGATTCAGTATTCACTTACTTATTTCAATCTGATCTTATTTATTCATTTTCATCTACAATTTCACACATTAGATTACTTCATAGTATATATATATATATATATATATATATATATATATATATATATATATATATATTCATCACACTATTATATATACTAATATGGCACCTCCCAGACACAGCTATAGTGCGTGCATACTCGGCTATCAGGTCCTGGTGCATCACTCACTACATAAAGGACAATTGGTTCGCGTCTCTCACGAACCATAAATCTCATAGCACAAATATTGGAGGCGAGCATACTCCTCAGATAAATGGATCACGCACATACCTACGCTCCCATTCAACCGTCGAAACTATCATTCATAACGATAGAACGTACCATGGTCCTATGCTCAATTTACGAATCTAAATCTCCCCAAATGGGTCCAATCGAGATAAGATCGTGTATAACGCGAAACCTCCATCGTGATAGCAAGTAGCGTAGGTATGTCATACACATAATAAAAATCATGATATAGGTATTCACCCCACCTATATATAATATCCATAGGGCACACGCACAGCCCACATAAATAATTTTAGGATCAAATACCAAAAAGTCCCTCAAACATTTTTTAATACACATTTAGTCCAAGCCTTTTATTTTGTACCAAAAAGTCCCTTATTCTCTTATCTTTAAAGGTTCGCACCAGCGGCATTGTAAAGCCTTTTTGGCATGATGAAGGACTTTTTGGTGCAAAATAAAAAGGCTTGGACAAAACGTGTATAAAAAAAAGTTTCTGGGACTGTTTGGTATATGCCCCATAATTTTATACGTAGTATATTTATCTCACATATCCTACGTATTTCACAAATTATGACTTTACTTCTCAAATTATATTCCCCAGCTTCTCTCATCACTCGAAGGGTAATCATATATTTCCCATATAAATTGAGTAGGTAAACACTCACGCCCTACTAATCCATGTCATCACAATCCCCTAATTTCACCGTCAATTAATTTTATTTCTCGATAATCCCAAATTCAATATTATCCCTTTATTTCACCTATTAGGGTTAACCCCACATAAGCCTAAGGTTATTCCGGTAATAATAACTCCCTTACTACTGGTCTTAACCTTAATTCATCCTTTATTCTATTTACAACCCAATCCAAACATTTCTTCATCGTAACGAATTCAATTCATACTCGTTAATCTCCCATGTTTCATCATATGCTAAATAATATTTTTCGGCCTTCAGTATACCCTATTGCCCTTCTCTAAGTCTCAATATGTTCAATTAATCATCATCAAGTATTTCTCAAAGTTGGGATTTAAACAAATATTTAAAAAGTAATTAAATAACATTTCCAAGGGGATTCGATCGATCGACTGGTCCAGGTCGATCGACATTCTTGAGTCGATCAATCGATTGACCAGATAATTGCCCAGATTCTCCATATGTTAACTTACGGGTTTAACCATTTTTCAACCTCAAAGCCTCAATCTTATGATCCCAAACTCCTTATGATTTATTCCCAATGATAAAACAATACATATAAATGATCTCTAATAATTATACAACTTAACATTATCAAGAAGTTTGGATTAAATCATATTATTTCCCATAAATTCCAAAAATCTCATATTTTATCATTTCTCCAAGAACAACTTATAAACTCATATTTTATCCTCCAAATGATTCTGAATTTTTTGGATATATAATCAACAAGAGATTTTATCCTATATATTTCTCATTTCAAGGAATCAATTAAAATCTCCATAATTTATCTTGGGATCATGTAACTTTTCACAATATCACAACTATCCTAACATGGACATTATACACGCTAAGTTTACACAGGTTAAATCACGTGCCTTTAGATTGTAGGTCTAAACCGTTGAAGAAGAATTATAGCCTCCATGAATTTTCTTCGAGGTTTGTTCTTGCACAAATCTTTCAAATCCTCCCCTTATAGGCCCTTGAAATTCTTTCTCAATTCTCTTCATTCTCTCTCTAACTCTGTGTATAATTTTCTTAACCTTTGGGTTTGTGAAAGTGACTATTCCCTAGGCCTAACGTTTAATTTTAAAGGTGAAATCCCGTTTTTGGCTTTTCACATTCCATTAAGAAGGCCAAACGTCACCTAAATAAGTCCCAATTAATCTCAAAAACTCCCAAGACCCAAACATAGCCCCCGGGTACTCAATTTCGACTATTTAAACCCTTATAGACTCTTTGGCATAGTCAAAACGACATTTGGATGACATAAAAATAATTCATTTTTTTATTCCACTTAATTATAATCCCGACACGACTCATGCGCGTGTTCCGACTTAATTATCATAATTGTCGTATTCATCACTCCTGACAATTTATAAAATCATAATCATTTGTGAAGTTATAATCATATATGTTGCCCAGAAAATACTCAAGATGGGGGCTGAATTGAGATTTGGCAAACTTTTCGATTCAAATTTATATTTCAGAAAAATATTAAATTTAAATAATTAACCCCAAATTTCATATTAATAAATCTTAAATTATTGGACCAATGAAAATTGACTAAACACCACCAATTAATTTAAACAAGATAAATCAGAGATTTCAACACCCACTAAACAAATTATCAATTTTGTATTTAGTTTAAATTTATATTTTGAATTTAATCTAAAGTGCTTCACACAAGAATATCAAATAAATACTACAAATTAATTAAACAAATTATATTTCAAGATTATAAGACCCAATAAATTTATAAATAATTTTCGTAATTAATAAAAAATAATTTCCTGAAATAAATTAATTATCACGAAAATAATTATTTTAATCTTAAAATAAATTTACCAAATTTTCATAATAGAATTATTTGTAAGTATAAGTGCAGAATATATGAATTTAAGCAATCACAAATAAACTATGCAAATAAATGCGTAAATTAAATGACACCGGATTTTTAACGTGGTTCGGCCAAATTTCGGTCTACTTCCACGAGCCTAGAGCAGCTCCTGTCTCCTTGTGCTTCACTAACGTGATCCAGTAAGGCAGGATCAAACCTCCAACGTACAATCGATCAGCTAAACGGAGCTACTTGTACAACCAAAGCTAATTACCGAGCATCAAAATAAAACTGGAGTTTTGAGTACAAAGTTTGAAAGTCGAAACTCTCTAAAATATAAATTGATCCGGGTTTCTTCTTGAACGAGACTTCACAATTAATTTGATTTTTGGCACTAGTCTTCTTCTTGAAATTTTTGTAGCAGAATAATAATTCTTGTGCTCTTTAATTTATTCTTCAACAAATTTCTGAGTATCAATTCGTTGTTGTCTCAAACTTGAATAGAGTTGATTGCAATTTTCTGTTTGCTCCTTTTTTTGTGTGTGTGTGCATGTGGAACGGAATAAAATTTTCTGGTTGCTCTCTTGTAGATATTTTTGTCTCTTGCCCTTCAACAAAAACTTGACAACTTTTTGTAGTTGCCAACAAAAATAATGACCGTTGGAGAAAGTTGTAGATGAGTTCTTCTCCATAAATGATGAAAAGAAATTTTGACTAAGAGTATGGTTATTTTTCATAAAATCTTTAGACTTGAGAGAGAAGTAAATGGACACAATCTTCGAGAGAGAAATCGTATCTAATCAAAGCCATTCTTTGTTGTCTAAAAATAAATTGTAGACTGGTAGAGAGAGAGGTTAGTAGCAAATGGAAGAAGAACAATACATTGACTCTTACAATCATAGTGTGAAGTGAGATGTGAGTATAAAATATAAATAAATATTTTTTAATCAAGTCATCCATCAGTCAACATGTGGAGATATGTAACTGTACAAAAAAAATCGTGCAAAAGGTATTATGACAAATACCAATGCTGCAAGAAAAAGTAAGACATCAACTTGAGTCAATTAACGTGGGACACAAGAGTTGATATAGATATTAATGGATAAATTTCAATATAATATAATATTTTAATTATATTAATTGATGTTTTATTTAAAACATTAGTTGTTAATATTTTATTATATTAATTGGTGTTTTATTTTAAACATAGTTTGGGTTTTATTTTAGAAGGAAGAAACATAAGCAAATGGGTGTGAAAGATATGGGAGTGCTCAAAATCCCATATTGTCCCACATTGGAAGAGTACCTCAAAAAGTGGTGGTATATAAACTAAAGCACAACTAAACTTCTAGTTGACAAGTCAAATAAGGGGCAATGATCTCACGCATCGCAGTGGTGCTTAAGCATCACCAATCACGACACGCGACGCGCGAAAGTGCGATTGGGCGACTTAGGGGGCATTGCACACTTTAACGCGCACTTGTCACTTTGCACGTGCGCATCGTAACTTGAATCTGCCTTCAGGATACAATGCAGTGTATGAATAGTTGTTTTATTCAAACTATGTACTATTTGATCAAACCGAGAACACTCTGAATTTATAATCTGATAATGTTTTGGCATTATCAGATTATAAATCAACGGTTGTGATTAAACGATCTGATCAAAGGGTTTAAAATCCGAAACAACTTGATCTAAACCGTTAGATGAACTCGTAGCATTTCGTATAGGGGATGTCCATTTTCTTACGATGGGACGCCTAATCAGAACCATTAGATCGATGCTATTCCAAACAGGCACAATCCGACGATTGTTGAGTCGCTACATGAAGAGCTGTGACTGTTAAAGAACAGTCATAGAAATAGTTATAAAAAGAGTTCCAGGCCTCTGTTTTGGACAACGAGATTTCTAATTTCTCCTCTCTCCGTCCTCTATGTTTTGGCATTATCAGATTATAAATTCAGAGTGTTCTCGGTTTGATCAAATAGTACATAGTTTGAATAAAACAACTATTCATACACTGCATTGTATCCTGAAGGCAGATTCCATAAAACTCATAGTGTACTCGCGGTTCTGTCTCAACCGGATTGGGAAAAATTTTGCCTAAAAGAAAGCGCTCACAGAACGTGCCTTGCAGAAATTAATTAATATATTTTGTTCTTTCCATATCAAAGTTCCAATAATTTTAGGCAAAAATATTATTCTTATTACTCCGCTCAAATGGAAGAAACAGTAGCACAATCTATCCAAGTCATGACTCAAGACTTAATCCGACTCGACCGTTTTGATGACGGAAATTTCACCCGTTGGCAAGGGAAAGTTATGTTCTTCCTCACATCACTAAAACTAGCATACATTCTATATGACAACCTTGAGCAAATTCCCGAGCCCACATCCGAAGACACCGAAGAAAGAAAGCAAAAACGTGTGAAGGGGAAAGAAGAAGAATTTATGTGTCGAGGACACATCCTCAATGCTTTGTCTCAAACTGTTTATATCGCTCATTGAATGATTTTGACGGTAAAGGAATTATGGAAGGCTTTGGAGACAAAGTATCAAAACGAGTGTGACACCCCGACTAATTAAATACCGGGTAGCTACTCCTTTATAAAATTAATTCAAAATGCCAAGTTGGCTCAGTTGATAGCATCACTGTCGAAAACATTTTATTATATCTAACCACCTATTATTTAAAAAGCAAGTTGCCAAATTTTAATTTAAGTCTGATTAACATGCAAGAAATAAAATGAAGAAATAGATAACACCATTCACCATGCTGAAATGAAATGCATAACCATCACAATAGAGTAAATAAAGTCTGGAGGAAACCCCTCACTACAATCCCATAACTGAAATGAATAACTGAAACAAATACATGCTAAAGTCTGAAAACTGAAATGCAAAAGATGCTCTAAGTAGAAATGGGCAACATGCCCTACAACTGATAGATAGTGACTCCGGAATCCAAAGAATAGAAGCGTCTATGAGCAAATCCCTGTAGCTTCCACAAACAGCTACAGCTCGTCACCTGAATGAGTACCTATGCTTGGTGTCCTTGTGGCTGGGCACCTAAAATGGTTTTACAAGAAAATATATTTGAAAGCAAATGGGTCAGAGCCCGAAAGTGGAAATCATTTTTAAAAACCTGCAAGTGCTTTTAAAAAAACATTTAAAACATTAAATGCAAAGTACATGTTAGGACGTGCACTCACATTATATTCTCACCTCTCGTCTAACTGTGCACTCCTAACGCAAGTACCCATCTATAACTACCCATACTACTAGCTAAGTGACAACATATCTAGCTAGACTGCCAAAGGTCCTGCCAATAACACTTGGTTCCATTTACCTAATAATGCTCGTAATTAAATATGGGTTTAACGTCAACTCAGATACTCAATGTGCAATATTTATAACTGTTAGTTAACTCACTATATACCTTGAAACAATGCCGTAATATATTTACAATATTAACATGAGGATTCCCATTAATTTAATGTATATTATTCACATCATAAATATACGATACAAGCACCCCGCAATCTAAGCTTTGGTGCACACATACTCTGCTATCCATCCCGGTACATCACGTACATAAGGATCACATATTCCGAATCTCTCAGGAATAGTCCAGATAACACAAATCACAAATAGTGGAGGCGAACACAGTCACCATCACATGGGTCACGCACATACCTACGCTCCCATGGTCAGCGGACTTATTAATATCACAATAAGTCTTTCTATGACCTATGTTCATCAAGGTACCAGTCTATATCCCCCCCCGTAGGCACACAAGGAATAGAGGGTCCTAAGCGAACGCAACCTCTCGTGATAGCAAGTATGGTAGGTATGTCATACACACAATCCATATACTAATACTAAGTAACCACACATCTTAGTAATACCGTATTTTAATCGTAGTACATATTGCATACTCGTACTAGCTTATACTTATCATAATTCATACTATTCCGGTTTGTAATTATACGCGCCATGATTCATCCTCACATCGTAGTAGACACTCACGTCTCAACCCAAATGGTTCAATGAATGTAACTCTAGTATGATTTACTCATCTCAATAACCCAAAAGTCCCAAATCAATCACTATATCATCAAAGGGATGCTAACTCTACCCTTGAACCAGTTCCCGGAACTCCAAAAGTCAAAACAGTCCAAAAAGGGTCAAACTGTCAACTCGTTAGAAGTCTCGTTCGAACGAGGCTTCGAACGAGTTTGGACTGTCAGGTCGTTAGAAGTCTCGTTCGAACGAGGCTGTTCGAACGAGATCCCAGTTCGTTCGAACGAACTGACCCTTCTAACGATATCTCGTTCGAACGAGATATCGAACGAAAATCCCTACTCGTTAATAACGACTGGTCAACTCGTTAGAAGCTCGTTCGAACGAGCTCGTTCGAACGACCTGGGGGCTGCTTCTAACGAGTGGCCAGTTTCGGCCCAGATTTTTCCCCAATTCGTTTTTTCACCATTTTTACTCCTCAAACCTTTTCTAAAATTCGTTCCAACAATATATTGAGTTCTCTAATCATCCTCAAACATGTTAAGGGGCTATACTAACATCATTAAAGGGTTTAATATCTTCTAAACATCATTAAATCACAATTTCTACAGTAATTCCCAATTTTCTTCAAGAACATAAACCCTAGGTTCTTCTCCTCAAAATTTTCCAGATTTTAATCCGTTAAAACATCACATAGATATGAAATCTCTGAATTTAAATTTTCAAACAAGGGTTCTACATGCAAACCTATTCCAAAATTTTATAACAATCTTCCAATTTCATGGGTTTTCTTTTAATTCTTATATAAGATTGATTCACAAGGTTTCTAACATGGAAAAAGCATTCACTGCATAAGGAATGTAATTTAAATCACTTGCCTTGGTTTGATTCCGGATTTGGTGTTGGTTTGATGAAGCTTCTGCAGAGTTTCCTCTCTCTCTCTCTCTCCTTCTCCAAGCTTTCTTCTCCAAAAGGCTATGGTGGCTAGGGTTTGCTTTGGGGAAACTTATGAAAACCTAATTTAATAAACCTCCGTGGCTTGTTGGGTTAATAAGGGTTGGTTGGGGTCAATTCCTTATCAGATTACAACTCTCAATTTTCGTCACTTTTAATTACCCAAAAATACCAAATTACTAAAATACCCTTTATGGTGCCGGAATGGCCTAAAAATACCCCGGGATCCAAACTATACCCCCGGCTAGTGTTTTCTGACTATCTCGACCCTTCCGGACGCGTTGGCGCACTCAAAACGACTATACGGATTATAGATTTTAAATTCACTTTTAATATCAAAATATTATACCGTGACGCGGCGGTCCCACGCGTCTCAACAAAATTTCCAAATTGCCGTATATAAATCCCACGACAAATTTCATAATACCAAATACATATATAATCTTATATGTACATAAACAAATACAAAATCGCATCATATTAGTATTTATAACCCGGATTAATTTCCAATTTAATACGCATTTAATTAATTAATCCCAAAAATAAATATAGCCAAAAGTACGGGGTATTACAACGAGTAAGTGAGCAACCGTAAGTTTCTGATTTCAAACTATATGAATTTTAGAATGAGTGATGATAAATCTGTTATTACAAGCACATGAACTCCAACAGATTGTTGGTGACCTTAAAGTCGCTGGAATAAATCTTCAAGATGAATTTCAAGTAGGGGTGATTGTTTCAAAACTTCCACCCCCTTGGAATGGCTTTAAGAAGAAAATTAATCGTGATGAAAAGACTTATATTGTGGAATCCCTTCTTCGTCACCTTCGTATTGAAGATGATACTCGTATTCGAGAAAAGAATGATGAAAAAGGTGAGAGTCATTCAAAAGCCAATATGGTTGAGGATTAAAAATCCAATAATACCAGAGACTCAAAATTTGAAGAAAAGAATGATTCAAAATTCAAGAACCAAGGTGCAAATAAGAAAAAGAAGGGCAAATGCTTTTTCTGTGACAAATCGGGTCATTATTCTCAAGAATGTCGTCTGAAAAAGAAGGCATTCAAGGAAAAAGAAGGGTCGAAGGAAACCAACAATGTTGAAGATCTTATTATTACTCTATGCGAAGCGAATTTAATTAAAAATGAAAATGGATGGTGGATGGATACCAATGCAACGTTCCACATATGCAAAGACCGATCTTCATTCAAAACATATCAAGAAATTGATGGAAAAGAAGTGAAAATGGCAAATAATCTTCGCACAAATGTAGTTGGGAAAGGCACTATGGAATTGAAATTAACTTATGGAAAGACTCTTACTCTAATTGATGTACTTCATGTACCTGATATGTGTAAAAATCTTGTGTCTGGGGATCTTCTCAAAAAGAGAAGTTTCAAACTTGTGTATGAGTCTGATAAGTTTGTCTTATCCAAGAATGGCCAATTTATTGGCAAAGGGTACTCTTGTAATGGCATGATCAAAATTAATGTAATCAATGGTATTAGTTCTGCTTATATGGTTGAGTCTATTTATTTATGGCATAGTTTATTAGGTCATGTGAATTATAAAAGTATAAAATATATGACTAAATCTCGGATTGTAAATTTGATAACCTTTCTAAATGTGAAATTTGTGCTCAGTCGAAGATAACTAGAAAGTCGTTCAAATCTGTTGAGAGGACATCCGAAATGCTTGATCTTATTCATAGTGATGTATGTGATATGAAGAGTAATATGACTCGTGGTGGAAATAAATATTTCTTAACTTTCATTGATGATTACTCTAAGTATACATATACATATTTACTTAAAAGTAAAGATGAAGTTTTCGAGAAATTTCTAATTTTTAAAGAAGAAGTTGAAACTCCACAAAATCAGAAAATTAAAGTCCTACGATCCGATAGGGGTGGTGAATATTACCGAGTGAGTTTATAAAATTTTGTAATACCCATGGGATAATCCATCAAGTTATGGCGCCTTATACGCCACAACAAAACGAAACGGCGAAAAGGGAAAATAATACTTTAGTTGAAATGATAAATGCAATGTTAATCAGTTCTGGTTTACCTTTGTCGATGTGGGGAGGAGTGGTTTTATCCGCATGTTATATTTTAAACAGAGTTCCATTGAAAAACAAGGATATTACACCATACGAACTATGATTTAATCGTAAGCCTAATCTTAGACATCTTAAAGTTTCGGGATGTCTTGCTTATATAAGAAAACTCGAACCTAAAAGACCTAAACTAGAAAATAGGACTTACAAATGTGTTTTTATTGGATACTCTAGTAACAATACGACTTATAGATTTTTAAATCTTGAAACTTAAGAAATCATTGAGTCGGTAGATGTGCAATTCTTTAAACATCTAACAAAATTTAGTACTTTGAATCAAGGTTTAGAAAATAATAATCCGACTGCTGACTCCTCAACTTTAGAAGAAAATTCACAACCAATATCTTCTTTGGAAAAAATGAATGACGTTGAACCGCGAAGGAGTAAAAGACAAAGAACTGAAAAACATTTAGGCCTGACTTTGTTATTTATTTAGTTGAAGGTGATTTAAATGTGACTAAGAATAAAATTAAACTTATTCTTAATGTAGAAGATGAACCGACAACATTTCATGAAGCGGTAACATCTAGGGATGTTGTCTTTTGGAAAGAAGCAATAAATGATGAAATGAACTCAATTTTGTCAAATCAAACTTGGGTTATTTTCGATCTCCCCCCGGAGCTAAACCTATTGGGTGTAAATGGATATTTGAAAGGAAATTAAATCCGGACAGTTTTATAAATAAATATAAGGCAAGATTAGTTGTTAAAGACTATAAGCAAAAACATGGAATTGATTACTTTGATATATATGCTCTTGTTGCTCGAATCACTTCCATTAGGATATTAATATCTCTTGCTTCTATTCATAATTTAGTTATTCATCAAATGGATGTTAAAACTTCATTTTTAAATGGTGATTTAGAAGAAGAGATTTATATGGAACAACCCGAAGGGTTTGTTTTGCCTGGCCACGAAAAGAAAGTGTGTAAACTGGTTAAATCTCTTTATGGCCTTAAATAAGCTTCTATGCAATGGCATGAGAAGTTTAATAATATTGTTATATACCTTGGATATAAAGTTAATGAAGCCGACAAATGTATATATAGTAAATTTGAAAATGGTGTAGGTGTTATTATTTGCTTATATGTGATGACATGTTAATATTTGGGTCTAATCTCAAATATGTTGAAGAAAACAAAAGGTTTCTTTCATCAAAATTTGATATGAAAGATCTTGGAGAAGATGATGTAATTTTAGGAATCAAAATTGTGAGAAAGGATAATTTTTTTTTTTTTTTGGGGAAATTAGTTGTATATATAAAAAAAGAAGAATACACAGAGGAAGGAACCTCAAAGTTCAAAAAGACCCCGGGGCATACCCCGGAGCCAACCAAAAAGCAAACAAAAGATTAGCTCAACAGCCTATTTTTAGGGATGTTCCAATACATACAGGCCATCCAGTTAGTGTAATTTATTCTATCCTTCTTCCAAGTAAGAACTTTGGCTTTAACCATGTTTTCAATACCCTTCACAATGGTGTCTAGAGAATTGAAGACATGCTTAAAGCACCTCGAATTCCTCTCCATCCAGATGCAGTAGATCGTAGTAGTGAAAGAAAGGGATCTAATCTTGTCACATAAGGATTTTGTAGAGTGGTTAACAGTGACCAAGGATACCTCTCTATTCCAACTTTGAAACTTCCTATACCGCTGATTCCTAAGCATCACCTCCTCCCATATACTCTTGCTAAGGCTGCATTGAGAGAACAGGTGGTTATATGTTTCCCTCTTAGAACCACAAATCCCACACAGGTCATCCTCAGAAATACCCCATTCAAATAATTTGTCCTTAGTGTTGATGGCCTTACGAAATACTAACCAAGCAATGAAAGAACACTTAGGAATGCAAACCTTGCTCCAAACAAAATTGCTCCAAGTAACAGTAGGCTTGTGGGTCTTCAATAGCTCCCAAGCAGATGCAATGGTGAAGGTCCCTTTCTTGGAAGGAAGCCAAACCACATAGTCATTTCCCTCAAGAATTGCAGGTAAGCTAGCATTCTTCACTCTTTAGCGTTATCTCAATCTCATTCTATAGAAAAAGGTCTTAAAAGATATAATCATTTTGAACTTAAGCTAGTTGCTACACCAGTGGATTTTAGTATCAAATTAATGAAAAATATTGGGCGTGCTATGGACCAACTTAAATATGCTAGTATTATTGGGAGTCTAATGTATGCCATGCATTGCACTAGACCATACATTGTTTATGCAGTGAGTGTCTTGTGTAGATTTACAAGTAATCCAGGACAAGAGCACTGGAATGCGATTTCTAGGGTACTTAAATATCTGAAGAGAGATTTTGATTATGGCTTACATTATGCAGGATATCCATTTGTTTTAGAAGGATATAGTGATTCAAGTTGGAATAATCTTAAATCAAAATCCAAGTTAACAACTGGTTGGATTTTTACGCTATGAGGAGCAGCTATCTCTTGGGGATCCAAGAAACAAACATGTGTGTCAGACTCAACAATGCAATCTGAATTTATAACCCTAGCAGATGCATGTAAAGAAGCAAAATGGATTCGAAATGTGTTGTATGATATTCCTTTATAGAAAAAGCCATCTCCTTCTATTATGATAAGTTGTGATATCCAAGCCACAATATATAAAGTTTTGAACAAAACTTACAACGTAAAATCTAGTCACATTAGTCTAAGGCATCAAATTATAAGAAAATTACTCAAGGAAGGAGTAATTACAGTCGACTATGTTAAAACGAACACGAATTTAGCAGATCCTCTGACTAAAGGTCTTGTTAGGGAGATGATATATATATCACCTCAAAAGGAATGGGACTAAGTCTATTAAATAAACACAACTATATTTAATGGGAACCCAACTCATATATTGAAAATATAGATAGAGTTCAATGTGGTACAAACAAGTTAAATTATAGTTATACAACACTAGGAATTTTATACAAAAGTTCCATTCCTATGTGCCTAGTGTTGGTTTTCTGTAAGTTAGAGGATGAAGGTTAATTCTTAATAAATCATATAAGTATGACTCGCAGGATCACTGAAGTTGATTTACCTAAACGAGTGTTGAAAGTGTGGCCGCTTTCTTCTTAATAAATCATATAAGTGTGACTCGCAGAATCACTAAAGTTGATTTACCTATACGAGTATTGAAAGTGTAGCCGCTTTCTATGGAATCAAGATCGATCCTAAAGCGCTCGTGAAATCGAGATTAGCATAAGGCCATAAAAGTGCATGCTAGAAGAACACTTATAAACTCAGAAATTGGTATGTGTGATAGTTCCGGCTCGTCTCAAAAGGTCCTTGGTTCAAGATACGTTCACCACAGCACCTTGATAAAGCTTTGAAATATTTACACTATATGGAAGTTCAAGTCCGAAAGATACTTCTCATTTATGTACTAGATTTCAGCGATAGTGCCAAAAGTTATTTAATATTTTTTTTGTTTTGCTCTCTTGTGTATATTGAAATTGGTGGGGGAATGTTGGATAAATTTCAACAATCCATATTACATCATATATAACACCATACCTCCTAGAAATACACAACAATCCATATTACATCATATATAACACCAAAATGTAATATGGATTGTTGTGTATTTATACTACACCATGCCTCCTAGAAAGTATATTTATTTAAAAAAACAGTGTATATATAATATATTTTTTGCAAAAAAAATCGTTATATAAAGGTCCCAGTTTACAAGTTTGCCTTGAGCCTCTAAATCCTTGAAACCGGCCCTATATATATATATATATATATATATATATATATATATTTATAATCAGTTAAAAAATGTAGTACAAAATAAAATAAAGGACAAACATTTTGATACACACAAAATAAATAAATAAATAAAATAAATCTGTCAATTAAATCAATTGTCGTGGACACAGAATAGAGAAATAGCTGCATAAAATATTCACTAAGAGCATGTCCAATGGTGGACTTCAATGAAAGGTATAATGCCAATTAAAAAGTGAGTTTTGCCTTTCATCTCATTAACTGTACACAATGGTGATTTGTAAGGGAAGTGTTGCTACGAACTTATAAAGTTCGTAGCAATTATATTTATGTTCTTACGAACTTCAGAAGTTCGTAGGAACATAAATATAATTGTTACGGACTTTTAAAGTTCGTATGAACCTAAAATACAGTTGTTACGAACTTTATTTGTTCGTAAGAATTGGTACGAACAAATAAAGTTCGTAGGAACCTTTACAGAATTTGTACACATTCTCTAAATTTGGAGAATGCTTACAAATTTTTATACAGAATTTGTTTATTTTTACCCACCACTACACGCGCACAATTCTATAAATTTATCAAGTCTGTTGTTTTCTTCTCCCATTGTGATGCAGTAACATGTCATGACAAAAGATAACTTCAAACAGGTATAAATATTTTGTAACAGTTAAGCATATCCAATAAGAAATATAATAAGTTGATGGCCAAGTAAATATTTCGTCCTATTCGAACAGTCTGAGATGACAAGCTAAAGACTTGTCCCTAGAAGATATAGGCCTAATAATTGGCTATTGGTACCTAATATATAAGAGAGGTACTATTCGGATAGTGGAGCATATACTAGCAGGTCATGGAATGGACTGATCAATTAAAAATAAACCACACTCATTGCAACATATGATAAAAAATGATGGATGAGATTTATGAGTGTAAGACCAAAAAAATATTAGCTGCAGTACTCATTTGCTTAATTAACTTTGGACAAACACATGATTTAAAAAAATAGATAAAAGAAACGGATGGAACTAAAAATTGATGTAACTGTCAAGAGGATCATAACATGGGTTCCAAGACAAGAAGTTTTAAAGATTAATTCAACACACTCAATCGTGGGGCCAAAGGTAGCATTCTTAAATGAGGTAGCAAATAATCACTTCCAAGATAGTCTAGATATCATGAATTCTTATATATAATATAATAGTCTAATATGTTGGAGAATAAAAATGGGTTCAGAAACTAAAGAGGACAAAATACCCGAGGTAGTACATGAGACATTGTTCTGACATATAAATATAATATTATAAACATATCTTCTTTATAATAGCACCATATCTACCAAGTAAGTCTTTGTCAACAACATATCACGCACCAAAGTAATTCAAGAGATAGGCCATTTTGAAGAGACGAAATTGGGTTGGGCTATAATTTTTGGGTTTAGTTAAAAAATCCGTTTGTTGAACATGTGTAGTGTTATTATTGTACAAAAGAAAACAAAATAGTCCCCAGACCAACTATGCTTCAAAGTCCCACATCGGTTAAGTGACGCTAACCTGAAGAGTATAATAGTGCCATTCCCCTCTTCAAGAGATAGGCCCTTTTGAAGAGACGGAATTGGGTTGGGCTATAACTCTTGGGTTTAGCTGAAAAATCCGTTTGTTGGGCATATGTAGTGTTATTCTTGTACAAAAAAAAAAGAAAAAAAAAAGTAATACATGGATTACAAAAAAAAATTACATATAGAACATCTATTTATATATATAAAGTTATCTAATTATAAAATATATGTAAAAAAAATAAATGTTTAAAAAAATATTTACATATACATCTATATAATATGGGACAATGGTCTAATGAATAGTGTCATCTTATCTTATCTTATCAAAGTAATCAAACGGTCTACATTTTGTCACGTGTACAAAATCTGGGGTTGAGATTAAAGAACTCTTCTCACAATACTAGGCAGGGCAAATGAGACAAATCGCCTATGGACCCCCAAACCCTACATCGCCGCTCATTCTCTCCCTCAGTCAATTCGATTCTTTTCCAAACCCTACCTCTCTCCTCCGCGCATCCCCTCCTCTCCTCTCCTCCCTGCGCCTCACTCACCATAAGTCCTCCCCCGCACCCTACGCACTACAGCCCTTACCACTAACTTCATCATCCTATCGAGTTCAAGTAATTTGTGTTTGGGGGTTTTAATTTTTAGTGTGGGGTTTTAATGTTTAGATCTGATATGTTTTTGGTTTGCAGATCTAACTTTGGGTACTTCGGATCTAATATGTGTAACCCAAAGCAAGCAGGTATGGCATCTTATTCTCAATATTGTAGATTTTTTGGTGCGATCTGAAAATATATGGTTTCGATTTTGAAGTTTTCTAATGTTGATTAGGGTTTTTTGTACATGCTCTGCATTTATGAATATATATGTGTGTGGTTTCGATTTACGATTCAAAGGGCCTTTTGATTTGTTTCAAAATTAGGGCTTTTTCCGATTTTGGGTTCTTTGTTTCTTTTATGTATTAAAGCTTTCAATGTGGTTTCGACATTAATTTGTGAATATGCATACAAAGATGGGAATTTAACATGTGGATTTTTTGCATTTTATCTTATGCAGAACGGAGACCGCTAGACTTCATGGATTTTAATTCTACGGTATTAACACTTTTTTTTTTACTTTTGAGGTTTGATTTACGATTTCTAACTTCATTAGTTTTTTATTCTTTTTTATAACTCCAATAAAAATTGTTTGGTTTGGTTTTAGGGTGCAAATTAGTTTAGGGAAAATTAGTTTGGGGAAAATAAGTTTGGTTTTAGGATGAAAATTACTTTATATTAGTGTTTGGTTTTAGGACTAAAAACTAATATACTTCATAAGGACAGTATATGACACGTGAATGATTATTATTTCTGGATTTCTTTATTTTTCTTCTACTGTCATTTTTTTTCTTTTCGTGGGAATTAATATATGTATTGGAGGGCAGTGCAAGATTCGAACACAAGATGTTGCACGCAATATTAAGGCCATTCTCATGAAGAAAGTCTGGGGGTCACAGGGGTCTTTGAGCATAATTTGGAAGGATGATGCTTCAATGCTTACTTTAGTTTGTTTGATTTTATCATTTTATCATTTTTTATTAGATTTAATCGGAGACTCAATCCCGAGTTTAAAGTTCTGAGTTACATGTTTGTGAAATTCTTTGTTGGTCCATTTATTCACTTATTTTATTAATCAATTAGATATTGGGGATGCTTTATAGTATATATTGTTGAGTTGCCTTTCCATTATCTTTATAGTTTTCTGTTTCAAGGTTATGTATCAACGCATTAACATATAGACGGGGATTTGTGTTTCTCATATTGGATTCCAATAAATTTGTTTGATATGACTTCATTACTTGGTTAAAACATGAGCGCTGATTGTGATGATTCTTTGATTATGTGTTGACACGTGTCTTTATTTTTAGATGGAATCCTATTACACCAATGGTATCCGTAAGCATGCTATGCAATGCCGATTTGACAAATGGATAAAATCTTTTGCTGAAGAGTGAAGCACATTCAAAAAGAAATGACATCTCTTAAGGTGAACATTCGGTATACAAGGTATGTTTTGGGAGATTCCACATTCCCTGTTGTGGCTTATTTGTTTGTTTTGTTGTCATAACTCATCTTATTTATGGTATTATAATTTGTTCAATAGGTTTCTCTATTTACAGTATCACAGTTTGTTATCGCCTTTTCCAAGCATCTGTATTGTTGGGAATTTTCTAAAAAATATGTGATAATTGTGAGTGACAATTTTGTTTACCGTGACATAGGGGGAGTGTCTTCGCCTTAAGGTGAAATGATATTTTTCTTCGCTTGATGTAACTTTCTTAATGGTTGCAAACATTTACTTGGCCGCTTAGTGTAACTTTCTTAAAGGGATAGCTATGATCTCACTCCTCCGTCCTGCACCCGAAACTTTTTCCATTAGTTTGATGACTTATTCGATGATATAATTCTCATCTCGGGCGGACAAATTGTGTATCATCAGTCTATATTTTTTAGCTTATATCATTAGAACCAAACTTTTTCCATTAGTTTGATTAGTTCTATATTTTTGATCTCATATCCCAGACTTATAATTTTGTTAGATATCAATTAGAGCCGAACTTTTGCGATTAGTTTGATTAGTTCTTTGTCATTTATTTATTAAAACATTGATTATGATTACAATGATACTTTCTTTTTTAGATATATGCTCACTCTTAGTTCAGCAGTTATTTACTATGTTATTTGAACCACTTTTAATTATATAAATTCCTCATGATAGGCAGGGGATCAGATAATCCCGTGTTATTTTTTTAATTCTCCACTATTAGTTTGTGGTTGATGAAGATGTAATCAGCATTAAACATAAGCTATAGGGTGCCATTTGAAATTTGTTAAGTCGAGTTTTATATGTTCAATTAGTTTTGGGTTGAGTTTAGGCTTTCCTATTCTTATATATGGTTAAAGACAATGTTGAAGACATTTATTGTTGTTTTCTACAAAATCTTCTTTATTTGAGGTATAACAGATCTGAAATGCCAGCATCAGTGTTTCCTTCTTCTTTTTTTTTCTTGGAATAGGTCTATTATGAACTTACACATATTTGATCTATTTATTTCTGGATCGAGCAGGTCTGATTAAGAAGGTCTTTAAGAACACACTTGATCAATCAGTTCTTGTGTCATCCTTAAATGGAGAAAGACCACTCCTAGCGCCCTTCAAATCAACGACTTGCCTCTATTTGCTATCTACAAAGACATCTTAAAGTCTGATAACCTAATCAACTGATGAGGTAACAATTCTAAGATAACCCTTCAAAGCCAACCTCAAATCCAACACCAACAGTTCTCTTTTTACGTGGAAGAGAAGAAAAATAATTTGAACATTATATTTAAATGGCGCCACTAATAACAAATTGCCTCTATATTGCATTTGTATTTTATCTATTTTGGAATCTGAAGTTTTGAAATTAAAAATTGAGCATAATTTTTTATATATTTTATTGGGAAGTGAAGGATTTGTAAAGCTAAATGGGTCTTTCGAAAAGTGGAAGTACTGATATTGGGTGAAGAAGTTGCTGCTAATGGCATTGGATAATCAGAGCTCTCCATATCTTCACCTATCCCCTCAGAATAAAGGTCAATACTAGATGAATGATCACTAACTGAAGCTGTGGTCCCGTAATTATTTTGATCTACAATCTTTGTGCCATTCAAACTCTTCTTGAAAATGCGGCACGTTGCATAAGCATCCTGTAACTTTATTTTGTTCAAAGGTAGCATGTTAATCAATCAATCACTAAATGAGTTTTACTTTAACTCAGATTTTTATTTATTTCTTTTTCATTTTAGGGGTAACTTTAATGTATATAAAATCACAATTAGTAAAAATCTAATGAAAAGAAAAGAATAATTAGACAGAGTTATTGTTGCACCTGCAAGCCTGAGGGAGTTTCACATTCTCTCCCCTCCAACCTGTATTCATGCATTACCCAATCACTTCGAGCACCACGGGATGCTCTTCCTCGGTAGTAAACCAGGGTTTTCTTCATCCCCACTGCCCTCATTTATGAATTTACTTTTCTATCCTTCCCGGTGGCCTTCCAATATCCAACTTTTGTTGCATGGTTTGTTCTTGATCCGTTGGGGTATTTTCGATCTCTAGGGCTAAAGAAATACCACTCAAGATCTTTGCTTGGCAATAGAGATTTACCTATAATATTTCCAAATTCATTTACACTTCTAACACTGGACAAAATATATGTTACAACTTTTGATAGTGTTTGAAAACATTTTTATCCCTTTTTGTACGGAATTTTTTTGAGTAGTTCTACAGAATCGACCATTGGGAGATAATTGCAAATAATGCTTATGTATCAGTCAAGTTGCTTTTGGTCCATATAAAAGTGAATAAACATTGGAAACAATATTAAAATGTTATTATCACATAAGCATTAGATCCAATCAGGTTCCATATAATATGTAGATAGATGTTTCCAAAATATTTTCTACTCTCTTAGATATTATCACAAGATTTTTTTTTGTCAAGATGGTATCAAACCTATGACATTTTATACCATTTTTTCTTTGCTTTAATAGAAAAAAAAATGTTTTGGATATGTTTATTCACAAAATATTTTCACGGTTTACATATTATATGTAAACATATTGTCACCATTTGTTTACAGTTATAACATGTTATAATATTATATGTAAACATGTTTTGGATATGTTTATTCAGAATTAGTTATAATATGTTGAGTAGAGTAGAGTAGAGTAGAGTAGAGTTGGTTACAGTTATAAATCTAGAATTAGTTAGAGCAGAGTTAGTCATATATTGTATTTGTATAAATGATTCAGAATATATATTGACATTATGAAATGTATTCAGAATTTGAACTTCACAGCAGGGTATAGTAAAACTAAGCAATCATTATGAAAGTTTAAAATGGCGTTTGTTTATTTGGTTAGGGAAATCAATGTATTCTTCAATCGGACGAGAGAAGCCAATAGTGCCATTATATGATAGCCAAAGTGGGCGAGTGTCGACCCCCAAAGGCACTGTCCAGGTGAACAGGAGCTTCAATCGGAGCCCTATATATAGTAATCGGTCCTACAAGGACTCCAAGACCACCAAATCAATAACCGAATCATGACCGTTAGCGAAATCAAATTAAAAGGTTTTATCTGTTCACCTACATTCATTTCATCATTTTATTAAATCGCTGAATATTTTTATATTCTGAATTCAACTTCTCTATATTTTGTTTTGATTTATTCTGTCAATTTCCTCTTCAATATCTCTAAATGAATCCTATTTTTTCTGGAATCTAACAGATCAAAATATCCATTTTTCAGATCTGATATCTTCTTTTAGGTCGCTACCACCATTTAAAACCAAGGTCTGATATATTTATGTATGTATAATTTGTATATATACTCAGTTGTTTCATATTTTCTCCACTTGAGGCCTCGAGATTTATTTTACTAATAAGCACAAACTATGCTATATCGGACTAATTTATGGACTGACAGTTTTACTTGGTCCCTTTATTTACGGCAACATCAAACTAATTTAATTTGCAATCACATTTTAGGTAGGAAATGCAGCAGGAGCAACAGCTGTAGGAAATGTAGCAGCTGATACCCGCCAACTAGTACTTCAACAACCATATGTGCTTTATTATTTCAGTTTAGTATAGGAACTAGAATATATCATCACTTGAACGATTCGACACATAGCATACGTTAGTTGTAATTTAGTATGAAAGATATAACAGTGATATACTTTGTGAGCTTCATGTGCAAAAACATGTATTATTATCTCTACTCTTATTTGTAATGATTTTATTTTTGTGAATTTCGTGTGCAACTTTCACGTATTATGATGATGAAAAGGGATCTTGATGGAGTTCGAATAGATCAACAGATAAAGCAAGATGAACAGATTATTATGTATGCCCATATCCAGTGCAGCTTTCATATATTATCATTTATTGAGATCAGTATGCCCATATCAATTTAATATAAAAGACATAACAAAGAAAGAATACAACACATGACACTTCTAATTTATATGTATGCTTTTTTGTTTAGGGTTAGATTAGTGATATTGATGATTACTGGGATACTGACTTCCATGTGTCCACTCTAAATTGAACAGTTTATTGAATGATGTATTAATTTGGTGGAAATTGAAAAATATGTTAGAAAAAGTGTAGGCATAAGCTGGGAGGTGCAGAAGGCTTCATGTGTTCTAATTATCTGTGCTGGGAGGGGCTGAATTATACATTTCATATTTTTTGTTAGTTTGTTTAGTCCAAGTGCTTTGAAAATGAGAGGTTTGGTCCCTCGGATGATAGGAAATAAATGATCTTATAGATTACAATATGATTATCGGAAATAAATGATCTTATTGATTATAAGAAATGAATGATCTTATTGATTTTATTGAATTCTCGGTTTTGATTCTAAGATCTAATATTTTTTTTATTAAGTTTTAGTTCATCTTGGTTCAAAATAGCTACGGGTGCAGGCGTAGAAAGTGATTGATTCATTGCCATACATAGACGATGAATATGGGGACCCCAAAAGTGAATGTAGAACTGGATCGCTTGGTCGAAGAAGAGATGTGTAAGAGCTCCAAAAAACCCTCTGACTTTCACAAAGACCTGCTCCCCCTTCCCAACTTCCACTTCAACTTCCAGAATGAGCTTTCTTTAATATATGTCAGTGATGTCAACGGATGAATGAGCTTCTGAGGATGCAATTCGAAGGGCCGTCGACTTCGTATTTAGTGGACTAAGCAAGAACGTGGCATTAGGTGGTCTGACATCATTAAGGTCATTCCCATCTCTTCATATATTTAGTCAGTTTGCAATCTATTTCATAGAGTTTTTTTTATTTCATTCATCTCCATAGTTTTTTCTTCATTCATACGTGAATTAAAAAAATTAGTTTTGATTCCATTAATAATTAGTTTTAATCCTATAAAGTTTAGGAGTTACTATAAAGTTTGAGTTTTTTTATCAAATGGAGTCAAATTGGTGTGAAAGGGCGACCTGTGTTATAAGTGTGTTGTGGTTTAGGATAATCACTAAGCCATTGGCTTAAGTTGTCTTTTATAGTTTTATGAATACATCTATCTCGGAGTCAACTAAAATTAAATTGCATTCTTATATTCAAAACATGACCCCTTCGTTGGACGGTAAAATGAGTTTCAATAGCCAAATCTAGTCAAAGTTTTGTCAAACCCCATTTCAATCTTAGTTCAAACTTAATCGAATCCAAATGAAGATTTTAATTTTAATATAATCTCAATGCCCATCCCCATTCTATCCCCCGCGTGCATGTTACCAATTTTGATTTCACAGTTAACGCCGGATGAAACATCATTTTTCTTGGTAATCCAATATTTTTTATTTTTCGATCAATTGGTGTCATTTGTTTTTTCCTTTTAGACTTTCAAACTTTTGAACTTATGCCAATGAATAGAATCATTGTTAAAGTAATTCTCTTTGTTCATTTAACTCTTTATCTTGATAACTTGATTTATTTATATATTAAATTTTACGAGTAAACATATCTAATATTCAAAAATATTTTTTTTATACATTATAGGAAAACTAAAAAGATCATTTTTCTTTGATTTTCACTTTCACCCAAGCCTTTGTAGTTAACTTTGTTATTAGTATCGTTATTAATATTTATGTAATTTATCCTATGATAGTTATTTTTGTCCTTGTCGTTCTTCATTATTTATTGTAACACCCCGCCTAATAAGATACCGGGCGATCACTCCAATATTAAATTAAAACAGGAGTCTCATATGGATCATTCTTAGCATCACTGTCGAAAATCCATTTAATTACTAATAACCTATTAGGCCGGTGTCAAAATTTTAACTTAACTACTCTTTTTAACGACAATAAATAAAACATCCACAATTTAATGCGTAAATGAAATAAAAAGGAAAATGAAATGAACTATAGGAACCGAACACTCGGTTCAAAATATACAACCATATCGAATGCTGTACTGAAAGAATAACTAAATGCAATTGGACCATTGGCCCGGATGTTTATACAATGTCTCCTATCTAGAGTACAACGATGGAAGCGGCTATCAAAAACCTGCACGCATCCACAGCTGTTGCAACTGACGTCTGACTCAAAAGAATTTCCATCCAGGCGTCCCTGTGTCTGGACACCTATATTTATAATATATAGAAAGAAAGGAGAGTAGATAGACGGGTCAGAGCCCGAATTTTTGAAAATATTTTGCAAGTGCATAAATGCTTTATTTTTAGAAAAATAGTTTTATCTCATATTTAAATTGGTATCGCACTCCCATGAGATACCCCTCACCTCTCCACTAACAGTGAACTCCTAGCGCATCCCTCTAGACATCCTAGTCAAGCTATCATGCTAAACTAGTCTAACCCAAACCCACTATCAATCCTAGATAGTCCAAGCAATGTACTAAGGGCTAAACTTCACCCCAGTCTCAACGCTATGCCATGTTCGTGCGTGGGGTGTCTCGCAAAGCAAAATTCAAACAAGGAACCCCCCCGATACACTACTATGCGGCAAGGTCGATCGTCGAGATCCGCCAGTCCCTCGGTACAGAAAGATATATATAAATAAATATGTATACCACAAGTAATACTAATATTAGAGCACTAAGGATTAAACTTCTCCCCAGTCTCAACACAGTGCTATATTCGTGCGTGGGGTGTCTCGCAAAGTGAAATCCAAACAAGGAACCCCCCCGATACACTAATATGCGCCACGGTCGATCGTCGGGATCCATTAGACCCTCGGCACTCGATTTATACATATACATACATTTTACTATATACATCCGGATCTATCTCCCGGAATGAGAATACATTTACCAAGTATTTATCAATACTTATCATTTTCTCAAAACTTCCCATTTCCCTTTTTATACTCAGGAAATGTAAATATAAAAGCCAATTCATTATCATGAATTGCATTAACAAATCATATACTTTTTAAAAGCCAATTTTATTATCATAAAAATGCTTTTCCTTTTCAAAATATCCCATTTCCCTTTTTATATTCAAGAAATGTATTCAAAGCCATTTTCATTATCATAAAAATGCTTTGCTCATATCATATGCTTCCACATCCCTTCTTCCATCCGGGAAGTGTTACCGAAGCCAATTTATATAACCCATTTCCCTTCCTATATCCAGGAAATGTAATTAAAGCCAATCCATTATCATGAATTGCTTTAATATATAACGCGTTCTAAGACCGCCCGTCCGGATTTCTCCACTGTGCGCGCCCCTAAATGGCTATCATCTTCCAGGGCCTATCATAAGACAACCTGGGATCCTACATCGCAAGACGTCGGGAAGCGGCCATGTGCCTGCGGGATAGTCAAGACCACACCCAGAATTTCCTAACCAGCGCAGAAAATATGTATCAACAAACGCTCACATGGCCTATAGGACTATATCCACCCTGCGTTAATTTGTCAGGGGGCTTCACCATACGCACGCAACTTCCCTTATGATAGTGATTTAGAGAGGTGTGTATCCTCATTTTTATTATTTATGAAAATCATTTGTCTTTCCATTTTGAAAACATTCATATTTTATTTTCAAAATCATTTACATCATATCATATATACTTTAATCACATAGTATATACACATATACCATATATTCATCCTCGAATGTACATAAATGGCCACATTTGCCAACTATATATAGCGATGACCATTAATCCCAAAGATTCCCTCGAGGAATCCTAACAATGCTTTCATATAAGCATGATACTAAACCCAAAGTATTTCCTTACTTTGTTCAATACTAATTACCTCAATCATCTCTTAAAGTTTTATTTATCCTCAAAACCCTTATTTAGGAATCCCCATAAAAATCCCAAATGGTAATTCAACTCCCCATACTCTTAAAGGGAGAAAACTAGAAATTCTGACCTAAGCGAATCGATTCGCCCCTTTAGCGAATCGATTCGGGTGGGCGAATCGATTCGGTTCCCAATCCGAATCGATTCGGAAAGTATTCTGCAAACAGGTCTGTAAATGGCGAATCGATTCGGTATGTACCCGAATCGATTCAGCCCATTGCAGAAACCCAATTTCCTTTAGGCGAATCGATTCGGCCAGTTCGAGGGCTACAGTTTGGGCGATTTTTCAATCTCCAAAATACCCAAAATTCCATCCAATATCCATTTAAATCCTAACTTGGTTTTATTACTACAAACCCAAAGTTTTTATATCTCCTCAAATTCTTTAGAGGTCCTAACAATTCTTTTGAGAACCCCTAATATCTATCTCCAATAAGTTCTAACTAATGATTTCAATCTCGGATAGCTTTCCGTAGAAAAATCACTATAACTCCAAAAAAAATCAGAAAAATATGCGGTCAGCGCCCACGCGACCGCGTCGAAAAGATCTACAATTTTTATTTTTTGATCAAGAGCCGAATCGATTCGTCTCTAGGCCGAATCGATTCGGTAAGCACGCTGCCTACACTATTCATCGTCTTCTCCGAGACGGTTTCGGCCATTAAAGCTTCTCCCAAGCTTTTGTCGCCTCACCCAACGTCCTACAACCTCAACCAACTACAAATACCCATATATTAAGGGTTCTAAACATCCTAGAACCCTAAACCACCAATTAATTTTACATAAAACCTAAGTTTCTCCAATTAACCAATTTTAGGGGTTTATTCGCTTTATCTCCCGAAAACCCATTTTATCCACGAATACCCAACCCAAAATCATTAGGGGTTGTTATACCAACAATGATATGAGATATTTATGCTTAAAAACAAATAAAGCAAGTAAACACTTGCCTCGTGGATAAAATCCGATGTCCTCGAGCCGAATCCCGCGGAGGCTGGCCGAAATCTCCCCCTTTTTTCCTCTTTTCTTCCCTCTCTCTCTCTTTCCTCTCTTCTTTCTCTTTTCTCTTCTCTTTTCTCCCCCTCTCCCTCCTTTTATAAGGAGAAAAGGGTTTATCCCCTTTAAAACCCAAAAACGACTCGTTTACCCAATCACGAGCCTATTTAACTCCAAAATTACCCGGAACTCAATTTCGACAATCGGACACTCTTTTCCGACTATCTCGGACATTCCGAGACTCATGGCGCAGTCGAAATTTCCATTTGAGGTACTTGACCGCAAATCACTATTCTAACCCAAAAATAATTAAGTGCGGTATTCTACTCAAAATCTTACCTCTTTTGTCGCTATACTCCTCGACGACATATAATTAAATTACTTCGACCTATATAGTCCCAAAATAATTTATAACACCCTTCGAAAATATTTAAAACCTCGAAAATCTCAAAAATCACTATTTTGAGAAATTCTCCAAATTCCAAATTATACTTAATTATGGAATTTAATCCTCTCCAAAAGGGCGGGTTATTACATTTATATTAACAAGTATTATCTTCTAATGTAGTACGCATACAGGGTACTTATATATTATATCCAAATTAAGTAGTATATAATGATGCATAGTGGAGTTGTTGATAACAAAATACTAAAAAGAGAGTAAATATAATTTTTTTTAAAGGTTATATATTGTAATTGATTTAAGGGTGATTTTGAATTTGGCCCCCGCTAGTTTGTCTAACTTTCACTTTGTTCGCCACCCATTTTTAAAATATACTCTTGTCCCCCCATTTTCACTTTTTGAATTTGTAAAAGAAAAATGTCGCATTAAATGAGAAAAAGTTGCAAAAATTGAAAATGGGGGTCAAGAGTATATTTTGAAAATAACTGGGGATCAAAGTGAAAGTTTGACAAATTAGTGGGGGCCAAAGCCCAAACTACGGTTGATTTAATTAACGGTGGGCCCAAGATTATTCCGAGGGTTGGGATGATTTTCAACCAAAATCTCATTATAAAAATATAAAGCTTAAAAGGGAAAAGGAATTTTGAACACCATTTAGACTAATATTAACAATTTCATCAATAAGAAAATCCCTTTTCCTCTCATAGTTGGTGGATATGTGTCAATTTATTTGGAACCTGATAAGAAATGTAAGAGAAATGAAAAAAAATATAAAATTTGAAATTAGTTTCTAACCTTTATAAACACACATAATTTATAGATTCTCAAATATTATTTAATAAAATTATTCACCAACAATTTATAATTATATATACACATACATTGAAATATATATTCATCAATCTAATACTTTACTAAGATAGTGAATTTAACAATTCACATATATATAATATGAAATACTTGGTTATTGTTGGATCCAGAAAGGCATTATTAACAATTTTAGTAAACGAAAGAAAAATTAACAATTTAATCCATAACAAAAGAACATTCAAAATTAAAAGGAATAGGAATTCTTCATAGATTAACGGTAAAAATGTTCACTTGAAAAAAGTTAGAGTTTAGTATTATAAAGATTATAATTGATATTTGGAGGAGAGAATTTTAGCAGTTTTTTGTCTTTTCTTATTCTTGATTGTTGCTATTTATTATTTGTGTGATTATTCCGTTGCAATAATTAGAGATATGATTTGCAACATTTTTCATCATTTTTTTGGTTTAATATTTAGGGGAGAACTTATATTGATTCAATGAATCACGTTTTAAAGCTCATTTGAAATTTAAAGTTCAAAACACACCAATAAAGAAATTTAAAACAGTCTACACATGTTATTTGAAGTTGTATTGAAATAACCGTGACTTGAAAAATTTATGTATGTTACAATTGGAATTTATTGAATAATCAATGTCATATATCATATATGATTTAATCGAAGCATTATATATTACTAAATTGAGACTCATAATTTCATATCTTTTATACATTGTAACCCTCTGATTTAAATTTAATTTCAAATTGCTACAAAGTGATTAAAAAAAACAGTATCAAAAGTCTGTTGTATACATCTGTTAGCGTAAATTCGGAAAGCCTTAAAACACCACTATCTGGTTATGAGAAATACAACCCAAGACCCTTTCCCTTAAGCTACGAAATAAACTTAGTCATAGAATTATGAAATGAAATAAAATATATAACAACCACACAAATTTAGAGATACAAAGATTTGAAGTGGTTCACCCAAATTAATTACGTCCACAAGAACTGAAGAAAAGTTTCACTATAAAAGAATATGTGTTATACACTTAATCACTCTTATGAACACTCAACTCACAATATTAACCTCACAATATTGTAGGAACCCTCACATAAGAAACTCACAAAATGGTCTTGTTTTTTGAACTCACATACAACTAAAATACCTTAGTTCTAGCCCACCCTCTAATTGCTCTCACTTGTTGTTAGTCGGTCTTTCAACAATGAAATGCCTTTCTTAAATAGGGTGCCAGAGTGAGGCTCAAGGATTAAACAAATCCTTCGTGGGATGGTGGTAGAGAACTTAATGGGGATGCTGATAGTGGAGTTTTTAATGGGGCTTCTGGTGGTGCTCATAATAGGGCAACCACTTTGTGAGTTAGATTCCAACAATCTCCACCATGGTAAACCTTGCCAATCGAAATCTGATTTCTGTAACTAATCCCAGGATAACAACTGGTAACAACTTAAGGACTATCTCAATATCCATCAAGCCGACACCAACGTGAAGCCACCTCTAACTTTAATAAGAGGTGAGATTGTGAAGCTTTAGGAAATGCCTAAAGTTCTCTATCATAACTTGTTTTGTGAGTATATCAATTATTTTTTCATTAGTGCGCACCTTCTCGATGTCAACATTGCCAAAATTCACCCAATCCCATACCTTATTATATCTCACATCAATATGATTTTTGCGGGCATGGTACACTTGATTATTAGCCAAATTGAAAGAACTTTGACCATTACAATGGAGAAGAATTCTCTCTTGATTCATTCCCAGCTCACTCGTCAAACCTTTCAAACATATCGCCTCTTTTGATGCTTCCGTGAGTGCCATGTACTATGCCTATGTAGCAGACAAATCACTCATTGATTGTTGAACAAATCTCGAAGATGCTGGTCCACTAGTGGTAGTAAACACATAACTAGTAGTTGATCTCCATTTGTCTAGATCACACGCATAGTTTGAGAAATATCCGGCTATGTACAAACCATGTCATACATGAGACAACCCACTACACATGCATACGGTGTTGTCGACATCTCTACGATCTCATCATTTAGAGAAGGACATTGCTTTGCGGATAGAGAAAAATGAGAAGCTAATGGTGTAGATACAAGCTTGGCATCCATCATTCCAAATTTCTTAAGAATATGTGATATGTACTAGTTCTTTTGAGATAGCCATACCTTACCCACTTTTCTATCCCATCGAATCTTCATACCAATGATCTTTTGTGCGGCTCCAAGATCCTTCATGTTAAACTCCCAACGCAACTCAACCTTGAGCTCCTTGATTTTTGACATATCCTGACACGCAATGAGCATGTCGTCTACATAAAGCATCAACAAAATAAATAATCCATCATGAAACGTATGATAGTATGCACAATGGTCATTGTTACACCTAGTGTAACCAACTCACATCCTAAAAGTGTCAAACTGTAGATACCATTATCGTGGAGAATGCTTAATCCCATACAAGGACTTCTTGATCATACACACGTGGTTGATCCCTTCTGGATGTGCCATGTATATAACTTCCTTCAAGTCACCATGAAGAAAAAATGTTTTCATGTCCATTTGCTTCAATTCCATATCAAATTGAGCAACCATACCCAATAACACTCGTATAGAAGTGTGTTTCACTAACGGAGAAAAGATCTCATCAAAGTATATTCCCTCTTTTGGTAAAAACCCCTTAGCTACTAACCTGGCTTTGTTCTTTGGTTATTCCTATTTGTTGATTGCTTCCTTCTATGACACCCCGCCTAATTAAACCTTGGGTGATCAAGCCTTATTTTAATTTAAACAGGTTTCTTAAATGGTTCATTCTTAGCATCACTGCCGAAAGCTTTTTAATTTACTAACCACCTAAGTGAAAATAAGCGAGTGCCAAATTTTATCTTCTTTAAGCAGAACAAATAATCCAAACAAACACAATGATATTCTAGTAATATTTAAAACCGTGGCATAAATAACTGAATGCAGATAAAGTCTTGCCGAAAACCACGGCCAATAAAAGACAGCTCAAAATACAGAATCCGAATAACTGTAAGAGTAAATATAGGACAACATGTCCCAACTACGAATACTAAAACTGAGATCTTGTACTAGAACTGAAAAAGAGGAAGCATCTAAACAATCCCTGCAACATCCACACGTGCTGCAGCTCCCAAATCCCTGGAATGAAATCATGCTGGGTGTCCCTGTGGTTGGGCACCTAAAAGGTTTTAAAAAAATTACATCGCAAGAGTCAGTACTCAAAACATTTGAAAATATTTTGCAAGCAGTAATCACAATTGAGTTATTGATTACACATATTAAGGTTTCTAACAACTCCCTTGAACTTCCTCACCTCTCTTCTATAGTGCATGTCTAACGAGGATACTTGGTTCACCTAGTTATACTACCCATAAGCGTAGGTAACTTATTTACTACTTGTTATCCTTATTCTTGTAATAATTACATCACGCTATAAATTATTACTAAGATATTTACAATTCATCTCATTATCTACTATTCTCAATTTGTAGATTATGCACATAGAATACATTTTATCACACAATCATGTATTTAATATCAGTTATCACTAATATATCCTTTTACCACACATAAAGGACTCTTGGTTCTGAATGATTCATCGACCCCAAGTGAGAGTTGGTTCAGAATGATCCATCGACCCCAACTATTTAAAAATATATATACATACACAGATTCTGGTTCGGGACTCTTTCATCGCGACACCAGTTTAAGGCTTGGTTCGGCATTTTATTCGACCCCAAACATATAATAACTTTATGTTAGTTCAGAATGTCTCATTGACCCTAACATAATTAATTTAGGTAAAATTCTCTTAACCCAAACTTTTATACAATTTAGTAGGTACACACCCGACCTATCAAATTATGCCCGTACGTAATATATTTTACTTATATTCACCGTACTCATTAATTTACAATTCATTTCACTATTGCATTTATTCGACTATTCACGCAACTCTTAGGGATCTAGTTACCCCTCCCTTAATTCAGTAGTTAACTTTAATCTACTGGTATTTTTCCGGAATTTACTCTCACTCTTTCCATAGCTAAATTCTCACAATCCCAACATACGGCTCAATTGATCGTTCTCCCGTCGGTCCATTTCTCCAAAATTTCCACTCAATCGTTTATGAAGAAATCTAACGATACAACTACTGGCATATAAGAAGTCTCCTCATAGGTAAAATATCATCACTAAGGTTCCCATTAAGCAACGGTAATTAAAACGAAATTTATTCACAAAATTCTCCAAAGTCCATCCAGGGTCGATCGATCGATGGGATTTGGTCAATCGATCGACTGCTCGATCGATCGACATTTAAGGGTCAATCGATCGATCAAGCAGTGACAGACCCAGTTCGTCTTCTTCATGCGGGTTTCACCATTTTTATCTATCTATCTATCTATCTATCTATCTATCTATCTATCTATCTATCTATCTATCTATCTATCTATCTATCTATCTATCTATCTATCTATCTATCTATCTATCTATCTATCTATCTATCTATCATGATAATCCACCATATTTGCAACCAACAATGTCTAATCATTCCTACATGTTCTGGGATGATTACTAACGATTTAAAACAACAAAATCATTATAAATCTTGGCCAAATTAACTAAAAATCTTACTAATATCCAAGAACCCTAAAAACACATTCTTTACATCTTTCATCATAATTCTAGATTTTTAGTTTGATTCAATCATCTAGTTTTCTATGATATCAGAATATTTGGAGATCCAAAAACGTCCTACATGCAATCCCTACCAATCATGGATCATAATCAATTATTTTTCTCCCAAAAATATCATAAAAACTGTGTTCTTCATAAAGCTTAAATATGGGTATTATAACTCAATTTATTTTGCAAATAACCGCCTTATGATTTGTAGGGTCTGATTTCGTGGTTGTTGATGATGGATGATGATTTTGATGCTTCAATCCTCCTTCCCAACAAATTTGTGGTGAAATCTCCTTAGAATTCCCCATCCTTCCTTCTTTTGCCTTAGGAAATTGCATCCCTCTCGTCTCTAATGGCTATGGTGTATTTGCTTTCTTTCTAACCCTAGACTCAACTCTTATAATCTGATTTAGGGTTTCAAAATTCGTAGGTCTACTTACCCATAAATGTAAAGAGATCAAAATGCCCTCGAATGGTCTCGGTTTAGCCCAAAAATGAGCCGGCACTTAACTAGTACCCCCGGGTACACTATTTTGACTAATTCGACCCCTTCGAAATCATCTGTGGACTCTAAATTATCGTTTCAGTCTCTTAAAATATTTTTCTAATATCATCTTCAATTTTTGTCTACGCGTGACATTCGGTTGAGATAACTCAGGTACGCCCATATAATCACTAGACCGTACATCTCAACAATAAAAATTTACTACTGACATTTACTAAATTTTTTTAATCATCATATTAATCTTTATTAACATTATATCACATTAAATTACTCTTCTCCCGTAATTTAAATAAAACGTATTTTATCACATTAAATTACTCCTCACGTCACATTAAATTACTCTACTCACGTAATTTAAATAAAACATATTTTCCTAATTATGCAGAATTACGGGGCATTACACCTTCTTTCTAAATACCCATTTGGAACCAACGATGTGTAGGTCCTTGTGTTTAAAAAATAACTCCCACACGGAGTTCTTTCATAAAGCTTCCATCTCTTCATTCATAGCACCCATCCAACCTTGTTTACCTTCACTATTGATGGCTACTTTGTAATTATTTGGATCACCCTCTCTTGACACAAGGGGGAAGTGTACTTAGTCTTCCCAAGAAAATCTTGAGGCCGATTTGATTTCATGACGATTTCAATCGCGTGCTATAGATACTTCATGCTCCATCTGTTGAGGTTGATCCACCTCAACGAATCTTTCTTAATATTCCTCCTTGCAATGCTCCACCTCAACTATGTTGTCATTTGGTTAAGTATCAATAGTAATGTTAGTGGATAATTCATCATTTTCGATAATGTACAGTTTTAAAACATAAATAGTAACCTCAATAGTTTCAATGCCACCACCATTTTCAACTTCTTGAAATTCCTTGTGCATAAGCATAACCCACTCATCAACCTTCACGTCCCAGATAACAAATAGCTTTCTTGATGTAGGATCCCAAAGTTTGTACCCCTTCATCCCTTTCATAAAACCAGGAAAGACACATGGACGAGACCTTGGGTCATTTTTGGAGACGAGATTATTTTTGAAGATTGTTAGCCTAATTTTTGAGAGTTAGGCATTCAGCGAATTTCGAGGGCGAAATTCCATTGTTAGTGGGGAAGTGTAACAACCCGCGTAATTTTGGGCTATTTTAATTAATTTTTGGAAAATGGAGGAAAATAAAGTTTTTGATAAAATTATTTTTATTGCTCAAATATGTTGGTTATTATTTTTAAAGGCGAGTATTTCAAACGGTTTTGAAATTGGAGTTAAAACGGATTTTAAAATGATTGTTAAATGTTTTTAACTCTTGGAGTTGTTTTGACTTCCAACTCTTCATTTCTTTGCCTTATTTAAATGAGTCTTTTGGATTCCAACTCTTCATTTCTTTGCATTATAAAAGGAAGTCGTGGGCAACCCTTTTAACCTACTTTTGGCACAAATTTTGGCAGCAGATATATTTTATATTCCTCTTCTTTTTATATACACATTGGCCCTTGAGATTTGTGAGTTCCAACCTTAGATTAGAGGTGTTCTTGGGGCTATTTTGTTGGAGGTTCTTGGAGAAGCTTTTTTAGATCTTTTGTGTTGATCTTGAGGATGTGATCATTGGTTTCTCATCATGGTTTTAGGTATGGGGTTTTACACAATATGCTCCTTAAATCTCGCGAGTGTCATTCTCTTTGAATTCTTGTTTAATTGAACTCATATTTGAATTGATAAATTCATTAAAATCTGGAAAATAATTGTTGAAATTATTTTGATTCATGTGGTATCATTATATTGTTGATGAGCACGTTGTCATGAGATTTTAATATGGCACGGATGTTGGGCACCCGCCAAAATTCCTGTTTCCCGGGCTATGGCTTGATAAAGCATATACGGATGTGGTGAGGCCTGGTGACCTTGTTAAAGTGTTGTTGAGAAATTATATTGATAAATGCTTTGAGATTTGCATTTTGATTTGAATATTCGTACTCGTGTTGTTACGTTTTATTCATCGCTAACATATATTTGCTAAGCATCTTTCTTGTCGTATTGTGTACTTCCCCATATTTTCTTTTAGTTGGCAGGTTAGCGTGGATTGGGACGCTATGGACCAATTGGGATTATTTTAGCGAGGATTATCTGGGAAGATTTTTAGTACAAGTTGAGAAGATTGTATTATTTTGATGTATAGAGCATTGGAGATTTGTATTTTTATTCGAGTTAGATAGTTGTAATTTTAATTCGAGAGACTTGTTGTAATTGAAGAGATTGAGATTAGTGGATTTATATTATTATGGGTTTATTTAAATGCTCTATACCTTGTCACTTGTGGATTTGGATTTATTTTATCGCATTAGCACTTCGTTCGCTCTCCCCGGGCGGGCGGGGTGTTACAAATGGTATCAGATCTTAGGTATACGAACCCTCGGGGCTTGGGTTTTGGGTTCATTGCGTGGATAAAAATTTTTGGAGATAGAAAATTTTAGGTGATATTTGTGATAGGTTTCGAGATTAGATGTGAGGAATTATTTTTGGAGACGAAATTATTTTTGGAGATTGTTAGCCTGATTTTTGAGAGTTAGGCATTCAGCAAATTTCGAGGGCGAAATTCCATTGTTAGTGGGGAAGTGTAACAACCCACGTAATTTTGGGTTATTTTAATTAATTTTTGGAAAATGGAGGAAAATAAAGTTTTTGATAAAATTATTTTTATTGCTCAAATATGTTGGTTATTATTTTTAAAGGCGAGAATTTCAAACGGTTTTCAAATCGGAGTTAAAACGGATTTTAAAATGATTGTTAAATATTTTTAACTCTTGGAGTTGTTTCGACTTCCAACTCTTCATTTCTTTGCCTTATTTAAATGAGTCTTTTGGATTCCAACTCTTCATTTCTTTGCATTATAAAAGGAAGTCGTGGGCAACCCTTTTAACCTACTTTTGGCACAAATTTTGGCAGCAAATATATTTTATATTCCTCTTCTTTTTATATACACATTGGCCCTTGAGATTTGTGAGTTCCAACCTTAGATTAGAGGTGTTCTTGGGGCTATTTTGTTGGAGGTTCTTGGAGAATCTTTTTTAGATCTTTTGTGTTGATCTTGAGGATGTGATCATTGGTTTCTCATCATGGTTTTAGGTATGAAGTTTTACACAATATGCTCCTTAAATCTCGCGAGTGTCATTCTCTTTGAATTCTTGTTTAATTGAACTCATATTTGAATTGATAAAATCATTGAAATCTGGAAAATAATTGTTGAAATTATTTTGATTCATGTGGTATCATTATATTGTTGATGAGCACGTTGTCATGAGATTTTAATATGGCACGGATATTGGGCACCCGCCAAAATTCCTGTTTCCCGGGCTATGGCTTGATAAAGCATATACGGATGTGGTGAGGCCTGGTGACCCGGTTAAAGTGTTGTTGAGAAATTATATTGATAAATGCTTTGAGATTTGCATTTTGATTTGAATATTCGTACTCGTGTTGTTACGTTTTATTCATCGCTAACATATATTTGTTGAGCATCTTTCTTGTCGTATTGTGTACTTCCCCATATTTTCTTTTAGTTGGCAGGTTAGCGTGGATTGGGACGCTATGGACCAATTGGGATTATTTTAGTGAGGATTATCTGGGAAGATTTTTAGTACAAGTTGAGAAGATTGTATTATTTTGATGTATAGAGCATTGGAGATTTGTATTTTTATTCGAGTTAGATAGTTGTAATTTTAATTCGAGAGACTTGTTGTAATTGAAGAGATTGAGATTAGTGGATTTATATTATTATGGGTTTATTTAGATGCTCTATACCTTGTCACTTGTGGATTTGGATTTATTTTATCGCATTAGCGCTCCGTTCGCTCTCTCCGGGCGGGCGGGGTGTTACACCTTCCTAGTGTTTCTCACACGTGCGGGGGGGGGGGGGGGGGGGGGATGGGAACAATTCTCTCATCAAAACGTATACCTCTCCTATCTCCCTTAAATTGTACGGTGCCTAAGATCTTATCTCACTTCTCCAATCTAGCCTCCAAATCAAACTTAACTTTAGATGAGTCTCTCAACCTCATCTCCAACTCACTAATCCTAGACTCGAGAAAATGCCTAGACTCCTCAGACTCTAAAATCTCCTTTTTCAAGCTGTCACAATCTTTCACAAACACTTGCATCCCGATTTTATGGTCCTTAATTGGATCGTGTGTGCATGTCTTATTCCCCGTGCGAATACAACCCAAATCACCAAAATGCACGTGGACCTAATGTTTGCCATTAGCATTAGGGCTGCCACAGATCTCCCCGCCTTCCTCTTTAGTGTCATTCGGACGATTAGGATCCTCCTTTTCAGTCCCGTTCGCCAAGCCCTCCCATTTGCTTCTATTCTTACCAGGTTTTGTCTTGCCACCGACTTCCCCCGCCTATCCACCGATGTCCCCATTACCCACTACCAAATAATTGACATGTCATCGGTCAATCGGTCTCGTGGTCATTTACCCCCCGATACCCCTCAACTCACTCCCTTCCCCTCCTCTTAATCTGCCACTTCCTCCCACCCCGCCCCTAGTCATCCCGCACCCTCTCGTACTACCCATCGACCATCTTCTTCGTATGCTCCCTCACCCATAGAGTCAGAGGATATTTTGTTTGTCCGTTCCCAGGTTGAGTAGATTCTGGAAGATAGGCGTCAAGACAGGACGATTTTGCAGGAGCTTTTGGTTTCCATGCAGCAGGAAAGGGCGGCACAAGCTCGTCGGGAGGAGGCTCAAGCGCGCAGAGATGAAGCACAGGCACGTCGAGATTCTCTTCTGTCGGAGCACCTTGAGACCATTCTCTGCATGGAGATGCGCTGCGGTGTTGGATCATCCGGTTCCGGCTCCCTTCCCGATGATTCTCCTAATGCTGCTCCTGCTCCTTGATTTATTGTGTTTTTTATATCCTTTCTCAATGTGATTGTGAGGATGTGTGAATATTTTATTCTGGTATTATTTTATTTGGTTTGGATTTTTTACTTATGACGTGTATGCACGTTGATTATTTGCCATTTCCCATTGGTTAATGAATTATCATGTTATTCCCTTAGTCAGTTCATTTCTAATTATTTATTATTTTTATTGCCTATTGTTCTCTCGATTATCTTTTAACATGCAGGATATTTATCCCTTTGTCTTTTCCGAACAAAAAGGGGGAGAAACATTGATAGGGGGGAATTCATAATTTAGGGGGAGTTAATTTCTTAATATTCATTTTAGGGGGAGTTCATTTACTATTCACAACGTATGCTAACACATTGTTTTATATATGTTACATTCTCTACTTCCCCATGCGTTTATGAATTTGTTGTTTCATGTGTGTAGGATACGTCACCTACTCTTTTGTAGCATCGTCAGTCATGTTACTGAGTCTGTCTTTTTGTGGGGGTTTTGGGACGGGCTTTAGAATCGTCTTGACGGCTGGCTTAGCAAATTCAGTCTTTTTATTTCTCTTTTATTATTTTGTTTTGTCCCAGAATAGCCAAAGGGGGAGATTTGTAAGAAAAATTTCCAATCGAGTCATTTGTTATATTGGCTACATTCCGTTGGACAAAATAATTTTGGGCCATTTCTCATCAAGAATCATACAACCGTAAAGATTCGAGCATTGCATCCAAAGTTCACGCGACATCAATATGCACGCCATGTTCTCTCTTCTAAAAGGTATATGACCAAACTCATTTTAAGTGTTGGAGTAATTTTTTTTATAAATGAGAAATTTTCACATAGAGTAAAGTTCTCAAAAATTCAAGTTTCATAAAGAAGTATTTTTGGAATTTATTTTAACCTTCTCTGGGCAAAATCTTTCATCTCGTTCGATATTTCTCCAGGTCGTTCGAACGACCTGGATCTAACGACATTCCACGGGACACACTGGAAACTCGTTGGAAGCTTGTTAGAAATGTCGTTTGAACGACCTCGTTCAAATGAGATTTCTGACGACCTATCTAAATCTACACAAGAACATCGTTAGATAACTCCTTCGAACGACATGTCGTTTAAACGACCTCGTTCGAACGAGATCTGCCAGATTTGAAAATTTTAACTTGTTTTCGTACAGTTAACTGTTTTTTGGTCCACTTCTTTTTCAGTTATATTATATGGACGAAAATCAGTTTCTTTAACTAAGGAAGTTTCACATCCTCTTGAGATCATCCTTTTATAACTTCCCCCTTTTTTTATAAAATCAATCTCCAACACCATTTTTAACTTTTGAAACAAAACCCCCTACAATCAACTTGACATTCAACAAGCAAGTTTGCGGTGGATCTCTGCATTCAAACTTAGTGGAGACGGTGGTTTTGGGCTTAGATGGATATTGTGACACGAGTAGTGTCGAGAAACGCATTGGATCTTCGCGTACTACAAATTCGGAGATCGAGGATGGCATAAGCATGCCTTAAGTGAGTCAATGTCTGTAAGTCTTTTGAGTCTCTTGTAAAACCTATTTTGTAGTGGATTTTGTCTAGGCCCAGCCGTCCGAAGTTTTTCCCATTTGGGTTTTCCTCGTACATTGGCGTGTTGTGATTGTGATTTTCGCAATTTACTTTATTAAATCACATAGATGTATGCTTAGGATAAAATTGATGAAATGGGATAATTTTATTTCAATTAATCAAGTTAACAATCTCATCGCATTAATTGAAAAGTGTTCTTGCTAACTTATCAATCTGCTACATAAATTAAAATTGGAGAATATCTATTCTTAGCTAATTTTAATTGGGCTGTGTGTGTGTGTGTATTCCACGAAATAAACTTAGTACATATAACCTTACAACTTCAGGGTTTTCAAATCAATTCCCTTTTCTTTCTTAGGTACTTGCTTGGAGGTAATCATGTCGATTTCATACGTTTGTAAGTCACCTACAATCTCTTCTAGTTTCGTCGACTCTAACTTACCCAAGGAGTTTAAAATGGTCACTTTTGCATCAAACCTACTAAGTAAAGACCTAAGGATTTTCTTAATGACACGGTTGTCTGGAATTTTCTCACCTAGGTTAAACGACGAGTTGACAATATTGGATAACCTAGAATAAATCTCATCAAAAGTCTCTCTCTCTAGCATCCTAATGGTATCAAACTGTGTAGTGAGATTTGGAAGTTTTGACGCCCTAACCGTGCTAGTGCCCTCGTGAGTGAGTGCCAAAATATCCCAAGCCTCTTTTTATGTTTCACAAGTCATAATTCTATTATATTCTTCCGGTGTGACGTGTGAAGAAATAACGTGCAAACCCTTAGAATTATATTGTGAAAGTTTATGTTCAGTTTCTGTCCATGACTCGACATGCTTGAAATTAGTGACCTCACCTATAATAGTGACAGGGGTTGTCCAACATTTCTTAAGTGCTAGCCACACATGCTCATCAATAGATTTTAATGCACTTTTCATTCTCATCTTCCAATAACTATAATTAGTGCCATAAAAATAGGAGTTTGAGAAAATTCGTTATTTTCAAAATTCATCTTTGAAAACACTCGGGATCACAAAACATATAAATTGTGTTTTCTCGCTCTAATACCAATTTGAAAGAGTGGTCCACCACAAGTGTGTTTCAAATCAAACCAATTTTCACCAAAAAATTATCCAACTTTTAATTAGCACCAAACCAAGTTGTGAAAAACTAATTTTTACGTTAAACCAATTTTAGCTTGATTAATCCTAAACATGCATCTAGTGATTAAAGCAAGTAAAGTAAAGTCAAGAATACTCACAACGCCGGATGTACGAGGAAAAACCCAAGAAGGGAAAAAACCTCGGACGGCCCAAGCTAGACAATCACTATGAACAAAGGTTTTACAAAGACAGATTACCCTTACTCAATGACTCGATCCCCACGAGTCTTGACGCTCCTTCTGATCTTCTACCGTTCTTCAATAGTGCTCATGCAAAAATTCCATCTTCCACGATACCTGTCCACAACACACGCAATGGCTTTGATTTGTCTACGATGTCGAACAAGAAGTCCTTCTCTTTTCTTCACTGTAAAACCCTGATGTTCAATGGTAGAACAAATCTTCTTGGGGCAACAAGATCACATAAACATATAAGAATGATAACTCAGATCTTTACAAACTCTAAGGATGTGTTTAAGCTTTGGAAACCTTAGAAAATATGTCAAAACTCGTACTGGATCGTAAACTATTTTTCCAGAATGCACACTTCTTTAATTCTGACGCAAACATGCTTTAAATAGGAGTTAAGTGCCGCCTCGAAAAATGTGTCGTTCGAACGACAAGGCCACATCGTTCACACGACATAGGTATTTCGTTCGAGGGAGAGCTTATGTCGTTTGAGGGACAACATGAAAGTTTGACTTTCTGACTTTATATTTAAAACGTCTCTTCCAAAAGAGATCTAAATAAGTCAAACTCCTTTTCGAGCTTATCCGAATAAAATGAAGTGTAAACCTTTTAAAACACTTTAAAACATTTTAAAACATTTTTCTTTATAAAAATTACATCCTTATCTTTTATAAAAATAATTCCGAGCACCATTACCTGAGTGATCTCGCAATGTAATTAACTTGAAGATGAATAAAGTTGCACCAATTAGACTTCGACATGATTAATTCTTTGAAGCTTTTCCGCAATGTTTTCAATTTCTTTAATACGTCATAAATCGAGTGGGATCATGACAAATTAAAATCTCCCTATAACATATTACAAACACAGTTTTGTTCACGGAATTAAGTCAAAACAACACAGGGACTCAATTGAAAATTTATGTCCTTACAAACTTCTTTCAAAAGGTTCCGGCGATGAAGTTCTTACATGCCTCTTTGGCTCTTGTGACGAAGTAACATATTCCATAACTATAGCTCATCAACTTTTGGTTTTTATAGAGATTGACGCTCCATCAATTACCGTGGTTACTCTAATCCTATAAAAATTGTTAGGTGATTTTGTGCGACACAAAATCACCATTGATCCCTTCTTCATTTTTAAAGTCCCTTCCTCGGTTTGAATCACTCACCCATTATCGTTGTGTGCTCGCAAAGAGATCAAATTTTTCTTGAGTGCACGAACATATCTAACATCACATAGTGTCCGAATAATGACATCCCACATCTTGATCTTCACCAGTATTAGGGGGACACTATAGTACTGAAATAACCTACGGAGTAAAGGGGTGACTTCGTAATCTTTTGGGATAGAGAAAGGTACTTGAACTTATACGACGAGAGTTATGGCATTAATTAAATTCACGTATGATATTCGGGATATAAATACAACATATGAGACTTGTAATATGGGATGTACGTATACCAATATTGAACTTATAAATACTAAGGTTGTGTGAATACCTATTGTATGGATTTTTATGTGTATGACATACCTACCATACTTGCTATCGACGGGAGCTCTTGAAAGGGACAATCTTGTCTTGAGGAGTCCTTCGGGGGGGGGGGGGATTATAGATTAGTACCTCAGAGGATGGGGATCTAAGGAGTGCTTATATGTGAGTGAATAAGTTTGGGTTATATGGGTGAGTAGGTTTGTTTGTAACCCATTACACCCTCCAATTTATGTGTGATTTTTTTTATTATGATTCCTGAGAGATTCCTAATCTATAGTCCTTATTATGTACGTGAGGTACCAGGACTTGATGGAAGAGTATGTACGCACCATTAGTTTCGCCTATGTGGGGTGAGGTATTATTATATATATTATAAAAGTGAAATTTATATATATACACCGTGTTTATTCTACTATGAGTTTTAGTAGAGCATAATGATGATGACACACACACACACACACACACACACACACACACACACACATATATATATATATATATATATATATATATATATATATATATATATATATATATATATATATTAAGTGCGTAAGAACTTAATAGATTAATAATGAGACACTTGGAATTAATTAACAAAATATGAGAAACTACATAACGTATATTTCGATTATACGGGTGGGCAAAATAGGTTAATTGGCATAGATGGAGAACAGTTATAATCGAGTTAAGTGGGGTAGCGTAACTAGGAGGGGTAATAAATATGTGTTAGGTGTGCACAATAGTTGAGATGTGAGAATCTCAAGTAAGAGTACGTGACTAACATGTATATAATTATATGGTATTTATGAATTTAAATACATGTTGTTTTAAAATATTTTCAACTCAGGCCCTGACCCATTTTCTTCCATATCTATTTTTTTTATAAAAACCTTTTAGGTGTCGAGCCACAGGGATGCCAAGTATAGGAGTTCCATTCAGTTAACGTGCTGTAGATGCTATGGAGGTTACGAGACCTCGGTATTAGACACCTCCACATTCATACTTGATTCATTCAGAGTTATTTATTTCAGTCAGGGCATGTTGCCCATTCTTATTTAGAGATAGTTGTTTCAGACATTCATTTATATTTCAGTTGTTGGGATTTATTTCATTTCAGAGACTCCGTTTATTTTATTATGTCGTTTTAATTCCTATGAGTTTGTTATTGGATGGTGAATGTTTAGTTAATCATTTAATTGCTTGCACGTTATATTAAAAGATAAAATCTGACATATGACTTTTTAAATATTAGGTGGTTAGTGATTAATAAAAAGTTTTCGACAGTGATGCTAAAGACTGATCCAACTGGATATTTGTTTTAAATTTCATAAAGGAATAATCACCTGGTATTTACGTAGGCGAGGTGTCACAGGTGGTATCAGATCATCAGGTTCTAGAGTTTTTAGGATCTGTACGGCTTATTAAGCTTCTAGCGTAGCTTTCTTTTATGTAGAGCCGTATATTTAGGACTGTTGTATTCATTAATTGTGCATTTTACGTCTTCAGCTATTTTGAGATATTTATTGTGGACATATAAAGCTTCTCTCTCATTTGAAATGCCTCCCAGACGTGCACAACGAGCTCCTAGAGGTGTCCAAGCCGAGCCATAGCCAACTCCAACCTAGGGTACGATGGATGTTACGGAGGTTGCCGCTATCGTAGCACAAGTGGTAAATGCAGCTTTAGCCGTAGTACAATTGGCCCCACCCAGTCACATGCGGTGGAACTTGCACCAGCTCACCTGTTCCCTCCTTCTTTAGAGCGAGTCAAAGATGCCTTTTAGAAGGCACATCCTTCGGAGTTCGCATGAAGTTTCGATGTTGTAGTAGAGAGCCAATGGAAGAAAGACATCTAGCGGCACTGCAGTGGTGGGAGTCTATTACCACTGCTGAGGAGAGAGACATCATGACTATTCAGGACTTCTGGGTGCGGTTTGACCGTAAATATTTCCATTTCGCCGTTCAGACTAAGATGAGGTGAAAATTACTGGACTTCACCCAAGAAGGGAAAACCGTTGCGGAGTATGACTAAGAGTTTACGATGTTGATTAATCTGGTGCCAGATGAGGTACCTACTGAGGGGAAAAAAATTCAGATGTTTATGGATGGCTTGACTTGGAGGATTCGTTAGCACCTTTTGGGAAATCTTTCGTTGGGTACATATACTGATGTGCTTAATGTTGCCCTACTACACTGCCATGATCACCGATTCCATCTGAAGGGAGGCAAATGAGCGAAAGAGTCTAGTCAGCAGGGAAGGACAAGGAGTAATGGTGCCAGTGGGGTGAGCAGAGTTACCATCAGGGGGACCCGGATAAGAGGTTCAGATTAGGTGACTTCAGGTAGGGACAGGGAGGTTTTAGGAAGGTCTAGAAGGGACAATAACGCTTTCAGCAGGGCCAAGGGAGGGGTGGTAACGACCATCAAGGTGGAGGAAAGTAGGGGCAGAGAGGGGGAAACGTTTTGGGTAAATTCTTTGTATGTGGCAAGATTGGGTACACGAAATAGGAGTTTTGTGAGAAGGGTAGGGCCCCGCAACAGCAGCAGCAGGGTGCTCGACGGGAGCCCCAGTGACCTATCTTCCTAGCTACTCTCCCAGCACTACCACAGATGACAGCCTTACCATCTATTCTAGCAGTTCTAGTGCAGCAGGGACAGCTACAGTATGGGCGTGGTTACAACGTACACCCAGATGTAGTTCCCCAAGCTCCCCTCGCAGTTAAGGGTATGTTTTATATCCAGGGGACTTTGGGACGGATATTATTTGACACGGGGGCCTCACACTCTTTCATTGCCACTAAATTTTCACGTGCCAAGGGATTATTAGACACGACAGATAGTACGGTTACAAGTGTAGATTCATCGCCGGGCTATGGGTCACTTATATTTTTTATATGTCGGGGTGTGGGTATAGAGATTGGAAGATTGATTTTACCTGACGATATGCTTGTATTAGATATGTTCGAGTATGATGCTATTATTGGTATGGATTGGCTAGTTACGTATAGTGACATGATTGATTGCTATAGTCATAGTATTGTGTTCGCTATATCGGGTCAGGAGATATTTTTGGTGGAGATGTCTCATCCTGAGGGAGGTTCGTCCACCCATTTATATTATATAAACGAGGAGACCTATAAGAAGGTGGTGATTCCACTTGATTCAATTTCGGTTGTTCATGAGTTCGCTGATGTATTTCAGGATATACCAGGGCTACCGTCTAGCAGAGAAATAGAGTTTGTGATAGATTTGATGCCAAGCACTCGGCCAATAGCTCGTGCACCTTATCGTATGGCTTCGACAGAGATGAGGGAGTTACGACATCAGATAGAGCAGTTGTTGGGACAGGGATTCATTCGTAGGAGTACCTCACTTTGGGGTGTTCTCGTACTGTTCGTAAAGAAAAGAGAAGGGTCGTTACGGTTGTGTGTTGACTACCGAGAGTTGAATAAGGTCATGATACGGAATAAGTATCTGTTTCCCCGAATAGATGAATTATTTTACTAGTTGAGGGGTGATTCCTACTTCTCGAAGATAAACTTGAGGTTGGGATACCATCAGTTACGTATCAGAGGGCAGGACATTCCTAAGAATGCCTTCTTGACGAGATATGGATCCTACGAGTTCAGGGTTATTCCATTTGGGCTAACCAACACACCGACCATGTTTATGGACTAGATGAATAGGGTGTTCAGAGAGTTCTTAGATCAGTTTATTTTTATCTTCTTAGATGACATCCTGATTTATTCGCAGAGTGAGTAAGAGCATCCCGAGCATTTGAGGTTGGTTTTGCAGACACTACGTGATCACAAGTTGTATGAAAAATATGAGAAGTGTGGGTTCTGTCTAAGAAAGGTTCATTTTTTGGGGCAAATTGTTTCTTAAAGAGGGATATACGTAGATCCAGGAAAGGTGTCAGTGATGAGGGAGTGGGGACCACCCACGATGCCGTCAGAGATACGTAGTTTCTTTGGGCTAGCCAGATACAACGTGTAATTAATTTGGGGATTCTCGAAGATAGCGGGTCTGTTGACTAATTTAACTCGCAAAGGGGTGCTATTTATCTGGGTGATGCTTACCAGTTAGCTTTTGATGAACTGAAGGATAGGATGACTTCAGCACCAATACTAGAACTTCCAAGCCGGGAGTGGAATACCTGGTTTATACTGATGCGTCCTTACTAGGACTTAGGGTTTTGCTTCAGCAGGAGGATAAAACTATAGCTTATGGTTTCTGTAAGCTTAAGCCTCACGAGAGGAATTACCCCACCCACGACTTAGAGTTAGCGACAGTCGTGTTTGCACTTCAGATATGGAGACATTATCTCTTGGGGATAAATTTTTCCTATTCACAGTTCACAAGTCATTGCAGTACCAATTCACGCAGTGGGAGTTGAATATGCGTCAGCGGAGGTGGCTTGAATTTGTGAAGGACTATTAGTTAGACATCCAATATCACCCGTGAAAGGCTAACGTGGTAGAAAACGCGTTGAGACGTAGACTTGCAGGTGAGGTGGCCGAGGTGTAGAGGGCTAAATGGAAGGAACTGGGACATCAGGATGCAGTTGCCTGCTCATTCATGTTATTGATGACGGTTACAACCCAGATTGTTACTAGGCTAATACAGGCTCAGGCAGTAGATTTTTTTTATCAGGATCAGATTATTCAGCTTTTAGCCAAGGGGGCAGAGTATTTTTTTGTGAGCTCATACGGGGGCTTATGCTTCAATGGCAGACTAGTAATTTGAAAGGGGGAGGAGTTGCGATATGCAGTGATGGCGGAGTCTCATGGTTCACAATTTGCGATACATCCCGAAGGGGATAAGATGTACCAGGATATGAGGCGACAGTACGGGTGGAGTGGAATGAAGAAGGACATCACCGTGTTTGTTTCGAAATATGCCACTTGTTAACTGGTAAAAGTGGACCATCAGAGACCGGGAGGGCTCCTATAACCGTTAGAGATCCCTATATGGAAATGGGAGAGCATTTCCATGGATTTCATCACAGGGTTGCCTACATCGCAGAGGGGTCACGATTTCATATGGGTGATTGTGGATCGACTGACCAAGGTAGCTTGTTTTCTACCAGTCCGAACTGATTATACTACTAAGCAGTATGCTCAGACCTTCATTGCCGAGATGGTGAGACTCCATGGTGGTGCCCCTTGATATTGTGTTCGTTTGGAATAGGATTTTTATGTCTAGATTTTGGGAGAGCTTCTAGGAGTCCATAGGTACGGAGTTACAATTGAGTTCGGTCTATCACTCGTAGACTGATGGGCAGACCGAGCGGATGACCCAGATGTTAGAGGATATGTTGTGGATGTGTATCCTTGATTTTGGCAAGGGATGGGAGCAATACCTTCCACTGGTGGAGTTTGCTTATAATAACTCCTACTAGTTTATTGTTGGCATGGCTCCAATTGAGGCATTTTATGGTAGACCTTGTCGTTCTCCATCGTGTTGGCTTGAGATGGGGAACAACTAGATACTTGGTCCAGAGGTAATTCAAGACACCTCGACTAAGATTGAGATGATTCAGAGCCATATACAGGTTGCTCAGGATAGACAGAAGATCTACACCGATGCCAAGCAGTTATTTAGGGAGTTTAGCATGGGGGACCAGGTGTAGTTACGAGTATCTCCTATGAAGGGGATAACGGGTTTGGGAAGAAAGGGAAGTTGGCACCGAGGCATGTAGGGCCATTCCCTATTATTGAGTGGATTGGGCCAGTGGCTTATAGAATTGGGTTACCAGAGCACTTGCATAGGATTCGTGACGTGTTCCACATTTCTTCGCTGAGGAGATATCTTCGGGATGAGTTATCCCACGCTCATATTGCTTTAGAGGAGATTGATCTACAAACCAATAGTTCCTATGAGGAGGGGCTAGTTGCTATCCTAGACTATAGCGAGAGGAAACTGAGGTCGAAGGTAGTGTCGTTAGGACGTGCTCAGTGGCGGCATCATAATACCGAGGAGTCTACCTGGGAGCGCGAGGATGAGACGCGAAAATTATCCAGAGTTATTCTTACCGGGTATAACTTTATTTTTTCAAATTTCAGGACGAAATTTCGTTATTAGGGAGAAGTATGTAATACCCCGTATTTTTAATGATTTTAATTATGGGATTAATTGACTTAAAAATGAGAAATTTATTTATAATTAATTCGTATTTAATTAAATAATTACTAGCGCGATGAGAGTTAGTATTTATTGATGTGAATTATGTTGAATATTACTTAGTGAGTAAAGTAATATGTAATTATGAATTAATTTTCGCGAGCGAATAATACGACAATTATGGATATTAAGTTGGGACGTGCGTGTCAGTCATGTCGGGATAGAATTTAATGAAATAAAAATTAATTTATTTATAAGTCACCCATATGGTCATTTCGAGTGCGCCAAAGTGTCCGGAAGGGTCGAGATAATCAGAAAAGTCTACCCGGGAGTTTAGTTTGGGTCCTCGGGCATTTTTAAGGAAAATCGGCATCCCAGAGGGTATTTTAGACATTTTTCCTTTTGGGGTAATTAAACCCACGAAATTCTTAAGGCTATATTAGCTACTAGGTTAGACCATTAGGGTTTTATATAACACAAAACTAAGGAGGCCAATAGAGGAAGAGGAGGAGGAGGTTCCCGAAGGAGAAAACCACTAATCTTAAGCTTCTTGCACCACCATCACGACCAATGTGTAGATCGGAAGACGGGGAACACGATTTTACCCATCTTCACCAAAGGATTAGACCTACTATATTAAGGCAAGTATTTTTATTGCTTAATTATATAAATCATCCATGTTAGTAGAATATGATTAAGAATTAAATTGCATGTATGTAGAGAACAATTTTGGATTAAATCATATTCTCGGTAGGATTCATGATTAGGATTGAAGCACTGTTGTGGAAAAACGAAATTTAATACATTATGAGAATTCTTATGTAAAGGATTCAGAGTTTTGATCATGTTCTTGAAGAAAATCCATAAACTAGGGTTCTTGAGAGTTAAATTGGAATTCAGATGAAAAGTTTATGAATCTTAACGTTTAAATGATTCTTGTACGTTAGAAATTGTCTATATGTGTTAATTTAATGTTTAACACCTTCATTTTGGAGTTTGGTAATGAATTAAGAAGGTTTTAGAGATTTTTGTTGAAGAAAACCCGTAGCTTTAATTTGCAGAAAAACAAGGCTCATACCTGTTCAATCGATCGATTGACTCAAGAATGTCGATCGATCGACCCATTTATTTGATTGATCGACTCCCCTGAAATTTTTGACTTGTTTTCCTTTTAAGTTTCGATCAAACCCCAACTTTTAAGAACCCTTAATGTTTATTAATTGAATATAATGGGACTTAGGAAAGGTCAGTAGGGTTGTAGTTAAGGCCTGAAAAGTATCAATATGTATGGGATCGAATGGGGAAATTTGCAAGTGTTCTTCGAATGAGTTATGATTGGAAATTTTATGGATTGGGTATTAATTCGGTGAAATGATGACTTAGGGTTAGTACTAGTAGTAAGGGGACACTATAGTACTCAAATAACCTAAGGAATAAAGGGGTGACTTCGTAGTAATCTTTTGGGATAGGTAAAGGTACTTGAACTTATACGACGAGAGTTATAGCATTAATTAATTCACGTATGATATTCGGGATATAAATACAACATATGAGACTTGTAATATGGGATGTGCGTATACCAATATTGAAATTATAAATACTAAGCTTGTGTGAATACCTATTGTACGGATTTTTATGTGTATGCATACCTACTATACTTACTATTGCCGAAAGGTCTTGAAGGGGACAGTCTTATCTTGAGGAGCCCTTTGGGGGGATTATAGATTGGTTCCTCAGAGCATGGGATCTAAGGAAGACTTATATGTGAGTAGATAAGTTTGGGTAATATGGGTGCGTAGGTTTGTGCGTAATTCAGTACACCGTGGACGTGTTCGCCTCCAGTTTGTGTGTGATTTATTTTATTACGATTCCTGAGAGATTCGGAATCGATAGTCCTTATTATGTATGTGAGGTACCGGGACTTGATATCAAAGTATGTACGTACCGTTAGTTTCGCCTATGTGGGGTGCAGTATTAGTATATATTATAATAGTGAAATTTATATATATACACCGTGTTTATTATACTGTGTTGTTTAGTAGAACATAATGATGGTGCCATATATATATATATATATATATATATATATATATATATATATATATATATATATATATATATATATATATATTAAGTGTGTAAGAACTTAATAGATTAATGAGACACCTGGAATTAATTAACAAAATATGAGAAACTACATAACGTATATTTCGATTATACGGGTGGGAAAAGTACGTTAATTGGAATAAATAGAGAATGGTTATAATCGAGTTAGGCGGGGTAGCGTAACTTGGAGGGGTAATAAATATGCGTTAGGTGTGCAAAATAGTTGAGGGGTGAGAATCTCAAGTGAGAATACGTGACTAACATGTATATAATTATCTGTATTTATGCATTTAAATACTTGCTGTTTTAAAATATTTTCAACTCGGGCTCTGGCCCATTTTCTTCCAAATCTATTTTGTTTTTGTGAAAACCTTTTAGGTGCCCAGCCACAGGGACGCCAAGCATAGGAGTTCCATTCAGTTGACATACTATAGTTATTGTGGAAGTTACAGCACCTCGGTGTTAGACGCCTCCACATTCATCCTTGATTCATTCAGAGTTATTTATTTCAATTAGGGCATATTGCCCATTCTTATTTAGAGATAGTGGTTTGAGACATTCATTTATATTTCAGTTGTTGGCATTTATTTCATTTTAGATTATTGTATTTGGGATTTAGACTGGAAGTGTTTACTCCGGACTCCGTTTATTTCATTATGTCGTTTTAATTCCTATGAGTTTGTTATTGGATGGTCAAATGTTTAGTTAATCATTTAATTGTTTGCATGTTATATTAAAAGATAAAATTTGACATCTGACTTTTTAAATATTAGGTGGTTAGAAATTAATAGAAAGTTTTCGACAGTGATGCTAAGACTCATCCAACTGGATATTCTGTTTTAAATTTAATAAAGTACCGATCATCCGGTATTTAGTTTGGTGGGGTGTCACACCCACTACCTTTCATGTAGTATTATTTCCCACGAGAATATTTCCACCATTTTTTGGTTTGTACGGAACAAACTACTCTCGATTAGGGAACATGTGATAGGAGCATCCTAAGTCAATAATCCACCCACTTTCATGATCATCAGAAAAGTAAGTAAGTACCTCCGTGCCATTATCTTGTGTTGCAACACCTGCAACATCTTTTGTAGCAACACCGTTCTTGTCTTCCTTCCGCATCTTCGAGCAATTTTTCTTCATGTGAACCTTCTTGTGACATTTATAACACTCAAATTTATATGATCTTGTGTTTGAGATCTATATGCGCCCCAGTTTTTGATGCCTCATGATCTTGATCTTCTTCTTCGCCCACCATTTCCAATCTTGGCAACTAAGTCTATATTTTGAGAAAATGAGATGTCATTTCGTTCTTTTTCATGGTAACATGGGAAAATATGTCTTGAATTACCTCGTTAAACTTGAGCATAGTCTTCTCCAACATTAGGGTGGTGATGAAATGTTTGTATGAATCGGGCAATGATGCAAGCAATAGTAAGGCTCTTCCTCCATGATTTGAACATGTGTTCGACTCAAATCATTTATCAAGGCTTTGAACATGCTGATGTGCTTCATCGCATCTATTCCCTCCATTTCGAGCTTAAACAATTTCTTCTTGAGAAAAATTTTGTTGGACAAACTTTTTACCAAGTATACTTCTTCTAACTTCATGCCCTTGGTAGTGGTCTCCACCACCACGTGATTTAACACCTCATTAGTGATGTATTGTTCAATAGAAGAAGCCGCTTTTTCATTAATATCAAGCCACTCCACATCGAACATGCCTTCCGGTTTGTTCTGAATGCCTAACAAAGCTATTTCAAGCCTTTGTTTGACTAAAACACCTCGCATTTGTCATTGCCATAAGCCGAAATTGATCTTTCTGTCATAAGGCTTAATTTCATATTTCACGAAACCATCAGATCCATAAGTAAGATCCCACTTCTTTGAGTTTGTGCATGTAGAAGCAACGTCAGGAGTAACGTTTGATTCAGTTTTTTCCATTAGGAAAAGTTCACAAACTTGTGCTTAAACACCCCTTAAATGTTTTGAACTGTTCTAGCGGTGTAATTAACAAACTAACTCTGATACCACTTACTGACGTAAATTTCGAAAGCCTCAAAATGCCACTATCCGGTTGTGAGGAATACAACCCAAGACCTTTTCCCTCAAGCTACTAAATCAACTTACTAATAAAATTATAAAATGAAATAGAACATATAACAACCACAAAAATTTAGAGACACAAAGATTTAACGTGGTTCACAAAAATTGGCTACGTCCATAGGTGGGGAGGAGAAGTTTCACTATAGAAGAATATTTGTTACACTAAATCATTCTTATGAACATTCAACCCAACCCACAATATTAATATCACAATATTGCAGGTACCCTCACATAAGAAACTTACAAAATGGTCTTATTTCTTGTACTCACTTACAGCTAAAATACCTTAGTTGTATACCTTTCTCTAATTGCTCTTACTTGTTGTTGGTGTGTCTTTCGATAATGAAACGCCTTCCTTATATAGGTTGCTAGTGAGAGGCTTAAGGATTAAACAAATCCTTGGTGGGATGGTGGTGGAGCACTTAATGTGGCTGCTGGTAGTGGAGCTTTTAATGGACCTGCTGTTGGTGGAGCTTTTAATGTGGCTACTGGTGGTGGAGCTTTTAATGGGACTGTTGGTAGTGGAGCTTTCAATGGAACTTTTAATGAGTCTGCGGGTAGTGGAGCTTTTGATGGGGTTGCTGGTGGTGATTGTAATGGGGTGACACTTTGTGAGTCAGATTCCAAAACCACCTTACGAAAGTGTCCACCCCATGTAGAATTATATATATTAAATTATATGAGCTTCCGTCATTTTTCTTATCCAAAAACTATTTAAGAATTTAAGGTATTGAGAGAGAGAAAGTTCAAAGAGCGTACATTGTTAAAGGAGTCTTTTCATTCCTAGAAGGTTTTTTCCTGAAAAATATATTCCTTCATTAGTCAAAGAACAAGAGACTTTATTGGAATAGATAATAATATGAGACCTGCATTTTGTTTTGCATTGGAACTTTTAAACCTAAGCGATGTGACGAAGGGGTGCTAATTTTATTAATCTATATTGATCCACATGTTTTAGCACAATTTGTTTCCTACCATTGTGTGAGAAGTAATATTAATATGGACATAGTACAACGAGTAAAATGCAAATTAAACCCTCAAGTATGAGGTCATTTTCATACCAGACCCTAATGTTTCTATCTACGTTGTTCTGAAAATATATGTTATCTTGTATAACTCTATAGATTACTCCTTCTTATAGTTTTCATTCGGTAGTTAATGTATTAAAATTAAATGTCAGGCTTTAATTTTTTGTTGTTAGTTTTTGTCTGAATTATGTTTGTTGTAAAGATCTTGATGGTTTTGTTTGAGAATTGAATGTTAATCAAATTGTTTGTGATTTGAGTAATAGATGTTGTTTGGTTTAGGATTTCCATTGTATTTGCTTTGATTGAATTGGGAGATAGTTGTAACACCCCGTATTTTTGTTCATTTTAAAATTTAATTAATTCGGATAATTTTAAATTACTTATGTGTCGTAATTTAATTGAATTAATTATGTTAATATTTATTTAAATATTAAAATGGAGACAAAATGGTTAATATTTATGGAAATTAAATTACTAAGTGAATAATAATAATTTATTTATGTCATAACGTGTATTAGTGATGCGGCATTTGTTTATCTCAGTTGAAAGTTAGATATAGACTAAGTAGGGTGTGAGATAGGGACTTTTTATAAATTAATTTGAATGTCAATTCTGAGTGCACGGTTGAGGTTGGATGGATCGAGATAGTCGAAAAAGTGTACTCAGGGGTGGTAAATGGGTCATGTGGACATCCCCGATACTCGCGGCGGTGATGAGAGTTAGGAGGATCCTAGGTCCCACGCATCCCTCTCGGGAGCGCTTCGGCAGACGTCATTGATGAGGTTAAAATGTAGAGAGATGGAGTCGCTAGTCTATTTTACTCAAAATAGATGAAAGAAAAAGGGAGCAATCCCGAAGCACAGCATCCAAAGACATACTGATACATACGAAACCAAAAATGATTCGAAAAGGGTCCGGAGGCTAAGTTACGAAATGGGAAGGGGTTAGGCACCTATTTCGCCCTTACGGTCTCTCATGGGTTTTTTGCAATTTTCTTTTATTTCCCCGTGATATGTGTATATATAGTGGAGATAGGAATCCTCGACTTGTATCATGGAAGAGTTAAAGTGACTCATTCGTAGGAAGGTTCATGAAAATAATATTAGAAAATAGGATTTACGCGATTACCCTTGCGTTGATCATTATAATGGAACGATAACGTATGTGGAATAATATGCTACTAAGAACAAATATATGTATATGTAAATATATATAGAATCTAAGAGAATTAAATTTAGAGAAAATAAAAAATGAGAGAACGTATGAATAGGACTCGAATCTCAGGTCTTACCCCGAGACGCCTATGTAGACTATAAAGGCATCAAAGTCCACGTAGTTGGCATGCAAAACGAGGGGTGGGCTTTATCCCATAAATTCAATTGGGGACTTCTCTTATGTGTGTGTGTGTAAAAAAAGTGTTTTAGTTGTGAGAAAAGTGTAAGAAAAGTGTGAGAATTCCCGCTTAGAATTTATGAGCAAACCCTATTTTTCTTTTTTTTTTTGGGTTCTTTACTTATATGAAAATAAGAGATGTGAAATAATACTAGATAAAAAGTATATTAGGATATGTGAGATGAGAGAATAAAATTACTAAGTAATCAAACAAGTTCATGCGAATTTATGAGAATTTAAGGAGAGAATTGAGAAAGTTGGACCTTCTTGAAGATCTTGAGCTTGATCTTGAATGTTGGAGAGCAACCCTTGAACTTGGTATATGATGGAGGGTAGTTAATTCACCAAGTTTGATGAAAAGGATGATGAAAAGTGAAGGTTTGAAAGGGATTTGGATGTGGAAATCATGTTGTCTTCGAGAGAAGTTTTCTGGATTCGCTGAGAGTGATGCTTTTCTGATCTGGGCTCCTTTGGAATGAGGTCAGTCCCTCCTTTTTAAAGGCCGAGGGCATTTCTGATCGGCATAGCCCTGGTCCTGCCAATCGACAGGTGCGTTTAGGTACACTGCCGATAGGCAGGGTCTGGAACTTGTCGTTTGGCAGTGTCTTTCAGGATCCTTCGAAAAATCAACCACTGAGCGCAAACCGTTGATTCGAATCATGCACGGGGCCAACCATTGGAAAGTTAATTCAGATACCTTAGAAAGTCATTTGGACTGCTCTCGGGTTCAGTAGTTGACTTTAGGTCAAATATGGCTCGGAAGCCCTTATCGGTCCTTTGGACGGGGAAACATTGGACGCAAACGGATCATTCGTCCGCATGGTGAGTCCGAATCGTGCATGGGGTAGACCATTGGAAAGGTTAGGAGATGTACTTCGACATTCCAAAGAGTTTGACCCAATTTGGGGAGTTGCCTTTGGTCAACCGGGGCCTGAAAATATTTGGTGACCTCTTGGAGTAAAATAGATTGTTCGTCCGTACCGTAGGTTAAAATCGTGCACGAAATGGATCGTTGGAAAGGGGTTTTAGTACCCTTTGAATATTCATTCAGTCTCGATCGAGCTAAAGAGTTGACTCTGGTGAAACGGAGCCTGGGAGTGCCCGGTGGCCTCCAGATCAGGTTTCAGGGGAAAATGGGTCGTTCATCCGCATGGTAAGTCAGAATCGCGCATGGGATGGACTATTGGAAAGGTATTTGAGTGCCCTTTTAAGATTCATTCAGTCTCGATTGAGCTGAAGAGTTTGACTTTTTGGTCAAATGGAGCCGGGAAGCATCCAATGGCCTCTAGGTCGGTACCTGGGGTATGACTTACGTTTGTAGTGATGAAGGGAGGTACTAGGGACCTAAGGAAAGTTTAGGGGGTAATAGAATGGGGTGTCTACAGAGCCCCTCGACGAAAGAGTTTGGAACAAACGATAGCCATCGAACAGACACCGCATGATGCCTTTAGAGAGTATGACCAATTCAAAGGGTCAAGGCCGATTTTGAGGACTTGGGGATGAGGAAGACCAATTCAGAGGGTCGAGGTCGATTCTGAGGACCTAAGGAAAAGAGGATGGTTTTAGGTCGATTCTGGGGATGAAAAAGACCTAATGATCGAAGGTTTTAGGTCAATTCTGAGGACCTAAAGAGATGCTGGGGAGGACCAATTATGTGGGTCGAAATCAATTTTGCGGACTAAAAGTTGAGATGACCAATTTTTGTGGACCAAAGCCAATTCTGCGGGCCTAAGTTGAGGTGACCAATTCTGCGGGTCGAAGCCAATTTTACGGGCTTAGGTTGAGGTGACCGATTTTGCGGGTCGAAGCCAATTCTGCGGGCTTAAAGTGAGATGACCAATTCTACGGGTCGAAGCCAATTATGCGGGCTTAAATTGAGATGACCAATTCTGCGGGTCAAAGCCAATTCTGTGGGCTTTAAGTGAGATGGCCAATTCTGCGGGTCGAATATAATTTTACGGGCTTAAGTTGAGATGACCAATTCTGTGGGTCGAAGACAATTCTGTAGGCTTAAAGATGAGGGTGACCGATTCTCCGGGCCAAAGCCAATTCTACGGGCTTAAAGTGAGATGACCAATTCTGTGGGTCAAAGTCAATTCTGCGAGCTTAAGTTGAGATGACTAATTCTGCGGGTCGAAGATAATTCTGTGGGCTTAAATTGAGATGACTAATTCTGTGGGTCGAAGCTAATTTTGCTGGCTTAAATTGAGATGATCGATTCTACGAGTCAAAGCCAATTCTGAGGTCTTTAAGTGAGTTGACCAATTCTGTGGGTCGAAGCCAATTCTACGAGCTTAAGTTGAGAGGACCAATTATGTGGGTCGAAGCCAATTCTGCGGGCTTAAAGATGAGGGTGACCGATTCTGCAGGTCGAAGCCAATTCTGTGAGCTTAAAGTGAGATGACCAATTCTGCGGGTCGAAGCCAATTATGCGGGCTTAAATTGAGATGACCAATTCTGCGGGTCGAAGCTAATTTTGCAGGCTTAAAGTGAGATGACCAATTTTGCGGGGCAAAGCCAAGTCTACGGGCTTAGGTTGAGGTGACTAATTCTGCGGGGTTAGGTTGAGATGGCCAATTCTACGGGCTTAAGGATGAGGATGACCAATTCTGTGGGCTTATGTTAAGATGTTCTCGGGGAACTCTGCCAGGGAAATTACCTTGTGATTTTATTTTGGGTTGGGGAGCCAATTGCTGGGGGAATCTTCATATCCTTTGGAGACTTTGCGGAGGAATAGCCAAAATTCCATTGGGGAAGTGATTAGTTGGTCCAAGGTTTGGACATATTGTATGGAGAAATTTGAGACCTTTGGGACACAGGAGGTGATCCTTAGAGATCCTCTGGGGACATTGTCGGGAGGAGATTCACTTATCTTTTGAGAGTTTCGCTGGAAAAATAAGGGTTCCTCTTGAGGGAATGCGAATTTTTGTTGGTGAAGATGTTCTAAATCCTTCCTAGGATTTTTAGGAATTTTCTATGGATTTTTCAGGGATTTCTAGTATTTTTGGGGAATTTTTGTACGAAATTTTTGAGGGGGTGCCGGTCGGCATGGTGAGGAGGGTGCCATTCGACAGTGGCACAGTCTTTTGGACTGCCTCGAGAAGGTAAATGGGCAGTGCCGATCGGTATGGTTAGGGTCACTATCGATCGACATGACCCTTGGCATCCTATATAAAGGGGGAGAATTCCCTTCATTTTTCACAGCTTCTTGCCTTCTCTCTTTCTGCGATTTTCTTCTGCTAATCGTTCTAGCATTCCATAATCTAAAAAATGGCCTCTTTTATGAGCACTGCCGTACACAGGGAGTGGTTGACTGTTGATGACTGGGCGAAAGTGGAATGGAGGGCTAGGGCGCCTCTTGCTTTAGGGAGTGAGAACTCTTTCAATGCATTCGAGCCGATTACGGATGAGTGGACTTTACTGCGGGAGCCATCGCGTCATTGTTCTTCGAGGCTGGTGAACCCTGGAGGTTATGTGAGTAAAATGACCTTTGGCATTCCTCTTTTGATGATTTCCCTTTTTTCTTTCTTGGATTTTGACGAGTTTTTCTTTGACAGTCTGATGTCTCTTTATCGAACATGCGTTCCTACGGGACGATGGGGCTTAAGGATGTCTGGGAGCATCTTTCACCTGTGGTGCATTGGGTGGTATCATCCGCAGGTTTTGGGAGGTTGGCATCCGCGCTGGATGAGACGCCTCATTCAATAGTGATTTTGTGCGCTCTGGGGGAGAGATAGTGGGACACTATCCACACCTTCCATTTTAGCTTCGAGGAGATGACTATGACTACCATAGATGTGCAGTAGCTTCTTGGGATGGATTATGATGGGGAGCAGATAGAGGTGGATTGTTCCTTATGGATGAGATCGGAGGCGGTGCATGCGACGCTCAGTGACGTGGCTAGGATAGTATCTGGGGATTCCATTCGGTTGTTCTTGCTAAAGGATGTTTTATTTTGTAGGGTGATTGATGTGGAGGACGGGCTGCAAGTGAGGCAGATGGCCCGGTTGTTTTTCTTACTAGTGATGGGGGGCTTTATGGTGGCATCGAGCGGCGACGTCGTCCATTTATGGTTTTTACCATACTTAAGGGTGTTTTCGAACATCCCTTTCTATAATTGGGGGAGCCTGACTTTGGCGACCCTTTATTTTTCACTAGATGCATTCATCCGGTGCTGCCGGTATACTTTTACTGGATCCATGTATCTTCTTGAGGTATTCTTTATTTTGTGCATTTCCCTTTCATGCATTCGCATTTTCCTTATGCGTTTCATTTTTTGACTGCAAGTTCTTGTCTTTGGCAGACGTGGTTCTATGAGGTGATTGGGTGTAATACCCAGTTGATCGCTCTGAAGGATGAGACCATTGGGGACTTCTGTCGGTTATATTGATGGCACAGGGCCAATCGGTAGTCACGGGGATCTCTTTCTATGGCGGCGGTACTTCAGGTCTTAAATGGCCTGACCAGTGGTTGGGTAAACTTTTCCTTCTTTTTAGTTCTGTTCTTTGTATGCTCTGATTCTGTATTGGCTTATACCTGATGGGCATTTTCAGGTGACTTTTTACCATTGGGGGATTACTATTCAGGGCACGAGGTTGACTGGGGGGAACTCATAGCTGTGGCACTTGCTGGCGCACGAGTTTTGCCACTCTTGGTATCTTGGGGAGAGGGTGGTTTGACAGATCACTAAGGAGGAGGTGGTGGTGCCACTTACGAGGCCCCCTATGCCTATGAGGTGAGAGCGTCTGCTGCCGAAGGATGCTAGGATCGCGATGATGATCTACTAGTCCTACCTATTGTACACTGATACAGCTGCGCCGTATGATTACATGGACTTCATGAAGAGTTGGCTGATGGCGCCCAACATATGTGATGCCTTGATTTTCCCTCCTGCGGGTTCGAGTCGGCCAGTGGGGTCCTTCCACAACGGTGGTGGTCCGTCAATGTCTGCGGCGGTGGTGACTTCGAAGGTTCCCTTTCTGCGGTTGCATACCCCTTCGTACAACATTCGGTGGGCTGATAAAGGGATGGTGCCTATACGTTGCACCGTCCTCATGCGATGGATCCGAAGGAGTTGGGCTCGACAAAGGAGGTTCCTCATCCTGTGGTATACCATTTTGTTCCTCTATTTCTTTCTTTTTGATTTATTTTCTTCTTAATACTCATTCTTCCTTTTCTTGCAGCAAGTCTGAGTGTCGACCACTTGGCTGAGGGATATCAAAGACTGGATATCTTCGGCGACTGCCCATATTCGGGACGCGATTCGTGTTCCTTCTTTCTTGGTGCCATCTTCTTCGTTCGGGGAGAACTCTGGCTCGGGTAGTGGTGGTGCTTCAGCTCGTCGCAGGGTAAAGAGAGTGCGTCGCAGGGGGTGAAGTTTAGGTTATAGGGAGAGAGAGAGACAACGTGGGTTCGGGTTGTGTCCCGTTGTTTTTGTTTAGATTTCTTGCAAAATTTTGATGTAACACAGAAAAATATATATTCAATGCAATGGAGTTTTTTATTTACTTTTCTTAATGGTAAATAAATACATGCACATGCGCTTTTTACTTTGTTGCTGAGACCGTTAAAAAGAGATATTTTTTGGATTCTTTGAAAATTAAATATTATATAAGGGGATTTTTGAAATTCTGTTGAGAATATTAATCTATTTTTATTGAGTTTCTGATTTTGACAAAAGAGGAAAAAGGAAAATTTCCAAAAATGGGGGGGGGGGTGTCGATCGGCAAGCACCTTGTCCTGCCTATCGATAGTCAAGTCCAGTCCCATCAATTCAAAGCTCTGATTGGTACCCTCTTCAGTCTTTGATACTTTATGGGGTAGGATTCCCTCATATTTCTGCAGGGGTTATGTCTTTTGTGAGGGTTTGAAAGTATTAAAAAGGGGTAAGGGTGGAGTGTTTCCATCACACCTTCACATTCTTACTTACTTTCTTACTATTTCTTAGTCTTTCAAGATGGCTCTCCCTGGTAGCATTGAGTTTGCCAACTACCTCAAAGACCTGGAAGTAATGTGCTCTTTTAATGTCAGCTACGATGCTTTCAACATGCGTCGAGTCTCTTTATGGTGCAGCCGGCCCATAGAATGGAACATGTTAATGGTGGCTGTACAATTTTGGTACCCTGAAGACCATGTATTCCTCTTTGGGTTAGATGAGGTTTGTCCTACCTACATGCTAGGGATAAACCCCAGCGTTGCCACAATTCTACCTAAGTTTTACCATTCTCCCAGGGATTTATTGGTCGGGCCTCTCCACATTTTGCCTTTGGCGACTAGACCACCGGTTGCTGGAGGAATGATCTCCTTTTCGACGGTATCATAATCCATGCATTTGCAGGAGGTTGGAGATGCTGGATACACCTGAGCCGTTGTTCTGGGCTTGGTTTCAAAATTGATGCTGGTGACTGGGGAACTGCTGGTGGACCCACAACTTGTAGCCATTCCTTCATGGATGTCATACCATCATAATCCTGTGGCGATGATACTGGCGAAGACTTTAAACAGTCTAGATGCCTTACGATAAGGTCATTTCATTCTGAATTTCTTAGGGGTAGCCCCGTGATGCTGTTCATGTGGTTATCCAAAAGACTTCGCCTGGTGACTCCTCCAGAATATCCTTTGTTGGCTGTACCCAACTTCTTTTCGCGCCATTTCATCAGTGTTGGATTGGATATTGAGAGTTGGGAGAACCTGTTTATGGAGTATGGGGCTCTAAATATGTACTGGTCAGTACCTTGGTGGGGATAGTTGCTGCCTATTCTGGAGCTGGGAGAATATTCGTATGTTCGGCTGGTTGGTCTCAGACAAACCTCTTTCTATTTCTCTTGGCGGATTTTGTGCCAATTTGGTTAGGTGCAAGTCATGCCACCATGAACACTGGATTTCTTTCCAGTAGAAGATCTGACTGAGCGTCTGCGCAAGCGACTTGGCTCTTTTTGGTAGAGTCGGCGTTCGTTGACCCGTCCCTCTCAATCTGTTGGGAGAGTTTGGCATATCCCTTGGGATTATATGAAATAGTTGTGGATGAGAGTAGTCAGTAAGATGTTGGCAGTGGAGACTGGACAAAGGTGGCTTGTCATATTTAATACCATGGAAGGAGGTGTTGTGATTTTTCCGAAGCTGGTTCGAGCTTATCATTCCATAGAGCATCTACGACACTCTATTAAGGCAGGGGAAGCTTGGGGACCCCAGGATGTAGATGGTGATGATGGAGCAGGCTCCTCTGTTAGCTGTGGATAGGACTCTTGGAGAGTTTATTTTGTAATGGGGAATAAATTTGGGGATTTTATTTGTTTTTTAGGAAAGTAGGGGGAAGGGAGTTATCCATTCCTTTTCTCATGTAATTTGTACCGTAATTTCTTATTAGTGAAATAAACAAGTTTTTGATCGTGCCTTTTGATGAGTTTTGTATTTTTGAATTATATATACCGATCTCTAAGGCATACATAATCCTTTTGTTCAAGTGTGTGTTATAATGAACTGTTATTCTCGGAGATAAGAAAAGAATAGTTTTGTGAAAAAGAAAGGGCCATGCTCATATAAAATGTATGATCTGCCTACGTACCTCTGGGGGTTTAAAATTTTGTAATTTTTTTGAAAATGGTTTTTACAGAGGATCAGGGCCACGTAATTCTGGGTAGAGGGAAATGAAGATTTTTTTATTTTTTTTTAGAAGAGAGGGGGGATGAGAAGAGTCATAGCGCACCGATATTTCGGACTAGGGGTAAAATTTCGTGAGACGGTCCAGGTTTTTTTTTTTTTTTTTTTTTTTTTTTGGGAAATTAGATGTATATATAAAAAAAGAAGAATACACAGAGGAAGGAACCTCAAAGATCAAAAGGACCCCGGGGCATACCCCGGAGCCAACCAAAAAGCAAACAAAAGATTAGCTCAACAGCCTATTTTCAGGGATGTTCCAATACATACAAGCCATCCAGTTAGTGTAATTTCTTCTATCCTTCTTCCAAGTAAGAACTTTGGCTTTAACCATGTTTTCAATACCCTTCACAATGGTGTCTAGAGAATTGAAGACATGCTTAAAGCACCTCGAATTCCTCTCCATCCAGATGCAATAGATCGTAGTAATGAAGGAAAGGGATCTAATCTTGTCACATAAGGAAATAGTAGAGTGGTTAACAGTGGCCAAGGATAACTCTCTATTCCAACTTTGAAACTTCCTATACCGCTGATTTCTAAGCATCACCTCCTCCCATATACTCTTGCTAAGGCTGCATTGAGAGAACAGGTGGTTATAAGTTTCCCTCTTAGAACCACAAATCCCACACAGGTCATCCTCAGAAATACCCCATTCAAATAATTTGTCCTTAGTGTTGATGGCCTTTCGAAATACTAACCAAGCAATGAAAGAACACTTAGGAATGCAAACCTTACTCCAAACAAATTTGCTCCAAGTAACAGTAGGCTTGTGGGTCTTCAATAGCTCCCAAGCAGATGCAATGGTGAAGGTCCCTTTCTTGGAAGGAAGCCAAACCACATAGTCATTTCCCTCAAGAATTGCAGGTAAGCTAGCATTCTTCACTTCATTTAATTCCCATGTCACAGTTGAGGGCCATCTCCACTCCATTTGGTGGATGAAATCAGAAACTTTAGCTTTTAGACTACTAGCTGAGTCATACACAATGTTGTTCCCATAAAGGGGAAACAATGGCCCATTAGGATGCCACAAATCATACCACATAAAGGTTTGAGTCCCATTCCCAATGATTGTTTTGATTTGTCTTCTAAACTTTTCTCTTATCTTAAGAATTTTCCTCCAACTCCATGATGCATCATTTGGTATACTCAAAGCCCATATGCTCCTCCCTTTAATTTTGTATATGTTGCACCACTTAATCCATAAACTATCCTTCTTACTGCATAGATTCCATAAGTGCTTAGCCATGGCAACAATGTTCCATGTCTCTAGACTCTTGATATTTAGCCCTCCTTCCTCTAGAGACACACAGATGTCCTCCCAAGCAACTTTAGCACCTTTACTGTTAGTCTCATCCCCTTTCCATAGATAATTCTTCATAACTTGCTCAATCTTCTTTATTATGCTTTTAGGCAAAATAAAAGTGCAAGCCCAATAAACTTGTATGCTGAAAATGACAGTCTTCACAAGGAGGAGTCTACCTGCAAAACTTAAAAACTTATTAGTCCAGCATCTGACTCTCATGGTGATCCTATCCACCAGGATCTGGCAATCCTCCTTTTTCAGCCTAGTAGTAATGAGAGGCACCCCAAGATATTTGAAGGGGGGGTGCCCATGTTGAATGCCCAAGATAGAAGAAATCTCCTGAATCCCATCCATATTGATCCCAGCAGTGAAAAGACTACTTTTATCTAAGTTAACCATAAGTCCCGAATAGGAACTAAATTCAGCAATGGCATCCTTGACAATTCTGCAGGACTCTTTATCCCCACCCGTAAAAACAACCAAGTCATCAGCAAAACTAAGATGGGTGAGGGACATCTCCTTGCATTTAGGATGATGTTTGAAAAGGGCAGATTCAGTAGCTTTGGAGATAATCCCTGTGAATGCCTCCATCACAAGCAGGAACAGATAGGGAGATAGAGGATCTCCCTGTCTAAGCCCTCTTCTACCAGGAAAAAACCCATTCAGCTCACCATTCAGATTTATAGAGAACCTGGTAGTGGTCACACACATGGTAATCCACCCAATGACCTTAGAGGGAAACCCAAACTGCACCAAAAGATTAATCAAGAAATCCCAGCTAACCAAATCATATGCCTTGAGCATATCAATCTTGATAACACATCTAGGAGGGAGGGAGTCCCTATGATAGTTCCTCATCAACTCTTGGAGTAAGAGGATATTGTCTGCAATAGACCTTCCTTCCACAAAAGCAGCTTGGTTATTGCTGATAAGGATAGGCATCAGCTTCTTAAGCCTACGAGTGATCACTTTGGATATGCATTTGTAGATGGTGTTACAACATGAGATAGGTCTGAAATCCTTCATAGAAACAGGTGTAGATATCTTAGGAATTAAAGCCAAGGCAGTACAGTTCCACTGATCAAAGAACATACCAGTATCAAAGAAGTACTTAATTGCATCACACACATCATCCCCCACAAGTTGCCAGTTTTCTTTAAAGAAATGGCTATTGAAACCATCAGGTCCAGGAGCCTTGTCAGACCCAATTGCAAACATAGCTGCCTTAATTTCATCATGGGAGACATCAGCTTCTAATAACTCAGCTTGGTGAGAGTTGAGTTTAGTCTTTATTACCTCCCCAAGAACATCATCAGCATCCACACACTGCACCCTATTCCCAAACAGATTCTGAAAGTATCTCACATATTCCCTAGCCACCTTCTCTCTTCCTTCCACCCTCACCCCCATATCATTCTCAATGCTCACAATTTTCCTTCTAGCCAAGTTTTGATTAACCTTCTTATGGAAGAAGGCATTGTTCTGATCACCAAGCTGCAGCCACTTAGTCCTAGCCTTCTGCCTTAAGAAAGACTCTTCATCATTCCTCATGTAAGTGTACTTCTCCCTCATCTCTTTCTCCTCCATTTGGAGCTCCTCATTGGAACCATCAATGTCCAAAGCTCTCTGAAGGTTATCCAGCTTACTCTTTATGTCAGTTACCTGAATGGAGATTCTGTTAAAAAACTTCTTATTAAAATTCTTCAAGGATACTTTCACTCTATTCAGCTTCCTAAACAGCCTCATCATCGGGTTACCATCCATCTCAACATCCCATGCCTCAATAAGAATGGGCATGAATTCCTGGTGGTTCATCCAGAAATTAAAAAACTTGAAAGGCTTAGGCTTCCAGTTGCTACTGTAATCTAGAAGGGTAATAATAGGGCTATGGTCTGAGATTCCACACGGCAAGGTGATTGCCTGAGAGTTAGGAAATACATCAGTCCATATGTCATTGTGCAGCACCCTATCAATCCTTGATTGCACATTATTGCAGCCCAGCTGATTTTTATTCCAAGTAAACCAAAGCCCACTATTTGCCATGTCATCTGCATTTAGATCCCTTAAACAGTTATTAAATTCATCAGTAGCAGCAGTGTCAATGCCATTAATGCCTTTTTTCTCATCCTGATTTCTAACAACATTAAAATCACCCATGAGAATCCAAGGCCTATCATTAACCACACCTGTGTTCTCCATAAGAAAATCCCATAGGCTCCTTCTATTTTCAGTCATGTTGTCCCCATAGATGAAAGTGGCATAAAAGGAATAATTGGTTCCTATAATATTCACATTGCAAAACAAAGCTTGTCTCTGAGTACCAACCACCTCAATACTTAGAATCTTGGGATTCCATCCCACAATCACTCTAGCCACCCCACCTTCCATAGGGCAGTTGTGAACATACTCCCACTGGTAAAAACACATACTTTTAACATTCTCTAAGTTATTCCTCCTGATCTTAGTCTCAACTAAACAAATCAGATCTAGCTTATTATCCTTGATCAACTTATCCACTTCAATTTGTTTATGGGAGGAATTGAGCCCCCTAATATTCCATGTTCCCATCTTGGTCATCGAAATTTATTTGATTTGTTGCCTGATCTCCTCTTGTCATTCTTGTTGCTCCTGAACACCCCTTTACCATCCACTCTATCCCCCTTGTCAAACTCATCTACTGCCTTAATTTTCAGAACCAACCCAGATGGAACAGGGGTAGTAACCATAGTCAACTCATCTTTGTCTATCTCCAGACCTTCTGAGGGGTTAGAGGTCATAGTACTGTCAGTATTACTGCCCTCCACACCTGGTTTTCCTTGTATTGTCCCCCCACAGTTATCTAGTTCAACAGGAGAAAGGTTCTCAGAGTTCCCAGCATGATGGCCTTTGAGCTGCACTATAGGCTCATCCTCTATTGCAGCCTCTAATATGTCAAATTGATTATGAGTTGTAACTTTAGTAAGGTCAATATTCCTCCTCCCCTCTTTTGCAGCCTTTCCTTCTTCAATTAGAGCTCCTTTTTCCAACACTCCACTAATGGCATTATCAGTACCTGTAGGGGTTTTGATACCCTTATGTTGAACTTGAGTCCACCCTTCTTCAAGGGCCTTCTGAACCTCTATCTTACTTTTGTATGGGAACACCTCCACTCTATTATTTATTGCCACCCATGCCTTCTTAGCCTTAGGACAGTTAACCATTCCATGCCCAAATATGCCACACTTGACACATGAAGATGGTTTTTCTTGATACTCCACTCCAACCTCAGCATATGATCCATCCTCCATTCTAACTTCAATGACTTTGGGATAATCTTCCATGACTTTTAGTTCCACACATATTCTGGCAAAACTTATTCTTTGCATTCCTTCTGTAATAGTATCAGCATACAATGGAATTCCAACTGAGCTAGCAACATAGCTCAACCCCTCCTCTGTCCATAATTGCATAGGGATATTATGGAACTTCACCCAGACAGGGATCTTTGAGGTTGAATCTTTAGCAAAAGAGAAATTTGGAGTCCATTTCTGGATGATAATTGGGTTTCCCACAAAATGCCATGGCCCATTGTCAATGACCTCATCCCTCATACTAGCATTCTCAAACATGAAAAAGTAATTGCCATTGTTATGCCCCACAATTTTTTGGAGGCCAAATTTATCCCATAGTCTATGGGCAATATTGCATACCAGAGTGTAGGGCAGGCTCCTTCCAAGGAAGCATCCAACCATACTATTTTCCCATTTCTCATAACCACATGTAGCCACTTCCAGAGGTGGGGATACAATGATCCTTTTATCAGTTATTGAAGGGGCATGGTATGTTAATCTAAACTTTGGGTATCTCTTATCAGCAACAACATCCTTCCATGATTTATCCCCAGCCTTATTTGGGGTAGAACAGGGTATGGGTCCAGCTGCATTCTTACTAGTACCTTCTTTTATACATCCCTTTTCTTCATTCTTGCATCTCTCCCCAACAGAGTTGGAGCCTTCTTCTCTTTGTACAGTTCCTCTAACTTGCATAATATCCTCATAGGAGAAGCCCTTCATTTTCAGAAATTCGTTATACTTCTTCTTCTCTTCACTCCAATCATCCCATCCAGGTTCATGTATGGAGGTATCTGGGATATTGCCTACATTTCCTCCAGAGACCACAACTTGGCCATCTTCAAATTCATCCTCATGAGCTGAACACAAGGGAACTTCCACTGCGTCATAGGGAATAAATTTTGCTGTATCCAGAGGGGTATTGCGTAACTTTGACTGCCCAAACAGGGCAATAGTATCTTGCGACTGGGAGGCATTGAAATTCCTATCTCCACGTGTGGCCGGAGGCAGGTTGTTCATGGTGGCTCAGAGGTTTGTGTTACCTGAGATGATGCCGGCGGGATACTTTAGTTGTTTAGGGTTCAGTTTGGTTGAAGGTTTTTTAGAGAGAAGAGGGAGCATTTTTTCCTTTGTAAAAAAGAGTTTTTAGACGGTCCAGGTTGACTGGACGAGTCATCTCTTCTCCATCTAAGTCGGTGAGCATGGCGGCACTACTGGACAAGATCTTCTTGACGATGTATGGGCTTCTCTAATTGGTCTTAAATTTCCCTTTGGGGTCCCAGATGTGTTCTATTATTTCTTTAAGGGCTAAATTCCCTTCTCGAACATCGCGGTCCTTGACCCTCTTATTGAATAAATGCGCTATTCGACGATGGTACCCTTGTATGTGATACAACGCTTTCAGTCTCCTTTTATCCAAGAGGGACATCTCGTCAAGACGACTTTGATGCCAGTCCTCCTCATTGACTTGCTTTCGAGCGTAACACAAAGTGAAGGAATTTCTAGCTCCACATGTAGGACTACTTCCATGCCGTAGACTAGAGAGTAAGGGTTAGCCCCAGTAGAGGTTAGGATCGAGGTCTTGTAGCCCCAGAGGGCATAAAGGATTCGGTGAAACCAATCTCGATAGCTTTCGGTCATCTTACTAATGATGGCTTTGAGGTTCTTGTTGGCGGCTTCGACTGCACCATTGGTTTGAGGTCGGTAGGGAGAAGATTTGTGTCTCTGAATCCCGTACTCGTCGACCACTTCTGTAACTTTTGCCCTAAAATGCAACCCGTTATCTGATACTAGCTCGTACGGGACCCCATATCGGCAGATGATGTTTTTCTTCATGAATTTTCCCACTTTCTTGGCGTTCAGCACTGCGTATGACTCAGCTTCGAACCATTTGGTGAAGTAATCAATGGCAACTAGGATGAACTTATTACCATTGGAATCCTTTGGTGTAACCTTCCCTGTGATGTCGATACCCCAAGTGGAGAACGTCCAGGGAGAAGTCATGTTGTATAATTCTCGCGGAGGCAGATGCTGAAGGTTGGAAAATTGTTGGCATTTGAGGCATCTCTGGGCATAGGAGGTGCAATCCTGGATCATGGTGGTCTAGTAGTAGCCTTGTCGGAGGATCTTCTTGGCAAGAATGTGACCATTCATGTGGGTCCCGCATTCCCCGCTATGGATTCTCTGCATAACCTCTTCAATGTCAGCCCCTGCGATGTAGTGTAGATGATTTCCATCGAAGTTCCTTTTGAGCAATGCTTTGTGACAGATGATGTACTAGGAGGCCAGTATTCGGAGGGTTACACGGTATTTCTTGTTAGAACCCTCGGGATACCTACCATGCTTGAGGAGGTTCCAGATATCAGAGTACCAACAATTTTCTAGCTCGGGATCTTCTGTGGTGACGAGCTCAATATGGTAGAAATGGGTTAGCTTGTCTTGCTTTTGAACTAGGAAGGGGGTCATTGTTATTCCTTCGGGCATGTAGACCATGGAGGCCAAGGTAGCAAGGGCATCAGTTAGGTTATTCTTTGCTCGAGGTAGGTAGTGGAAGGTGATATCTTGGAATTGTGAGGCTAATTCTTAAAAGTGGGCATGTAAGGTGTGACACCCCGCCTAATTAAATACCGGGCGATCACTCCTTTATTAAATTAAATCAAGGTGAACAGTTTGGTTCATTCTTAGCATCACTGTCGTGAAAATAAACTTTCCAATTTAACACCCTAAATAATTAAGCTAAGTGACAAAACCAAAATTAAACATTACTTACCAAATTTTATTTAAAAAAAATATTTATTTATCTATTAACAAAGTTTCAGTAAATAAGATTCACACCACAATAAACCTGGAACAAAAATCCAATTAATATAAAACATTCATCAACGAATGTCAACATGCGAGAAAAATAAAGTACTACATCCATCCTGAATAAAAATCCCATAATAACGGAACTATGAAATAACTGGAATAACAATGTCCCAAGATAAAGAAATAATGGAAAGGGCTACATATGCCCATCTGAATGAAAATGCTAAGAGTGGATCTGAATGGACGAAGTCGTCTAATCAAGAGACCTACAACTCCCACCTAAGCTGCAGCGCGTTCCTTCCAAAAGATCCTAAGCAAGACGCCCCTGTGGCTGGGCACCTGTAATACATATATATATACAAGAGAGAGAGAGAGAGAGAAAAGAAACGGGTCAGAGCCCGAAAGTGTGTATGATTTAAAATTTGTTTAGCAAGTGATTTAAATTGATACAGGCCAATGCAACAACATATTAATTCGACACTCTCTTGAGAAATTCTCACCTCTCTTCTAATGTGCACGCCTATCGTACTAACCTTCCCAAATAATTTAGTTTATCTTAACTTACTCATAAGTTTTCAAAACCGAACGATGTCAACGTTTTAAAAAGGTTACTTTCAATTTGTAGTACTCCTCTCGTTTTAGCTTCATTAAATTATAAAGTTTCCCAGTGTCATCTCATACTTTCACAACACAAGTATTTATTATTGCGTCAACAACCATGTACTACTTATCAAATCACAGTAGGCAGTTTAAAGTTTATAACCTCATATATATATATTAACTACTCGTATAATATATATATATATATAACAGCACCCCAACTAAACTATGGTGCGGGCATACTCTGCTATCCAATCCCCGTATCGCTCACACAAAGGGAAATACAAGTTCGGAATCACTCTCGAACTGTATTAACATATACAAAACAACGTTGAGGCGAAGCATAGATTCCAAGTCCAAGAGGTCAGTACATACCCACACGTCTCTTAGGACCGTCCGACTATCAATCTGATAGCCCGTACCTAGGATCTCTATCTTCTAGGGTACGAATCAATATCCCCCATAAAGTAACACAGGATAAGATCGACCCAGCGCGGTAACCTCAGGGATAGCAAGTAGCGCGGGTACGTTTTTCACATGTATATAATATATGTACACACAATCATATAAATATACCCATTTCATCATATTAATATAGGTTCCTCTCGTTACCCATAGTCACAACATTTATCCTTAATTTCCCATTATTATGATTACGTATAAGGTTTCGTCTCTAACCTTAACTCGAAGGGTTTTCTCACTAGTTACGTGACACTCGTGGATTCTATCCATCCAAGTAGCAAAATCAGTAGGTAAACGTTTATTCACTATCGTAAGTATTTGACGTAATCTCTCACTTGAATTACGTAGTTTCCTCATTCTTTAAATAATTGTCCCTAAAATACAATTATCGTCACATAATAAAGTTCTCAACACTTAATCATATGTCCTACTGGTCTCTCCTATATCCCAAAACATTTTATTCATAAAGCCCAAAAATTATTTCACGAAGAATCATGTTCAATTAATTAAACAAGGGGAAATAAGAGTCTGCCAGGAAGGGTCGATCGATCGAGGTCTGGGGCTCGATCGATCGAACCTTCGATCGATCGAAGCTCTAGGCTCGATCGATCGATCAAGTAGGTCTGCGAAATCCTGCAGAAGTGCAGTTACGGGTTTTACCAAAATTCTTCACCCAAATCAATATTTTCCAACACTAATCGTCCCAAAACTCCTACTGCAAACATAATAACATATTTCCAGATGTTTTTAACGTTAAGCATGCGTATATCCATCAATAAACATGGTTAAACAACCCAAAATCTCATTTAAACATCAAGAACCCTAATGTTTTCTTAACTTGTGTTCTAATCAGTTTTCTCTAGAATTTCCTTCTAACATATCATCAAAAATTCATGGGTTAATCATCTACTTCACATAATATTTCCAGAATATGGTTATAATGTTTTCTACATGCAAATCCCTATCAAAATTGGGGCTTTCTTTCATAGATTACACTCCTAATCATTCCTACACTAATATGAATATTGCACCAACGAAAATACGCAAGTTAAACACTTGCCTGGGATTTCAGAGGTCTGGTTTCCTCCTGTTGATATTGGTGTGGTTGCGTTCTCCTCCTCGCGATCTACGCGTTGGTGGTGACGGTGGTGCAAATGGTGGTGTTTTGGCCTTGAATCTCCTTGAGAGCTCTCTCCTCTCTACTCCAATGGCCGTTCTAGGGTTCTGAATGTTCTAACCCTAAAAGGCTAACCTAAATGGCTGCTAAGGATGGCTGAAATTCGTGGGTTTAATTACCCTATTTTGTAAAATGACCAAAATGCCCTTCCGGGTCACTAATTAAGCCTAAAAACATCCCGAGACCCAAACTAAACCCCCGGGTACACTTTTCTGACTATTTCGACCCTTCCGAACGCGTTGGCGCACTCAAAACGACCATACAAACAACTTATAAAATATTCACTTTTATATCTCAATAATTAGTCCCGACGCGACACGGGCGCGTCCCGACTAAAATTCTTAAAATTGTCATTTCATTCACTCGTGACCTATAATATAACCCATATCATATATTACTATGCTCATTAGTAATATTCGACAATTTTATATAATTACTAACTCTCGTCACGTTAATAATTATAACATAATTAATTTTCGGATTTTTATTAAATAATTCACTCTCATTAAATTTAATAAAACCCCCAAATTAATATAGCATAAAAATACGGGGTATTACATACTTCCCCCCTAATAACGGAATTTCGTCCCGAAATTCGGAAAATAAGGCATACCTGATAAGAACAAATCTGGATATCTCTCGCGCATATCTGCCTCACGCTCCCAAGTGGATTCCTCCACATTATGGTGTTCCCACTGGACCCGCACAAGTGGAACTATCTTCGACCTCAATTTCCTCTCACTATAGTCTAGGATAGCCACCGGTTTTTCCTCGTAGGAGCTATCAGACTATAAGTCGATCTCCTCTATCGCGATGTGAGTATGGGCCATATCATCTCGAAGGTATCGTCTCAACGACGAGATGTGAAATACATCGTGAATGCGATGTAAATGTTCTGGCAGTCCCAATCTGTATGCAACTGGCCCAATCCTCTCAATGATGGGAAATGGTCCCACGTGCCTCGGAGCCAACTTTCCCTTCTTCCCGAACCTCATCACTCCTTTCATAGGAGACACACGCAGTAACACTTGGTCCCCCACATTAAACTCCCTGAAAAACCGTTTCGCATCGGCATAGCTCTTCTGTCTGTCCTGGGCTACTCGAATGCGACCCCTGATCATCTCAATCCTCACAGAGGTCTCCTGAATCACCTCGGGTCCTAGCAACTTGTTATCCCCCACCTCAAGCCAACAAGTTGGGGAACGACAAGGCCTGCCATACAAAGCCTCAAATGGAGCCATACCAATCGTGAACTGATAAGAGTTATTATAAGCAAACTCTACCAGTGGAAGGTGTGGCTCCCAACCTCCTCCAAAATCGAGAACACACATGCGTAGCATATCCTCTAACATCTGATTAGTACGCTCTGTCTGCCCATCTGTCTGTGGGTGATAACCTGAACTCAACCTCAACTCAGTACCCATAGCCTCCTGAAAGCTTTCCCAAAAACGCGACACGAAAATCTTGTCTCTATCGGACACAATATTCAGGGGCACCCCGTGTAATCTGACAATCTCAGCGATGAACAACTGAGCATACTGACCCGTGGTATAATCTGTCCGCACCGGTAGAAAATGAGCCACCTTGGTCAGACGGTCTACAATCATCCAGATAGAATCGTGGCCCCTCTGTGATGTAGGCAACCCTGTAATGAAGTCCATGGAAATACTCTCCCACTTCCACGCGGGTACATCTAATGGCTGAAGCAATCCTGACGGTTTCTGGTGGTCCACCTTAACCAGCTGGCAGGTAGAACACTTGGCCACAAACTCAGCAATGTCCTTCTTCATCCCACTCCACCAGTATTGTCGCCTCATATCCTGGTACATCTTATCGCCTCCCGGATGTACTGCAAATCGGAATCCATGAGAATGATTCATCACTTCGTGACGTAACTTTGCTCTTTCTGGAACCACCAATCTCCCATTAAACCGCAAACCTCCATCAAAACTAACAGAATAGGACTCAACACCCTCGGCTAGAAGTCGCACAATCTGCTCCTGGCAAAACGGATCTGTGGTCTGCGCCTGTATCACCCTCGTAACAATTTCGGGTGTGACTGACATGACGGATATGAACGAACGGGCTACTACGTCCTGGTGACCCAACTCCTTCCACTTTGCTTTCCAAACGTCGGCTACATCGTCTACCGGTCTACGGCTCAATGCATCAGCAACTACATTGGCTTTCCCCGGATGGTACTGTATGTCAAACTGGTAGTCTTTCACAAACTCTAACCACCTGCGCTGACGCATATTCAGCTCTCGCTGAGTGAACAGGTACTGCAGTGACTTATGGTCTGTGAATAAACGGAATTTCTCTCCCAATAGATAGTGTCTCCATATCCTCAATGCAAATACAACCGCTGCTAACTCCAGGTCGTGGGTGGGGTAATTCTTCTCATGTGGCTTAAGCTTGCGGGAAGCAAAAGCTATAGCCTTCTCCTCCTGCTGGAGTACTCCTCCAAGTCCCCGTAAAGACGCATCAGTGTAAACCAGGTACTCCACACCCGGTTTCGGTAAGGCAAGGACTGGTGCTGAAGTAAGCTTGTCTTTCAGCTCGTCGAAAGCTAATTGACAAGCATCATCCCAAACATACGGTACCCCTTTGCGAGTCAAATTCGTCAACGGACCCGCTATCTTGGAGAATCCCCGAATAAATCTCCTGTAGTATCCGGCTAACCCCAAGAAACTACGTACCTCTATCGGTGTCCTGGGCTGTCCCCACTCCCTCACTGCTGATACCTTACTCGGGTCAACTGCTATCCCTTGCTCAGAAACAACATGGCCCAAGAACTGTACCTCTCGCAACCAGAATCCACACTTCTCGTACTTAGCATACAACTGATGCTCTCGTAGAGTCTGAAGAACCTGCCTCAAGTGCTCGGCATGCTCCTCCTCGGAATGGGAATATATCAGGATGTCATCTATGAAGACAATGACAAACTGATCCAAGAACTCTCTGAACACTCGATTCATTAAGTCCATGAACACGGCTGGAGCATTAGTGAGGCCAAACGACATCACTCTGAACTCATAAGACCCATATCTCGTCAAGAATGCAGTCTTTGAAACATCCTGCTCCCTAATACGTAGCTGATGGTACCCCGACCTCAGATCTATCTTCGAAAAGAAATTCGCTCCCCTCAACTGGTCGAACAGATCATCGATTCGAGGCAACGGATACTTATTCCGTATCGTGACCTTGTTCAATTCCCGGTAGTCCACAGAACCTCAGTGAACCATCTCTCTTCTTCACAAACAAAACTGGAGCGCCCCAAGGTGAGGTACTTCTGCGAATGAAGCCCTGACCTAATAGCTGCTCGATCTGATCTCGTAGCTCTCGCATCTCTGCCGGAGCCATACGGTATGGTGCGCATGCTATAGGTCTCGTATCTGGCAATAAGTCTATAACAAAGTCTATCTCTCGACTGGGGGGTAGGCCTGGTATTTCCTGAAACACATCGGAATACTCGCTAACAACTGGGATCGAATCCAAAGGGATCACAACCTCCTTAGAGGTATCCTCCTCTATGTAATACAAATGAGCGGTCGAGCCTCCCTCTGGGCGAGGCATCGCCACTACAAACATCTCCTGCCCCGGAATGGCAAAAACAATGCTCCCACCGAAGCAATCAATCATGGCTCTATAAGCTGTGAGCCAATCTATACCGATAATCACATCGTGCTCATGCATGTCTAAAACTAACATGTCTGCAGATAATACCAAACTACCGATCTCTATCCCCACTCCTCGGCATATAAAGAAAATAAGTGACCCACTCCCCAATGGTGAGTCTACACATGTCAATGTGCTCTCTGCTGTGGCTAACAACCCTAAGGCCTTCGCAAAATGCGTAGCTATAAAACAATGCGTGGCCCCCGTATCAAATAAAACCCGACCCATAGTACCATGGATAGGAAACGTACCCTCAATCGCGGGTGGTGCCTGTGGAGCTGCTGCCTGGTGGACGTTATAGACATGTCCATACTGTAACTGCCCCTGCTGCACTAGAGCTGCTGGAATGGCTGGTAGGGCTGGCGCTTGGGCTAGAGCGGGAAGGGCAGGTGGAAAAAGTGGCCTCTGTGGCTCATTACGGGCTCCCTGCTGCTGTGGGGCCCTATCGCCTTCTAGGCAATCTGCTTATGATCGTGCTTGCCGCACAAAAAACACCGGCCTCTGAAATTACCTCCCCTCTGGCCCTGCTGACCACGGCCCTGTTGGCCGTTACCTCCACGCCATTGGCCCTGTTGGCCCTGATGTGCACGCTGTTGGCCCTGCTGATTAGGCTGGCCCTGCCTATAACCCCCATTTCCCTGCCTGGAATCACCCGAACGGAATCGCTTAGCAGGGTCCCCCTGATGGGAACTCTGCTCGTGCTGAGGAGTCTGTCCATGAGATGGTGCCCCACCGGCACCGTTACCCCCTGTCCTGCCCTGCTGGTTGGACTCTCCTGCTCTCTTGCTTCCCTGAAGATGGAAGCGGTGATCCTGGCAATGTAGTAACGCTGCATTGAGTACATCAGTGAACGTACTCAGGGATAAGTTCCCAATAAGGTGCTGACGGATCCTCCAAGCTAACCCGTCGACAAACAACAATATCTTCTTGCTCTCAGTAGGCGCCTCATCTGGCACAATGGTGAGAAGTCTCGTGAACTCCTCCTCATACTCTGCTACAGTAAGATTATCTTGCTTCAGATTTAGTAGTTTCCGCCTCATCTCAGTCTGCACTGCAGGTGGAAAGTACTTGCGGTCAAACCGCTCCCAGAACATCTGAATACGGATCGCGTCCCTCTCCTCCAAAGTAGTAGTGGACTCCCACCACTGCAACGCGGCTCCCACCAGCTTGAAGGAAGCCAATAACTGCTTTTGTACCTCGGTGCACTCATACATGCGAAGATGCCGCTGGATGTCTTTCTTCCATTGGCTAACCGTGACAATGTCGGAGCTACCAGAGAACTCAAGGGGATGTGCTTTCTGAAAAGCATCCCGAACCCTCTCCCATGCAGATGGAAGCTGTGCTGGTACTGGCGCCACTGCCTGAACCTGGGTGGAGCCTGCTGAATCACCGCTATCGCGGCATTCACCGCCTGAGCAACTATGGTGGCTACTTCATTAGCATTCATTGTGCCTGGTGCCGGAGCTGTTGGTTGCTCGGCCTGGGCACGCCTATCTCTCGGAGCACGTCTCGGAGGCATCTGAAACGTGAACAAAATTTATCAGTCTACAGTTATCATCGAATCTCAAATAGCTGAAGACTTAAACGTAAAAGTAGGAATACAACAATCCTAAAAATAGGGCTCTATAGCAAAAACGTTAAGCTGAAAGCGAAATAAGCCGTACAGATCCTATGGACACTAGAACCTGATGCTCTGATACCACCTGTGACACCCCGCCTAATTAAATACCGGGCGATCACTCCTTTATTAAATTAAATCTAGGTGAACAGTTTGGTTAATTCTTAGCATCACTGTCGTGAAAATAAACTTTCCAATTTAACACCCTAAATAATTAAGCTAAGTGACAAAACCAAAATTAAACATTACTTACCAAATTTTATTTAAAAAAAATATTTATTTATCTATTAACAAAGTTTCAATAAATAAGATTCACACCACAATAAACCTGGAACAAAAATCCAATTAATATAAAACATTCATCAACGAATGTCAACATGCGAGAAAAATAAAGTACTACATCCATCCTGAATAAAAATCCCATAATAACGGAGCTATGAAATAACTGGAATAACAATGTCCCAAGATAAAGAAATAATGGAAAGGGCTACACATGACCATCTGAATGAAAATGCTAAGAGTGGATCTGAATGGACGAAGTCGTCTAATCAAGAGACCTGCAACTCCCACCTAAGCTGCAGCGCGTTCCTTCCAAAAGATCCTAAGCAAGACGCCCCTGTGGCTGGGCACCTGTAATACATATATATATACAAGAGAGAGAGAAAGAGAGAAAAGAAACGGGTCAGAGCCCGAAAGTGTGTATGATTTAAAATTTGTTTAGCAAGTAATTTAAATTGATACAGGCCAATGCAACAACATATTAATTCGACACTCTCTTGAGAAATTCTCACCTCTCTTCTAATGTGCACGCCTATCGTACTAACCTTCCCAAATAATTTAGTTTATCTTAACTTACTCATAAGTTTTCAAAACCGAACGATGTCAACGTTTTAAAAAGGTTACTTTCAATTTGTAGCACTCCTCTCGTTTTAGCTTCATTAAATTATAAAGTTTCCCAGTGTCATCTCATACTTTCACAAAACAAGTATTTATTATTGCGTCAACAACCATGTGTAATACCCCGTACTTTTGACTATATTTATTTTTGGGATTAATTAATTAAATGCGTATTAATTGGAAATTAATCCGGGTTAAAATACTAACGAGATGCGAGTTGGTATTTGATTATGTGCATACATGTTTTTATATGAATTTGGAATTATGAAATTTGTCATGAGATTTATATACGACAATTTGGGAATTTTGTTGAGACGCGTGTGACCGCCGCGTCATGGTATATTATTTTAATTATAAAAGTGAATTGTATTTCTATTATCCGTATGGTCGTTTTGAGTGCGCCAACGCGTCCGAAAGGGTCGAGATAGTCAGAAAACACTAGCCGGGTGTATAGTTTGGGTCCCGGGGTATTTTTAGGCCATACCGGCAACTTAAAGGGTATTTTGGTAATTTTGTATTTTAAGGAATTAATAATGACGAAAATTGGGAGTTTTAATCTGATTGATTATTGACCCACTAAGCCACTAACCAACCCATATTAACCCAACAAGCTACGGAGGTTATCATCTAGGTTTCCAAGTTCCCCAAAACAAACCCTAGCCACCTTAAGCCACCATTGGAGAAGAAGCTTGGAGAGAGGAAATTCTGCAGAAAAGCTTCATCAAACCTACACCAAACTCAGAGACAACCAAGGCAAGTGACTTTATTCCATTTAATTTCAGAGAATGCCCTTTCCATGTTAGAAATTGAAGAATTTTAATTGTTCTTGAAAGTTGAATGAAAACCCATGTTAATTGGATTTAGAAGTTGAATATTGAGGACAAGTCGCATGTAGAATTACATAGAGATGATTATTCTTGTATTAATGTATGTTGGTTGTAACAAAAACGGATTTAATTCTGGGATTTGATGATGATACAAATTTAGGGTTCATGTTCTTATAAAAATTGGGAAAAAATATAGAATCTTGTGATTTAATGATGTATAGGGTGCATTAAAGCCTTAAAAGATGTTAGTTTATGACCTTAGCATGTTTTAGGATGATTAGAGAACTTAAAACATTGTTGGGACGAACTTTGGAGAAGATTTGAGGAGTAGAAATGGATGAAAAACGTAACTAAGAAAATTTGGGACGAAACTGGCAGGTCGTTAGAAGCCCCTACCCAGGTCGTTCGAACGAGCTCGTTCGAACGAGCTTCTAACGAGTTGACCAGTCTCTTCTAACGAGGGGTAGTTTCGTTCGATATCTCGTTCAAACGAGATATCGTTAGAAGGTACAGTTCGTTCGAACGAACTGGATCTCGTTCGAACAGTCTCGTTCGAACGAGACTTCTAACGAGCTGACAGTTCAAACTCGTTCGAACGAGACTTCTAACCAGCTGGCAGTTTGGGCCATTTTGAACTGTTTTGATTTTTGGAGTCCCGTAAACTGGTTCGAGGATATAGATAACATTTCGATGATGATATAGTGATAGGTTTGGGACATTTGGGTATTTATGAGAAGGAAATTATATACAAGTGAGTTAAATTAGAGGGACGGTTTGGGTTGAGACGTGAGTGTCTACTACGACGTGAGAATTAATTATGACAAGTGTGATTACAAACCGGAATAGTATAAATTGTGATAATTATAAGTTGGTATGAAAATATGATATATACTACGATTAAACTACGGTATTACTAAGACGTGTGTTTACTTAGTATTGGTATATGAATTGTGTGTATGACATACCTACCATACTTGCTATCACGGGAGGTTTGCGTTCGCTTAGGGCCCTCTAATCCTTGTGTTGCCCGGATTTAGACTGGTTACCTTGATGAACATAGGTCATAGAAAGACTTATTGGGATATTAATAAGTCTGCTGATCGTGGGAGCGTAGGTATGTACGTGACCCATGTGATGTGACTGTGTTCGCCTCCACTATTTGTGATTTGTGTTATCTGAACTATTCCTGAGAGATTCGGAATATCTGATCCTTATGTACGTGATGTACCGGGATGGATAGCAAAGTATGTGTGCACCGCAGCTTAGTTCTCGGGGTGCTTGTATTGTATATTTATGATGTGAATAATATACGCTTAATTAATAAGAACCTTCATGTTAATGTTGTGAAAATGATTACGGTATTGTTTCGAAATACATAACGGGTTAGCTGATAGGGGAATATATTGCATATTGAGCATATGAGTTCACGTTAAATCCCTATTTAGTTACGAGCGTTATAATGTTAATAGAACCAAGTAATAAGGGTAGGACCTATGATAGTCCAGCTAGATTTGACGTCACTTAGCTAGTGGGTTGTGTCGTTGTAGATGGGTACTTACGTTAGGAGTGCCCAGTTAGACGAGAGGTGAGAATATCATGTGAGTGCACGTCCTAACATGTACTTTGCATTTAATGTTTTAAATGTTTTTAAAGCACTTGCAGGTTTTTAAATATAACTCCACATTCGGGCTCTGACCCGTTTGCTTTTCAAATCTTTTTCTTGTAAAACCATTTTAGGTGCCCAGCCACCAAGCATAGGATACTCATTCAGGCGACGAGCTGTAGCTGTTTGTGGAAGTTACAGGGATTTGCTTGTAGACGCTTCTATCATTTGGATTCCAGAGTCATTATCTATCAGTTGTAGGGCATGTTGCCCAGTTTTATTAGAGTTACATTTCCTTTACAGTTTTCAGACTTTGGCATGTATTGTTTTAGTTTTCGGTTTACTTATTTCAGTTGTGGGATTGTAGTGAGGAGTTTTCCTCCAGACTTTAATTACCTTATGTGATGGTTATTCTTTTTTACTTCAGTATGATGTATGGTGTTATTTATTTCTTCATTACACTTGTTGCATGTTAATCAGACTTACATTAAAATTTGGCAACATACTTTTTAAAAACTAGGTGGTTAGTAATAAAAAAAAATATTTTCGACAGTGATGCTATTAACTGAGCCAACTTGGCATTTTGAATTAATTTAATAAAGGAGTAGCTACCCGGTATTTAATTAGTCGGGGTGTCACAGGTGGTATCAGAGCATCAGGTTCTAGTGTCCTTTAGGATCTGTACGGCTATTATGTTTCCGCTACGTTTTCTTTGATATAGAGCCCTATATTTTAGGACTGTTGTACTCTTTTGTGTATGTTTCGTTCTTCAGCTCTTTTAAGTTTATAAACAGTGAACTTATAAACTTCATTCTTATTTCAGATGCCTCCACGACGTGCACGAGGAGTTCCCAGGGATGCAACGCCCGAACCCCAGCCCGCTCCAGTTCAGGGCATGATGAACGCCGCTGAGGTTGTAGCTATAGTAGCCCAAGCGGTAAATGCCGCGATTGCCGTTGTTCAGCAGGCACCACCTCAGGCGCCGGTTGTCGCGCCAGTACAGACTAATGCATTCCCGTCTGCTTGGGAACGTGTACGTGACACTTTTCAGAAAGCGCATCCGCCAGAGTTTGCAGGTAGCTCAGATGTGGTAGTCTCGAGCCAATGGAGGAAAGATATGCAGAGGCACTTGAGGATGTATGAGTGCACAGACGTTCAGAAGCAGGTGCTAGCTACTTTCAAGCTAGTTGGATCTGCACTGCAGTGGTGGGAGTCTATTACCACCATGGAGGAGAGGGATGCTCTCACTATTCAGGACTTCTGGGTGCGGTTTGACCGCAAGTACTTTCCGTCCACAGTTCATATGGAAATGAGGAGGAAATTGATGAGTCTGAGGCAAGAGGGTAAGACTGTGGCCGAGTATGAGGCGGAGTTCACGAACCTGTTGAATATCGTCCCAGATGAGATATCAATAGAGAAGAAGAAGATTGAGAAATTCACGGACGGGTTGACTTGGAGGATTCGTCAGCATCTGTTAGGGAACCTTTCGTTGGCCACGTATTCTGATGTGGTTAACGCTGCATTGTTACACTGCCAGGACCACCGTTTTCATATGGCCGAGGGCAAGAGATCGGGGGAGTCTAGCCATCAGGGCAGGACTGGAGGTCATGGTGCCAGCGGGGCACAACCTGGTCAGGGGCAGAGACAGAATGAGCAGGGTTCGCAGCAGGGGGATAATAAGAGGTTCCGATCAGGGAACTACAGACAGGGACAGGGAGGTTTCCGTCAGGGCCATCAGGGTCCAAACGGCCATCAGGGCCAACAGGGGCAGAACGGGCATCAGGGCCAGCAGGGCCAAGGCAGGAACGGTAACGGCCACCAGGGCCGGGGACATCAGGGGCAGAGAAGGGGAAACTTCCCAGGAAAGTGTTTTGTTTGTGGCAAGACTGGCCATAAATGTCAGGATTGTCCTGATAGGGGCAGGGCCCCACAGCAGCAGTAGCAGGCTGCTCGCCAGGAGCCGCAGAGGCCTATATTCCCCACCATTCTCCCCGCACCGCCACAGATTATTCCAGCAGTTCCAGCTCAGCAAGGCCAGCTACAGTATGGACGTGTCTATAACGTCCACCAGGCTGCAGTCCCACAGGCACCGCCCGCGATTGAGGGTACGTTTCCTATCCATGGCACTATGGGTCTGGTATTATTTGATACGGGTGCTACACATTGTTTTATAGCTACACACTTCGCGAAAGCTTTAGGATTGTTAGCTACGGTAGAGAGCACAGTGACGTGTGTTGACTCACCATTGGGGAGTGGGTCACTTATCTTCTTTATATGTCGGGGAGTGGGAGTAGGGATTGGTAGTCTGGTATTACCTGCAGATATGTTGGTATTAGATATGCATGTTCATGATGTGATCATCGGTATGGATTGGCTCGTTGCATATAGGGCCATGATTGATTGCTTCAGCGGAAGCATTGTTTTTGCCATTCCGGGGCAAGAGATGTTCGTAGTGGCGATGCCTCGCCCAGAGGGAGGATCGACCGCTCATCTGTATTACATAGAGGAGGATACCTCTAAGGAGGTTGTGATCCCTTTAGATTCGATCCCGGTTGTCAGGGAGTATTCAGATGTGTTTCAGGAGATACCAGGCTTACCACCCAGTCGAGAGATAGACTTTGTTATAGACCTATTGCCAGATACGAGGCCTATAGCACGTGCACTGTACCGTATGGCTCCAGCGGAGATGCGAGAGCTACGAGACCAGATAGAGCAGCTGTTAGGTCAGGGATTTATTCGTAGGAGTACCTCACCTTGGGGCGCTCCAGTTTTGTTTGTGAAGAAGAGGGACGGTTCACTGAGATTGTGTGTGGACTACCGGGAGTTGAATAAGGTCACGATACGGAATAAATATCCGTTGCCTCGAATCGATGACTTATTCGACCAGTTGAGAGGAGCTTCTTTCTTCTCGAAGATTGATTTGAGATCGGGATACCATCAGTTGCGTATCAGGGAGGAGGATGTCTCGAAGACTGCGTTCTTGTCGAGATATGGCTCTTACGAGTTTCGGGTTATGCCTTTTGGTTTGACCAACGCTCCAGCTGTGTTTATGGACTTGATGAACAGAGTGTTCAGGGATTTCCTAGATAAGTTTGTCATTGTCTTCATTGATGACATTCTGGTTTACTCCCAGACAGAGGAGGAGCACGCCGAGCATTTGAGGCAGGTTTTGCAGACGCTTCGTCAGAACGAGTTGTATGCAAAATATGAGAAGTGCGGGTTTTGGTTAAAGGAAGTCCAGTTCTTGGGTCACATTATTTCTGACCGAGGGATATCTGTTGATCCGGGGAAGGTATCCGCGGTGAGGGAGTGGGGACAGCCCACGACACCGATGGAGATTCGTAGTTTCTTGGGCCTGGCAGGATACTACAGGAGATTCATTCGGGGATTTTCGAAGATAGCAGGCCCTTTGACACATCTTACTCGTAAAGGTGTGCCGTTCATTTGGAGTGATGCCTGTCAGTTGGCATTTGATGAATTGAAGGACAAGTTAACCTCAGCACCTGTGTTAGCATTGCCGAGACCGGGAGTTGAGTATTTGGTGTACACCGACGCATCTTTGCAAGGACTTGGAGGTGTATTGCAGCAGGAGAGACAGGCCATAGCTTATGCTTCCCGTAAGCTTAAGACTCATGAGAAGAATTACCCCACTCATGATTTGGAGTTGGCGGCAGTGGTATTTGCCCTAAGGATTTGGAGACACTATCTTTTGGGGGAGAAGTTTCAACTGTTCACGGACCACAAGTCCCTACAGTACCTGTTCACGCAGAAGGAGTTGAATATGAGGCAGCGTAGGTGGCTTGAGTTTGTGAAAGACTACCAGTTCGACATCCAGTATCATCCGGGAAAGGCCAACGTGGTGGCAGACGCGTCGAGCCGCAGGCCAGCAGATGAGGTGGCAGGGGTGTGGAAGGCTAAATGGAAGGAGTTGGGACACCAGGATGCAGTGGCCCGATCTTTCATGTCTGTAATGACCGTTACATCGCAGATTGTCACAAAGGTAGTACGGGCACAGGCAAATGACTCGTTCTGTCAGGAGCAGATAGTTCGATTACTAGCAGAAGGAGCCGAATCCTATACCGTTAGCTCAGACGGAGGATTACGCTTCAATGGGAGACTGGTGGTTCCGAAAGGGGAAGAATTGCGACACGAGGTGATGGCGGAGTCGCACGGCTCACGGTTCGCGGTACATCCCGAAGGGGATAAAATGTATCAGGACATGAGACGGCAGTATTGGTGGAGCGGTATGAAGAGAGACATCGCTGAGTTTGTTTCGAAATGCGCCACTTGTCAACTTGTAAAAGTGGATCATCAGAGACCGGCAGGATTGCTACAGCCGTTGGAGGTCCCGGTGTGGATGTGGGAGAGCATATCCATGGACTTTATCACGGGGTTGCCTACGTCGCAGAGGGGTCACGACTCCGTTTGGGTAATTGTGGACAGGTTGTCCAAAGTCGCTCACTTTTTACCCGTAAGGACTGACTACACTACGGGACAGTATGCCCAGCTCTTCATTTCAGAGATTGTGAGACTTCACGGTGTGCCCCTAAATATCGTGTCTGACAGAGACAAGATATTTGTTTCACGGTTTTGGGAGAGTTTCCAGGAGGCCATGGGCACGGAATTGCGGTTGAGTACGGCTTGTCATCCGCAGACCGATGGGCAGACAGAGCGCACCAATCAGATGTTGGAGGACATGCTACGCATGTGCATTATTGACTTTGGTGGTGGATGGGAGCAGTACCTTCCACTGGTGGAGTTTGCTTACAACAACTCCTATCAGTTCACTATTGGCATGGCTCCGTTTGAGGCGTTGTACGGTAGGCCTTGTCGTTCCCCAACATGTTGGTTGGAGGTGGGGGACAACAAACTACTTGGGCCGGAGGTGATTCAGGATACTTCGGCAAGGATTGAATTGATTCGGAGTCGCATTCGGGTAGCTCAAGACAGGCAGAAGAGTTATGCTGATGCGAAGAGATCTTTCAGGGAGTTCCAAGTGAGGGACCAGGTTTTGCTCAGAGTATCTCCTATGAAGGGGATTATGCGTTTCGGGAAGAAGGGGAAGTTGGCACCGAGGTATGTGGGACCATTTCCTATTATTGAATGGATCGGACCGGTTGCGTATAAACTTGGGTTACCGGAGCAATTGCATCGGATTCACGATGTATTTCATATTTCCTCGCTAAGGAAATATCTCAGAGATGATTTGGCTCATTCTCACATTGCTGTGGAGGACATCGATCTCCAGCCGGATAGCTCCTACGAGGAGGGGCCAATTGCTATTTTGGACCGAAGTGAGAGGAAGTTACGGTCAAAGATAGTTCCGTTAGTGCGTGTTCAGTGGCGACATCATAATGTCGAGGAGTCCACATGGGAGCGCGAGGATGAGATGCGCGAACGTTATCCAGAGTTGTTTTTAGCAGGTACTTTCTAGTTTCGAATTTCGGGACGAAATTCAGTTATTAGGGGGGGAGTAGTAATACCCCGTACTTTTGACTATATTTATTTTTGGGATTAATTAATTAAATGCGTATTAATTGGAAATTAATCCGGGTTAAAATACTAACGAGATGCGAGTTGGAATTTGATTATGTTCATACATGTTTTTATATGAATTTGGAATTATGAAATTTGTCGTGAGATTTATATACGGCAATTTCGGAATTTTGTTGAGACGCGTGTGACCGCCGCGTCATGGTATATTATTTTAATTATAAAAGTGAATTGTATTTCTATTATCCGTATGGTCGTTTTGAGTGCGCCAACGCGTCCGGAAGGATCGAGATAGTCAGAAAACACTAGCCGGGGGTATAGTTTGGGTCCCGGGGTATTTTTAGGCCATACTGGCAACTTAAAGGGTATTTTGGTAATTTTGTATTTTAAGGAATTAATAATGACGAAAATTGGGAGTTTTAATCTGATTGATTATTGACCCACTAAGCCACTAACCGACCCATATTAACCCAACAAGCTACGGAGGTTATCATCTAGGTTTCCAAGTTCCCCAAAATAAACCCTAGCCACCTTAAGCCACCATTGGAGAAGAAGCTTGGAGAGAGGAAATTCTGCAGAAAAGCTTCATCAAACCTACACCAAACTCAGAGACAACCAAGACAAGTGACTTTATTCCATTTAATTTCAGAGAATGCCCTTTCCATGTTAGAAATTGAAGAATTTTAATTGTTCTTGAAAGTTGAATGAAAACCCATGTTAATTGGATTTAGAAGTTGAATATTGAGGACAAATCGCATGTAGAATTACATAGAGATGATTATTCTGGTATTAATGTATGTTGGTTGTAACAAAAACGGATTTAATTCTGGGATTTGATGATGATAAAAATCTTGGGTTCATGTTCTTATAAAAATTGGGGAAAAATATAGAATCTTCTGATTTAATGATGTATAGGGTGCATTAAAGCCTTAAAAGATGTTAGTTTATGACCTTAGCATGTTTTAGGATGATTAGAGAACTTAAAACATTGTTGGGACGAACTTTGGAGAAGATTTGAGGAGTAGAAATGGATGAAAAACGTAACTAAGAAAATCTGGGACGAAACTGGCAGGTCGTTAGAAGCCCCTACCCAGGTCGTTCGAATGAGCTTCTAACGAGTTGACCAGTCTCTTCTAACGAGGGGTAGTTTTGTTCGATATCTCATTCGAACGAGATATCGTTAGAAGGTACAGTTCGTTCGAACGAACTGGATCTCGTTCGAACAGTCTCGTTCGAACGAGACTTCTAACGAGCTGACACTTCAAACTCGTTCGAACGAGACTTCTAACGAGCTGGCAGTTTGGGCCATTTTGAACTGTTTTGATTTTTGGAGTCCCGTAAACTCGTTCGAGGATATAGATAACATTTCGATGATGATATAGTGATAGGTTTGGGACATTTGGGTATTTATGAGAAGGAAATTATATACAAGTGAGTTAAATTAGAGGGACGGTTTGGGTTGAGACGTGAGTGTCTACTACGACGTGAGAATTAATTATGACAAGTGTGATTACAAACCGGAATAGTATAAATTGTGATAATTATAAGTTGGTACGAAAATACGATATATACTACGATTAAACTACGGTATTACTAAGACGTGTGTTTACTTAGTATTGGTATATGAATTGTGTGTATGACATACCTACCAGACTTGCTATCACGGGAGGTTTGCGTTCGCTTAGGGCCCTCTAATCCTTGTGTTGCCCGGATTTAGATTGGTTACCTTGATGAACATAGGTCATAGAAAGACTTATTGGGATATTAATAAGTCCGCTGATCGTGGGAGCGTAGGTATGTACCTGACCCATGTGATGTGACTGTGTTCGCCTCCACTATTTGTGATTTGTGTTATCTGAACTATTCCTAAGAGATTCGGAATATGTGATCCTTATGTACGTGATGTACCGGGATGGATAGCAGAGTATGTGTGCACCGCAGCTTAGTTCTCGGGGGCTTGTATTGTATATTTATGATGTGAATAATATATGCTTAATTAATAAGAACCTTCATGTTAATGTTGTGAAAATGATTACGGTATTGTTTCGAGATACATAACGGGTTAGCTGATAGAGTAATATATTGCATATTGAGCATCTGAGTTCACGTTAAATCCCTATTTAGTTACGAGCGTTATAATGTTAATAGAACCGAGTAATAAGGGTAGGACCTATGACAGTCCAGCTAGATTCGACGTCACTTAGCTAGTGGGTTGTGTCGTTGTAGATGGGTACTTACGTTAGGAGTGCACAGTTAGACGAGAGGTGAGAATATCATGTGAGTGCACGTCCTAACATGTACTTTGCATTTAATGTTTTAAATGTTTTTAAAGCACTTGCAGGTTTTTAAATATAACTCCACATTCGGGCTCTGACCCGTTTGCTTTTCAAATATTTTTCTTGTAAAACCATTTTAGGTGCCCAGCCACCAAGCATAGGATACTCATTCAGGCGACGAGCTGTAGCTGTTTGTGGAAGTTACAGGGATTTGCTTGTAGACGCTTCTATCATTTGGATTCCAGAGTCATTATCTATCAGTTGTAGGGCATGTTGCCCAGTTTTATTAAAGTTACATTTCCTTTACAGTTTTCAGACTTTGGCCTGTATTGTTTTAGTTTTCGGTTTACTTATTTCAGTTGTGGGATTGTAGTGAGGAGTTTTCCTCCAGACTTTAATTACCTTATGTGATGGTTATTCTTTTTACTTCAGTATGGTGTATGGTGTTATTTATTTCTTCATTACACTTGTTGCATGTTAATCAGACTTACATTAAAATTTGGCAACTTACTTTTTAAATACTAGGTGGTTAGTAATAAAAAAAAATGTTTTCGATAGTGATGCTATTAACTGAGCCAACTTGGCATTTTGAATTAATTTAATAAAGGAGTAGCTACCCGGTATATATATTAACTACTCGTATAATATATATATATAACATCACCCCAACTAAACTATGGTGCAGGTATACTCTGCTATCCAATCCCCGTATCGCTCACACAAAGGGAAATACAAGTTCGGAATCACTCTCGAACTGTATTAACATATACAAAACAACGTTGAGGCGAAGCATAGATTCCAAGTCCAAGAGGTCAGTACATACCCACACGTCTCTTAGGACCGTCCGACTATCAATCTGATAGCCCGTACCTAGGATCTCTATCTTCTAGGGTACGAATCAATATCCCCCATAAAGCAACACAGGATAAGATCGTCCCAGCGCGGTAACCTCAGGGATAGCAAGTAGCGCGGGTACGTTTTTCACATGTATATAATATATGTACACACAATCATATAAATATACCCATTTCATCATATTAATATAGGTTCCTCTCGTTACCCATAGTCACAACATTTATCCTTAATTTCCCATTATTATGATTACGTATAAGGTTTCGTCTCTAACCTTAACTCGAAGGGTTTTCTCACTAGTTACGTGACACTCGTGGATTCTATCCATCCAAGTAGCAAAATCAGTAGGTAAACGTTTATTCACTATCGTAAGTATTTGACGTAATCTCTCACTTGAATTACGTAGTTTCCTCGTTCTTTAAATAATTGTCCCTAGAATACAATTATCGTCACATAATAAAGTTCTCAACACTTAATCATATGTCCTACTGGTCTCTCCTATATCCCAAAACATTTTATTCATAAAGCCCAAAAATTATTTCACGAAGAATCATGTTCAATTAATTAAACAAGGGGAAATAAGAGTCTGCCGGGAAGGGTCGATCGATCGAGGTCTGGGGCTCGATCGATCGAACCTTCGATCGATCGAAGCTCTAGGCTCGATCAATCGATCAAGCAGGTCTGCGAAATCCTGCAGAAGTGCAGTTACGGGTTTTACCAAAATTCTTCACCCAAATCAATATTTTCCAACACTAATCGTCCCAAAACTCCTACTACAAACATAATAACATTTTTCCAGATGTTTTTAACATTAAGCATGCGTATATCCATCATTAAACATGGTTAAACAACCCAAAATCTCATTTAAACATCAAGAACCCTAATGTTTTCTTAACTTGTGTTCTAATCAGTTTTCTCCAGAATTTCCTTCTAACATATCATCAAAAATTCGTGGGTTAATCATCTACTTCACATAATATTTCCAGAATATGGTTATAATGTTTTCTACATGCAAATCCCTATCAAAATTGGGGTTTTCTTTCATAGATTACACTCCTAATCATTCCTACACTAATATGAATATTGCACCAACGAAAATACGCAAGTTAAACACTTGCCTGGGATTTCAGAGGTCTGGTTTCCTGTTGATATTGGTGTGGTTGCGTTCTCCTCCTCGCGATCTACGCGTTGGTGGTGACGGTGGTGCAAATGGTGGTGTTTTGGCCTTGAATCTCCTTGAGAGCTCTCTCCTCTCTACTCCAATGGCCGTTCTAGGGTTCTGAATGTTATAACCCTAAAAGGCTAACCTAAATGGCTGCTAAGGATGGCTGAAATTCGTGGGTTTAATTACCCTATTTTGTAAAATGACCAAAATGCCCTTCCGGGTCACTAATTAAGCCTAAAAACATCCCGAGACCCAAACTAAACCCCCGGGTACACTTTTCTGACTATTTCGACCCTTCCGAACGCGTTGGCGCACTCAAAATGACCATACGAATAACTTATAAAATATTCACTTTTATATCTCAATAATTAGTCCCGACGCGACACGGGTGCGTCCCGACTAAAATTCTCAAAATTGTCATTTCATTCACTCGTGACCTATAATATAACCCATATCATATATTACTATGCTCATTAGTTATATTCGATAATTTTATATAATTACTAACTCTCGTCACGTTAATAATTATAACATAATTAATTTTCGGATTTTTATTAAATAATTCACTCTCATTAAATTTAATAAAATCCCTAAATTAATATAGCATAAAAATATGGGGTATTACATAAGGGTTGGAGTTTTTTGTCCTTAATTATCCATTTTCTAAGCACTTGACCGATAATGAGGGCAGAATCCCCGTAGACAGATAGGCATTGAATTCTTTTCTTGAGAGAAACTTTGAGGCCTACCATACACGCCTCGTATTCAGTCATGTTGTTGGTGCAGGAGAAATCCAGCTTGATGGCGATGGGAGTGTGGGAGTTTTCTGGGGCAATCATAAGTATCCCAATGCCATATCCCTTTTTATTGGCAGAGCCATCGAAGAACATTTTCCATCGGAGACTGTCTTGGGCAGTGCAGAGGATGTCTTCATCTAGGAACTCAGAGATCCAGCTATCATCTTCTTCTACGGGGTAATCAGCGAGGTAGTCAGAGATGGCTCTTCATTTCATGGCTTTTTGCGTGACGTACACGATATCGAACTCGGCTAGGAGCATCAATCGTCGGGCCATTCAACTGGATAAGGAGAGTTTATCAAGCAGGTATTTGTTGGGGTCCATTCGGGATACAAGTTTGATAGGGAAGGCGAGCAAGTAGTGTCAAAACTTTTGGGTGACCCGGACAAGCGCGACACATGTCTTTTCCAAAGCAGTGTAGTTGACTTTGTATCCTACCAATTTATGACTGGCATAATAGATGGCTCTTTCTTTGCGATAATCTTCAAGTTATTGGTCTAGAAAATCCCCAGTTGCAGTGTCAGTTATGGTTAGGTATAGAAGCAAGGGGAGGCTAGGATGTGGTGGCATGAGTACTGGAGGTTGGGTCAGATATTATTTGATTTTGTCAAAAGATTCTTGGCAGGCCTCGTTCCAAACCTTGGTTGAATTGTTTCGGAGGAGTTTAAAAATAGGTTCACAAATGGAAGTTAACTGGCTGATGAACCAACTGATGTATCGCAATTTCCTAAGGAAGCTTCAGACTTCTTTCTCTGTTCGTGGAGGTGGCATCTCAAGTATGTCTTTCAGTTTTACATGATCTTCTTCTATCCCTTTCTCACTCACCATGAACCCTAAGAGTTTTCCGTTTGTAACACCGAAAACACATTTCTTTGGATTGAGTCTCATCTGATACCATCGCAGTCGTTCGAAGAACTTTCGGAAAGCAGGAACATGACCTTCTATGGTTTTGGATTTGATAATCATATCATCCACATAGACCTCAACTTATTTATGAATCAGATCGTGTAGGATGGTCGTGGCATCCCTCTGATAGGTAGCCCCAACATTTTTTAGACCAAATGGCATAACAGTGTAGCAAAAGGTTCCCCACGGGGTGATGAATGCGATCTTTTCTTGGTGATCTGGGTGCATCTTGATTTGGTTGTATCCGGCAAACCCATCGATGAATGACTTCAGAGCATGACTGGCTGTGTTGTCCACGATCATGTCGATATTGGGTAACGGATAATCATCCTTTGGAGAGGCTTTGTTCAAGTCCCGATAGTCTATACATATCTGAACTATCCCTCCTGATTTCGGTACAGGCACTGTGTTGGCTAACCATGTGGGATATTCGATCACGCGGATGAAGCCCATGTTCAACTGTTTGACCACCTCTTCTTTGACTTTGAGCGACCATTCGGAGCGAAGATTTCTCAACTTTTATTTAACTATCTTGTAATTTGGGAGAGTGGGGATCTCATGCTGAGTTATTCCAGGATCAATGTCGGGCATATCGTCGTAGGACCATGCAAAGACATCCACAAATTCCTTTAGGAATTCTTCGAGTTATGCGCGCTCATGCTCGTTAAGGGTAGCCCCTATCCTAATCTCGCGCAGTTGGCTACTAGAATCGAGGTTAATAATAACAGTATCTTCTTCACTAACTTGAATACGGTTATGTTATTTGTTATTAACCTTATTTAGATTAGTCAAGAATTGTTTATTTGCAAAATCATCATCATCAAAAGTTTGATTAGAATCTAAACAATTAATGTAAGGCACAACAAGATACTCAAAATCTTCATTTATTTCATTGATAGGAAAAATAGCATTGAGAACCTCATCAAGGGAGGTCTCAATTACATTTGAGCAAGGATAGACAACAGAAGAAGAAATGGGGTCAACATTGGGATTAGGTGGGATTTCAACAGGTAGAACTGGCGCAGCATGCCAGTTGAGGAGAGGTGTATCATCAGTTTTGATCAAGTGGGATGGATCCAGTGATTTAGTGCTTGAATGAACCATGCAGTGTGTCATCCCAAGTGTTTGTAAGTTGAATGAGTCCTCGGAGTCACTTTCCTCAAAATCTTTGATATCTTTGATGAGTGGTTGTACATGGTGTTGGGAACTTTCGTCCCATGGGTAGCTGTCTTGGAAAAATATATCCATTATAGGCTTCATCTTCTTGTCTGTATGGTTATACCATGGTTCCGGACAAACCCTTTCTTTAAAGTCATCTCCTATTGGGAGTAGAAGTGGATCAACTCAGAATCCTGATAGGAGCATATCATTTGACCCGTGTTGTATCTCAAGGATTGGACTGTTGGTACTTGCACCCTCGGTATTATCGTCGTCGCCCAAAATGGTGTAACCCGTCCATCGGCGAAGAACTTCAATTTCTGATAGAGTGAGGAAGACACACCTTTGATACTGTGGAGCCAAGGTCGTCCTAGCAATAGGTTGAAACAAGTTGGGATGTCAATAACTTGGAATTCAATGATAGGGTTTATAGGTCCAGCCCCTATTACAAGTTTTATGGATATCATCACCTCTCGACGAGTATTATCGTAGGCACGTACAACAGTGGAGTTGGATCGAGGTCGCTTACTTTCAGTCCTAAGCATCTGAAAGTCCTTAGTGGGTAAACATTCAAGGCGGATCCATTATCGACAAGAGAGAGTGGCACAACCTTCCCCATAACTTCGATGGAGATATTGAGTGCATGATTGTGGGTTTGGCCTAATTCTTGGAATTTCTTCTTCGAAAAAGGATAGCATTCGGGTAGAGGTCAAGGATTCGACCAAATTTACTGCTTCTTCAGGTGAGGTAGAAGGAAGAACTGTGGGTACAGTGAGCAATTTGATTAAAGCATTTATGTGCAGCTGAGAAGACATGAAAAGCCCCCATAGAGTGATGTTAGATTGATTTTTCTTCAGTTGATCAAGGATCTTGCTCTCCCTGAGGGTCATCTCTGGCATAAGAAGGTTTTCAACGCTCTTCCCTTTGTTATTTGTTGGTAATGAGCTTGGGATCTGGTAATGACTCCCTGATCTGGTCATGTAATTTACTGAAGAAGGGAAAAATAGGAATCATGTTTCCTTGTCGATCTCGGGTTGGTCTTCCATCTTATTTATTTCTCCAAGGATATCCTCAAATGATATCATCCCACACATGTAGGATATAGGGCTAGTTTTATCGGGAGCTTTCTCTTCATTCGAATCTTCCAACTCTTCCCCCCATTAGGTGGCAATAATTATGTCTTTCCATGTAAAGTCAATGCATTCCACAACTTCAATGGATTCTTCATACAGGTCTTCCCATTGTGTGGGGATGTGTAAGGGTGAAGGAACCAGGCGTCCTTGTAGCTTCAGAGTATCAAGTAACTCGGTCATACTGCAAATATTATTAGTTTACCTAAATAATTTTGACATGATCTGGATGACATTATCTAGGCCGACTTCAACGGTCGGTCTACCTAACAGTCTGACTCTCAGGCCCATTTACGTGCTTCTAAGAATAGCGTATTGAACCTTTGGCAATTAATGATCATCTCTGAGGGTAATTTCATCCCGAACTCTAGGAGTTGGTTAAGACTTCTGATAATTCCATGCTTCCATTTTTGGAATAGGTATGGACAACAATGCATGATCTGGTAAGGAGAGATAGTGCTTGATCAGCGAGGCTAGTGGGATGCAGGAGGAAATATAGGCAAGTTTGGGAGTATATGGGTGTGATTTGAGTTGAGGGATCAAATTATGGGTTCTCTTCTAAGAAGATGGCATTATCATGATTTGGGAGTGGGTTGTGAGTAGTGTTTGGCTTAGGATTGGCAGGTGGGGCAATGGTACCCCGGTCAATTAGACCTTGGATTATGTTTTGGAGGTGAAAGCATTGGTCGGTGGTATGGCCAACAGTTTGGTGAAAGGCGCAGAGGGCATCTGCCTTGAAGTTTCTTGGGAGTGGATTTGGCAATGGACGGGGATCCAAGGGTTTGATAAGGTTTCGGCTTAACAGGGCCTGATAAACTTTGGAGTGGAGAGCATGGAGTTCGGTGTATTCCTTTAAGACTGGGACAGGGCGGATTTTTGATGCCCATAATGTGCTGGGTTGAGAGATATTGTTGATGGTTGAGACTGTAGCACTGACAGGATTATCATATTTTCTGGGGGTGAACTATCCGAACACCTTCTTTGGTTCAACTCCTATTTTAGCAATAGCTTCCTTGATTTCTACTCCTGCTTCTATGAGATCTCAGAAGTGGGGATAGTATTGTCCTCCCATGGTTGCTCAAACATGGGGTAAGAAATTCTTCTTCACTATGCTGACTTGTTCTTCCTCGAAAGGCTATGAGGTTAGTGACTGATTCCCCCGAGTTCTATTTAAGCAAGTCTAAATCATGATGGGTGACCTCAAGCTCTTCGTTGTACTTATACTGAGACATGAATTCTCGGGCTACATCCTCCCAGCTACGGATTCTGAACTCCTCGAGAGACAAAAACCATTGGAGGGCGCTATCCTTCAAAGTTTGCTAAAACAATTGGTCCATCACTTCTTCACAACCCCCTTGGAGAGTCATAGCATGGTGATAACTGTAAAGATGTACAATCGGGGGTCCACTTCCTTCGAATTTCTCGATATTTGGTATCTTGAACTTCTCGGGTAATCTCGCCTTAGGATAAGGAGACATGTGGGTGTAGTCCATGTAATTCCCAGAGATTCTGACTTGGTCAAACTTCTTAGTGACCATCTTGAGATCTTCTTTTACCTTGTTCAACTCCTCCTCTTTTGGATCAACGACCATAGGCAAGTTAGCACCAAGCTGGGCGAGGTTCGGCATCGAAAGCTAGGCAGGCAGTGGACCATTAACAGGAGGGGCACGTGGAGTGTGCTGATATTCTTCAGAAACCCAAATAGGCTCGGATGGACCCATTGCGCGAGGGAATAGGGCCTTGAGATCTTGAGGAATAGGAACCTAATTATATTGCATCTCTCGGACCTCAGTCTGGAGGTTATCAATCTTGGACACGAGCTGAGCTAAAACTGTCGTCAGATTCGGCTGCACAACTGGTACTTGATCTGTGTTCTCCATGGAAGGCGGATGGATACCAGACTCGAAAGAAGTAACAGGGAAACGAACGAAACTCTGGGGTGATTTGACTGAAGACCGAAGCCAATAAGGAGCAGGCCAAGGGCGTGCGATCGACCTGAGAAGGCGTAAAATGGGATTTATTTTTTGAGAAAAAGGAAATTATTTTTTACATTTTTTTTAGATTGGAAGATAAAATATTTTTTTGGATTTTTCATAAAGAAGGGAGAAATGTTTTCGTATTTTTTATAAAGGAAGGATAAATATTTTTGGATTTTTGATAAGGGAAGGAGAAACGTTTTTGGATTTTTGATAAAGAGAGGAGAAATGTTTTTGGATTTTTGATAAAGAAAGGATAAATGGTTTTGGATTTTTGATAAGAGAAGGATGAATATTTTTGAGGATGGAACTCAGCATGATTTTATAATTATTATGTTCTCACTTATATTAAATTCTCCTAAATCCAAAATGAAATGTCGGGCAGGACCCGAGCCTGGAAAATTTGGGTTTGTAATATATGCAAAGCTATGGCTGGACTTGTAACCAGTCTCACGGACAGGGTGCCATTCTAAAAATGCGCAAAAATTTGGGTGGCAGGCTGACCCGAAATTTCGGCAGAGTTTCGGGTAGAAATTGGCAATCTAACATGTGTGTCCTAGGCTTGACACCTATATGCGGGTATGCAGTTGGTTGGGTGAATCGAAAAGGGTTCCCCCCTTTGGTGTGACTTCCATGATATACGTCTTGCTCTTACAGGCAATCGATACATGTGGACAAGCCATTTGATATACCTGAGTGTACGTTAATTGCCTCATGATATACCTCGTTGGGACGGTACGTATGAGAGCGAATTCGATATACTCGGCGTACGTGAACGAGTTCCCTGCGATATCCCGTCATGACTTCGGTCAAGCGGTACGATGCGAGGGAACCGTTCGATATACGTCGAAGGTACTTGGCTAATGGAAGGTGAGAGTCATGTCGCTTTGGCTAACTGTGCCCTGCCGGACCAGCGCCCATCACGAAGTGACCCTCCAGTTACTGGGTAAAATTTGGTCAATAACAATGCTCTTTGGTGATGTCGTGTGAATCATGCATGATTCTCTTATTGGTATCTTATGAGAATGTCTTTCTTGATTGTGCTAAACAGGGAGCAAAGTACAAATATCAATGGTACACCAAGTATGGATGGGTGATGCATACAACATGTGGATATATGTGATCCTAGGTGCACGTTGTGCGAAGTTTAAATGGAGAATTTTCTACAAGTGTGTGAATAGAAGCATAAGCATGAGGTACACATGAATAAGGGGAACATGCAAAATAGGGGAAAATATGAGAATATAAAAACACCAATGTAAATAGAGTCTAGCCCTCAAAATAAGGTCCCCAGTGGAGTCGCCACTGTGGCCATCCCCGATCCTCGCGGCGGTGATGAGAGAGAGGAGGATCCTAGGTCCCACGCGTCCCTCTCGGGAGCACTTCGATCGGTGTCATTGATGAGGTGAAAATTTAGAGAGATGGAGTCGCCAGTCTATTTTACTCAAAACAGACAAAAGAAAAAGGGAGCCATCCCGAAGGACAGCATCCAAAGACATACTGATACATACGAAACCAAAAATGATTCGAAAAGGGTCCGGAGGCTAAGTTACGAAATGGGAAGGTGTTAGGCACCCATTCCACCCTTACGGTCTCTCATGAGTTTTTTACTATTTTCCTTTATTTCCCCGTGATATGTGTGCATGTGTATATATAGTGGAGATAGGAATCCTTGAATTGTATCATGGAAGAGATAAAACGACTCATCCGTAGGAAGGTTCATGAAAATAATATCACAAAATAGGGTTTTTCCGATTATCCTTGCGTTGATCGTTATAATGGAATGATAATGTATGTGGAATAATACACTACTAAGAATAAATATATGTATATGTAAATATATATAGAATCTAAGAGAATTGAATTTAGAGAAAATAGAAAATGAGAGAACGTAGGAATAGAAGTCGAATCACGAGTTTTACCCCGAGATGCCTACGTAGCCTATAGAGGCATCAAAGTCCACGTAGTTCGCATACAAAACCAGGGGTGGGGTTTATCCCATAAATACAACCGGGGACTTCTCTTATGTGTTTGTGTGTGTAAAAAAGTATTTTAGTTGTACGAAAAGTGTAAGAAAAGTCTGAGAATTCCTGCTTGGAATTTATGAGCAAACCCTTTTTTCTTATTTTTTTGGGTTTTTTATTTATACGAAAATAAGAGATGTGCAATAATACTAGATAAAAAGTATATTAGGATATGTGAGATGAGAGAATAAAAGTACTAAGTAATAAAACAAGTTCATGCGAATTTATGAGAATTTAAGGAGAGAATTGAGAAAGTTGGACCTTCTTGAAGATCTTGAGCTTGATCTCGAATGTTGGAGAGCAGCCCTTGCACTTGGTATATGATGGAGGGTAATTAATTCACGAAGTTTGATGAAAATAATGATGAACAGTGAAGGTTGGAAAGGGATTTTGATGTGGAAATCACGCTGTCTTCGAGAGAGGTTTCCTAGATTCGCCGAGAGTGATGTATTTCAGATCCGGGCACCTTTATAATGAGGTCAGGCCCTCCTTTTTATAGGCCTAGGGAATTTCCGATCGGCATAGTCCTGTTCCTGCCAATCGGCAGGTGCGTTTAGGCACACTACCGATTAGGCAGTGTCTTTCAGGCTCCTTCAGAAAATTGGCCACTGAGTGCAAACCGTTGCTTCAAATCGTACATGGGGAAAACCATTGGAAAGGTTATTTAGATACCTTCGAAAGTCATTTGGACTACTCCCGGTTTTGGGAGTTGACTTTGGGTCAAATATAGCTCAGAAGCGCTCATCGATCCTTTGGACGGGGAAATGCCGGACGCAAACGGATCGTTTGTCCTCATGGTGAGTCCGAATCACGTACGGGGTGGACCGTTGGAAAGGTTAGGATATGTAATTTGACATTACAAAGATTTTGACCCATTTTTGGGAGTTGACTTTGGTCAACCGGAGCCTAGAAGTATTTGGTGACCTCTCAGAGTAAAACAGATCGTTCGTTCGTACCGTAGGTCAGAATCGTGCACGAAATGGATCGTTGGAAAGGGGTTTCAATTTTCTTTGAAGATTCATTCAGTCTCGATCGAGATAAAGAGCTGACTCTGGTCAAATGGAGCCCGGGAGTGCCCGGTGGCCTCCAGATCAGGTGTCGGGGGAAAACGGGTAGCTCGTCCGCATGGTAAGTCAGAATCGTGCACGGGATGGACCGTTGGAAAGGGGTTTAAGTGACCTTTGAGGATTTATTCAGTCTTGGTTGAGCTTAAGAGTTTGACTTTTTGGTCAAATGGAGCCTAGAAGTGTCCGATGGTCTCTAAATGGGTACCCGGGGTAAGACTTGAGTTTGTAGTGATGAAGGGAGGTGTTAGGGACCTAAGGAGAGTTTAGGGGGTAATAGAATGGGGTGTCTACAGGTCACAGGATATTTTTGGGCATAACTGGGTCCACTCAGGGGTATTTGGGCCATTTTAATTAGGCCCATGTGATTAATAATGAGATTTAGATATAAACACCTAACTTTTGGAGTTATGGGTCGCCATAACTCATTGGGGAGAAATCTGAGAACGTAAGGCACCACAGGGGGAGCCAAGAGTGTTAAGGAATCTATCAAAATGGAATATCTGGATTTAACGGTGCTAGTGAGGCACCACAAGAGGAAATAACCATTAAATGATCAATTTTTATGATTTCGGGTAATAAAGTTTCTACCAAGTGACGGTGGATTCAGGTAAGGTCGTCTATGCCGACAATGAGTCCCATAGGACCAGTAAAGACAAAATAAACAAAGGGAGTGGCAATCAGGATTAAGATTACAAGATCTAGGGGAAGGACAATCCCTACATGACCAGTGGGCCTAAATAAAGGGGAATGAGACAGAGAGGTGTCTAATGTGTAAAGAGTATGAAAACATGTGTGGACCCTATCCATAATAGAGTAAGGATAAGAGTAAAATGCCTAGCAGGGGTAAACAGTTATAGAAGTTTTGTTCGTTTTGGATGAGAGTGTTATATCCAGGAACAATTTGGACTGCTAGTGTATCGGTGAGTGAAAGTATGGGTTTTATCCCCCGAGTAAAAGGGGTAAAATTCGGTGTAACTCAGATAAGTCACAGTATTTTGATTAACACTATATTCGCGCGGTGGACATACTTAGTGGTTGTATCATGAGTGTTACTATTGTGTATATATTTACTGTTGGGTAGCGGGGCTCTCTTTGGTCCCATATGCAGGAGAGCAGATGAAGACGCTGGGAGGACATATTTTTACACGAATAGCTCATTTTAAGAGGTGTTATGCGAGTAAAATCTTATCCTGGCTATGGACTGGTTAGCGACGAGTAATCGATAGTGGGCGGTTATAGCAAGACTATCTTGTTCACTATTCCAAGGCAAGATGTATATTCTTTGCGAGGTTCCACCCGAAAGAAGGTTGGGCTCGAGAAAATGTTTTATAAAATAAACTTCAGAGGGTACGGTTGTCTAGTATATTGTATCTCGGTGCGTAGGGATTTTTACTGATGTGATTCGGGGCACGTCGGATTGACCATGGAGTGAAAAGATTTAGATCGTTAGTGACTTAGCGCTGAGGACTTAGTGATAGTACGAGCGCAGTATTTTTAACTCCGTTAGAGACGTGAGAGTCGATAATTAGACCTATGAGTATGGAGGCAAAGTTTGGGGTATCCCGGTTATACGCATGGGTCTACGAAAATCAAAGAAGGACAATGCTAGTGTTTAATACATTGGGGAAAGTTCTTTTTGGGCTCTGTCATGAAATGTTATACGCATGAGCCCTAATAAGGGTCGGTGGTGGAGAGACGTTATTGGATGCTAGGACATCGGTTTAGAGGGTAATTTTTTAATGTGTGGTGAAAACACTTTGAGCTGAGAGCTGTTACACTATAAGGCCAGTGTAGCCGGATAGTGCTGCGAAAGAAGCAGTGAGAAAACTTTTGCACCACACGTAAATGGGTGGGGCAACATCGAGAAGAGTTAAAATTGCGATTTGTGGAGTAATTGAAAATAATCGTATGTTAAGGTGTGATTTGCGAATAACCTTGAGAGAAAAATATTATGTATGTGACGTCTGTGATGTTGTGCAAATATGCACGAGATATAGGCTATATGGGCACCCTGGTTAATACTATTTAAGAATCGCCCAAAATAAAGGAATATGTAAATAAGTGTGTCGAATATATTCCCGTGGGGCAGTTAGAAAATAAGTGGGAAAGTCCAATGACCTAAAAACCATTTGAGGAAGGAAATAGTCTGACTATATGCGTATCAATATGAATGATCTCCACCGTGAGGAGTGGAAAGGTGGTGGAGGCACATGTCACAAGATATCTTTAGGCAAAGAAGAAGCCACATTTTTGGAAAGTAGAGAAGAGTCTCACTTAGTCATATGCCTAGTATGGTTTTACGCATATATAAGGTGTAGATTCCTACTCACGCGATGTGATTGTTTGAGCATGAGGATTTGTGTTATATGAGACATAACGAAGTGGTCTCCGGGTACACCATTTAAGGGTTAAAAAAAGTTGATTAAAGGTTATCAACCTGGATTTTTGTAATTTTGATGATTCCAGGGATGGGATTTATCTGTAAATTAGTATAATTTATAATTTGACTATACCAAGTCGGGGAGAAGCCAGGACCTTCCATCAAATTTGAAAAATGGATTGACTAGAACGACTAATTAATAATTTAGATCGGTTATACGATCGAGCAGTACATCCAACTATTCAATTGAAAAGAAGAAATGAAACTGCACACGTTGTCGTCCAATATTGTTGTGAATTTGGATTAGGCCTTGTAGTCCCACCTCTAGTAAGAATTTTTAGGAGGCGATAGGGATGGAGTTACATATCGTGCTAGACGCGCCACCCATAAGTCGATGGATAGACGGGAAGAGACTAGGTAGTGGGAGAAATCGAGAAAGGTGTATTCTAGATTTTTGATTAATTTAAGAGTAGTAATTACCACTGGTAGAGTTACTTGTGATACCTCGTAACGGATTATTATCTACGTGACACTTTTGGAGAACTTATGGGAAAAGTATTGCTATCCAACCTCTGGTTGGTAAATGGTGGGTAAATGACAAACTACTAGGCCCCGAAATGAGTTGTGGTCCATCAACGGTATTGAGTAAGTTATGTCTTTCCATATAATTCAGGAACGTAATGAGGAGTATGTTACTGTGCGTTAAAGGTGGAAGTTTGGCATGCGTAGTCAGGAATTATTGCGTGTAATTTCCCGAAAGAAAGTCACATGTTTGGCAGCAAGGAAATATGCACCCAGGCAAGAGTAGATTTTTTTTAAATGAAGATAGTAGAACCGGTGGAATATAGGCTCATCGTTTGAGGCACTACATGGTCAGGGACCATCGAGTTAGAGATTAATGACCATCGAGAGGGCTTCCTAGGATAGTCCACTCGAGGAGATTGACTTGCAGTCAGACATCTCATATGAAGAGAGACCTGTAGCTATGTGAGCGCAAGCTACAATATAAGGTTGTACCACTAGTGAGAGTGCAGTGGGGTCATCACAGTATTGACGAGTCTACGTGAAAGCGAAAGGAGGATATGCGAGAGAAGTATCCCAAGTTATTCGCCGTAGGTATGACCTTATTTCGGGGATGAAATTCCTTTGTAAGGAGGAAAGTATGTAACACCCCGTATTTTTGTGCATTTTAATATTTAATTAATTCGAATAATTTTAAATTACTTGTGTGTCATAATTTAATTTAATTAATTATGTTAATATTTATTTGAATATTAATCGGAGAGAAAATGATTAATATTTATGGAAATTAAATTACTAAGTGAATATTAATAATTTATTTACGTCATAACGTGTTTTAATGATGTGGCATTTATTTATCTCAGCCAGAAGTCGGATATAGACTAAGTAGGGTGTGAGATAGGATCTTTTTATAAATTAATTCGGATGTCAATTTTGAGTGCACGGTTGAGTCCGTATGGTCCGAGATAGTAAAAAAAGATTACTCGAGGGTGGTAAATGGGTCACGGGGTATTTTTGTGCATAACCGCATCCACTCGGGGTTATTTGAGCCATTTTAATTAGGCCCATATGATTAAAAACGGGATTTGGGGATAAAAATCTAAGTTTTCGAGTTGTGGCAGCCATAACTCATTTGGGAGAAATCTGAGAACGTAAGGGACAAAGAGGGAGGATCTTAGGAGCCAAATAGGAAGAACAAGGAAGGTGTTCTTCATCACACAACGATCTCTACACCAAAGGATAATCAGGTACTACGAACTCTTAAGGCAACTGGTTAAACTTGCCTTTAATTTAATTGTAGTCTTCAATTCATATCATAGTAGGTGTGTTAGACTAATGATTTGGGATTGGGTAGACACAAATTGGGATTTTAAATTTATGGATATTACAAATAAATTTTGAGATTTGAGAATGATAATTTATTTGTATGAATTGTGGAGAAACCAATTGATAAATTGAAAGGTTTTACGATCAGTAAAGAATATGGTAAGAATCATGGTTAATGTTGTATTTGGGATGACAATTATTAGATTGGAATTTGGACTTAAGTAGGGTTAGAGTTAATTTTGAACACTTAAGAATTTATAGTTGAGAATTCTGGGTAAAAAGCTTCACAGAAGTTGTTAATGGCGATTCTATTTGCGTTACCCTTGTTGAAAATCGCGTTTTCTAACTTTTGATCTCTAAAACGCTTTCTCCAAAACGGCTCCAAAATGCCCCCAAATGGCATTATAAAATTTTGGGCAGATTGAGTAAATTGAGAACCTTAGATTAATAATTGTGCCAAATTTATTGAGGAGAATTTTGAATAATTAATTGGGGATATTGTATTTTTGGGCCAAGTGAGTGAGTTCGGGTACGCTGGATGAGTGACACCAAGGTATTAAATTAATTCTGGAGAGAAATAGATTAATTTAGAGTCAAAATATAGGCTCGGGTAATATTAAGATACGGGTCAAGTGAGCAAGTTTGGGTATATTGGTTGAGTGACACCAAGGTAATAAATTAATTAATAGACAAATTAATTAAATTAGGGTCGGACCATAGACTCGGGTTGGCATTAAATTGATTAATTAGAGTCAGACCAGAGACTCGAAAATATATTAAATTAATTAATGAGTAAATTAATTAATTAGAGTCGGACCATAGACTCGGGAAGGTAACAAAGTAATTAATGGGTAAATTAATTAAATTTGAGTCGGACCATAGACTCGGGAAAATATAGGCTAGTGCAACGACTTTTGTTCACGGTAAAGCCGGGATTTAAATTTTATATACGTTGTGTGATAGTATATATATTGTGTGCTTATAAATATCAGTGACTAGATGTTTATTTAAATTATATACTCGAGTGCTACAAAGGGAGGTTGCGCGATGTGGGTGAATCCCCTAGCTTGAGGAGTAGGGCGAGTATATCCTCAGGTCATAGCGTCCAATTATAGAGATGGGGCATTGAGATGATCTCCTCATAGTAGGGGGAATATGACCGCCTCCATTACTTTAGTATTTTACGTTCTGATTTGGCGGACCATAGTTGTCTCAGAACGTCAGGTGGGACTGAGTAGCCTAGGTTGGTAGCACTTTAGAGACTACATCCGGTGAGGTATTACTCGAGAGGATGGATTATATATATATTCAACATATGTGTGAATGTTGCAATATGGTTTTACGTATATAATGGGATAAATAATTATGTACGGGTAAATACATGATGTGAATTGTATTAATTATATAACGGGTGTAAATGTTATATGGATTTAGAAAGGGAAAATAATTAACTAAGTTAATGTGATTAACAACTTATAAATCGCATCTTAAGCATACTCGAGTTTTAGTAGGGTGGTTGAAAGAAGTTATATCAAGTATCTAGTTATGGGGTAGATGACTAGGGAGGACATAAAGAAAGTGTTTAGGTGTGCACATTAGTTGAGGGGTGTGTCTGTACTCAAGGGAATGCGACACTAGCTTAAATATGAAGAGCCTTCATGCATTTTAAATTATTGCAATTCAATCACTTACTAAATATTTTCAAAATATTTTGGGTTCTAACCCTTGCTATCAAATATTTTCAAAATATTTTAGGTGTCCAGCCATAGGGACACCAGGCTTGAATTCACTCCAGGGACTCACAGCTGTAGCATGTGTGGATGTTGCAAGATTTGGATAGATGCTTACCTCATCTTATTCCTAGTTTAGGAATGCTATCTCAGTTTATCTCGAACATGTCGCTCATAGTTTTATTCAGTTATTTCACTTCAGATTTTATGGGATGTTTTACTCTCTGTTAATTTACTTTGATATGGATTAGCCGATGGTTTAATCGAAAAAACGTTGTTTTAGTTATTTGATGAGATGGGTTGACTTTATTTATATGTGTTGTGTATATTTTTTCCTCATGAGATTATGTTTTGGTTAAAATAAAGATTAAAATTTGACATCAACTTTTTGAATACTAGGTGGTTAGTAATTTTTTTAAAATTTTAATAGTGATGCTAAGGATGATCCATATTAGATTCTTGTTTAATTTGATATAAGACTGATCACCCAGTATTTTATTGGGTGGGGTGTCATAAATGGTATCAGAGCATCAGGTTCTAGTGTCCTTAGGATCTGTGCAGATTTTCACATTTCAGCTTAACTCTCTTTGATGTAGAGCCTTATGATAGGATTGTTGTAGTCCTTTACGTACGTGCATTTACGTTCTCCTGCGATTTAGTAGTTAATGTGATTCATATACGAGTTCGGTTGGGCTTTGTACACTGAACATTCTTTGGGACAACCAACGAGGGTCGTAGGAGGATTACAGGAGGAGAGGACTCGACAGAAGACATGGAGTAGATTGGAAATGGTGATCATGATATGAGACACCATGATTACTATTTAGGCAGTTAATGTTGGAATAACCGCTAGGGCGCAGTGGTCAACTAGGGACCATCGAAAAGGATGATGGCGAAAATTTAGAACCACCCAGTGCAGTCGATAAGGGTGTGAGGTTAAGAGGTTTTACAGAAAAGCCATTCACTAAAGTTCAAGGATGGTACAGTTGGGTGATTTTTTAATGGAAAGAGAACCCCCAATTGGAATGATGTATGAAGGAGTGTAGTGACATTTAGGTTTAAATTTTGAAAAAAAAAATTAAGCTCATAGGAGCAGCATAGAGTGATGGGAGACAGTCATCACATTCAGATACCTTAATTAACGAGGAATTTGGGGTGCGGTTCAATCGAAATCCTCTCATTAGTTGCCTAGACCGAGAGGCATAAGAGATTTCAGTATTTAATTCAGGAGTGTTGGACTATGGGTGGATATGAAGGAATAGTTGATTTATTTAGCAAACTTCGTACCCGACGAGGGGGATACAGAGGTTAATAATGGGGTCCGTAAGTGGATAATGGACTCGTTGGTAGGATACACAAGCAAGGATAGAAAATCTGATCTTAATGCCTAGTGTCGACGTCATCAAAAGTTATACGTTTACGAGTTTACATCAATGCTTCCATGAAGGGGGAGCCAAGAGTGTTGAAGAATCTATCCAAAGAACGGTGCTAATGAGGCACCACCAAGGGAAATGCCTAGTAAAGGATCAATTTTTATGATTTCGGGCAATAGAGTTTCTACCAAGTGACGGTGGATTCAGGTAAGGTCGTCTATACCAACAACGAGTCCCATAGAGCCAGCAAAGCCAAAGGGACAACAGGAGTGGCAATCATGATTAAGATTACCAGATCCGAGGGAAGGACAATCCCGACATGACCACTGGGCCTAGATAAAGGGGAATGACACAGAGAGGTATATAATGTGTAAAGACTATGAACACATGTGTGGACCCTGTCCGTAGTAGAGTAAGGATAAGAGTAGAATGCCTAGCAGAGGCAACAGTTATACAAGTTTTTATTCGTTTTGGATGAGAGTGTTATATCCAGGAACAATTGGAACCGCCAATGTATCGGTGAGTGAAAGTATGGGTTTTATCCCTGAGTAAATGGGGTAAAATTCGGCGTAACTCAGATGAGTCACAATATTTTGATTAACACTATATTCGCGCCTTGGACATACTTAGTGGCTGTATTGTGAGTCTTACTATTGTGTATATATTTACCGTTGGGTAGCGGGGCTCTCTTTGGTCCAATATGCAGGAGAGCAGATAAAGACACTGGGAGGACATATTTTTACACGAATAACTCGTTTTAAGAGGTGTTATGCGAGTAAAATCTTATCCTGGGTATGGACTGGTTAGCTACGGTAAGCGATAGTGGGCGGTTACAGCAATACTATCGTGTTTGCTATTCCAGGGTAAGGTGTATATTTTTTGCGAGCTTCCACCCGAAAGAAGGTTGAGTTCATAAAAATGTTTTATAAAATAGACTTTAGAGGGTACGAGTGTCTAGTATATTGTATCCCGGTGCATAGGGATTTTTACTGATGTGATTCGGGTCACGACAGATTGAGCGAAGAGATTTAGCTCGTTAGGGACTTAGCGCTGAGGACTTAGTGATAGTACAAGCGCAGTATTTTTAACTCTGTTAGAGACGCGAGAGTCGATAATTAGACCTATGAGTATGGAGATAGAGTTTTGGGTACCCTAGTTATATGCTTGGGTCTATGAAAATCAATGAACAGCAATGCTAGTGTTTAATAAATTGGGGAAAGTTCTTTTTCGACTTTGTCGTGAAATGTTATGCGCATGAGCCCTAATAAGTGTTGGTGGTGGAGAGACATTATTGGATGTTAGGACATCGGTTTAGAGGTTAATTCTTAAATGTGTGAAGAAAACACTTTGAGCTGAGAGCTATTACACTATAAGGCCAGTGTAGCCGGGTAGTGCTGCGAAAGAAGCAGTGAGAAAACTTTTACACCACAAGTAAATGGGTGGGACAACATCGAGAAGAATTAAAATTGCGATTTGTGGAGTAATTGAAAATAACCATATGTTATGGCGTGATTTGTGGATAACCTTGAGATAAAAATATTATGTATGTGACGTCTGTGCTGTTGTGTAAATATGCACGGGATATAGGGTGTATGGGTGCCCTGGTTAGTACTATTTCAGAATTGCCCAAAATAAAGGAATATGTAAATAAGTGAGTTAAATATATTCTGGTGGGGCAGTTAGAAAATAAGTGGGAAAGTACAGCGAACTGAAATCCATTTGAGGAAGGAAACAGTCCGACTATATGCGTATCAAGAAGAACGATCTCCACCGTGAGGAGTGGAAAGGTAGTGGAGGAACATGTCATAAGATATCTTTAGGCAAGGAAGAATCCACATTTTGGGAAAGTAGAGAAGAGTCTCACTTAGTCATATGCCTAGTATGGTTTTATGCATATATAAGGTGTAGATTACTATTCATGCGATTTGAATCTTTGAGCATGAGGATTTGTGTTATATGAGACATAATGAATTTGCCTCCGGGTACACCATTTAGGGGTTAAAAAAAGTTGATTAGTGGTTATCAATCGGGATTTTTGTAATTTGGATGATTCTAAGGGAGGGATTTATCCGCGAATTAGTATAATTCATAATTTGACTATCCCAAGTGGGGGAGAAGCCAGGACCTTCCATCGAATTTGCAAAATGGATTGACCAGAATGACTAATTGTTAATTTGGATGGGTTATACGATCGGGCAATACATCCAACTATTCAATTAAAAAGAAGAAATGAAGCAGCACACGTTGTCGTCCAATATTGTTGTGAATTTGGATAAGACCTTGTAGTCCCGCCTCTCGTAAGAATTGTCAGGAGGCGATAGGGAGGGAGTTACATATCGTGCGAGAAGCGCCACCCATAAGTCTGTAACAACCCGCCCTTTTGGAGACGATTAAATTCCATAATTGGACATAAATTGGAGATTTGGAGAATTTCTTGAAATAGTGATTTTTGGGATTTTCGAGGATTTAATGATTTTCGATGGGTATTGTAATTACTTTTGGGACCATATAGGTCGAAATATTTTAATTATATGTCGCCGTGGAGTATAGCGACAAAAGAGGTAAGATTTCAATGAGAAAACCCGCATTTACTTTTATGGGTTAGAATAGTGATTTGCGGTCAAGTGCCTCGGATGGGAATTTCGACTGCGCCATGAGTCTCGGAATGTCCGAGATAGTCGGAAAAGAGTGTCCGATTGTCAAAATCGAGTTTTGGGTAATTTTGGAGTTAAAATGGCTCGAAATTGAGTAAACGAGTCGTTTTTGAATTTTTAAGGGGTTAAACCCTTTTCTCCCTATTTAAAGAGGGAGAGGGGAAGAGAATAGAGAGAAAAGAAATAAGAGAGAGAGGAGGAGAGAAAAATAGGAAAAAGGGGGAGATTCCGGCCAGCCTCCGCGGGATTCGGCTCGAGGACGTCGGATTTTATCGACGAGGCAAGTGTTTACTTGCTTTATTTATTTTTAAGCATAAATATCTCATATCATTGTTGGTATAACAAACCCTAATGATTTTGGGTTGGGAATTCGTGGATAAAATAGGTTTTCGGGAGATAAAACGAATAAACCCCTAAATTTTGATTATTGGAGAAACTTAGAAATTAACTGAAATTAATTGGTGGTTTAGGGTTCTAGGATGTTTAGAACCCTTTATGTATGTGTAGATGTAGTTGATTGAGGTTGTAGGTCGTTGGTTGAGGCGACAAAAGCTTGGGAGAAGCTTTAATGGCCGAAACAGCTTCTCGGAGAAGAAGCTGTCCGATATGATCGATCGATCGATCATGGGGACTCGATCGATCGAGCCATCGATCGATCGACAGCCAAGGGTCGATCGATCGACCCCTTCTGAAAAGGGACAATTTTTCTTAGGGTGAATTGGATAGGATATATTCCAATTCACATTTCTTTGAGGTAAATTAAGGGATAAAATAAGAAAACCTTTTGGAGTATATTGCTCTCTAATTAAGAAAGATTAGGAGGGCAAGGTGGGGGTCATTAATGTATAACCCTTAATTTATATTCTCGAGGAAAATAGATAAATAGAGGATTTAAAATGTTGGGGTTCCTAAGATAGGGTGGGGACCCCTAAATGATTAATTGGACTAGGTGTAGTCTTTGGGTTCATGGAAATAAAATCCATAACCCATTAAATTTAAGGTTGCTCGGGAGAGATAAATTCCTAGGATATTTCGGTGGGCATTTAGGCCTATATAATTATGCGTATAGGAAGCATAATTATTGTCGATTGTGGAGTTAGCGTATCCTACGAGATAATTTGGATCATTTGGGAATATAGAGGTATATATATATTTCACTTAGAGTGGAATGGTATCATTGGAGATATCCAATAAATCCTTAGATGGGATTGAGATATATAGTGATTATCAAAGTAAGAAATACTTTGGGTTTAGTATCATGCTTATATGAATGCATTATTATGATTCCTGGAGGGAATCTTTGGGATTATTGTTCATCGCTAGATGCTATAGGCCATTATGGCCGTTTATAAATTCTAGGAGGAATATACGGTATAAGTATATATATATGATATGATGGAAATGATTTTGAAAATATAAGTATGAGTATTTTCAAAATGGTAAAGAAATGTTTTTCATAATTGATAAAATATGGATTACACACCTTCCTAAATCGCTATCATAAGGGAAGTTGCGCGCGTTGTGGTGAAGCCCCCTGGCTATTGAGCAGGGTGGATATAGTCCTTTAGGCCATATGAGCGATTATATATTTGTTTCTGCGCTGGTTAGGGGATTCTGGGTGTGGTCCTGACTTTCCCGCAGGCATATGGCCGCTTCCCGACGTTGTTAGGTTCCCAGGTTGTCTTGTTCGATAGGCCCTGGAAGATGATAGCCATTTAGGGGCGCGTCCAATGGGGAAACCCGGAGGGGCGGTCTTAGATTTATTAAAGCAATTCATGATAATGGATTGGCTTTAATTACATTTCCTGAGTATAAAAAGGGAAATGGGATAAAGGTTTTGGCTTTGGTAACACTCCCGGATGGAAGAAGGGATGTGGAAGCATATGGTATGATCAAAGCATTTTCATGATAATGAAAATGGCTTTGGGTACATTTCCTGAGTATAAAAAGAGAAATGGGATAATTTAAAAAGGAAAAAACATTTTTTATGATAATAAAATTGGCTTTTTAAAAAGTATATGATATGGTAAATCAATTCGTGCTAATGAATTGGCTTTTAAATACATTTCCTGGATATGAGAAGGGAAATGGAAATTTTTGATATGAGTATAGAATACACCTCAGTCCGTGAGGTAGATCCGGATGTGTATTATAAGATATAATTGATATTATGTAAACCTCAGTCCGGGAGATATTATCCAGACGTATATTGTAGATGTATATATATATATATATATATATATATATATATATATGTGTGTGTGTGTGTGTGTGTGTATTTATACATTTGTGCGTGCTACGGGCCTAATGGATCTCTACCATTAACCCTGTCAAGTAGTAGTGTATCGGGGGGGTTCCTTGTTTGGATTTCGCTTTGCAAGACACCCCACGCACGAACTTAGTGCAGTGTTGAGAATGGAGGGAAGTTTAGCCCTTAGCACTTGGACTATCTAGGGTAGATAATAGTTGGGTGATAGACTAGTTAGGCAGGGATATCTTGACTAGGGTATGTTATTAGGGTGCGTTAGGTGTGCACTATTAGAGGAGAGGTGAGGAGTATCTCATGGGAGTACGATACCAATTTAAATATGAGATAAAAACTATTTTTTCTAAAACTAAAGCATTTATGCACTTGCAAAATATTTTCAAACTCGAGCTCTGACCAGTTTATCTACTTTTCCTTTATTGCTATATATTATATATATATAGGTGTCCAGACACAGGATGCCTGGATGACACTTCCTTCGAGTCAGACGTCAGCTGCAGCAGCTGTGGATGCGTGCAGGTTCTCGATAGACGCCTCTATCCTTGCACTCTAGATAGGAGGTATTACATAAATATTCGAGTCAATGGTCCAATTGTATATATGTATTTACTCTTTTGCATGACATTCGATATGGTTGTACATTTTGAACCGAGTGTTCGGTTATTTTATTTTCATTTCAGTTTCCTTTTAGTTTTATTTACGCATCTACTTGTGGATGTTTTATTTTAATGGTTTAAAAAGAGTAGTTAAGTAAAAGTTTTTAACGCTCGCCTAATAGGATATTAGTAAATAAATGGATTTTCGACAGTGATGCTAAGGATGATCCATATGTGACTCCTATTTTAATATGATATAAGAGTGATCACCCGGTATCCCATTAGGCGGGTTGTTACAAAGTCGATGGCTAGATCGGAAATGACTAGGTAGTGGGAGAAATCGAGAAAGGTGTATTCTAGATGTTTGGTTCATTTGAGAGTAGTAATTACCATGGTAGAGTTAAATGTGATACCTCGTAATGACTTATTATCTACATGACACTTTTAGAAAACCCATGGGAAAAGTATTGCTATCCAACCTCTGGTTGGTAAAGGGTGGGTAAATGACAAACTACTAGGACCCGAAATGAGTTGTGGTCCATCAATGTGATTGATTAAGTTATGTCTTTCCATATAATTCAGGGTCGTAATGAGGAGTATGTTATTGTGCATTGAAAGTGGAAGTCTGACATGCGTAGCCAGGAATTATTGCGGGTAATTTCCCAAAAGAAAGTCACATGTTTGGCAGCAAGGAAATTGGCACCCAGGCAGGAAGGGAATTTTCTAATATAAATATAGTAGAGTCGGTGGAGTATAGGCTCATCGTTTGAGGCACTGCATGGCCGGGGACCATCGATTTAGAGATTGATGACCATCGAGAGGGATTCCTAGGACGGTCCACTCGAGGAGATTGGCTTGCAGTCAGACATCTCATATGAGGAGAGACCTGTAGCTATGTGAGCGCAAGCTACGATCTAAGGTTGTACGACTAGTGAGAGTGCAGTGGGGCCATCACAGTATTGACGAGTCTACGTGGGAACGAAAGGAGGATATGCGAGTGCAGTATCCCAAGTTATTTGTCGCATGCATGACCTAATTTCGGGGATGAAATTCCTTTGTAAGGAGGGAAGTATGTAACACCCCGTATTTTTATGCATTTTAATATTTAATTAATTCGAATAATTTTAAATTACTTGTGAGTTGTAATTTAATTTAATTAATTATGTTAATATTTATTTAAATATTAATCGGAGAGAAAATGATTAATATTTATGGAAATTAAATTACTAGGTGAATAGTAGTAATTTATTTACGTCATAACATGTATTAGTGACGTGGCATTTATTTATCTCAGTCAGAAGTCGGATATAGACTTAAATAGGATGCGAGATAGGGACATTTTATAAATTAATTCGGATGTCAATTCTGAGTGCATGGTTGAGTCTGGATAGGCCGAGATAGTCGAAAAAGTGTACTCGGGGTGGTAAATGGGTCACAGGGTATTTTTGGGCATAATCGGGTCAACTCGGGAGTATTTGGGCCATTTTAATTAGGCTCATATGATTAAAAACGGGATTTGAAGATAAAAACCTTAGTTTTGGAGTTGTAGGCAGCCATAACTCATTTGGGAGAAATCTGAGAACGTAAGAGACAAAGAGGGAGGACTCTTGGGAGCCAAAGAGGAAGAATAAGGAAGGTATTCTTCATCATACAACGATCTCTACACCAAAGGATAATGAGACACTACGAACTCTTAAGGCAAGTGGTTAAACTTGTTTTTAATATAATTGTAGTCTTCAATTCATATCATAATAGGTGTGTTAGACTAATGATTTTGGGTTGGGTAGACACAAATTGGGATTTTAAATTTACGGATATTACAAATAAATTTTGAGACTTGAGAATAATAATTTATTTATATGAATTGTGGAGAAACCAATTGATAAATTGAATGGTTTTGTGATCTGTAAAGAATCCGGGAAGAATCTTGGTTAATATTGTATTTTGGATGAAAATTATTAGATTGGAATTTGGACTTAAATTGGGTTACATTTAATTTTGAACACTTAAGGTTTACAATAGAGCATTCTGGGTAAAAAGCTTCACACAAGTTGTTAATGGAGATTCTATTCACGTTGCCGTTGTAAAAAATCGCGTTTTCTAACTTGCTAAATATGAAGAGCATTCATGCATTTTAAATTATTGCAATTCAATCACTTGCTAAATATTTTCAAAACGTTTTGGGTTCTAACCCTTGCTATCAAATATTTTTAAAACCTTTTAGGAGTCTATCCACAGGGACGCCATGCTTGAATTCACTACAGGGACTCGCAGTTGTAGCATGTGTGGATGTTGCAGGATTTAGATAGACGCTTCCCCCGCTTTATTCCTAGTTTAGGAATGCTATCTCAGTTTATCTCGAGCATGTCGCTCACAGTTTTATTCAGTTATTTCACTTCAGATTGTATGGGATGTTTTACTCTCTGTTAATTTACTTTGATTTGGATTAGCTGATGGTTTATTAGGCAAAACGTTGTTTTAGTTAGTTGATGAGATGGGTTGACTATGCTTATATGTGTTGTGCATATTTTTTCGCATGAGATTATGTTTTGTTTAAAATAAAGATTAAAATTCGACATCAGCTTTTTGAATACTAGGTGGTTAGTAAGTTTTACAAACTTTCGATAGTGATACTAAGGATGATCCATATGAGATTCTTGTTTAATTTGATATAGAACTGATCACCCAATATTTTATTCGGCGGGGTGTCACAATAGTGAGCATCAAATTTCTTCATGTGAGTGGGGTTTTTTGTTTCGGTTTGAAGGGGGACGAAAAAATGTCCTCAAAGGGTGAACATCAGACGGTCCCACACTCAATGTTGCTGAAATGTGATTTTGCTAATGAGAAGATTAAGAAGCCGGAGATATCATATGGCCAGGCTAGTCAAAGTGAAAAATGGGAGGATTTTACCATGGTTAAGACAAAATGCCAGCGGGTGTTGGAAGATGATGTTACAACGTATTCCATTTGAGGGGTATTTTGATTTCCTCTTTCTCTTATGCGCGAAATTTTTATGCTTGTGCTGGGTTCTATATGAGCTTCAAAGTGTTACATAATTTGAAACCATAGTTCATTATATATCATTGGAGCAGTGTTGTTAATGTGGTTGATGGCACATTTTTTGATACCTAGGAAGAATTCCATAAAATATTCAGTGTAACAATTGCTGTTGTAAGGCACCTACAGTTCTCTCTCATCACGTGATTAGAGATTTTCTCGAAAATTATTGCATGATAGACTCTGCTAAAAATAGGGAGAGAATCATGATCTGATGTTGCCTAAAATTTATGTATAAGATGGATGTTTTTAAGCAAGTATTTTCAGACATATTTTAATTTTGTTTGCTTTATAATAAAGAAACAGAAAATAAACTAGGGAATAAATTTGACATGGAAAGTTTTGCAAGAGGATCACTTTGTTTACTACTTTTGCAGTTAGCATTAACGAGTGGAATTCATTTTTTTTGTAAGTAATTAACGAGTGGAATTCATAATAGCTTTTCACTTTTATTCTTGCAATGAGCTTCTGTTAAGCTACACATTGAAACTTAAATGCTCCTAGATTGGGTGTGGAACGAGAACTCCAAAGTCTGGTCCAAGTAGAGAAGCAAAGGAAGTTCGAAATATTGGACGCACATGACATTAGGTGATCATAATTACATTTTTTGGCCATATACAGTTTGTCCCTATTATTTAAATACCGATTCTAACATTGGATTGACAATTTTCGGACCTCCGATCACCGGAGCAATACAAACGAGAGTTCCAATCACCACTCGCCGAATTGAAAATTTAGTTTTTCTGTGACATTTTTTCTAAGAAATAATTTTTTTCAACCTTACTAATGTCAGACCACCATGGGCTGCCATTCAACCGTTGTCAATCATCACTCATCGAATTGCAAACTCTAATTTGCACTATTTTTCGTGCATCATTAAATTTGCAAGTTGATATTGTCAGTTCAAATCGGCAATTTTTATGTTGAAAAATTGAGGTTGGATTGTAAAAAAAAAAGAAGAAATACAAAGAAGAATAAGGATGAACAAAAAAGAAATTGGTTGCTTCATATCTGCAAAAATAAAAACAGTTTCTTCAGATCTGCAAAAGTAAGAACGCTTTCTTTGCATCAACAAAAATAAGAACGGCTTCTTGGACTATATTTTGCAAAGTGACGTATGACTTCCACATGAATATGAAGTATACACAATGTTAAGGTGGGTCCTGTTAATCCATTTTATTACGAAGTCGACTTGAGTCGACCAATGTGGGCGAGGCAATTGGAAGGAGTCACAGAAACAGTCCCAAAGCCAATTTTGTCCAAAATTTTACATTTTTATATGTTAGAAGTTTCATAAACATATGTATATATTAGTTAACTATCACATTAAGACCCGGTGTTTTGACAAAATTTTGGATGTACCCATTATGTTCTACACATGTTAAAATATAGGATAATTCAAATCTAGTCCTATTTATTGGCTCAAAGTTGCATCAAATCTCATTGATTTTTTTTTAATGCACCAAGTCATTTTTCATTATAAACTACATATATTTAGATAAATATACCCTCACATGTACCCATTTTAAACCCACTTACTCTCTCTCTAAAAATAAACACATAATCTCACACTCTTTCTCTCTCTAACAGCCCTACTTCCACCTCCACCCTCACCCCCACCCCCACCCCACTACACCGGAGACTCACCGAAAACAACCCACCGGAAAGTCTCGTCGAAGGCCGCCGGAATTCTCGTCGGAGTGTTTCTCTCTCCTTGTTTCTCTCTCTCTCTCTCTCTCTCTCTCTCTCTCTCTCCGTCAATTTCTTTATTTTTTTGGTCCGCGCCAGCGCCACCATCACCCGAGCTGGAGAAGAAGAGTTTTCACCGGAAAAAATGGAGGTTTTAAATTTATCTGTTTCGATTTTTTCGTCAAAAAATATCGAATATGGGTATTGTTTGATAGATCTCGACGAGTAGATTCCAAATATATTAATTTTATGAATTTTGGATTTGTAGATTTGAAATTATGGACTTTTAAAGATTTTGTGTTTTTTTTTTTAAAACGACGTTAACAACTGTCTTGAGTTGTGAGGGTGATTTCACTACACCAAATCTGCCGAATTGTCAAGGTCATTGACATTGACAAATCCAACTTGTCAAGGTCAATGACAGTGACATTTCGAGGCGAGACAACTTTTTTTGTCGCGGTCAATGACCGTGACACGTTTGTCACGGTTTATAACCGTGACAAAGCCGTGACCCTTTTTAAAAAAATTGTCACGGCCATTGACCGTGACAATTCTGGGCAGAATTTAAAAAAAATCTGCTGGGCAGTATGGCCACTGCCACTGCCCAGCAGTATATTTGTACCTGTTATAGCAACGTTGTACCTGTTCCAAACATCATATATCCAAACAAACTAAAGATAATGCAAATATATATTCAAAATAGAAACTATTTAAGAAGAAACAACATCACCATCAATTATCTCGAATCTACAAACTATTTGCATGGAAAAGAGATTTTGTGTGCTAATTAGGGGGATAATGGGGGGTTTGGATGCTAAGGGGGACAAGACCAAATTGATCTCAAGAAAATTAAAATCACCTCCCTAAGGTTTTTCAATTGAAACGGGAGGTGGAACAAGTGCAAGTGAATAGCCCATGTGATGAAGCATCTCAAAATAATATTTTTGTTCAAGAATTGGGTTAAAGACCTAAAGACTTTAATCCGATTTTTTCGATAGATTTAATGGTTCGTAATAGTGCGGAACCAAGTAAATGAAGGATCTTCAACCTCAATAGAATTTGAAATATTAATAAGAGGTTGAAATTCAAAAATGCTTGAATCACTCTCAATGATTTCTTCTTCAAAAAGGGGGGAGGCGAAAAGCAAGTTTCAACCTCAACCAAGCTCTTGGAAGAAGAATAAGTCATTTCATTGAGCTGGATATTTGTTTTATTTATTCAAGCTTCATAAATCTCGACTGCATCATTTGATTCCTTATTACCACTTTGCAAACTTTATTTTCAAGTGTTTTGTTGAATTCTCTCATTTTACAGAATTTTCATGTAATCACCCATCACCATAGGTGGTGGACAATTTTTTTCATACTCCATTCTTTTATTTTTGAAAACTTGGAAGTTGTCACGTATAGTCTTGGGAAGGAAACTTAGAGAACTATTATCATAATATTTAAAGATATTTTTCAAAGTTTGTTCCCAAGCGCTTTGTTGAATTCTCTCATTTTTCAGAATTTTCATGTAATTACCCATTGTCATAGGTGGTGGAGAATTTTTTTCACGCTCAATTCTTTCATTTTCAAGAATTTGGAAGCATTCACACATAGTGTTGGGAGTGTAACTTTGAGAACTATCATCATCGTCATCGTCATCATCCTTGTGTAACACCCTCGACTTTTGGAGACTGAGAAATTTAATTTTGGGAAAATTAAATTTAATTAAATTGGAGAATTTTAAAATTTGGGAATTTAAGTCCAAAAATAGAGAATATTTCAAAGTATTCCGGATGATATTTTTGAGGGTACCATCGATCCCGGAAGGGTCGAGATAGTCAAAATGACTGTCATTGGGTTTTATTTCGGCTCCGGAATGTTTTTAAGTTGTTTTGACTTGAATTGGAGTCAACGAGTCATTTAAAGTGTGTGTTAACATTTAAAACTGGGTTTGTTGTTTTAAAGGATTTAAGGCTTACGGATGAAGCCTTCTCAAATAGAGAAAGAGAGAAAGAAAAAGGAAGAAAGAAAGAAGAAGGAAAAGAAGAGAGAGAGGAAGAAAAGCTTGGGATTTCCGGCCCAACCGCAACACCGAGGATGATCCAACCTCTACAAATCTGAGGCAAGTGTTTAATCTTGCTAAATAGCTATTTGTGTATTTCATTTCATAATTTGTGGGTTAAAGAAATGGATTTTTGGGTATTAATGTCAAAACCTAGATTTTAGGTTTAAATCTTGAAATCAATGATTAAATATGGATTTAATGGAATAGAAATGTTTGGGATCAACTTTGAGTTGACTTATGGGCTTAAAATCATAAATTGTTGAAGGTTTAGGGGTTAGAAAGGGGAAATTAGGGTTTTAAATTCGTGGGTTTTGTAGAAACAGATGAACCCTTCAAAAATTGCAGGTCCGAATCGATTCGCCCCCTCAAGCGAATCGATTCGGTTTGGTAAAATTGGCAGGTCTGCATTGACCGAATCGATTCGGACCCCAAGCCGAATCGATTCGGCCTATTGCAGAAGCCCAGGTCTTTGGACCCGAATCGATTCGCCTTGGAGGCCGAATCGATTCGGAAACAGGGCATTTTGAAGTATTTTCTCCATAGTGATTTCAAACCCTTTTTGGTTGGGTTTATTGATTTGGGGGCTTTCTCTTAGGATGTAAAAGATATATTCTTGGAGTCTTATAAGGAGTTTCTCACATATTGGGATTTGAGGACCCTTAGGGTAACTTGGGAGAAATGTACCCATGTACGTATTGGAGTTACATGTGGATATTGGGGGAAAACTCTTTGAGGTTGGAATTTACCAATTATAGATAAAGGTATATATATATATATATATATATATATATATATATATATATATATATATGTTTGAAGTTGAGAACTCTTAGAGAGTGAGAGGTCTCCTATCCTTAGAAATATTTAGACTAAGGAATAAATGATAACCCGATAGGGGTAAGGATTCATAAAATACGATTGAACCATAGGTAAAAGTGGGAAACAGCTTGCGGGTGTACTATCGACTAGGATAAGCGGTAGCGTAAATTCTAGTTAGGATAGTTTATACGCACTTATGGGGATATGGCCATTGAGATTCCAATACTTGAAATGAGGTTGGAATGAATTGAGGTTTTAGACTATTAAGTCATGTTTATGACTACGGTTAGATAGTACTAAAGATAATTATGTACTTTCACATTTAGAGGTGAAAGGTGTAGTGATGGATTTCTACACAAATTCTTGGGTGATAACCCTAATGTTGAATGTATATGTATAGACATAAACATATGGTTTTGGGAGACTAATCATCATAGGAAAATGATCGAATATGTTTCAAGTATGGGATTATATTCTCGTATCGAGGTAAATTAAAGGAATTGTGGTGACGGCTTGCATATTGAGGACTATGTATACTTATAGCCAGGTATATATATATATATCTTATACATATGAACGAGAATTAGTTTATCATATATAGATATAAGGATATGTGTATATGTGTTGATATATATCCGTATGTATATAAATGTATGGATATATTTATGTTATGAACATACATGGTATGGATACTTAAACCGTATATGGTGGTTTATTATTCGATCCTATAATTGGATCATATGGATGTATATATATTGTGCATGTGAATAATACATATACTTAATTGGTTAAGCATACCCCGCTCATGCTATCATTGGGAAGTTGCGCGCGTAGAGGGTGAGCATCCTGGCATATAATGCAGGGTGTGGATATTCCCCAGGTCATAGTCGTTCCTTGTGATTATTATACATATAGATATATATTTTTGGGATGAGACGTGGTGGGTATGTTTCGTCTCATTGTCGGTTGGAACTATGACCGCTTCCCGGGACGTCGTGTGCGTGTGTTTACCACGAGATGGGTGTCGTTTAGTCCCACCATGGTGGCCCCAGTATTGCTACGTGAGCCGGGCACTGGGAAGATGATAGCACTGATGCAGTTTATCGGCGATATATATAGCCGGGTATATTATGTGCATGGCCTTGTACATCATATGTAGTATGTACACTTGGCTATTGGATTGATGATGATATATATATACGGTTAGAAATAAATACCTATATATATATATATATATATATATTTATATATATCCTAAAGATGAAAGGATATGGACTTTTATGAAGTACATCTTAGATGATCATGGTGTACTAGATTGATGGGGGTTGATGTATCGCACATAAGGTATTATTCGGTTACATCATCCCAAGGATATTATTGGAGGTTCTTTTATTTTATCTTATTTGTTTTCTTTCTTTTCTTTTCTTCTTTCTTTCTTTAGTAGTTATAGTTAGTGTAATGGTAGTATTAACTTGTATGTTGAGGATTATGGATCTCTAGGATCGACATTGCCCAGGAGTAGTGTAACGAGGTGGTTCCTTGTTTGGATTTCGCTTTGCGAGACACCTCACACACGAAACGCAGTGTCATGTCGAGATTTGAGAGAAGTAATTCCATAGGTGGCATCACGGATCTCTGGTCTTGACCTTGTCAGGAGTAGTGTAACGGGGCGGTTCCTTGTTTGGATTTCGCTTTGCGAGACTCCCCACGCACGAAACGTAGTACAATTTTGGGATTAGAGAGAAGTCTTGCCAATATTCCATGTGCACATTATTAAGTATATTAATTCTTACGCTTTTAGCCTATATAGGTATGTATATATTTGTGTATATGTATAGGGGTAATGTTTTAAGAATTATGATAATTATAATTCATGAGATTATTAATCGGAATTCATTAAGCCTTTTATGGCATAATTGTTGTAATCATAATCTAATAGGATTAGAAATGGGTGGATCCTTAGATTATGACGGGAAGGTAGCTCTCGTGGTTATAGGCTTGGCCTAATAAGTTAGGTTGTCCTAAAATCAATGGGGGTAATTTAACTAAAATTTGAGGACGCGATTAGGTGCGCGCCTTTAGATGAGAGGTGAGTTGGGGTTCCACGAGAGTGCGGTCTCACTTATTTATGAAATTAATTACACCGGTATTTATTATGCACGGTTAACACACTTGCTAAATATTTTACACATTCGGGGCTCTGACCCGTTTACCTTTTCTCTCCACCTTGTATATATATATATTATCACAGGTATCCTACCGCATGGATGCCGGATGACTTTCTATCCTGAGTCTTGGGAGCCGTAACAGGTGCGGACTGTTGCGGGATGTTTCACATAGTCGCTTCCTACTTCTTTAAAATTCTAGGTAGGATTCATGTTGTATATCGGGTTTGTACCCAAGGGATGTTTACATACATGTTTATATTTATTCCATTCAGTTATTGTATTGGCTGTGATCCGACAGCTTATTCGGGTCTACTTTTTGTAGTACATTCGGTTGTAATTATTTGGTTCATTTTATTTATTACAGTTCTTTCCTGCATCTCTCATATTCATTAGTAGTTTTATAGTGTTGGGTTGTGTATGTTGCAAGTTTTAAATTTTTATAACATCTTGCTTATATGATTTCGGGTAGTTAGTCTTACATTATATAGTACCGTTAGTTGATGTTGAGACTGGACCATCTGGAATTCCTGATTTAATATAGTATAGGGCTGGCCACCCGTTATTATTTTAGGCGGGGTGTTACACCTTGCCTTAATCCCATCGTATGAGGTCGGTCACATGGACTCTCGTTTTTCATTATAATCTATTATATGCATTATTATCATTTAAGTTTAATTCCTTATGGTCTCTCCTAATAATTTCTTCCCACGATAACTTAGGGCGACCTCTTTTTCTTTTGTCCTCTATTTTCAACGATCTTCCTCGTGTTGTAAGGGCATCTACTGGTCTACAAAATACTTGTCCGTCCCATCTAAGTCTACCTTCTCTTAATTTATCATTAATGCGAGCTACTCCTAACTTTTCTCTCACATAATGATTTTTAATTTTGTCCTTTCTAGTAATTCCTATCACCCACTAGAGCATCTTCATCTCACTAACATGGATACTTTGTTCATGTTTCTTCTTTAATGCCCAACACTTCGTTCCATAACAATTAAAGCCATCAAAAGAGTGAGGATGAGACATTTCAAAGTGGGCAATTCAAAAACGTGACAAGCATCAAAATTTCAGGTTTCTTGAAACAATTGAGTATAAATTAAAAAGTAAGTAAAAAGAATAAACAATATATATATATATATATATATATATATATATATATATATATATATATATATATATATATATATATATATATATATATATATATATATATACAAAGTATCGAAACACTAAAATCCTAAAATAAATCTACAAATTTACAAATTTATGATGGTTCATTTCAATAAGGCAAATAAATTTTTTTAATCACATCCAATACATGGCGCACCGGGGTTTTCTTCCAATAAGGCAAGTCAAATAAAATTGACCTCCGAGACCATGCCTTTCTTATCTCAGTTTCATTCCCAGTTAATTTTTTTCTCTTTTTGACACTAGAGGTGTAGCATACGTATGTGTGTGGGATTGATTTGTTTTTGAGTTGGTAAATGTAAGAAAGAAAGGGTCAACAAGGAACGTTTAAAAAATTGGTGTGAGAACCGCTCCTAAAATGTAGGAGGTAGTGTTGCTTTTATATTAGTATAGATGAGATAACATGTCCAATCGTTAGTTCGGCATTATAAAAACTTGAATATGATCCGTGGGTTTAACATGCGCCTTGGGTCCCACATAACAAACTTGCGTCCTGGGTCCCCCATAAAAATACTTTAATAATTTTATGAATACCCTCTTATTTTTCTAAATTACACAACAAAGCAACTCTTAGGATGAGTTTGGGAACCCCAATTATGTGCCTTGGGATTGGAATTTGAAAATTTTTTGTTCAAAAGTTTTAAAATCTAAACTAATAAAATTTCCAATTCCAATTCCAGGGCAATGGAATTGGGTTCCCAAATGCACCCTTACAGAATTTGCTGACTAACTCATTAAATTCACAATATTCTCATTTTACTTACCTAATACTTAAACTCAATAAGAAAATTTCAATCTGAACCAACTTCCACATATGACTAACCCTAAACAAAATTGTCAGACAGACCATAGCCTTAACCCAACGGTCAAAACAAATCCTAACTCAAAGTAAACAAATAGTCTATGTCTTGTTAAATTTGGTTCAACTAATTCAACACATTACAAGTTTAAATTTTGTTAAGTTAACATGTTATTAATCTATTTACTTTACTTACATTAAATGTTGTCCACTATTAATTTCTCAATTTTGGCATCACTAAAACCAATTGCACCAGACACCACGTCATGCTGACTAATATTTGCCATTTTAGATTCATAAAGATCAAATAACATGTTTGTATGTGCGAACTCCATGCATATATGTGTGTCTATTTGGTTGATGTGTGATTAAGATACGAGGTTTATATATATGATTCTCCTATTTGTGATATATATTTTAAGAAAACTTGAGCATATGTGCAGTGTGTTGGTGTGGTCTTATTTATAGATAATCTTAAGCTTGAGGAACAAGACTCCTAATTAAAATGGAAACTAAAAGATAAAAGATAACCTAATTAAAATATGTAACTAATTAAAAGGTAAATCCTAATAATAATCCTAATTAATAAAAATATAATATCTATATTGAGATATATACATATATACTATAATAAAATAATAATAATAATAATATTGATATTTACAAAATATCTGGAACACGCCAGTAACAGTAAGTGATTGGCCTACCCTTCACCGCCTTTGCGAAGGATGCACAGTTGGGGTGAGAGGCAAGTTTTTGATATTTTATGTAGAATCAAACACGTGTGTTTATCCTATTTTAAGCAGTCAACCATGAAACTATGCATACTTTTAGGGGTATTTCACCTTTCCAAATCCTTTTGTAAGGATTGAGAGTGGAAAAAGAGGGGGAATCGACCATGATGTCAAAATAAGATTTACATGAAAAGGACGCGGAAGAATTACCCAACAGATTCTTCTATTATGAGTATTTTTGGAAAGAGGGACCCATCAATTATATCAAGAAGAGAAAAGAGATCGTGGAAAATCCCATTCATTGAGAATCCTTCCAATAGTTCAATTCCAAGAGAAATTGAGATGATAATACCATATAACTAACACTACGATGACCCCATGAGGAAGGTTAGCCAATCGATATAGTCTAGGGAAGAGGAAACAAAGTTTGGAATACCTAACCCATAAATCCTTCCAATATTTTTTATATTTTCCATCTCCTCATCAAAGTGGGGTTTGTTTGAGATAAGAATTTGACTACAAAGGGATCACCCTAGCATCCCAACCATTCTCATGAACTCCATATTTGCTTCTAGTTATGGAAGCCTAAAAGGAATATTTTTTTGACAAAAATATATACAACCACATCCCTAGGAGATCTAGATTTTTTATGTTATCAATACCCAATCCCCCTTTCTTTTTGGGTTTACAAACAATATCCTATGAGACAAGGCGTTCTTTTTTTCTTCGCCATTCCCTTCCCAAAAGAAACCCCTCATTAGTTTTTCCAAATTTCGTCCATGAATACGAGAATCTTGAAGATGGATAGGAAATAGGTAGGAAGATTCTCTAGAACAAGGTGAACTAAAGTTAATCTTCCATCTCAAGAAAAAAACTCTCTCTTCCATCCGTTGAGTCCCTTATAATTTTTTTCTGAAACCAAATCCTAAGAAAAGGGAACTCTTGAGTTACCACCCCCCCCTCCCTCCCCCCCCCCCCCCCCCCCAAAAAAAAAAAAAACACCCGCAGTGGTAATTCCAAGTATTCCATAAGACAGGTTCTCTGTCCTTGAAAATAGACCCCCTCTTTCTTTAAGATGCTGACTTCGGTTTTTCATTTTTGGTTTGGTTGCAAGGGAAGAGAGAGGTAATGATTTTTCATCTGTTGTTTGCCAATGAGAATATCACTTTTGTTGGATAGCTTTAGTTAAGACATCTTAATATAGTTCTCCTGTTTCTTCAAGGTTGCTCAGGGCTTTGTGACAACCCGCCAACTAAAATAATAGGTGGCCAGCCCAATACTCTAATAATAACAGGAATCATAGATGGTCCATTCTCAGCATCACTGTCGATTTAAAATAATAGTACGAGATAACTACCAATCATTTTAGAAAACGGATTGCCAATAAAAAGAAAACTTGTAAATAAAAGAAAACACTTAGACAATCCCATTTGCAAAAACGGTGGATATCAAAAACCGAAGATAAAGGACGACATTATAACAAATAATCACCGAATAAGCTGTCGGTGAAAAGACCGATACAAATAGTTACACCGAGTATTACATTTCAATATTTACAATATAGTAAATGAGTGCAACGCTTGGGCAAACACGCCCGAATAAATAAACTGTACATAACTAGAGTACAAGAAGAAAGAAACGTCTAATGCAAATAACCTACAACATCCGCAATATGCTGTAGCTCCATAACAACTGGAATGGAAATGTAAACACGGGTGTCCATGCGGTAGAGCACCTGTAACGGCAATAATATGTGCAGACACAAGAAATGGAGATACGGGTCAGGACCCGGTTTGATATGATTACCATGCGACTAAAATGCATGACAGTTAAGTGCGTAATTCTCTCGCAGATAACAGTAATATTTCTCACCTCTCAATCCAGCAGCATCCTAGCGCAATATCGTGAGATGTTTGAGTTAACCCTAAGTACAAAATAATCAACAAAGGTATGTGTGTGCATAAGTGTGGGAGGTCACATCTACAGCTACTCAAGGAATAAGAAAAATAAACCCATCCATCATCTAATGGCACAATTCTTAATTTCTTCCTTTAGGAATATACATATATGGTAAATTCATTTTATCAAATGTTTACCAATTATCATTTCAAAACTTTCTTTACCAAATTTTATTTCCTTTCTTCCATCCAGGAAAATACATAGTTTAAAGCAAGTTTTATTATCATAAAAATGCTTTACGTTAATATCAAATCATCCATTTTCCTTCTTCCATCTGGAAAATGTATTTAACATCCCATTCCCCTTCTTCCATCCGGGAAATGTAAATTAAAGCCATTTTATTATCATAAAATGCTTTAATAACCAAGAATGTCCCACATTATTGAACATGATTATATATATCATATAATATAGCGCAATCTAAGACCGCCCGTCCGGGTTTCCCCACTGTGCGCGCCCCTAAATGGCTATCATCTTCCAGGGCCTCCAAGACAACCTGGGATCCTATCGAAACGTCGGGAAGCGGCCATGTGCCTGCGGGATAGTCAAGACCACACCCGGAATCTCCTACCCATCACAGAAAAACATACAATCACAAGCGCTCACATGGCCTAGGGACTATATCCACCCTGCATTCATTAGCCAGGGGGCTTCACCACAACGCGCGCAACTTCCCTTATGATAGAGATTAGAGAGGTGTGTATCCATAAATTAACATTTATGAAAAACATTACTTTTCCCATTTTGAAAACTTCCAATTTTACTTTTCCAAAAATCATTCATTTAGCCATTAAGCACCAAATTTTAGAATGTGCATTTCATACTTATTAAGTCATATTTTATTAATGACCTTAGACCCAAAGTACCAATAACCTCAATTTAACCTCCAAGAGTTCATATTATTTCATAAACCCTCAAAGCGAGTCTCCCTAAAGGAGTGTCTCCCAAAACTCAACATTAATATATGAACTCCCAATTTTTACTTTAGTTTACCCTCCTATATTATTCAGGCATTAACTTATATAAACTAGTCCTCGGGTAAACCCAAATATCCCATATTAACCTAGGACATTAGTCTACCCATTTCAACCCTCTAGGACTCCCCATTACTTCCCAAAGGAAGGGTCCTAAATCTCGGACCTAAACGAAAAAGGGCTAAAAATTCAAACTAGGAAAATCTCACAAAAATAGGGGAACCGAATCGATTCGCCCCTTGGGTCGAATCGATTCGCCCTTGCGAATCGATTCGCTAAACAGCCAAATCGATTCGTTGAGCAAAAACTGACCTTCTGCAATTGCTGAATCGATTCGGTTATAACCCGAATCGATTCGGTCTACCAAACCTGTATCCCTCTCCTTATCCGAATCGATTCGCCCCTAGGGCCGAATCGATTCGGTCCTGAAATTTTTCCCAGTTTGGGCTACAGGTTGTATGAACCCTAAAATCCCAAAACCTCAAATCTTTGATTTTATCCAAGATCAACAACATCTAATTCTCCCAAATCATTTCTACCCCATTTATAACTAACAATTTATCCTCAAATCAAGTTAAAACTAAGATTTAAGGGTTTAATCATCAAAATCAACAAATACCCATTTATGGATTAAATATCCAAAACCTAACTATACATGCAATTTATCACATTAAATCACATCTAGAAAGTAAGAAACTTGCCTCGGGATTCGTAGTCTCTGATCCTCTTCCGGTAGCAACGAAAATCCGGCCCAAATCTTCATTTTCTCTCTTTTCTCCCATTTTCTCCCAACTCCCTCTTCTCTCTCTCTCTCCTTTGGTTTCTTACACAAATGAAGAAAAGAAAGGGGTGGGGGAAACTTATACGGGTCTCAAAATATAATCCCCCACTTATAATTGCTAATACACATTTAAAATAACTCGTAACCACTAAATTGAGTTATAACCCCTTAAAAATGTCCGAATCCCAAAAATTACAACTGGGCACTTATTTTGACTACCTCGACTATTCTAAAAACAACCGCATCCCCTATTTTGGCATTCGAAAAAGTGTGAACTATCTTTACGTTCCAATTTCATTTTAATTCATTAATTTTACCCAATATTTAAATATAGGTCATAACCGGCATTTTTACATATAACGGCGCAATAATACAAAACATCATGCTATTTACCTTCTCATAACGGTAAATAGACAAGACATAGTAAATATTATCCCTAAGTCTCGCGGGAAAATAATATTTACTCCAACATCCCCTATTTTATAAAATTAGCCCATCAGGCAAAATAGTATAAAATAGTCGCTCAAAAACCTGGGTTGTTATAGGCTTCAGGTTAATATAGGCAAAAGTTTGGTCTTTCCAATTGAAGAGATTCATGAGATGGAGTTTTTATTCAAAATTTGGGTTGTGGTTTAGCGAAATTCCTTCTTCATACTTAGGTTTGTCTTTGGGTGCTCATTTAAAAAATGAAGTGATTTTTGGTCCGGTTCTTGAGTGCTTTGAGAGGCAATTGGTTAGACGGATGAAGCGATTTCTGTCTAAAGGAGGTAGACTGATTGTTATTAAGAATATGCTGTCTAGCCACACCCAACTAATTTTTTACCCTTTTATGGTTTAAGCCTCAGTTGTCTACAAACTTGAGCAGATTCAGATAAATTTTCTTTGGAACACAATGTTCAAAAACATGGTTAAGGCGCCGCCTCACTGGAAAAATGCCACGAGGCACCAACCTCTTGGCACACAGTAGAGGCATCTGTCTCGCGATCACCTCGCCTCATTCCTCCTTGAGGCAGTGAGGTGTATATGCCTTTGACTATTCAAGACAAAAAAGCATTCACTAAAGAAAAAGGAAAAAGCGATGGTAAAAAGGGTTTAAAAAAAGGCTTTGGACTACCTCGCAATATCCCTAAGCCCCTTACAATCAACTCTCTCTCTCTCATTGCAATATAGTGAGTGGTATTTTGTCATTTGATTTTGGGGCACGCTGGTATCACTTGGTTTATGCCCACGGCTTGGTGGTTTGGCTGTTATATAAGAAAACAAGAAGAGAAGGACCTTGGAACATTATTCCAATTCGCCTAATGTGGTGTATTTGGAATGAGAGAAGCAGAATGGTGTTTCAGCATGTAGAATGGCGTGTTTCAGCCCTTGCTAGAGTTTTTGGGAGCTATGTACTTTGGTCAAAAGGTTGTACTCCATGCTCGGAGGAGGCTTTATTGAACTTCATTCTTAGTTTGACTTTGGCCTGGGCCTTCCTTTGTATTGTTTCATTTTATTTTTGTATGGGCTTGCACGCCTCTGATGTTTCTTTTTCTTTCCTTTTGTATAAGGTTTGTGCTCCCTCTTGCGTTTGCTTATTAACATATTTACCGTTAAAAATATGAATTGGCTTGTATACAAAGACAACATCAAATATGCGGGCTGACTATTCACTTTTTTTATAACACCTAAACATTACCATTACATCAAGAGGGAGAAGTAGAAGTGTAGCACTTACGACCTTACTTGAACAGGATCTGTTCTATAGGCTCGTACCTCTGTATCCTTGATTTCTAAGGAGACAGGAAACCAAGTCTGGTGGATGAATCATGACCGTGTGATCAGAGCGTGATTAACAGGCTATTGGTGGTCCATTTGGATCTCCACTGCAGTAGAGGATCGTTCGTTGCTCTTCATTGAGCTTCGATGGTCACACGGTTGTCTGACAGACCTCCAAACCCCTCTTTTAAAAAAGAAAAAAAAAAGTAGCAGTGTAGCACTTTTATCGGAAGTTGCTATCCCACCAATGAGACTTGAATACCCACCACTATTGGGAGCAATCATTTGTCTCCAAGGAAACGTTTGTTCCAAGAGGAGGAGATTTAAATCTGGAGCTTTTTAGAGCGATGCATACAAAGACAAACATATTTTAGAACATCTTCTTTTTTTATTTCCACAAGGCAATTATTTGATGATATCTTTTGTATATAATTCCGACAGTTAATTAGGTTAGCCTTTTGTGGCTTTCGTGTTTTTTTCTCTTAGCCTTTGATTTTTCTTTTAGGCCTTCCATAGATCAGGTGAATAGAGGTTGTGCCACCTTGGAAATTTTTTAGCGAATTTTTCTTATCTAAGAAAACCAATAAAACCCAACAAATAATAGAGCACTGAATAAAAATCCATTCGTTTGAATTAATTTACCATATTCTCGTCAATAGTCTGGATCTCAACTTACTCTCCATCTATCTTAGATACTTGTCCATCGATCCAAGCTACTCATGGGTCCTCTACCCATACATGAGAATCGATAATAATATTCACCGAAGTGTCTTGCATTTGAAATAAAAAACTTATCAGAACTTGAAATCATAAACTAGTGTAGTGAAGGGGAAAAGGGATAATTTCCAATTGAAGCAATAAGAAAGGATTTGTTAAACCGCATATAAACAAATTTTTGGTACACTATACATGATATATATCCAGTAAAAAGAAAGGCGAAAAGAATTTTTAAACTCCTAAGGTAGAGAATGCCTAATCATTGCAAACTAAAGGCAGAATAATTAGCTTCGGGAGTGAAACAAGATGATAGATTAAACATTGAACACAATATACGGTTCACCTTTAATATCATTGACGTATTTGCATTATCAACATGTCTGGTGACTCGATAAACACAATTTGAGTGTTTCCATGCATCGATTGTAGCCACAGTGGCTGTATCGAATTGTCCCTCCTTCAGTTTTGGCACTTCCTAGTTCAGAAATTTGGTCAAATTGAGGGTGGTTAGATAAACCAATACTTTCTATTGCCATCTCTTAAAATCATTGCAATCAAACCGCTCAGGTTTCTCATGATGGTTCACCACAGGAGTTGTAGAAGTAGAAGACATTTATTACTGTAACACCGAATAAGAAACAAGTAAAAATTTGTCTTAAGATTGTTGAAGAAATTTATAGTCGGTGATGACAATAATAATAAAAAATAGAAAATAGATGGAGAAAATTAAAACTTAATGAAATTGCATAACTTTATTTATAATCTGTTTCGCTTGACAAGAAATAAATTGTACAAATACAAACATACACTATACGAAGAAATACAGATAATATGCAGAAGGAGATCGAGGTTGTGTAAGCATGGGCTCCTTAAGAAAAATTCTCCCTCTGTTCTTGGTGTAAATACAGGCAATTGGACGCTATCTCCCAGGGTACAACGATCAAACACTTGATGATTCTTCACACCGCAATCAACAGGTACATCGAACCAAAGGTAATGTTGAATTCTCAAAAATGCTATATGAATGTGATGACAGAGTGTGTGCGATCTGCTCATGAATTAAGTAAGCAAAACTCTAGATGGATCTTCCTATTTATAGAGAACAAACAAACACATAATTGAATGGATTGTGACTGTTGGACACAAAACAGTTGTGAATTTCCTATGCAAAATGGTGCAGAAAATGGGAACAACCGTGACTTTTAAAAACAAAATGGTTAAGGGAAAACGATTGAAAAAACTTGAAACGAATTTTTAAAACCTGGATAGAAACAACCCAATAGGAACTTGGGTCGGAGAAATAAAAACTGGCCCACAAAGGGAGGACAAATCAGTCCAATTAATGGCCCAAATTCAAATGAATTTCGTCCAAAAAGATTAAGCTCTTATGGCCAAGGCTCAAGGCCCACGGACCTGGACATGGGTCGGGCTGACCAAAGGGCGGGCGGTGGCGACCCGTGTTTGTGGGGGGTGAACCCACACTTGTGTAGGTCCTCTCCTTGGGGTGCCCCTTTACAGCTGAAAATGCATAATGGTAACAGTGTTTGCTCAATGGAATCGCAAATTCTTAACAATTAAGCACAGAACTCAACCTTAGACAACTGATGCACCAAGCAATCAATCCATTTCATGCAGCTGAAAACAAAAAACATTACTCAAATCAATCACAATGCTTGGCCTGTGAGCTCAAGTGTGACTGCGGGCTCGAAATACCGGGAAATGTGGGGGAAGGCAACATGTGTGTTGGAGCTATGGTGCGACAAAGTTGAGTGGGCGCTGGAGTTTGAGAATTGGTGGTAGTGTAGGTGCTGAATTGTGCAGCGTTAGGTGCGAAACAGGATGGAAGACGTGGGGTTTTGTCGGTCAGCTTCCGTCCCTGAGAACCTAAGGGCCCGAGGCGAAATTAAAAAATGAGGCCCCTATGACAAAGGAAGTTGCTAGGAGGGGGGGGGGGGAATCAACTGTTTATACCATGACAAATAAAACGATTTATGTGATGATTTTAGAAAAAAATATGAAAGCTTACCACTCGGATGACTATTAAAACTGTCACAAATAAAAAAAATTCTGCCCTTGAAATTTTCCAAAAATCGAGGGCCCTAGGGTGTCCTGCCCTCAGGGCTGGCCTGTACTGTCCAGAAAACAAACAGAGCAAAAAATAGCGTTGGCATGGATGGAGCCATCCAATCCTACTTAATTGAACTGCATTTAAACTCGGCCCAATCTTTTTATAAAAGGATTGAGCCGAATACAAAGATGATATTGCATATATTTTAGATAGATACATACTTCTCTAGATACAGAAGATTGAAAATAAAAAATTGTCCAAATTTGACACACTTCAAAAATTCTGAGTTTCCACCATTAAACACCAACTATGTATCAATTCATGAAATGACCAAAATACCCCCGACTCCAATTTGAGACCGACAGTGAGAACAAAACACATAAAATTGCGACAATGACCCCTTTTCCACCGTAAGCTGCAAATTACCAAAATACCCTTGGACGACCTATGAAATGAAATTATCGGCATGCCCCTACTCAAGGATGGATAAAAAATAACACATCTCATGCAATTACTGATCCAAAAACTCTAAAATTTCAAAATCTCAGATAAAAAATAGCACATCTCATAACTAGTCATGCACAATGTACTAAGAGGATTTCAGCCTCTAATTTACTATAAACTAGGAGCCGACATAATTGAGAGTCCACTCAAAGAAATATATATGTGACATGCATCACGACAGGGATCTTAATATAAAAAGTCTTAAAACAGACAAAAAATAATGAATAGAGAAAAACAAAAATGGGTAAGAAAGGAATGTAAACTGATGTGGATACCACAAGCTATTAGGTTTATACGGGTGGCATTTCCATCAGCCTAGCTTGTTACAGCCAGACACAACAACAGCGATGGCCTTTGGTTGTCAAGGCTGGCTTTCCATGTCAAAAGAATTTCTGCTGCTTCTTTTGCAGTGGTAGAAGAACAAACCAGTAAAAGGATGGAAATGGATGCAAACAGTACCTATAAAGAAAATAAATGGTGAAAAAGTGGCTTATGGAGTAATGATTTCATTGTTAGCGAGTTTCCCTATCAAAAATTACTATATGGAGTGGTATCTATAGATACATATGTAACAAATAGTTCTATATGTTGTACAAGTGCTTAGAGAATAGTCTTTTTTTTCCTTTTTTTCTTCTTTTTTTAGGGAACGTACCCAAGTCATAAGTACTATCTAAGTATCTCATCGCCTCCATGTTGGGATAATAAAAACTTGTTTTCAATCTAGATCCACCAAGAAGTCATGCTTGCACCAATTCGAGCTTGAGTGAATCTTGCCCGCAAGGGAGTTAAGAAATGAATAAACTCATTTTTAAAAAATTAAACGCTGAAACTTTTCAATGAAAGTTTCAAACCTACAACTTCTCACTTATGAGAGGGATACTCTGCAATTAGACGATAAGCGATGCACTAGCAGCTGTATCATTTGAGTATCAAAAAGTATGGTCGTGATCCTTATTTCTTTATTCCTTTTAAGAAATTTCCATTTCAATTTTCATATTTCATGTTTTTGTTCTCAGTTTTTTAAGAATACTAGTCTTTTTGTTCTCTCCTATAAAAAATAAAGCAATTAATTTACATATTTGATTTGTACCATGAGTATTATCATTTTCACAGAATGGATCTCATTTCAAAGTCACTGAGTGCTATGAATATCAGTGAAGTTTCTAATATTTAAAATGTTGAGACAGTAACTTAAAAAAGCAGACGCTCACTTCAACTTGAAATATCTTTTTTTGTTCAAAGGTACGCATTATATTAATAAAATGAATGAGCCCTCACAGTACTAACCTAACTAATACAATCCACCAACAAATACAAATTGGTTTTATCAACCAAACTAGCTCACTCATAACTAAACTCAACAACCCTTTTAATTAAGTCAATACCACTATCCTTAAAAACAACTAATAGTATTATCTCGAATTATCTCACAACTTATTTTCATTCATACTAACTCTAAAGAAATTTCTAAGTAAATTCCAAACTCCATCCACCATGCTACAAGGCTCTTCACTTCTATAATACTCCCTAGTATTATCGTTTTTTTTCTCTGTTAATCCCCATCTTTTACACAGTTTCCAGTTATCATAGTTTCTTTGAATTTTCTCCCAAACTACAATTTGTTTCCTGCATCATTTTTTCTATAAGTACCACTATTGCTTCTGGTCTATTCTAGTTTCACTAAGAAATTCTTTGATTCCTTTCCTATAAGATTATGTACACTGATGTGGATACCTCAATCTTTGTAATTATTTACTAAAATGCATTTCCTCCGCATGTTTGACAAATTTCTGCAATCTCCTCATCCCAGCATTTAACCTCTCTCTTAATTCCATTTAAGGCTAGTACTTCCTTCCACACTTGTTTTGAATAACAGAGATGATTTATGTTTTCTGTATCACTTCCACACATGACACATTTATCATCATTTACACATCCCTAGATTTTTAATTTTCCTTCACCCTTAGTCTGTCTTTGAAACATAACCATAGGAGGACAAAGGCATATTTTGGAATAGCTCTTGGAAACCAAACAATAGGACCCCAAACTGGATTGTATTTCTTTTTTCTTGAAGCTTCACAGGCTGAAGCACTTATATAGGTACCATTTCCAGTTAAATTCCAATTAACTTTATCTCTTTGCCCATCCTGAATTAGAACATAATAGCTTCTAAATTTCCCTAAGGGGCTGGGATACTGAAAGGCACAACCACCTGCACAGGTTGATCTGTTTGTTTAATACTTTGGGCAATCAGAGAATTGAACATTTTCGCTAATTCAGGCTCAACAATATCATCATTGTTCTCTACATAGAGCATGGCATCCTCAAAAAATCTTAGCACCTCATCCAAATTCATATATACTAAATTCCCATCTCCACTATCCTCATTCTTCTATTGTATTATAGAGTTGGATTGAGACTCATTCCCAAACATCTGAACTTGCTGCTGCTTCTCATTGAACTCCTTAGCTTTTAATTTCCTTTTATTTGCTTTGGATAAACTTGTGTAAACTCTTGTGTGATTGTTCTTTCAACAACAACGGATCCACTAAGTCAAAGAATTTGATAGAGTGTGGAGACCCACCCAATTAAAAAATTATCACACAAAAGTAATGCTTTGCAATTAGGTTCAATTAGCATGCAACAATAATCCTATGTTTAGGTGACAAAATGATTTACAACTTTGAATCAAGTTTGGTTTTGAATCAAGTTTGATTTTATCTTCTTAAACAAGACAATGATTCATGAGTGCGGAAAAGTAAATCAAGACGAGATTTAACAAGGAAACTCGTACGGGAAAAACCTCGGGCCAAACTGACAAAGTATTTTTTCTATAAGGTAAGGGATTTACAAGAGGGACTAGTGACTTACAATCCGTCCGCACTAACTCACCACAACCCCTTTTGTCGACCCTAGCTCGGATGGCATGCTTAACATCTGGAGAGGCACCACAACGTCTTGATCGACGATCAACTCCTTTGTCCGGAAAGCAAATCAAAATCTCCTTTGAGGTTTAGACGGGTCTTTGGTCCAAAGAAAATCTTGGAACGAAGAGTGTATCCACTAAAAGTGTATCTCTTCCTAGGATGTGTGAGGGATCCTCTAAGATTCGGAAGGTTTTAAGATGGGCTAACACTCAAATAAGATCTCACAAATTTAAAACTCTTTCTATATGAACTTGTAGGAGAAAATCAATCTCAATAACAAAAGATAAAATCAATATGTACTACTTGAGATTTAGACTAAGAAGTCTTAAAAGCTTTCCTCAAATGAAATCAAGAAATTTACACAAGCAAGGAAGGAAATTGAAAAGAAAAATATCATATTTCTCAAGGGGCTCCGACGTAAATGACGTCAAATGGGAGCAAGAAAAGATAATTCTCTCTCTAAACTCTCTCTAATCAAATCTCATAAAATGGAAGAATGCCTTAATGAGGCTACAAAAGAGGTATTTATAGGAAGGAGGTTGCTTGGTCTCTAAGCTAAGTATCTAATTACAAATATGCCCTTAATACCAATTAGCCTTCCTTCCTCCAAATACAAAATAAAAGAAAAAAATACAATGAATGCTAAAAATAAAAGAAATACTAAAAGAACTAAAAATTGACGAGAAGACCCTTATTCACATCACTCTCCTCCCCTTGAAAAGAGTTTGTCCCCGAACTCAGAGGGGAAGGCCTTCCGTGTCACCATCGAGGATCGCAATGAGACCTGGCTGAGATGGGATCTCCGGTGCCTCCTCAAGGTACTTAGGGTCCCCAAAAGCGAAGAGAGCTCGACGGCGAGGGAGGGAATAATCTGAGGCTCGATGGCCAATCACCCCGAAGTTGTAGCATTTGAAGGTGACCGGATGAGCTGGTGCAGGAGGAGGAACTGTTGTAGTAGGAGTAGCTGCGGTAGAGGGAGCCCTAGTAGATGCAGAGGTCATTAGTGCTGGAGGAGCAGTCCTGGAGCAGCTACGCGATGGAGGGGCAGTCTGGTGGAAGGACTCAACCTTAGTGACGTACTCCACCGCTGTGGCAAAGGAGGTGACCTCACGTAAAGCAAGATCGTGCTGAATGTAGCTCTGAAGACCGTGAATATAACGGCTAATGCGCTGCTCCTCACTCTCACCGAGGCGGGCTCAAGTACATAAAAGATGAAACCTCTCGGTGTAGTCCAAAACGGTGGTGTCCTGGCGAAGAGACTGAACTCATAAAAATAAGTTACGCTCATAAGTGGCGGGGACAAAAGCGGACATCAACTGTGCAGGGAGTTCGGTCCAGGACTGGATAGGGGGAAGGCCCTCAATGACACGGCGCTGCTCCAAGTCATTCCACCAGACACTAGCATAGCCCTGAAATTTGGTCGCTGCTAAGAGAACACACCGACGACCCTTGAGCCGTTTATGCTTAAAAATCATCTCCATGGCGGCAAGTCAATAAACAACGGCATCCGACTGTAGGTGACCATCAAAGATCGGAACATCCACTCTTATAGCACCCTGCATACTCCATGAGAGTAACTGAAGTGCCAATTGTGTGATGGCATCACCACCTTGAAGAGCCAGGGTATGCTCATTGAGATCATTGTCAGGCGAAGGCTCGGGAAGTAAGGCTCGTTGTGGACGCTTCCGAGGTAGTGGATGAGGAGGATCAGGATCTGGTGAGGGAACTGGGGCTACAGGAGGAGCGGTAAGAGGTGGAAGAGTCTCTCGTGGTGGAGAAGGTGGTGGTGCTGGGACCCACGGCTGGCGGTAGGGGCATTGATTCATCTGATGCCCCTTCTGATAGCATACAAAGCAATGACGCTCGGAGAGGGGAACATAGGGAGTAAACTTGGGTCCCAGGGAATCAAAGGGAGAGACATCAGTGAGCCACTCTGTAGGAGGGGGTGGCTTGAACGCAGGAGCAGAGTGGGGGCGGGGTGAAGGAGGGTCAGCATGGGGAGGTAGGGTAATCCACTCCCGTACCCGCTCATGGGAATCAATGGGTGCGGAGTGAAAGGAACGGGTATCACATGGAGGTGGATGATGCAGGACATGGAGAGGGTGTCCGGGTGCGGGAGAGATATGTAAAATAGGTGGGGGAAGAAGTGTGAGAAAAGTGGAATGGGGCGGGTGAGGGTGTGTGGTAGTGGGTGGGGCCCGGGGTATAGGGGGTATTTGGGGGTGTTCAAGGTGTTTTCGCGGGTGGTGAAGAGGGTAAATAGAGATAGGGGCAAGGGGTAGTCATGTGGGGGTTGAGTGGGATAGTATTGGGTGGATGTGATGGTGGGGAGTGGGAGGGGACAAGAAGTCGGGGTGGGGGAAGGTGTGGAGAGGGCAAATGGTGTGTAATTATCAAATTTCCTCAAGACCTCCCATGATGACCTATTTTTGGATTGTTTGTCACCACCATTGTTCTTATGTTCTTTCTTCTTAGCTTTATCACCTTCCACCTTGGTTTCTTTGGCGTCCATATTCTTCTTCGCAGACATAGCCTCCTCGGCATTCATAATCTTGGACGCTTTTCCCATCAGGTTCGACATGGTTCGAGGTGGATCTTTGGTCAAAGTGTAGTACAACTTGTTTGACAGTAGTCCACTCATCAAAGCAGTAATCACTGTCTTCTCTTCATAATCAATGACTTCGAGTTTCTCGTTATTAAAATGAGTTATATAATCTCTGGTACTCTCACCAGCTTTTTGTCTAACACTTAACAAATGTGCTACTCGTTTAACTGTCTTTGCCCCAAAGCAAAAATTTCCAATGAATAACTCGGCCAGTTGAAAGAAAGTTGAGATCTTACCCCGAGGAAGATTATTATACCATATCTGAGCAGATCCGGTTAGAGTTCCTAAGAATTCCCTGCATCTCATCTCATCTGGGACAACATAGATGTCGGCTGCAGCTTGGTATTGTTCTATATGAAGGACATGGTCAGTCTTCCCATCATACTTGGGAGTCACAACAGGTGCTTTGAACTTTAATGGTGTTGGAAAATCAATAATGTCCTGGACAAAAGGTGTTCCTCAAACAAAGGTTCGTTGTAGAGGGTTCTTGGCCTTAGCCATTTCCCCTAATCTATCCTCCAGCCTCTGAATAGATCCTTTCCATGCATCACTTCCTTCCTCGGGCCTATTGGTTCGAGCAACTGATCGCGTTGAAGTGGCTTTTTGGGATTTATCTCGACGAGCAGCTGGTCGGTCATAGGATCTATCTTGACGAGCAGCTGGTCGCGACTGGGCAGATCCTTCCCTTAAATCTGATGGTCGTCGAAAGCTCCTCGACGCTGCATTAAGAGGACTTTTGTTCCTCCTAAGGCCCAATCGGTCGAAAGGAGAAACCCTACTTAATCTTTCCAATGTGCTGTTCCTTTCTGGGGAGAGGGTGACACGTTATTCAGTATCTGTGGCTCGCACTGATGAAGTTCGTCCAGGTTGATAAGAAAAATCTTCAGATTCCTCATTGCGATATGAATTAGTACGCCTAGTACGTGAAGAAGGCGCACGGGTATTTCTTTGAATGCTTCGCGGTCCGGAATGGGCTGATGCACTGCCATGGAGGGTTTGGATGAGTTGTCGCATTGTTTCTTGCATGACGGTCTGGCCCTGAGCCAGATTTGCCATTATTCCAGTCAGATCTGGAATAATTGGTGGAGCAGATGGATTTGGAGGAGTTCCAGCGTTTCGATTGCTGGATTCAGGAATATCAGCCATTGGTAATGGATTGTTTTTGGTGAGAAAGCGATATTACCAGTCGTTTCCCAGAGACGGGGCCAATCTGTTGATGTAAAAAATTAGATCACTCTAATTATTCAATCACAGATAAACAAATGAGACAAAGAATTTTAAAGTGGTTCAGCCTTATAAGAATGGCCTACGTCCACTGTTGTTTTATTGCTGAGTGTTTAGGAATTCTCGATTACAAGTTCTCTCAAGAAATTCCTCTCTCGATTCCAGGGTTTGGATTCGGATCTCCCTATCATGAGGATTGTACAAGGTATTTATAGCCCTGAGGCTGTAATGTGAAAGGGTAATACATTAAATGATATACATATGAAAGGGTAATACATTTAATGCCCTTTTTGCGTGTGCGTCTGAATGATAGGCATTTAATGAGCAATTAAACTGTTGGTATTCTGCTTCGAGGTGCAGCTCGGACCACCTGAGTTGCTCGGACCGCTTGGGCTTCTCGGTACTCAAGAGTTCCTCGGAGAGACATTGTTCCTCGGAGCGTGTGAGTTGCTCGGGGAAGCAGTGCTCCTCGGGGAACTAGTCTTCCTCGTTGTAGTCTTTTTCCTCGGCGGGCGTGGGTTCCTCGGAAGTGTTTGTTGTTGCCATGTAGATAGCCACGTGTCTTCATATGATTGGTCCATGTCAGCAGATTAAATTTGATATTAACACCCGTGCCGATGGCACGACGATAAATTTGTTCCCATGATAAAACTCAGCCCATAATAAAAAAAAATAAAAAAATTCCCCCATGATAAAACCCAACCCATAATAAAAAAAAATAAAAAATTATAAAATAAAATAAAATAAAAAAATTTAAAAAAATTATTTTTTTAAAAAATATATATATTAAATAAATTTTAAAAAATATTATATATATATATATATATATATATATATATATATATATATATATATATATATATATATATATATATATATATATATTAAAAAAAACATTAGCGTGACATTTCATGCATGGGCATGAAATGAGAAAATATCATGCATTGAAAAGTGAAGATATTTTACCAAAACCATGCTCCTTTATTATATATTGTGACACCCCGACTAATTAAATACCGGGTAGCTACTCCTTTATTAAATTAAATCAAAACGCCAAGTTGGCTCAGTTAATAGCATCACTGTCGAAAACATTTTATTATTACTAACCACCTAGTATTTAAAAAGTAAGTTGTCAAATTTTAATTAAAGTCTGGTTAACATGCAATAAGTGTAAAGAAGAATAATAACACCATTCACCATAATGAAGTAAATAGAATAACCGTCACATGATATAAATAAAACTGGAGGAAAACACCTCATAACATAATCCCACATCTGAAGTAAATAATGAAATACTAAATCCTGAAATGAATACATGCCAAAGTCTGAAAAACTGAAATGGAAATGTAACTAATAGAATTTGGGCAACATGCCCTACAACTGAGGAATACTGAATAAGGAATCCAAATGATATACGCGTCTAAAAGCAAATCTACGTACCTTCCACAAGCAGCTACAGCTCGTCATCCGAATGAGAATCCTATGCATGGTGACCTTGTGGCTGGGCACCTAAAATGGTTTTACAAAAAGATAGATTTGAAAGCAAACGGGTCAGAGCCCGAATGTGGAGATATTTTAAAAACCTGCAAGTGCTTTAAAAACATTTAAAACAGTATATGCAAAACACATGTTAGGACGTGCTCTCACATGATATACTCACCTCTTGTCTAACTGTGCACTCCTAACGTTCCTGTACCCATTCGTGTGTTATCTCATAACTATCTAAAGAGTTTCTAACACTTCTACTCGGTTCACGTTATAAGTTCCAACCTTAACAATGAAATAGAGAGTTCTACTTTAATTCCCGGATTCCCAATTATTAACAAAACTATTTATTGATAAAAGTTCCCTCTTTATCTTTTCAAAACATTACCATAATTATACTCACAATTTAACATAATAAATTCCTTCTCATATAACCGTATATTTTCCACATCATAAATATACAATACAAGCACCCAAAGGCTAAGCTGCGGTGCGCACATACTCTGCTATCTATCCCGGTACATCACGTACATAAGGATCACGCATTCCGAATCTCTCAGGAATCGTTCAGATAACAACATCACAAATAGTGGAGGCGAACACAGTCACCATCACATGGGTCACGCACATACCTACGCTCCCACGATCAGCAAAACTTATTAACATCTCAATAAGTCCTTCAATGACCTATGTTCATCGAGGTAACCAATCTAAATCCGGGCAACACAAGGATAAGAAGGCCCTAAGCGAACGTAAACCTCCCGTGATAGCAAGTATGGTAGGTATGTCATACACATAAAGTTATATACTAAGCATTCACACATCTTAGATATCTCAATATTAATAAGGGTATACTCTACATCATTATACCATTATTCCCAATTTCTTACATTACAAGTATCCCGGTAATATATAAATTAAATAGTCGACACGTCTCTCGTCGTAATTTCTTAAACTTAAAACCTATCTCAAATAGACTATTAAGTTCCCATAATTCCCACATATAACATCTTTATACCTAAGGTCTTTACTTCTGCCCCAAACCTTATTTCATCAAATTATTCAAATTTGTACTATTAACCCAACCATTATCTCACATAACGAATTTCATTAATTTAGAATAATTCCTCAAATTAAATTCCAATTAAAGTCCAATCTCATAATCATGTCTACTGGTCTTCCTTAAGGTTAAGGGTATTCACAATGACTCCAATAATATTATCCAAGGGTTAACACCATAAAAATTCAACTAAGGAAAACTTTATTTATTCTGGGAAGGTCGATCGATCGACCCGTACCTTCGATCGATCGATGGTGGTCGATCGATCGACTGATGAATGTCGATCGATCGATTGCACCAGGTATGGTTACGGACTGCTTCGTTTTGCAGTTACAGTTTCGACCCAAAACTCCATTTTTAAGTATGAAACTCCAAGATAAGGTTACTCTAACATTATACTAACATCCTACAACAGTATTAACATTCTAAGTCCCATAATTCATCATTTAAAAGCTTAGTTTAGATCAAAACTACATCAAAATAATTTCCAGAATTCTTCCATTCAAGAACACCATCAAACTTCTTCTAATTCCACTTTTAGATCATCAAGGTTCTGTTTATAACATATAAATTCGTCCAGAATATACTACATGCAATTCCTACATAAATCATGGCCTTTAACTTTCAATTCATGGGTCTAATTTATCTCCAAAAATCAGTTTCGAAAATTCCTAAACATGGAAACATATCTTGAATCAAAAGAGTTTAAATCACTTGCCTTAATTTATCTCAGAATTTGGTGTGGAATCTTGAAGTTAGGTTGCTTTCCCTCTGATTTTCTGCAGAATTCTCTTCCTTCTCTCTCTCTCTCAAGCTCTTCCCAAGGTTGAAGATAATGGAGTATGGAGGTGTGTTATGGTTTTTGGTAAGTTAGAATGGTATATCAACTTCTCCCGTAGCCCATATTGGCACATAGTGTTGTTAGTGGGTTAAGGAAATAGTCAGATTGTAATTTCTATTTTCGTCACTTTTTAATTCCCAAAAATGCAATTTACCAAAATACCCTTTATGATGCCGGTATGGCCTACAATTACCCCGGGACCCAAACTAAACTTCTGGCTAGTGTTTTCTGACTATCTCGACCCTTCCGGACGCGTTGGCGCACTCAAAACGAACATACGGTTAATGGAACTAAAATTCACTTTTTAATTTAATAACAAAATACCATGACGTGGCGGTCACACGCGTCAAGCAAAATTCCCAAATTGCCGTATTTAAATCTCACGACAATTTCAATATTACCAATATTCATATAATGCCAAGTATACACATTATAATTAAATACTAACTCACATCTCGTTAATATTTTTATCCGGATTAATTTCCAATTAATAAACATTTAATTCAATTAATCCCAAAAATAAATATCACAGAAAATACGGGGTATTACATATATATGATATTGTATGTATAATTCACAATAAAATTTTATACATACATGAATTGATAACAATTTTTAATACATATGTACTATATGTATATTTTATATTATTCCATACATTAATAATACATGCATAAAACTATATATAAGTATTATGTATCTATTGATAATATTATTTAACATATGGATCTTAGTATATTATATACGTAATTTTGTGTACGTATACATATATATGTTTTATTTGTAAGAATTACACACATTAATGTATTATGTGTGTATATTATATATTAAAATATAAATGCATTAAAATATTAAGAATGAATAATTCTGAGTTGAAAAATAAAAAACAGAAGTTATAAAACACCCTTTTGCTGTTTTCTGAAAAACTTAATTATAACAAAGAAATATTATAATTCAGTGTTTACAAACTGGTTGCCCAACGCAATTTTTAATCAGAGTTGTGTTTAAACATAGAAAACAAAATTGCAAACCAAATCAGGCCCTTATTGATTTAAATTACTATCATATCCAAACAATCATGATTTCGTAATTAAATGAAATACATTTTGGAAATATGTTAAAAATTTAAGACTGGCAATTACCTTTCTATAGTAGTGTACAATTAATACTACATTCGCGATCTGAAAAAAATGGTACTCGTGGGAACCACAAGAATGATTCTCATTCAAAATGATGGGTTATATGAATATTCATTGATTGTGAATTACTATCATAGCCAAAGAATCATGATTTAATAAGTAAATGGAACACAAAGATGGATAATATGGAATGATGTTGAAATTTTAGGACTTACAGTTACATATCCATACTAGTACAGATATTTTTGATGAGTTATTCTACACTTGCAGGCTAATTTTATTGTCTTAATATACTGATGCAGCGCACACGAGAACAAAAAATATTCTTTTACAAAGTAGTAGGTTATATAGATAATTGTTTAGTTAAGTGCTGATGTGGCATACACGAGAATCACAAGAAAGATTTTCTTGCAAAATAATATGTTATTTAGATAGTTAATGATTGTATGTTACATGAGAACCACATGAAAGCTAATTCGTAAAAATAATTATGTTTGTTTTGTTGTGACTCTCATAACGACGTAGCACACGTACATTAAGACGGGTTACATTCAGAACAAAGTTGGCTAATTTCTTTTTGTAACCATTTGGTGTATGAAACCAGGTTTATGACTTTGATCATAGAAGATTGGAGAGATGTCGAGATGTTGTTCATGATGATTTTTCAAAGAGTTAAAAGGAAAAAAATGGAGAGAAAATAAGCAAAAGAATTGAGTCTTAAAATCAGTATCACAATTGTTCAAGGCAGTAAGGTAAAGTTGTTGGAAAGTAGCTTGATGCGTCTCCTACACATGCTGTAACTATAACATGCTTATGACATGCTGAACCACATGTATGACATGCCGCAAACATTTTAGTTTGTTTAATGTAATTTCATAATCTTCCCAATGGATATTACGAAAGACCTAAATGTGAAATTATCTTCTTTAAAAGTAATTATGATCAATTATGAGAGAACACATAAGAACCTTGAGTCTCGGATTTATCAAGAAAATAAATCACTAAAAGTCATTTTGGATAGAACTGCAAGTTTCTCTTCTAACTCCTACTTTTCAGACATGAGAACAGATGCCCATGCTTGCTCCTATGCTATTTGTTGTCTCTCTTGCTGCCTCAAAAGTGACTTGCTATAGTTTTGACCAACTATGATATGCACTTAACAAGAATTACTTTATAAAATATATAAAATGCCAACAAACATTCTCACCTACAACTGAGATTTTAAAGTGACAAGCTCCTTTTCCATAGCTTGCATCTGATCTGGAAAATCTGTATACAGAAATTTTGTATTGGATTCGAAATGCCAAAAAAATTAATGCCGTAAAACCTAAAGGCACTAGCATAAAATTTAGAGCCAAAATATGTAATGACCTTCTTAATCTGCCCTTCCCATTTCCCAGGTATACATGGGGACTCTGTCGTTGTCACTTAAAAGGACATCTTGAACCAGATCTGATCTCTCCACATCATAAAACTCCTCCTCAGAGTCCTCTTCAGATCCTAGTTTTGTAGGTCTAACCTCTTTAATAGGAGGAACGGACTATCGCTTACCAGAGTCTTGCTCATTTTGAGCAGAATTGATCTTCTTCTTTACACAATAACTCGTCGTATCTTCAATGTCACTTAAGGATGGTTTAATATGAGACCATATTTGGAACCGGTGAGTTTTCATCTTAGCTGGTGCAACCTCTTTCTTTTTAGAGCCAGAATCCTTGTCTATCCCAACATCCTTCTCTAATCTAGCACCATCTTCCTGATGAGAAGACTCAGCATGAAACACTATATTATCCTCCTAAAAAATGACCCATTTATGGGCAATTCAGCAGACTCTGCTTGCCATTTCAAGAAATCTTTCCACCTATCTTGGCTTTCCTCCTCTTCTTCCTAAAAAAATTTGTTCAGTTGAAACTCCATTGATTAGCAATATGGTGGTCCAAAAGATAGAATAGAGAAAAATCTCGAAGCTTTAAATCATGAATTCGTTATCATATAGGATTATGAAATTAACAAAAGAAAAAAATCTAAGGGGTCGTTTGTTTTTACCTCTTAAGTCTGAATCTGAACCATTCAGACTTAAGAGGTATCAAAAAGTGTTTTTTTTTTTAAATGATTAAGAGGTTAACGGTCATATTTGCCTCTTAATGATTAAGAGGTAGAGTTAGGTCTGAAGTCTGTATCTGAAGTCTGAATCAGTCTAAATACATTCATTCAGAAGTATATTCAGACGTAAAAACAAACACATTTTTCAAATTCAGATTTCAGACTTCAGATTCAGTCTTCAGATTTCAGATTCAGACTTCAGATTCAGATAAAAAAACAAACGCAACCTAAATATATCTTCATTTGACCATGGGCTTTACCGATATACAACTAATATAAACATATGAGTTAAGAAAATCTTTGTCTTCACGAAATGTTTCTAGTAGGATAGCTAGTGCAACTTATCTTGATTGCCTCCAAGACTCCCTGAAGGCAGATAAATAATATGTATGGACTGTAAATAAATCTGGACAGCTTCATTTCCAATTCCAACATATAAAGAAGAATTAACAAGAACAATTTACATCCTTACCCCCACACCGTAATTGTTGTAGAACATTACTATTTTCAAATATAGCTGGCTTAAGAAGATTATTAGGCTTTACACAGTGAATATAATGAGGCTCAGTCACACTCAAAGTTTCAAGCAGTGATTGCAATTGTTGCTGAAAAAGTACAAAACCTAAAAGACAAAATATAAGATACCTATAACATCAAAACACGACTTATAGTGTTTAATCAATTGCATAACCAATGACAGCGTTGCCACCGGGTATACTACATTAAGTAGGAAAACGTTCTCAATTAATCAAGATCAATAAACACATACATTATCGTCAAAGAACAATTAGCACAATTATTCTTCAAAAGAATATATTATGAGTACTTATTGCAAAAATCCAAAAAGAAACACACTTATCAGAAAATAGCTGAAATTGCAAACAAATATGCATCACTTTTACCACAGATATACAGAGGGCATAACATGAGAAAATATAATCATTATTGTTCAAGTTCAATTGCTAATTGCTAATGACAATATATCTCCACGTTCAACACACGTATTAGGATTTTTTTCACTTCAAAAATCGCAAGACTTGACTTGGTGAGTAAGAGGATCAACCTATAAAATAACCAACAACGACACCAAAAAAATGGTCGCAATTCTTAATTATTGAACATTATTTAGCTTCGAATTAGAGAGGAGGCTTACCTCAAAATACCCAAATCATGAAAACCTAGGTGAGTCTGACAAACCCTACGTTAGCTTCCAATTAGAGAGGAGGCCACGATTCAGACAACCCCTAGGTGCGCAAAAAGCTAAGAGGATGCTGAGAGCTCTGAGAAGAAGGCATGCTTGATTGGGCTTTTCGTTTGGGTGCGTGGAGTCGGGGAGAGTTTTTTGGTTTGGGAGAAAAAATTTAGTTCAGGGTCCTTTTGATAGCGCGCAAATGTGGAAATCACCAATTTCACACTATTTTGTGTGTTTGATGATCATTATTAAAATATCAAAATAGAATTAGTAAAGCTTATGTTATATTAGTAACAGTATTATATGGTAAGAAATAGTAATAATATAATACTGTTACTAATCATAAAATTAGTCTGTTACAAAAATAATCGGAACCACAAGGATAGATTTTTTTTGTCGTTGCAGTAACTATGGATGCTACAAGATTGATTTAGCCACCTCAACTCATTCAATGTAAATCAGATCTTATTATCCCAGTATTTCATTTTGGGCGTGTTGCTCGTAGCTTGGTTAGGATTTTATTTATGTCAGGATATTATTTCATTGTTCAGTTTTTATCAGATTGACTCAGTTGGATGATTATTATTTGGACCGATGGTTTATTCGATTCACAGTTATTATTTATTTATATGCATGTTGATTTAATCTATTCACTTAGTTGCATGATTTTTGTTCATACTAGGTGTGCCCACGTGCGTTGCACATGCGATCAAATCCAGTTATTCAATTTACAAATTAAAGTACGGAATAAGGCATTATAAGCACATAGATCCATTACCACCTCAAAAGTTCATACAAACTATATGTTTTATTAGTAAAAACGTTAAAATTATTGTAAGCAAAATAAATTTATATGTAGTTGAATAGAAATACAGTTTGAACATGATTTAAGTCGAAAACATAAGAAGGAATTAGTCTTAAAAAATGCAGAACGTATAAGATGAACAAAATGGAGAATTTCAAAGCGGCTCAAAGTTTCAGTGAATGAAAATATCATTTTTTTTCTTTTGAAGTTTATCACTCTTGCTTGTTTCGGCGACTTCTTCTACTTTTTGCATGACAAAACGTCCAAGCTTGCGATCAAAATCTTTTAATTCTTTACATTTGATCAAATTCTCTTAGGGTCCGTTTGGCAATCCAATTCCAAGGCTTGGAATTGGAATTGAAAGGCCAATTTCAATTCCGTGGAATTCAAGTTAGCCTTTCAATTCTAATTCCAAGGCTTGGAATTGGGTTGCCAAACGGGCCCTTAATGTACTCCAAATGCATAATACATTGTGGTTGAAGTTATCATTTACGGATAATAAGAATACAGAATTAATAAATTATAAATAAAAGTTATCTAAACCAAATTAGATTGTGAGTATGACTGGTTGTACCTCTTCTATCGAATCTTTGAAAGTTGGAATTGAGCACCTATGAAAGATTCCATCTTATCAAAAAGTGAGATAATTATTTTTTTGAATAGCAACCCACGACCATTGTAGTTCTCTCTTTACTTCGGCTGATGAAAGTGGCAGACAAGGTTTTTGCTTGCTTTCTTCCTATTGGTTTGTAATTCGGGAGTGGCGTGTGGTTGATTGTATGTGAGTATGGTGTGTTTCAATATTGGCCATATACGTGACGGTGGTTAGTGTGTTCGGCTTATTTTGGGCTCTAGGTAGTTTTTGTTTGGGTTTTTATAGATTCGTTAGGTGGTTTTGTGCTGTGGTTCGTTTTTTGGATGGGCGAGTTTTTTTGTAGCCTTTTTGGTTTGTATGTTTAGGCTTCCTTTGTATTCATCTTATTGGGTCATTTGCCTTTTCTTGGTTATAAATTACATTTTTACCAACAAAAAAAAAATCACAACAATTGTGTGATGTCATGTGACTGATGCGTGTTGATGCATATATGGTAAAGGTCTTTGAACAAGTGCCATGTGTGTGTAAAAGGCAGATTCACGTGTATTATCTAAATTTAAACTCGTCACCACTTTTCATGTCAGTTCTGGTTTAATTTGTATCATTTTGTATCATATTATTGTACGACGACACAATTTTATTTAAAAACATGAATACAACACCAACACGTCATCTTGGGTCAATTGAGAATAAGTTCATGTCAAATCAGGCAATTTCATATCGTTTAATGTTGTGCTATCTTTTTATGTCTAAATTAAAAAAAAATAACAAAAACTAATAGATGCAATCGACTGACATAGTGAGGCAATTTCAATACAATTTATTGGCAAATGAAAACTGGATAGCTTATGTTATTTTATATGTTAATTTGACAACTTACAAAGTGTAATATTTATAATTATCCAAAAGAGATAATTATTGGAATTAAAAATCCATTACTTCCTTTGGTATAGTAATAAAAATTCTAAGTATCCATTCATAGTTTCTTAAAGTTACACTATAATTACCATATTTATTATATCTCATCACAATAAATGTGTCAACTCTAGTTTTAAATTTGATATAAGACATTGTTTGTTTAGCACTAAATAAATATATTAACTAATAAACGCGTGCATCAAAAATAAGGTATTCAATTTCAATATCCAAAATCAACGTTCTATGTTATGGTACCTATTGTAATACTAATAAAAATGATTCTTATAAAAAATTTAAAATTTAAAAAAGCTCACTAAAGTTGAGAAAATATCAAACCCATGATCTTTTTTGTCGTGGGAAGGCTAGGAGAACATCATACTTATAAACTTTCTTAATTTCTCTTTAGTTTTCACTCTTTGAGGGAAAATATTTGACTAAAGCCTATTATATAATGCATCTGTATGAAAACCATTCTGTCATTAAAGGTGAGTTCTCTTCAATCATGGAATGGGATCATTAGTGATCATCTCTAAGGTCCTACAATGCTTCTCTCATTTTGCTGATGCCATTTTGAGCACCCATAATCTCCCACCTCTAAAAAAATCTTATCCACACCATGTCCAAATCACTGGATCACGTTTTCAAAAGACGTTTAAATGAAAAATGAATTTGAACTCTTCAAATTGAATAAAATCCAAACATTGTGAAAGCCCACATCCATGTACAAATAAATATTAGCAAAGATAGAAAAAAAATGCATGTCCATCTCTACACATACTGCAAAATACTCAATATAAGAATTATAAATTATTATACTCAAATTTTCTATTATTTAAGTATCAAATGTTTGCCCCATTATTTATTTGACTTAAACCAAAGTGTATTGAGACCAAACCTCGTATGTAATAAAAAATAAGAATATTAAACTCAATTCGGGCATTCATCTAATAGAAAAAAAAGGAATAACTTTAGAATAGCAAATTTATTTCATGTGCTCATTTCTGCACACATAAATATGAGCATAATAATATTTAGAAAACAAAATCCTAACATAATTATGTCTAGATAGCACGTGACAAAGTAAATTTGGACTGCAATGGAAATTATGTTGCTCAAAAGAATCACAAAGACAATTGCTTGCTAGTATCCCTTTGAATATTTACAAATAAAACTTTAAAAATATATAATTTTTGAGAAAAAATAACTCATAATTTAAAATATAGATACTAATTCTCTTCGTAGTCCATACTTAAAAGATCTCTTCAGATTCATGATAAATTACTCAAATTCGAAAAATAGATGGTATGGAGTGAAGCGAAAAAGTGATTTTATAAAATACATTTAATTATTTTATCATTCTACGCAAAATAACATGAACCTAACATTAAGATTAAGGTGTTATTTGTTTTTACCTCTTAAGTCTGAATCTGAACCATCCAGACTTAAGAGGTATCAAAAAGTGTTTATTTTTTTTAATGATTAAAAGTCTAATGGTCATATTTGGCTCTTAATGATTAAGAGGTAAAGTTCCGTCGAAGTCTGAATCAGTCTAAATACATTCATTCAGAAGTATATTCAGATGTAAAAACAAATATATTTTTCATATTCAGATTTCAGACTTCAGATCCAGTCTTCAGATTTCAGACTCAGACTTCAGATTCAGATAAAAAAACAAACACAACATATATAAAAGAGAAATTTTACATAAAATAAGAGTGTTGCTGTCAAAATCTCAAGATAAAAAACTATGACTTGATGTCCGACAGCAACCATTCTTCATAATATAATCCAAAGAAGCAACCTGTAATGGTTTCTCACATCCAAACATTTAAAAAGTGGTAAAACATGCCAAAAAATATCAAATCAATACCCTTTTTAGAAATTTGAGAACACGAGCCTGAAAAACGACATCAATGATTCAAAAACTTAAATTTCAAAACCATTGAAAACCTACTTACAAAAAAAATATAACCTACTTAAGTACGACAAATCTTCTAACCCCATACAATTAATTCACCAATACCAACAACCATATAATGTATTCTATAGAAATTAGAGGGAAAAAATGATAGCGGTCTTCAAAAACCATAAACCAAGAGTTATATTTGTTTGCAAAAAACCCTATTTTTGAATTGAGGGAAGAGTCCGTCTATGTGTGTGTACGTGTGTGCATGTGTGTGTGTATGTGTGTGTGTGTGTGTGTGTGTGTGAGAGAGAGAGAGAGAGAGAGATCCAACCTATACCAGCAGTGGGTAATTGAGATCGAGCGCCTGTTAGTGTGCGTGGATTTTTTGAGATGTAGAGAGTTCCTATTTTTTGGTGGTTTTGGGGGTAATGTGAAGAAATCGATTGGGTTCCCACCAAATTTGTTATGAGGTTAAAGAGAAAGATATGGAACCAACGTTAAAATTTTTTAGAGAACATAGATAGACATTTTGGGAATTCGAATCACAAATATTAAAATGGAATTAATTCTTAATCGTCATTAATTGATAAGTGGCAAAAATGATATTTACGGGAAATGTATGGGTAAAGTTGTCATATACATGACTTTTAAGGATTTTGGGCTTTTTAAGTAGTAGAGATATTATTAATATTTCTTGTTGCGACAGTAATGTCGAGAATGAAACCATATTGAGATTCCAATTTTATTTTAGTAGTGGATTGGTCACTCAGTACTATAATAGGCGGGTTGTCACACTTCTTTTGATGTGGGGGGTACTCGTATGCCTGTTGTTGGTCCATAATCTCATGTTTTTCATGATTGTAATAGCCCGAAAAATCCATAAAAAGATTCATCGAGCATACTATAAAAATCATGGGAATAAAAAATTTGGCAATATTCTTAGCATAAGAAATAAACAAGAATCAAAAGAATAAAGACAATATAATGAAATACCGAGTCCACACAAAACCAACTCTGATACCAATCACCAACCAAATAACATAACTCATCTCTAAATCTAAAAATAACTATACAAACAAACTGAAAACAAAAGAGTACAATAAAAGAATGGGCTACACTTGCTCGACTCTTACAATCCTGGAAGTAAGAAATGGGACGTCGCTGGAGATTCTCCTCCAACGATCACATCTACAGGAACTACCACAACAGAGACCTGTAAAAACAGTTAAAAAAAAAAGCATAAACAGAAAGCCTATATAGAATATGATTATAAGTGTATTTGGGCCGCATTATAACTACAAATCTTCCACTCGTGTTTTAACATATGTTAAGTTATTAGTTACCCAACCCAACAACCTAAAATATCACGCGATTCTAAATTTTGAACCCACATGTTGCCCATGTGATTAAAGCTTTACATATTCATTCTTTAATCTTTATCATTAACTATAATAGGTTAATCTCTTTCAATAAGAGTCACATAATTTACTAAGGTCTCAAACCCTAAGGTAATTCTCATAAAATAACCACGATACCACTAACACGCTCATATCTCAAATTTATACACATATAACTGTCGAATGCCAATAATATAATATAAACATCTTTAGTATATGTAATACACAAATCCGAATAACCAGTATGTAGGTAAACATCCCTACAATAGGTCATATACGTCTATATTATATCACATAAACCGTTACAACTTTCTCGAGTACCGTTGCACCATAATAACATATGTTTGGAGAAAGACTCTACTCACGTATAACATCCATACAAAGAGAAAGCCCCCATCATATACAAATAAATGAGCATCTCTCGCACCACACAATAATGAAGGCCTACTCTTATTGCCTTCGAGCATCTCTCACGCGTACTAGTTATAGTGGTAGGCCATCCCAAACCTAAGACCTCAACACATTCAAGGAATAAATCACGTCTACCAATCAGTCATAAATCCTACCATACCTAAGAGTTATGAAAGAAATATCCCCAAAGACCATCTCAGTCGGGGGTACTTAGACGTGTGACCTGGGGATAAAAATATGATCAAGGAAGATCCCGTCTACTCAGCGGGTTACCAGCGCGGTCCACATCGCGCATGTCCCATCATGGAATCCCTCCTAGTATGATACGTCACAAGCACTCACACATGGTATGCATTGCATATAAAACCCGCAAGTAATCACAACCCTCACTAACGGGCGAAAGCATACACATACATAACCCTCATTAACAAGTTAAGGTAAATCACATACACATACCGACCCTAACACTACCGGGTTATACTAGCATCGCTATCATAGAAAGGTACATCCCATCTATAACCTTATATGCATCCTTTAATACATTAATCCTAACCTCTCAAGTTCCTAATTCTCGGTGTAATCTCACCCTGCCCTACACTAATACCCGTACATCAACTATATTCAATCTCGATTAGACTTAGTCTAATTCTCCCAAGGCATTTTGTCTACGTATAATCTCACACCTAATTTTAATGAAACCATGAAACATAATTACTACCTCACTCTGGGAATCTATAACCCAAATCCTATCTCACCCAAAGGATATTCACGCCACTCTTACATCACAACGATTTAAATCAAACCCGACCAATAAGACCAATCCTCTAACAAACCAATTCCCAATCAAAAAACCCATTCTGCTCCTGGGTCTACCCTCAAATGCCAAATCCTCCATTTAGTCCCTTTAAATCAACGATTTTCCCAAATATTCAAATACCCCAAAAATCAATTTCCAATGACGAAATCATAAGAATGTATCTTTATTCTATGAGTATATAAAAACTATAGGCCAACAAACCCTAACCCTAGGACTAAAACCCAAAATTCCAACCAATACACAAAAGCCCTCAATGGAATATACGTGTTACCATTGGTCGACCGGTGTCCACCACTCATCGGTCAACACAACTATTCCAAAAATTCCCCCATTACGGGATTCATAATCTTCAACCCCCATTTTTCTCTCCCAATACTCTATTAATGAACCTACAAATTTCACCCAAGCACCCAAACTATATTCAAGTGATAAAAACATAGCATCCACCCAATTGGAACCTATTTCCATCATCAACCATATCTACACCAAGATTCAATAAAAACCCAATTCAAAATCTAAGAACCCTAGATTTGTAACTTTCATCAATTAACTAAAAATTTCGAAGGATTACACATATAAGCAGGTTTTTTTAACTAATTTATAATAGAAAACACATTCAAATCATTTTCTAATAATTTCAAGTCATATACATGGGGGAATCAATCATAATCAAACGGGATTCAACCTAGTTACTGACATGATTAGGTTAATTATGAAATTAATCAATTAAATCATACAAATCAAATTTAAGACATGTTTACGGTTTAGAATGATTTTTCTCTCTTGCCCCTCTAGTGCTTCCCCATTGTTTTTTATAATAAAATGTGATCCCCAATGACCTCTTACAACCATTTAATCCTAAAATTTAGTTTATGCCCAAATGGGACTCATCTAAAAAAGTCCAAAAATAACTTTAAATGACTTAAACTATGTCTGAGCCTTATACTAACCCAGTTGGCCTTTAAACCATCGTTTTAAACTATAAACGGACATTCTACACATCCCAAAAGCCAATTATCATATATACCAAAAATAAATAACTACAAACTCGGTTATTTAATAATTTCCCATTACGAGTCCAAATATTAATTAATTCAATCAATTAATCAACGTGTCTTAAGTTCAAATTCTAATCCAATTTAAATAACACGTAAAAATATAAATTGTGACATCTCTAGTCACAACTAGCACATATAATTAATTTTCACAATTTAATTAATTAAATAATATGCATAAAAATACAGGGTATTGCCATGAGACTAACATTGAAAGAGATTTATTGGTGGAAGACATATCTGCCCATTTATCTAAAATAAAATTCATCAAACTTGGGCAAAAATTAGATGAGAATAACTTGGACAATTTTTTGGATCCAGATATTGGAGGTGACTCAATTAACCAGCATCATTCGACAAGTTCTAATTATCATACCACAAATTATGAAGATGATTCATCTCCTTATTAAGTTCCCGTGGTCCAATCATTCCCAAAGCTGATTAAAAGAAAGCCCAAATAAACAAACAAGATCAAGACAAAATCAATCAAAAGTCAACGGAAGTGAAAATTCAACAACCTGAAGTAGATGTTAAGGAAGAAATTGAGTACTCAAGCTTAACAAATGGATACCGAATCAAGTTGAGAATAAGTTTCGATACATGATTATTGTTAAAAAAAATTATCAAAAGAACAAAATGAGAAGATTTTGAAGATTAAACAAGATTACAACGTTCCTGTGTTTCAACACAAAATAAGGAAAGGAAAAAAAGTAGTTAAATTGTGTTGTTTTTTTTCTTTTGATTTTAGTGTCTTTTAGTCTATGATTGTCTTATTAGTAGGATTTATATTTCATTGTCTTTTCCTCCCTTGTTAGCCTTGGTGGTGGGCACACTCATCCACATTTTTATTTCTTTTAATAATATTTATTGTTCCTTGGGAGTTTTATTTAAAAATAAGAAATAAATAAGCATATTTAATGTGGTACTTTTGTATCTATAATATTCTACCCATCAGCCGAAGTATGGAGAACATTACTTGATGATCGTATTACCCTATGGAAATCCATGTACCGGGCTAACGTTACAACTCGAGATATGCCAATTGTCATATATTAAGTACATGGATATTGTGGAAGGTGAATGTGGGTATATTTTGGGTATATTTGGTATATTTTAGATGGAAGGTCGATGCGGGTATATTTTGTACGGAAAATGAATGTGGAAACTTCATTTTTCTATCTAATGTGAGTCTTGGCTAATTAAATGAATGTGAATATATATTATATATATTTGAGTCAACTTAGTGTTGATGTGATGTGAATGTGGATATTATATGAATATGAATGTGGTTATTAACTTAGTATTGGTGTGATGTGAATGTGCGTATTATATTAATGTGGTTATTAACTGTAATAATGTGGATATTATATGAATGTGAATGTGGAAATTTTAACTTGTACTTTTGAGAAAATCTAGTGGGGATAGCTAATTTGACCCCTTGCTACCAAGAATAAATACTAATTTTTGCATATTATTGTTGAGTTAATATCGTCAACACAAATATATGCATAAAAATGTTGACTGGCACCACAATGTAAAATGAGGTAACCATCGGTATCAAACCGTCAAATAGAAACTTTAATGTCGATTCGGCCACATCTGGTTGAGAATGATACGATATCTCGGCATATTAATACCGAAATGGTTGAAGGAATTTTATAATAAAATACATTCGGCAGTTTAACCCATTATTGCTATAATTTGGCCAAGTATTAATGTTTATCTCGGCCTCTTGATACTAAAATGTATTCAGGTATTTTATTCGTATGGCCTCGGTATCATTATGCCTATTATTATTGCCAATCTTTGCATATAATTGACGATATGTGTGTTCAAACTCAATAAAATTATGACACTGACACTCAAAATTTTCCTTTCACTAAAAGTTTATTCATCAGACATACAAAATTAATATCCACACTAAAATTCATCACTAGATGATACCCTTTCAATAAACGTAAAAAAAATAGCTATTTGATATCATTTCATTAAACATACTAAATTTAAAAACACAAATGCACTAACATCATTCAACCAATATACATCCCCAAATATTTATTGCTTAAAGAAAACATAATCACATTTTTCCTCTTTCCATTCCCTGATGCCTTTGGCTTGTCCCTGACAGTGTTGTGTACCTTATTTGACCTTGTCTCAGGCGTTACAACACGGCGTCGTCCAACCTTCTTGTTTGATTTCCCAATTGCGGTGGACAATATACTAAACCCCTCTACCTCTAATTTCAGCAATCCTCCTTGACTAATTGAGCGAATAAGTGAGTCCATTTATTCATTTATCGTGATCATCTCAATAAAATTAAGAAAAAATGATAATTAAATCAAGAAAAAATCTTTTTAGATCATATGTTAATTAAATGAACATACCGGCTTATCGGACGAGGATGATTATCCTTCCTTCTCCGTTATAAGCCACCATTTAGGAAGTTGTATAATAGGGTGATCAATCCTATAGAACCAGTCTATATACATCAAATTTCATTCTCATGGATCATCCCCTATGGGTACACCCCGATTCCTCTCAGCCAATAGGTGATCTACCCAATTCTCCTAGAATTATTTCCCCAAATCGTTATATTTCAATTTCTATCGGGTATGGGTATTACCACGTTATTCAAACTTGGGTTTCATTGGGGATTGAGGGATGGTTTAAATCATATAAAATTGTCTTAATACTTGCTCTGGTTAATACGGCTCGACACGTCATAGCATATCTGAATGTTCATATACCATGCCACCTCATACATTCGGTACGCAACTCTATAGTTATTGTACGGATCCCAAGTGACCTACAATATAGGAAATAATATATTTAGTATTAAATTGGAAGATAAGAATATTATATACTAAATTAAATTGAGGTACATACATCAGAGTATGTAAGATCATCCAATTGTTCTCGAAACTACAATAGTTGATGATCCAGATGCTTTCCAACTATACGGGACTGCCATAAATCGGGCGTTGGTTTCATCATACTCTATGTTCAGCATGCCTTGACTAGTATTGAAATGGTCGTATATCCAACCATGTAATAGCGATAAGTAACTGTTAACATGTTTCACTTCCATCCTCGATGCCAATCCCAATTATCGATATAGATGGGCAAACACACTGGTGGCCTAAGAAGTCTCCCTTAACCTAGACAGATCTATTAAAATATAAAGATATCTAGTAGTATCTTATGTCGTATCTTATCTGGAAGCACCGTACATCCCAAAAGAAATAGTAGATAACCCCGGGCATTTTGCTCAATCTCATCCATAGTTAGATCATGCTTCACTGCCTTCCCTTTGCATTTTATCTTTACCCAATCCAGCTTAATATAAAACTATCATTACACTTGATCCTAACCTCCTCAATCCCAACCCCCAAACAATCTGACACCATCTTTATATTATCCTCCTTTGTTATTAACCCTACATCATCTATTTCATATATTGTATAACCAACTAAACACATCATCTAAAGTGATTGGCATCCCACCAAATGGAAGATGGAATGTGTTTGTGTCAGGCTTCCATCTCTCTGCGAATGCACTGATAAATACATAGGCAATGATACGATGAGTCACGTCAGCTAAGTGTCCCAAACCAGAAGATGAGATGATATTTTTTACTTAAGAATGTTCCTTATTCCAATCCCACTAGGCTAATTTTGTGACGTGATGTTGTGTTTTCAAACAAACGTGATATCATCCAACAAAATGTATTAAGCATTACATCAATGGACATAAACATTAAAAAAATATATATGATGATTAAATTTTAAAGATATTACACACAATTCCATGCCATATCGCGTATGCTACATAATCATAAAAATATTGACATTTTTGAATCCTTAGGACCACCATCATCTTCAATATCCTTCTTTTTTTCCTTTTTTATATGTGCCTGCGCCTCCTCGACTGCCTCACTATTTCACCCACCATCATCCTTATCTTGCTCATCACTCTTCTCCTCATCATCCTCATTCTGCTCTTCACTCTTCTCCTCACCATCCACATCCCTCTCATCACTCTTCTCCTTAGCGTCCTCCTTACTCTTCTGTTCAAGGTCTTCTTCCACACTCTTCTCTTCATCATTATATCTTCCAGTTATTTCGTCACTCTCACTTTTCTCCTCAACTATTTCACGACCAACCATCTCTCAAACATTTGCACTTCCACTTGCCTCGCATACAACCATTTCACCAATATTTACACTCTCATTTGCCTCATTTTTAACTTCAACTCTCTTTCTTTTTACCACATTAGAAGTTTGTTTCTGCCTCTTTCGATCTGAAGCCATTTGTGGCTTCCTCACTTTACTTTGGGATGTCGACTTTGACTTCTTAAACTTATGTGACTTACCCATAGATTAACCTGAACTAACAAATAACATCAATTATGTTTAACATAATTTATAGGTTTAGACAAGTAATACTCATTATGTTTTTAATTTAAAAGAGTTTATTAAATTAACATCAACTCAACAAAAAGGTATCGAATCGACAAAAAGGGTGCCAAGATAACAGTTCAATGTCGGTAGAAAAGTTCAATATTGAATTATTCATAACGATAAAAGAATACCAGATTAGTGGATTCATATCGGCAACAAACTATCGACATTAATCATCATTCTTGGCGATTCACTGCCGAATGAACTGGGCCATTTTCTAAAATTTAGTTTCTTGTTTTAAACTTAAAAAAAATGCTTTTGACTCATTTTTCTAAGTCGTTTTATGTTTACAAACATTATACTAGGGTTTAATATTGTTTTTGTCAATAATAGGGTTTAATATAGTTTTTGTTAATCAAAGTTATGATTCTGAATGTACAAACCTTGCTAATCAAATCGTTTAATTTTCTTGAATGATCTTGATTTTGTTGAGTTTTCTTAATTAGGATTTGGATTTTTTGCTTTTGATTTACTTGAGAGCATAAGGTTAGAGAGAGAAAAAGAAGGGAAAATGCCAATTTTGGTCAAACTGAGGTTATATACCTTTAACCATGTGGATGCTTCACTTGGTGGTAAAAGACAACAAAATAAGTCACTTATGTGGTGTTTTTAGGATGTGGCATCAGGCAAAATTTTTCAAGGTGACTTTTAACACCACCCATTAAAATATATACTAATTTGTTACTATACACAAAGAAAAGCGTTGGATTGATGGGTTGCACACCAAATTGTCAAAATTCCACCCCATTACCTTGACAAGTCTAATATCATTTTTTTTTATAAATCAAATATTTACTTGATGAATTAATAAAAACATAAAGGCAACTTCTTTTCCTAAGTGAGGAAATAGGGATCTGTCTACCATTTTAGGGGTTTAGTTCCTATCTTCTAGTTTACGTTGTTTTTATATGGAGATGTGTTTGCACACAGATAAAATTTTTTATTATGAAAAACTGTTTGTTGGAAAAAATGAATAAAGTATAATTTTTTAAATTAACATACATTTTTATATGACAATACAGTGTAAAATAGTCTTTACATTAGTGTACTGTTAAAACACATATTTTTTTTAAAATATACATTTTTTTAATAACAAACAGTTTGACAACATTCATTTTTATGATAAAAAAATTATTTTAAAAACATTTTTTTATAAAAATAGTTTTTTAAAAAGTGAAAACATTTTTTAATAACAAAGTAATAAAAAAATTATAAAAAAAGAGTTTTATGTAGTCAAGACATTTTTTATGAAAAAGTTGTTTTTTAGTGTTTATAAAATAGTTTTTTAAAGTAAAATTATATAATAATCATTATATATATATGTGTGTGTGTGTGTGTGTGTGTGTGTGTGTGTGTGTGTGTGTGTGTGTGTGTGTGCGTGTGTGTATTATATATTGGTGGTTGGCATTTATGAGGGTCATTTTCGAAAAAAGCAGTGTAAAAAAGGTGAGTTAACAATCAACGAACGATAAGTGTTAATTTGGGGACTAAACCCCAAGAATGGAAAATAGTTGAAGTTTGACTCAATAATCAATAATAAATGGAGGTCAAGACCCAAATAAACCTAAACTATATCAACTTAAAAAAATAGTATTATTTTTTTATAATAGGTGTAGGCAAATAAATCCCATAATAATGTTATTCTTAGATTAATTGAGCCGAACAAATGAAATCAATCACACAAGCACACAAAAGACAGTACTTATGTGGTTTGGAAATGGCCTACGTCCACGGGTGTTGTTTCTCTTCTTATTAGTAGTTTTGTTCACAAGAAATTACAAGCCCCTTTGCTCCAGGTAGGGATTACGTTTATGGGGAAGAAGAAGTAATGTCATGATGGACTCTTGGAATCTATTGATGTAGTTGGAGATGAACCTTGCTAATCTTTTTCGAGATCCAAGCATGTTGGACTTCTCTTCGTAGATATCTTGAAGTTGTGATCATTTATCCGTAATTGCCGGACAAGTGTTGCCTAGTTCGAGTAAAACGGACTGTTCGGATAACTCCCTCACAATTGCCCCAAAGCTTTGCATCTTGATTGGTGTGTAAAGGTTTGATCACTCTAACAAATTAGGCTTTTGATCGGCTAAAATGACAGCTCACGGGATGATGCAATGCTAAGCACCTACACTCTAATACTTGTTACAATTCAAATTTTTTGTGATTCTCCACCGATTGGTTTTAACAGTGGTACACTCATCAATTTTTGATTTATTGAGTGTACGTATGTAAAATATGTTAGGAAATAAAGAGTTGGAGGCATTTCCTCCTAATATCTTAGGTTTTGTTTTGACGATTCGCCTTGGAATTCGAACTAGTAACTTTACAGAAAACTAGACCATCAAATCCAAACTTATTTAATCAAGAATTGTGAAGAACTCTATCCACGTACTTCGACTAGAAGTTTCCTTATTATATATTTTATGTTTGCTTTCAAGAGTTTTCATTTCTATTGTTCATTTCCTGCAATTTGAACTTCGTTTTCATCTTCAATCTTTGCGAACATGGTCCATGTCATTAGTGAAAATATTGTAGGAGAGTTTAGGAAAAGACACACCATCCTAGAGTGGGTGGCTATTGAATGTACTGCCGTTCCTAGAAATTGTTATTTTGTCCCCAATGGTCATTGGATGATGTGTTTTGAGGAAGAACACTCAAGAGCTAAAAACCCAATTTTTAAAAGCTTACACCGAAAAAGTCACCGGAGAACCAAAAATGACCCTAAACTTTGCTAAAAGATCTCAATTCCTAAGCAACCGCCTAAATAACTACCTCTAACACTTAAAACTCCTAGAACTGTCACCAAAACACCACCACAAAAGGAGGTACAAACCTAAGAAATCTCATCAGAAAAACTAAAAATGGAAAATCAAGAAAAATAGCAATGAAAGAGAGTGAATGGGTGATTAGGAGTACCTGGAAGATAATGATGATTATCGGAGAAATAAAAAAGACACCGGAGAAGACGATCAAAGGAAGGTTCAAAGGGAGAATGCTAGAGTGAGAAAATGGGCAACATTTTTGCTCTGTTGCCACTTATAGAAAATGGCAGAAATGAAGGATCCCGATTAAACGACATCCATTAGATCTCAAATGGGGGTAATGATTTGGCACAAGTTCCAAGGCTTGGAATGACGTAAAGGTTACGCGCATGGGCTAAACATGCCTGAGAAGTTGAACTGCCTCTGACACAACCACGGGGTTATCGACAGCTGGTTAACATCTCAGAGTGGATGAGACCCAATCACATGGGGGTGACATGACCGTTACATCGGAAGACCTCTCCATTGTGTTCCCAAGGTACGATTGGTAGCTAATAGACATCTAGGCCACCAAAGTCATGTTTAGCATGACGAGATGAGATATCTAGAATAGTCATCTTACAGCCATAGGCAACCACGTTTAAACCTCATGTATAGGGGTAATTGATATGCATAAGTGTGGTTTAGTCCAAATAGCACCTAGGAAGAATGACCATCACAAACCCAACCCTCAAAAGAGACCAATGTTCTCACCCTAGCCTACATGAGTTGTCTCGTCCTATAATGGTCTCATCCAATAGTCTACTCATCCGAATGACACTTGTGACACACCAAGCTTATTTATGGCGCTCAATCACTATAGCCCCTTCCTCACAACAAGCTTATTTAACATTCTCATTGGAGACACTTCACATGGTGCTCCTAACCGACAATATTCATATAGGTCACGCCTATACATTATATATTTCCATTATCTCACTATCACTGGAAGGCCGCACCTCACTACATGACAACTACTCGAATTTATTCATATACAAAACTCCCATTCTGAGAAAACCATACGAACATTTGACCACTCTTGTTCGCCTAAAACAGTCATGGAATTCCACCATAGTTATCGGATTATTCTCGACCGATCCAAATTTTTTATTATCCACTCACCTCTAAACATATGGAAGGGGAATTGTCGAGTTTCTTTCATACCAAAACCTTATTAAGCACCTCATACGTGACAAACAGGTGCGAGTGCTTCTACAGAGCATTCTTGAAATCATCGTACCAAGATTCCAAATTTTCCTTCACGTGGCTCCACTAATCTTTAATCACCGTGCTCTTATTCCCTGGCTAAGGGTGATACATCCTACTTGAAACGAAACCTTCTCTTCGCTGGTTCTTGAAATCCCATATCAAAGGTGGGATTCACAAACCTCATCCCGATTCAAAAATTAATACTGTGTCGTACCATGTACTGGCGCGATCCTTCCTTTCAAAGGAAGTCTGGGCCATACTAGTTAATATTGTAAACCACCCCTAAGGAGTATCAATCACTTCCTTCTCGGGCGACTTAAATCACATGTCCGAATGAACCCTTGATTGTGTTTTGAGGATGGTAACCCATCCAAGAACTTTACCGACCTCTTCCAATTTCAGGAATTGTTGATAAACACAAAATTCTCTGGTTGATTCTCCTCTTCCAACCGAACCTTACCTATGGGCGGTGCATGTAGAGACTACTCACTACGTCCCGCTAAACATCAATTTTTTTTAAACGACACGTAATACTCCCATTCCTTCCTTGGTGTATACCTAAAGTTCCGACCCGTAATCTTTCCTCCACGATGCGCACTTCTGGATCTTTTATTTCATACTAACATCATCACTCTTTGTATGCTCAAGTCGCTCTCACTCTTCACTAATAACCACTCCGCTCCGAGTGTTCTTCATACTAATTAAATTCTACTCTATTCAAGGAATACTCCTTCTTAAATGGCTTCCCATAGTCTTCCAATCAAATTAGGCGTAACACCCCGTGTTTTTTTATTTATTATTTAATTAATTAATTGGAATTTTTGAGAAAAATAAATTTTTGAATTTTAAAATTTTTATTGGTTAAATATGTTGGTTATGATTTTAGAAGAATAAAACTTCAAGCGGAATTAAAATCGGAGTTAAAACGGATTTTATATTGATTTTACAATATTTTTGCCTTATGGCATTTTTTGGGCAAACTATCAGTTTTTCGGGGTGATCGATCGATCGACGGGGGGGTAGATCGATCGACCCTCCTAGAAAACGTACGCTGTAAGCTATTTTTTTAAGAGTTTGTGTAGGATTAGGAATCCTAATCACTATATAACCTTGTTAATCCGTAGGGGGACTTATCATAATCACTTTTTCTCCAGAGAACACTTCCAAATATTTTTCCTCTCACTCATAATCATCAACCTTCAACAAAATCGAGTTTTTGTCACAAGTTTTGGCACAAGTTTTTGAAGGCTTAATTGGGGTTTAATCAAGATCGTTCAAGAACACTCTTTTGCTAATTTTTCGAGAGGAATCCAGATTTCTAATCAGATTTTTCTGTCGAACTAATCCCTGGCATGTTTACCCTATTCTATTCCCTTAGTGTTATGTGTCTTGATTGTAGCCTACATTAAACTCATGTTTTCTAAAATAAGATATGAATATAAAGATTGAAGAGATAAATTTTGGGGCTGTTTTACATAAAAAAAATTAATGATACCGAATACTTATAACTGTGTATTCTTTGGGTTGTGTCGGTGTAGTTGATTTTGCTATGGGCATGTGCATCAGGAGCCCTTTTAAAAGTAAATTTTGATATTTCATGTGAAAACCCTAGTTTAATTTAATTTCTTGTGTTGGAAAGTAAGGATCATGATAGGACTTGCATGTAGTGATTATTCTGAAAATCATAATATTTAGGTGTCTTTGATTTCCAATTTTTAAATTAAATTATTTAAATGGGAATTTAGTGTTCCTATGAATGTTGTTATAATTTGGAATTGTGTTACTTTATGGAAATATGATAATTTTTCGGATGATTGGGTATGGTAGATAATTGGTTTTCACCCTTGTTATAGTACACTTGTTAGGTATGGGACTAGTAAGTGGGCCTTAATTACGATTTATGCTAATTAGGTATGGGACTAGTTAGTGTAAGTCTATGGGGGTTATATAATTGGGGTGGGGGCTAATTTTCTATTTTATACCTGTATTGTGATGGCCTAGGATTGATATCTAGGTGGAGTGAAATTTTATAATCATTATTTGCTTAGGATAGGACGATATTGTGTTTTGGGAACCCTTAGTTGGGACTAAAGGTTATTCTAAGGATTTTCACATCGCTTTTAAGGGTGGGGGAAATTAATGTGATTAATGAAAATAAGGAATGTGGAATTTAATATCGCAGGACTAAAACGGGTATTAAAATTTGTGGCGACATAATGTGTCTAGGGCCGACAGTTTGAACGGGTCAGAGGACGAGTTATGTCGTGTCGTGTGTGGAACCTTGTCATATCGCGAGGGTCGCAGGATAAAAACGGGCCAGATGGCGGACTTGACAAGGGGACGGGTGCGTGTGTGGAACCTTGTCATATTGCGAGGGTCGCAGGATAAAAACGGACCAGACGGCGGACTTGACAAGGGGACAGATTTTGGTAATAATCTTCACGGTTAAATTAATTAAATTTAACATTATGGGAAGGTGGGTTAATTAAAATCATATTGGTGTGGCTTTTATGAAAACCTTGCGGGAAATTGTGAATTTATTTATGGTGATTATTAATTTCGTAATTAAAAGATTCTATTGTTATAGTCGATATATATATCACTATTGTCTGGGTTCAAGGACCCTATTTGAGGAGAGTAGCCGGTTTACATGCTCGGGGCTTTGGCTCTGACACATGCGTTAACTAATCTTTTTCAGAATTTTTGGGAGTTGCTGCATAGGATTCATTGGAGATCTTTTGAAGGTGCAGCTGGATTTATGTTACCGCTTTAGTAGTTGTATTTTCTCTTTCCATTCAGTCGTTTTATTTATGAGACTATTTTGGAGTTATTGGGACTTTTTGGTTCCAAAGTTGTTTAGAGAATTTCTGTTGGGATTATTCACATTTTATTTAATCATTATTGGAGATTGTATTTTTGGAGTTAGCATGTGATGGATCTTTTATCGCTTAGTTATTTGGATTATTTGAGATTGAATCAATTGCTTATCTTATGGACTGATTTATTTATGTCTCATATCTGTCTCATGCTAAGAATGGTATTTTATTTAGTTCACGCCCGGCTTAGTTTTGGTGGCGGCCGATGCCAGAACTAGGCGGGGTGTGACATTAGGGTATGCTACTCATCCGTAGAACTAACTAAATCCAACAAGATACAAGGAATAGGGCATTCAAATTCCTTGACAACAAAAGGGGAACAACAAATTTCAAACTTCTTCAGATAAGTACAATAATTTTCCCAAATAGGTACAATAACCAAAATGAATCACTAACGCTCTATTCATCAAAATAAATACAAGTCATCTCTTTTTTATAATAAAGTTCTTTCCAGATAATCCATTCTTAAAATTGTTCTAACTCTTTATTGAATCCACAAATGACAAGGTATAGAGCATCTAAAACAAATCCCACAAAGGTAAAATAATCCACTAATCTCGAATTCTTCAAATAAATACAACAAGTCTCTCGAAATAAACCAACTATCTTACTCGAAATAAAAATAAACCCCAATGCCCTATACATCAAAATAAATACAAATCTTCCAACTTGTATATGTATTTACTTGATCCCATTTCGACCGGGGTACCGAACTCATGGAATAGTGACCAAACGTCTCCCTATTTCCAACCTTACGCTAAGTTTCATGCGTGGGATGTCTCGCAAAGTGAAATCCAAACAAGGAACCCCCCCGATACACTATTACCTATCGATGTCGGTTATTGAAATCCGTTAGGTCCTCCGTCCATAGCATGTACCCTTTTATTCCGTCTCTTGACGGAAAAATTACAATTCCTACCGTAATTACACTTAACAAAGAACGTTTCACCAATTTCACTATCGTTCAGTATTGGTTGGTGGTAATTTCATTCCATAAACCTCGATTACATACTATCAAAATTCTCGAAATTCCTTTCCCTAATAATGAGGTATAAATCTTAACTCCCACATCTCTAGAGGATAGATATAACAATGCACTCTTCCTATCACCAAATCCTGAGTGCTCAACATAATACTGAATTAAATCTTTTCGTTCAATGGTAAACCCGATACATACTGAATTATAATGACAAAGTCTATACATACATCGGCATCGAATATCTCGAGCCCACTATCCCCTCTGAAGTCTCTAGAATAGATAATATAAGTGCGAGTCTGACCTTCTTGCAGGTAAAGCCTCACCAGAACAAAATATGCTGCACTAACGCAACCACTCCGATAGCCTTGTAATAAATGCCCACTATCGTACTAACCATTTCTATAACATTTTAACAAAGATAATATCATACTCGCATATCGCATCATTATAACGAGTAACCTCAATAAAGTACATAACACTTTTAATATGCTCATTCATCCTCCGCGGATATCACTAAAGAAAAATCCCACTACACTAGGGAAAAATAGTCACATAATAATAACGTTTATAATCATATGCATTACACTCTTCCCATATGCAAATCTGGTAATGAACAAAATATAGTGACTCGTTCGTGCCACATAAACACGCCTCATCCTTTGAGGATATAACTTATACTTCTACCTTGGCAATCGTCTTGACTGCATAAATGGTTTCCGGACGTAACATGTCTACCCAAACCAAACCAAAACTACTTTAATCGTTGTCTTTTACTAGGCCCCGTATTCTTGTCCCTTTACTCACTTCGGAAAATATTATCGCGTGCGATCTCACTCCCCGCAAAATACCTCAACACATAATCCACTTATCACCTGTCCTACTAACCTGGTTAGGATTTTCCTTCTCTCGGATTTTAGTAAACTCGATTCCTATTGGCTACCCCGGTTATTCCTTTAGCCTTTTAGGCCCTAAAGAACGTGTCACTATCTATAATAGTTTTTATTGAATTTAACATCACTTGGTAAGAATTTAACTATCTGAATCATTTAAATGGGTCCCCTGATGTGTATCCACACCCTCTTGTGGTGCTACACCACCACCGTTGTATTCAGTTTTTATTCTCGACTAAATTCTTTGATTTTTTTAGCTTCCCACACAAGGAGCATTACCATCGTTATTGACAAAATACGACATTGTCAACCCCTAATTCGTCCGTCCATCAGAATTTCCTCTTTGAGTGTTATCAACTACTATTACGAGTCGATCTCCCACTTGGAGTCGTTTCCTCCACTTGTATCTACATCTTCCGATACAAAATTCGCTAATGGTTAAAATTCATATTCACAAATGGACTTTTGTCACGCCCTCCTGCGATGAGTTCAGGATAACTTTCACTTCTAATCCTGAACAGCTGAGGAAGGAACATACGGTCAACACTGTACCTAAGGTTCTCCTATAGACATAGCATTCCACTTCTAAAATTGGTGGTTGACTCCCATCATTATAACTTCGTCCCGAAAGCCAAGAAAATTTTCTCTAAATTTTCACTTTCAGTTAGCCACACTCTGTCCTATATCTAATCATTTGGATACTTTACCTCCTTTGGTAAATACACACAATTCCCGCGTTTCTAGAATTCCCACTAACAGTTCTCTACACATTTTGTAACACGTTGGGTGAGTTTACTCTCGCACCTCATTTGACTATAGCAGCATTTGGAAATCATTGCTGCGCCTTAGTCGCCTTTCTAGTCTTGGCTTCTCGTGCCCTAATGGAGGTGACCTCGACTACGGTCATCATCCTCGAATATATTTTACCACCTCAACTGAACCGTGCCTCTTAATGTCCGCTTAACGCTCCTCTTCTGACATCCGTCATCGCTCGGCACACGCACACATATGAACGAAGTTATAATTCACTAATGTTTACACGTTATAGCAGGAGAACGAAATCTCATCAAGAAATCGATAATCCTAAACATAGGGCTCTATATCAAACAAAGCATGAAAGCATAATAAGCTGTACAGATCCTAAGGACACTAGAACCTGGCTCTGATACCACCTGTGACACCCCGCCTAATTAAATACCGGGCGATCACTCCTTTATTAACTTAAAATCAAGGTGAACAGTTGGTTCATTCTTAGTATCACCGTCGAAAAATAAATTTTCCAATTTAAACACCCTAAATAATTAAGCTAAGTGTCAAAACCATTTTTAGACATTACTTTCCAAATTTTATTTTATAAACCAAGATTTAAATCTTTACATTATTCATAATTAAAGAATCACACAACAACTATACTGGAACAAACCATCCAATAATTAAACATCCAACAAAGTAATTCCAACATTAAAAATTAAAGGAAAAACATCCTGATAGTAATAAATCCCAAAGTGTAAATACTAAAATAAACAAATCACAATATCTGATAGATAACTGAATAATGGAAAAGGGCGACACATGCCCAACTGAATAAATAGTGCTAGAAGTGGAATCAAGAAATGAGGTCGTCTAAGCAAGAGGCGTGCAACTCCCATCTAAGCTGCAGCGCGTTCCTTCCAAAGGATCCTATGCAAGACACCCCTGTGGCTGGGCACCTGTAATATATACATATATATACAAGAGAGAAAAGAAGATGGAAACGGGTCAGAGCCTGATTGTAAAAATGATTTAAAATTTATTTAGCAAGTATTTAAAATGTTTACAGGCCAATGAAACAACATATTAGTGCGACACTCCCTTGAGAAATTCTCACCTCTCTTCTAATGTGCACACCTATCGCACTAACCTTCCCAACGGTTTAACTCATCTTATCTTAGGTTACTCGTAAGATGTAAATTGAACAATTCAACTGTTTAAGAAGTAAATTCCATTTAATACCAAAGCTCTCATTTTAACTTTATTTGTTAATAAAGTTTCCCAGTAATATACTATACTTTCAAAACACGTATTCCTCAATGGAAATCATTAATCATTTCTTACTTACCATAACACAGTAGGAAATTCCCAAATTTCAGAATTTAATATATATATTAAATACTCATATAATATGTATATTCTAACAGCACCCCGCATAAAAATTATGGTGTGGGCATACTCTGCTATCCAGTCCCTGTACCACTCGTACTAAGGGAAATACAAGTACGGAATCACTATCGAACTGTATTAACACAAACACAACAATATTGAGGCGAAGCATTGAGTCCCAGTCTCTAAGAGGTCAGCACATGCCCCCACGTCTCTTAGGCCGTCTGACTATCGATCCGATTATCCTGTACCAAAGGATCTCTATCTTCTAGGGTACGAGTCAATATCCCCCATAAAGGTCCCATCGAGATAAGACTGTCCCCGCGCGGTAACCTCAGGGATAGCAAGTAGCGCGGGCATGGTTTTCACACGTATATAGTATATGCATAAACACAGACATATAAATATACTACTATTACCACATCAAATTTTGGTACATATCATAACCCATAATTATGATATTTCTCCTTATTTCTCATTATTTAGTTATCACGTATAACGGTTCGTTTCTTACTTTAATTTGTGGAATTATCCCAACTTATTAAGTGACACTCGTGGATTCCTATCTTCCCAAGTGTAATTTCAGTAGGTACTCATTTATTTTCCAACGTAATTACCTTACTCGTCTCCCCCTTTTTATACATAGTTCCATTATCCCTTATATGTAAACATCCCTGAAAAATGTAAATCTCGTCTTACATTAAAGATTTCATATTATCAATAAGCCCTACTAGTCTTCTTTATCTCCCAAAATATTTTAATAAGGATGTCCAAGAATTATTACTCATTTAAATTTAATTCAACTATTTAAAAGGGAAAATATGAGTCTGCTAGGAGAGGTCGATCGATCGATGGCAGGAGCTCGATCGATCGATGCGTCGATCGATCGACACTCCTGGTTCGATCGATCGATCAAACAAGTATGGCGAATTCTGCAGATTAACAGTTACGGGTTCTATCATCCAACATCAACCAAATCCATATTTTTAACACCCAAACTCCCAGAAATTCGTACTACAAACATTATGAACCCAAATTAAACATCTTCTACGTAAATCATGCAAATTTTCATCAATATCTATGGATTAATAGGCCAAAACTTATAAAAATCTCGTGAACCCTAGAAATTTCTTTAACTTAGTTCTAATCAGTCTTTTTCCAGAATTTCTACTCCTAACCCATCAAAAATCCGTGGTTACATCTCTACATATGAAGGGGATTTCCAGATTATCATTCATATCATTACTACATGCAATTCTCTTATCTCCAACATGGGTTTTCTTCTATGAAACTCATCCTAATCAACCCTAGACTAACATGAATGATGCATTAACAAAATTAAGCAAGATAAATACTTGCCTGGGAATTTCAGAGTTCTGATTTGTGGACGAATTTGATGTGGTTGTGTTTCCCGTCGCGCGATCTACGTGTTGGTGGTGGTGGCGGTGCAACCGGATGAATTTTTGGCCTTGGATTGCTTGGAAAGCTTTCTACCTTCCTCTCTAATGGCCGTTCTAAGGTTTTGCGTCTGCTAACCTTAAGGGACCATTCCAAATGGCTGATATAACCTAATAAATTTTGTGGGTTTAATTACCCAAAAATGTTAAATGTCCAAAATGCCCTCCCGAGTACTAATTAAGCCTAAAAACGCCCCGAGACCCAAACTAAACCCCCGGGTACACTTTTCTGACTATCTCGACCCTTCCAGACACTTTGGCGCACTCGAAATGACCATACAGATGACTTATAAATTATTCACTATTATTAATCAATATTTAGTCCCGACACGACACAGGCGCGTCCCTACTTAAATTTTCAAAATTGTCATTATATTCACTTGTGACATTTAATGAAACCAATATTATATATTACTTTGCTCATTATTCAACAAGTTTCCCATAATTACTAACTCACATCACGTTAATAATTATAAAATAATAAATTTCCAAATTTATATTAAATTAATGACTCACATTAAATTTAATAAATCCCCAAATTTAGAAAGCATAAAAATACGGGGTATTACAACACTCTCACAACTTACCAGGATCCTAAGTCTCGTCTCATAGAAGACATCAATCCCTCTTACATCAGCATGAGTGTCGGCCTCAGACGACACTCACATTACAGGACATCGACCTCAGCCTAAGATCGGTGCGTCGATCACAGATGACCACTCGAACTCGTCGGCCATTCAATATCAAATGGAGGTTATGATTTGGTATAACTTCCAAGCTCTGGAATGACGTAAATATCACGCACGTGGGCCAACTATGCCTAAAAAATCGTATCGCCTCTGACACAACCACAGGGTGGTCAAAATTCGGCTAACATCTCATAGTGGATGAGACCGAAGAACATGGGGGTGATATGACCATTACATTTGACGACCAGACCATTATGTCCCCAAGATACGATTGAAAACTAATAGACATCTAGGGCATTAAAGTCACATTCTGCAAATTGTACATCAGGACGATAAAAGTTACTCAGAAGAGTCGTCTTGCATCCATAGGGAATCACATTTAAGCCTCATCTTCCTACTAACGTCAAAGGCTAAGGTCTAGGGGTAATTGTTATATATAAGTGTGGTCTCACCCAGATAGCACCCAGGAAGAATGGCCATCACAGACTCATCCCTCAGAAGAGACCAATGTTCTCACACTAGCCTACAGGAGTGGTCTCATCCCACAATCGTCTCGTCCAACAGTGAACTCGTCCGAAGGACACTTACATAACCTATTAAGATCCCTAGTCTCATATCATTGAAGAGACCAACCCCTCATACATCAGCATGAGTGTGAGCCTCAAACGACACTCACATTACAAGACAACGACCTTAACCTAATATGGGTGTGTCGATCATAGATAACCACCCCGACTCATCTCGTTCATTCAATCTCAAATGGGGGTAATGATTTTCCAAAACTTCCAAGATCTGGAATGATGTAAAGGTTGAGCGCGTGGGCGAAAAGTACCTGAGAAGTCGCACCACCTCTGACACAGCCACAGGTGGGTCAACAACTGGCTAACATATCATAGTGGATGAGACCCATGCACATGGGGGTGATATAACCGTTACATTTGATGACCTGACCGTTGTGTCCCCAAGATACGACTGATGGTTAATAGACATCTAGGCCACCAAAGTCACATTCTACGAACTGTACATCAGGACAAGATAAGATACCCAAAAACATCGTCTTGCAGCTATAGGGGACCATGTTTAAACCTCAGCCTCCTACTGATGCCGAAGGCTAATATCTAGGGGTAATTGATATATATAAGTGTGGTTTCATCCAGCTAGCACCCAGAAAGAATGACCATCACAGACTCATCCCTCAGAAGATACCGGGGTTCACACCCTACCCTACATGAGTGGTCTCATACCACAATGGTCTCATCCAATAGTGGACTCATCTAAATAACACTCACATAACCTACCAGGCTCCTTAATCTTGTCTCATAAAAGTCATATTATAGGACAACTACCTCTACCTAAGATGGGCGTGTCGGTCACAGATGACCACCCTGACTCGTCTTCGCCTCCATCATGGAGTAAGACATTCTACAGTCTAGGCTAGGCCAAGACCTTCAACCTCCATATGTTTTCACAAGCATGGAACGCATGACAAGGGAATTTCACTCATATATTCACAAAATCGTTATCGAAGATCAAGAACCCGTGTGGGAGAATATTCTTCATGATGATCTTACTTTATGCAAACAATAGCTATCAGTCTCTTAATGTCCATGATCTCAGTTAGGTGTGGGACACATGCTGGGCGTGACATTGCGCACCCCAGCCTATATAAGGCACTTTATGTCTTGTTCACCAGGATCGAATTCCAATAACCCTATTGTTACTCTATTAAACTTGTTCTAGAGAAAGAGAGAGAGAGAGAGAGAGAGAGAGAGAGAGAGAGAGAGAGCTTGTATGTATGACTTCCACGACCATTAATGCCTTATTATAGTGAAATTAGTCTCATACTCTTTACAGTGGCCGTAGGGTAAGGCCGATCCACTTAAACACTAGTTCATCTTTGTTCTCTCGCATCTCTTCTGTTAATTTACTTGATAATTATTGTCTTGGTACACTTGTGCAATACCTACACTCTTGGTGAATCCATTGTATGATATTAGTATCATCAAGTAAAATATTAACTCTAAAATCAAAAACCTTGTCCTTGGGTTGTGTTTTATTAATTTGTTTGGTGACTCATCTTTATTTTCAAAAATTTCTACTGTGCCTTTAGGGACGAGCATTCGCTAGTATGTGTGTGTATATATATACATGATAAAAAAAAGGACTAACTTAAGGACCACTCTATGCGAACCAATTTTTTTAAAATAGTAAAAAAAATATTTTGAGTTGATATTTTTGTGTGGTATTCAAACATTTTGATGTACTCCAGAAAAAAATCGGCTCAAAATGATTTTTTTTCTATTTGAAAAAATAAGTCAAAGTATGCTCATTTTTAGACTACTTAAAATTGACAAAATTTGATTCATTTTTAAAAAATAGTAAATAAATTCATTTTCAGTTGATTTTTTTTCCATGTCCCCTGAAATATTTAATTACCACAAGAAAAAAATAACTCAAAATAATTTTTTTTACCTATTTTTGAAAAACTGATTCGCAAAGAGTGGTCCTTAAGCTGGTCCTTACTCGATCATGCCCATATATAGTCCCATTCTAATACATACATAAAAGAGTTCTTAAGTTGGGGAAAAGTTTTAAAAAGTTAAAAAAAAAATTGGGTTCTTTAAAAACTAACAAATATTGATTGATTTTTTGAAATAGTAAAAAAAAAAATTGACTGATTTTTTTACTTATACCTTAGTATACGTTAATATTTGTATTAATATGTATTTAATGCATATAAATTAATATATATATATATATATATATATATATATATGCATTTGCGTTCATACATTTGGTATATGTATTTATAAATATATTAACTTTTAAATATTTGGTAAAAAAGTAAGATTTTATGTCGTGTCGCCTTTTTATTTCGGTCGTGTTCTTGTTAGGTAAAAAATAATTCTTTTTTAGTGGTGCGCCGCATTTTAATTAGGTCGTGCCATATTGTATTGTGTTTTATCTGCGTCGTGTTCTTGTTAGGTTAAGAAAATAAAATTTTTTGGTGTGTCATTGTGTCACTTTTATTTGGATCGTTTTGTGTTAGGCAAAAGAATACGATGTTTCGTGATGTGTCACGTTTTAACTTTATGGTGTGCGTGTTTTGGAAAAAAATGGTTACGTGTCATGTTACTCTTCTTTCGATCGTGTTCGTATTACATAGCCGTTTGTGTTAGGTAAAAAAAAAGATTTTGTCTCCTCTCGTATTTTAATTGGGGTGTGTTTGTGTTTGATAACACAAATAATATTTCATGTCGTGTTGTTTTTTTGGATCGCGTTTGTATTAGGTGAAAATAAATTTTTCTAAAAAATTGTTTTGTTGCTTAGATAACGAGATCAAAGCTTTTGTTCAAAATAACCATTTTTGGGGGCTAATGATTGGCGGGCATTCAAGCTAATATAATTTTTGTAACCATAAATATATTCGCATGTGGTGATTCAAACGCGAAAAAATGCTTAATCAAATCTCACCCATAAATAAAAAACATCCAAAGCACATTCAAGTAACTATATAAATTTACCCACCTCCGTAACATAACACAAGAGCAAACTTAAAAAGGAAATAAAATATAATAGAAAAGGCCCACTACGAAAATAGAGTCATGAAATAGTTTTGTTGCTCGAAATCATAAAGCATCCCTTGATAGATAGCAAACAATGCTTCCTTCCCAAAAATCTAAAAATATGCAAGTTTTGTTTTTAATGGGAATAAATAAAAAAATAAGTGAAATTTCAATTTCCACTACATTATCTATATAATACGTCATCTATATAATGCATCATCTTAGTTTCAAAAAATATACATACATATATATAGAGAGAGAGATGCCAAATTGAATTTCAACCTCCATAGAATTTGGAATGTTAAAAAAAATATACATAAATAACAAAACAAACAAAACCCTAAATTAAACCCCACCCATAAAATAACAAAACAAACAGCCAAAGCACGTTAAAGTAACTATGTAGATTTACCCACCTCCATAACATAACGTGAGAATACTATGTGTGGAGGGCATCACGTATTCGTACTCAACACAAGTGAAAACACGACACGTATACGATACGTTTTCCACATATCTCTCGCTATACAAATAAAATTTTAAATGAGCATATGCGTTGTGTCAATATTTGTGTTGAGCGCATATACATGTTTCCTCTAACTATTTACTAGTTCTTAGAAAGTAGAGGCTGTTATTAGCAAATCTCAACCTCCTATACTATGATTTGGGCTTCCAAGAAAGATTGAACATTTGATAGTTTGTCTCTATAAATGACTGAATATTTATCGACGTAGAATCTAAAAATTCATAAATTTGTCTCCTCATTTTATTCCCCTTAGCAGAACCACCTTGGGAATTCGTGAACAGTCTTGAGGGACGCATATGACCATTCTCGCGGGAGTAATACTAAAGAGACCCATTTCGTATACCCTTTTTTCAAATCCAGTGATGTGTCAAGAACACGTTGGGTGGTAATGTAACGGACCCCATGTGAAGCAAAACACCACCCAATGTGTGATTTTTTATTTTATTTTTTTTCAGTAGTAAAATAGTCACACCCCTTATCTCTCATAAATAACAATTGTAACATATGCATGTCACTGTTTAAATCGTGACAATAGTATGTTTTACAATTTACTGTGTAATTTTTTTTGAAAACTCAAAGTGGGGTAGGCTGCCCACCCTCTCGGCACCAATTGGACCCGCCCCTGGAAACAAGAAACATCATATAACACATATATTGACATCTTTTTAAGTTACGACAATAATGTATCATTTTAATCCTCAAGGATTGCACGTCCTAGATTGGTGATGAGAGCCAACCTGACAGAGCTCAAGGCCTCGGGTGGCAAGTCAGCTTCGATGAAATCTGGACGGATCTTTGCCATTGACAACTCTGCAGTTTATTCAACAATAGGTTTGTCTGAGCAACATTCAACAGAGGACCCTTCTGCTAGTTGAGCAATGTCAATGAGTCGTATAATAGAGGTAGCCAAAATCGTTGAGGTGTTGAGGGGGTTTTCATAAGAAATATAAGGGGTTCAGTAGCTCTCCGAGCAGCATCAATAGTTATTCCATCATGAACTTGCTTAAGAGATCCCTTGAAATCCCTATATTTATCTAGAAACTCAAGACCCACAGTAGTCCTAGACTCGGAGCCCAACAATTCAATTAGTCCTTCCCATTGCTTGAAACATTCATCAGAGATAGACTTTCCAACAAAATCAAACAACTACTGAGAAATTATGTTTTAAAGAGCTTCATCCCGAGGTTGCTGAATCCAGTAGATTCCAGAACCTTTCCTACCATGCCTCCAGTGATGCATTCCAGCAATCCTCATTGCGTTTGAACCATAGATATTGATGGTATCCTGGCTTTGACTGTATGCATTTCTGAGCAAGGTTGTACATGCTTTATAAACCCACAATGAAAGGTCTGGTGTAGAGAAAGTAAGAAATATAAAGCTTTATCCAATGAAATATTGCATTAGGGAGAGTACTAGCATTTCCCAACATGATTTTTAGAATGTTTTTCAAGCCCTCCCTAGTCAGGTTGTGACCACATTCAAGCCAGAAGGAACTGCAGTCTAGCTTAGTTATTTGTGCCTGCCATTTCTGACATGCCTTGATAAAATTAGGCTTGTTTTTACAACATTCACCTAATTTTTTCGGTGTTAAGTCGGACACATGCGAGGCATCTTTAAAATAAGAACATGAAAGGCTTGTGATGAGAATTAGGGTTTATTTTAATATTTTCTTGCATTTTCTTGTAATTTTCCTTTATTTTTAGTGTCTAATTAGTTTCCAAGTATGTTTGGGACTAATATGTCATTATTAGGTATTAGTTGTCCTTTTTAGTCTTTTTAGGTATTAGCTTGCTTAGCAAGCTAACAATTCCTATAAATAGGCCGCTTGGCCCTCATTTGTAATCAACCTTGAATATTGAGAATTGAGAAGAGAGAAAAAAAGAAACCCATTTTATTTCTTTAGTTTAGTTGTTGTGTAGTTAATTGTTGTGTAGATAACTTCTTCTTTACGCTTCCGCACCCAAATTCACATCAAATTGGTATTAGAGCATGCTTTGTACTTGGCTCAACCATGTTTATAAAAGATTGGAATTCAAATTGGGTTCATCCGGATGATTCCCGAACAAACCCTAGTGAAACGCTGCTGCCACCAAGCCCAAACACTACCGACAGCCCCCTTATAGCCAACAGCCGACCGGAAAGAGATCTCGGGCCAGAAAACTTACTGCCGCTAGGGTTCAGGTCACATACGGCCCAATTCTATCCAACGTACACCAGAATTCAGGGCTGAAAACCCTCCCAAGGCAGTCGAGAAATTCTCTAGTGTTAATGGAGCTGATCGTCAATAACTCCCCTCGGACTATCCTCGAGATCTACCCGATTCTAGTACCAGCACCAATCGATCTTCAAATCATGGGGGTCAGACCCCAAACAATCTGATGTCAGAGATAGAAGAGATTGGAGACCCCGACAGAGAAAATTAACCCAAGTAATACTCTCGATCGATTCAAAACCCACCAACATTTCAAGAAAGTGTTAGCAATAATCAAGATTCATTGTCTACTCATTCCAACCAATCCAAGATCATCTCAAACGCAAACCTTAATCCAACCCAACATCCCAAAGTTAATTCCAAACCCTATTTATCCCATTTTCAAGAATCCCTAAAGCCCACTCCATCTCAAAACCCTAACCCTAATAGACATTCATATTCAACCTCGGTAATCTACCACCACATCACAAACCCTAATCACACTTTCCCACCACCCGGACCTCTTCAACACACTAATCCCTACCAATTTTTAAAAATTATAATTCAGTCCATGTATTTAATAAAAATTACAAATATGCCCCAAGTCTACCAAGACCCTACGATTTCATCCCTCCCCCACCCTAAGAATACATTCCTTCTAAATTACTATGGGATGGTACCAAATATGGGCTCGATTTGAATGCATGTGCCAATTTCTACAAGGTTAGTTATGCCATCATCAAGAAACTCCAAAGTCTTCAAGATTCTTGGGCTGAGACGGATTCATATCTATCTCAAAAGCTTCACACATTAGCGTATAGTGCTTATTCCATCGGGGAGTATGAGATGTACCGTCAACACATAAATAGGTGTCGAGCAGAGTATTTTGAGATGGAGATGGCACGTGAACAATGGGTACATGCACGAGCAAGATATTTGGTCCTATATTTCGAGTACTTGTCCACCGGTGTACCTCCTCCTACATCCGATGTCATTCTCGCGCACACTGATGATAGTATCTCTTCGGACATGCTTCACGAGGGTGTCTTCGAGGTTATTGAGACCCAGACGATGCTTGTTAGTGACTCCGAGTTCCTTCCTTGTGACTTTTTTTTCCATATTTGAGGAGGATGGATGGCTCACTCGTACTCGATATAGGGATTTGGAGACATTTGAGATTGTGGACTTCATTCCTATCTTTGGGGTAGAAGATGATGGGTACTTTTTATGTGATATTTTTTATTTATTTGTTTAAGACGGTTGGAAGACTCGCACTCACTATCGCGAGGTGCAAATATTTTCTTTGACGAATTTCTTTCCCCTTTTTGGTCACGATGATGAGTTTTGTGATGGTGGTTCGGTGGTTGTTTCCTATGAGGAGTATATATTGTGTGGGGCGATCACGATTGATGCGGGATTTGTGGACCGCTTTTGGGTTACTTATGAGGAGCGCTCTATGATGCATTTACATGATTTGATGCTACGGAGGCTCATCACGAGCAATTTGGATAAAATTTGGCATCAATGGCCCTCTCCGCGTCGATCTTGTGTTTGCTCTTTCGTTGGACGGATTAGTGGCCACACTCCTATTCATCGATAATGACATAAATTTGTGGTTCCTCTTCAAGGATATTTTACGAGTCGTTATGCGGGACGCTTCAAAGGACGACTTCCCTTTCAAGTAGGGGAGCCCGCGGATGATGCCCTAGCACGTATTTTTTTTGCTCGGGACGTGCTCTCTCAGGTAGGGGAGAATGATGAGAATTAGGGTTTATTTTAATATTTTCTTGTAACTTTCCTTTATTTTTAGTGTCTAATTAGTTTCCAAGTATGTTTGGGACTAATATGTCATTTTTAGGTATTAGTTGTCCTTTTTAGTTTTTTTGGGTATTAGCTTAATTAGCAAGCTAACTCTTCCTATAAATAGGCCCCTTGGCCATTATTTGTAATCAACCTTGAATATTGAGAAGAGAGAAGAGAAAGAAAGAAACCCTTTTCATTTCTTTTGTTTAGTTGTTGTTGTTGTTGTTGTTGTTGTTGTTGTTGTTGTTGTTTTTGTTATGTAGTGTAGATGTTGTGTGTTTAATTGTTATGTAGATAACTTCCTCTTTATGCTTTTGCACCCAAATTCACATCAGCTTCTACCAGTCCATCCTCTATCTTGCAAATACCTAGCCGATTGAGCTGATAAGATCCATGCAAGCGCAGCAGTTTCACCACAGTTTCTAGCCAGCCAACTGCGAGTGCGGATGATATTATGTCCTAATATCTAGGATCATCTTCAACCACCTGTAGAGTGACAAGTTCCTTTTGTAAATCCAAATTTTTTGAATGGATTGTTGGTTGACTTCCACTGAACAAATTGTCATAATCAACTAGCCAATCAATAAGTTGTTCGGGAAGCCAAGCTTGAGATAACTTGTTAGCATAAAATATTTCCATCAGCTCCCATGCAGCCTTCAAATAGGTTAGTTCCTCAACTTTCTTTAAAACTGTCTTTGGGTCTTCAATAACAGAACTAGGAGGAAATATTTGACTACTAAGCAGAGCATTTATCTCCTTGTTGTATTCCATAATGTATTCCCACCAGTGAAGATTATAGGGAGATGATGAGGAGATTTTAGACAAGGCGGAGATGGAATTTTTGCGACTTTGAAGACGCACAAAAGGAGAAACGGAATCATAAGAAATTCTCCTTCTCACCATCATCCATCTCACCATCTCCACTACCGCTGTCGAGTTTTAGTTCCACCACTTTTCCCTCGTCAGATTTTTGGAAAATAGAAACACGGAGAGTGTTACCGCAGGACCACGAGATAGAGGGGAGGAACACTAGCCCTTTCACCCCGTGGCGGAGTGGGTATACGATGGGTTTTGGGTTTGGGTTTGGGTTTGTTTCCTCTAAGAAAGGGACAATGGATGTGTCTACCGGGCCTGACATTTCAATCCCCCGGAGACGAGTCACCCCCTTCACCTCTAATAACACTAACACATGGGAGGTTTTTTTAGGGGTTTTGCTTTTCTCTAAGTCAAACTAAATTCAATTGTTACCATGTTATGGGTACGTAGATGTTTTCCCCCCAATGTGTGACTAAAACATCACTAAATTTGAAAAAAGATTCACGAAATGGATCTCCCTAATATTATTCTTCTCGCGGGGACGGGCATACATACATTAGTAAATGTGTCGTTGGCTTATTTAAAAGCTAATAGAAAATTCGATATCACCCATAAATAAAAAAACAAATAACCAAAGTACATTCAAATAATTAGGTAAATTTAGCTACCTCCCTAACATAACAACACAAGAGCAAGCTTAAAACAAAAATAAAATAGAATAGAAAAGGCCCACTACAATATGAAATAGTTATGTTGCTCGAAATCATCACACTGCCTTGATAGATGGCAAACAATCCTTCATTCCCATAAATATGAAAACATGCAAGTTCTAATATAAATAAGTGAGTAAATAAAAATATTTTTTTAATGGGAATAACTAAAAATTCCAAAAAGTTCAATTTCCACAACACTATCTATAGTAGTTGGTACATAAGTGCTTTGCACATGTCACCAACAAAGTTATTGGCATTTCAAAACGATTTTAATTAGAATACAAGTGCAATGAATAATATAATCTTGTTAAATAATGAAAAAACAAACTGATTCCATTATCCAATACAATCCAATTATAACCACATGTTAGTTAATTAATGAAAAAACAATCTGAGTCCATTATCCAATATCTTAAATTGATTTGCAATAAAATAAAACAGATGAATAAGTAAAATGTGCATTACATTACTTGTTGATAATTGGCACTTGTATATGACAATTTCTTTTTTATCACACATCACTTTGCACTAGTGTTCAAATCACAAAATCAAATATGGTCCAAAAGCTCAACTCATCAAGCTCCATCTACCACATCTTATCATATGACTACACAAAAGAAATAAACATACACACTAAAATTTGTTCTAAACTATATTCCTGTTTGGTTCAAAGTTGAAACAGTTTTATGAATGGTGAAATGTAAAGTTGTGAAAACATATTTCGAGAATTTATAATATTATTTTTAGTTTAAAACTATGAATAAGTAAATACTACTGCAACTATGCAACTTTGAGCAAAATTTAACCCATTGTAGTTATATATTATCGTGTAATATATAGTAGTTATGCTAAAGTCCATTATAATTGTCTTATCCATTGCAGCTCATCTCGATTATGAGATTTGGCAAATGGATGTCATAGATTTCCTTAATGGAAGTCTTGACAAGTGTATCTACATGATGCAACCCCAAAGGTTCATATATTCTAACCAAGAGAGTAAGGTATGCTATTCACCACAAGAAAAAAGCCTTGTTATAACTGATGGGAATCTATTGTTATTTTCCTTTTATTTCTATTTTTAGTTCTTTTTAGGTATTTTATCTCCTTAATTAGCCTCTAATCATGTTTGAGACTAATTATATATTCTTTTATTTTTAGGTAGTCATTTTTAGTCATTTTAGCTATTACTTGATTAGCAAGTAATTCCTCTCATATAGATGGCTCTTAGGGTCCGTTTGGTTGCGCTTATTTGTCATGGCAAATGGCAAATAAGTTGGCAAATGGACTATTTGCCTACAATTTGGAGTGTTTGTTACAAAAGTTTGCCTACAACTTATTTGCCAATGTATAACACCTCTTATGCATAATGCCTAGGCAAATTTTGCTTATCTATTTGAATGGAAAATATTTGCCAACAAATTTGCCAACTTCTTAAACACTTTTAATATTTTAAAAAACAATTTAAAAACTATTTTAAATAATTTAAAAAATCGTTAGGAATAGTTTTGTAATGTTTTAAAAGTTGTTTTTAATATTATAAAAAATTGTTAAAAAATGTTTTACAATTTTTTCTTAAAATCGAAATATAAAAATATTGTAAAAACTGTTTTGAATATATTATAAAAACTATTTTAAAGTTTTAAAAAATAATTTTAAAAACTCTTTTAAATAGTTTTTTTTTTGGAAAAATTAATTTATTGAGATAGAAGAAGAATAAACCTTCTTCGGCAGCTTACAACTTAGGAACAAGCTATAGAAAAGTCCTCTATGAAAGATTTTAAGAATCTAGAGAATGGACCCTTATAAGGTTTAGCTTTGAATATAATCCTAATATCGTCATGAACCTGTGACACCCCGACTAATTAAATACCGGGTAGCTACTCCTTTATAAAATTAATTCAAAATGCCAAGTTGGCTCAGTTAATAGCATCACTGTCGAAAACATTTTTTTTTTTTTATTATTTCTAACCACCTAGTATTTAAGAAGCAAGTTGCCAAATTTTAATTTAAGTCTGATTAACATGCAACACGTGTAATGAAGAAATAAATAACACCATACACCATGCTGAAGTAAAATGAATAACCATCACAATAGAGTAAATAAAGTCTGGAGGAAAAACTCCTCACTACAATCCCATAACTGAAATGAATAACCGAAACTGAAATAAAACATGCTAAAGTCTGAAAACTGAAATGTAAATGATGTCTCTAAAGAGATGGGCAACATGCCCTACAACTTCTAGATGGTGATTCTGGAATCCAAAGAGATAGAAGCGTCTACATGCAAATCCCTGTAGCTTCCACAAGCAGCTACAGCTCGTCACCCGAATGAGTATCTATGCTTGGTGTCCTTGTGGCTGGGCACCTAAAATGGTTTTACAAAGAAAAAGAGATTTGAAAAGCAAACGGGTCAGAGCCCGAATGTGGAGTTATATTTTAAAAACTTGCAAGTGCTTTAAAAACATTTAAAACATTAAATGCAAAGTACATGTTAGGACGTACACTCGCATGATATTCTCACCTCTCGTCTAACTGTGCACTCCTAGCGTAAGTACCCATCTATATCGACCCATACTACTAGCTAACTGACAACATAACTAGCTAGACTGCCAAAGGTTCTACCCATTTAACTCGGTTTCATTTAACATAACAACGCTCGTAATTAAATAGGGGTTTAACGTAAACTCAGTTACTAAACATACCATTAATATAACTCTCAGTTAACTCATTATATAACTCGAAATAACACCGTAATATTTTTACAACATTAACATGAGGATTCCCATTAATTTAATGTATATTATTCACATCATAAATATACGATACAAGCACCCCGCAATCTAAGCTATGGTGCACACATACTCTGCTATCCATCCCGGTACATCACGTACATAAGGATCACATATTCCGAATCTCTCAGGAATAGTTCAGATAACACAAATCACAAATAGTGGAGGCGAACACAGTCACCATCACATGGGTCACGCACATACCTACGCTCCCATGGTCAGCGGACTTATTAATATCACAATAAGTCTTTCTATGACCTATGTTCATCAAGGTACCAGTCTATATCCCCCCCCGTAGGCACACAAGGATTAGAGGGTCCTAAGCGAACGCAACCTCCCGTGATAGCAAGTATGGTAGGTATGTCATACACACAATCCATATACCAATACTAAGTAAACACACGTCTTAGTAATACCGTATTTTAATCGTAGTACATATTGCACTCTCGTACTAACTATAATTATCACAATTCGTAGTATTCCGGTTTGTAATTATACGCGCTATAATTCATCCTCACATCGTAGTAGACACTCACGTCTTAACCCAAATGGTTTATTGGATATAACTCTCGTATATAATTTACTCCTCTCAATAACCCAAAAGTCCCAAATCTATCCTTACATCATCAAAGAATGTTAACTCTACCCTCGAACCAGTTTCCGGGACTCCAAAAATCAAATCAGTCCAAAAAGGACCAAACTGTCAACTCGTTAGAAGTCTCGTTCGAACGAGACTTCGACCGAGTTTGGACTGTCAGGTCGTTAGAAGTCTCGTTCGAACGAGGCTGTTCGAACGAGATCCCAGTTCGTTCGAACGAACTGACCCTTCTAACGATATCTCGTTCGAACGAGATATCGAACGAAATCCCCACTCGTTAGTAGCGACTGGTCAACTCGTTAGAAGCTCGTTCGAACGACCTGGGGCTGCTTCTAACGAGATGCCAGTTTCGGCCCAGAATTTTCCAAAAATCGTTTTTCACCATTCTTACTCCTCAAATCTTCTCCAAAATACGTCCCAATGATTGATTTAAGATATCTAAACAATTCTAAACACAATATAACCATATCCTATCACGTTTTTATGGATTAATTCATCCTAATCATCCATCAAATTTGCAAATATTAAACTTTCCCCCAAATTATTCATGAACAAGAACCCTAATTTATAAACCCTCAATTCATCAAATTAAATCCGTTTTTGTTTCACCCAATCATGTATAATCATCATATAATTTCGGCCCATACTATTCTACGTGCAAATGGTCCTTAATAATCAAATTCTAAGTCCAATTAACATGGGTTTTCATTTATCTTCCAAGAACAATTTGTAAAACATCAATTTTCTAACATGGAAAGAACATCCTTTGAAATTAAACATAGTTAAACCACTTGCCTTGTTTGTCTCTGAATTTGGTGTGGATTCGGTGTAGAATTTATGCAGAATTCCTCTCTCTCTCTCCTTCTCCAAGCTTTCTTCTCCAAAAGGCTATGGTGGCTAGGGTTTGCTTTGGGGAAACTTATGAAAACCTAATTTAATAAACCTCCGTAGCTTGTTGGGTTAATAAGGGTTGGTTGGGTCAATTCCTTATCAGATTACAACTCTCAATTTTCGTCACTTTTAATTACCCAAAAATACCAAATTACTAAAATACCCTTTAGGGTGTCGGAATGGCCTAAAAATACCCCGGGACCCAAACTATACCCCCGGCTAGTGTTTTCTGACTATCTCGACCCTTTCGGACGCGTTGGCACACTCAAAACGACCATACGGATTATCGATTTTAAATTCACCTTTATTAACAAAATATTATACCGTGACGCGGCGGTCCCACGCGTCTCAACAAAATTTCCAAATTGCCGCATATAAATCTCACGACAAATTTTATAATACCAAATACATATATAATCATATATGCACTTAATCAAATACCAATTCGCATCACATTAGTATTTATAACCCGGATTAATTTCCAATTAATACGCATTTAATTAATTAATCCCAAAAATAAATATAGCCAAAAATACGGGGTATTACAGAACCTCCCTAATTATAGAGCTAGAAACCATCTTGATTCCTTCAAATACACATTTATTTCTGGCACACCATAATTTCCAGCAAACTAAACTAGGAATAATTTTACAAAGAATTGAATTTATTGAATTTCCTCTAGTTGAGAGCCATCAAGAAACAATTCTTAATCTAAGAATTGTTTTAGAGACTTTAATCCCCATCAAACCTTCAAAATGGATCCACACTTGGCAAGCAGATTCTCCCTCATTGAATAAATGTTCTCGATTTTCTTCTTGACTCCTTGAGCAACATTGGAATTTAGAAACAAAAGGGATTTTGATATCTTTCAAATTTTGATCAAGTGGTAGGGCATTGTGAAGTAGCCGCCACATAAATATCAGAATTTTTGGAACTAGGTGCGTATCCCATAACATCGTCGAAGAAAATTGAATACACTCTCTTCTCCTGATTTGATCCCAAGCGATTTTAAAGACAAAATCCTTCTCCACCCAAGACTGAATAGACTGAAACACCTCTTGTGAATTTTGAAATAGCCACATACCTTACATTTTTTTTCCAAGTTTGGCTGGCAGAGGAAATAGTTCCTTTAAAATTCTGGTTAGCCAACTTTTTTGTATTTTCTGTTCATAAAATGAGCCCAGAGAGATTAATTTTTTAAGAACTTAACCCAAAGCTTGCAAGTAAACGTATTACAAACATCCATAGTATCTCGAAGACCTAAACCACCTTCTACCTTTGGTAAGAAAATTTTCCTCCACGGTAACCATTGATGTTTATTGTTCTCATCCTGCTGTACCCCCCAAAAATTGGTAATTATTTTGTCTAAATCGCGAATAAGCGACATGGTAGGATTAAGAGATTCGAACAGGTGAAGTCCCATAGTCTGGAGTATAGCTTTTATAAGCACGGTCCAACCTTCATGAGAAAGGGACCTGCTACTCCATTTAGAAATTTTACCCGAGGCTTTCCCAAGTAGCGGGTAGAAAAAAAATTCATTTTCTTCTAGAAAAAAATGGAATAACCAGATAATTAATAGGAATGGCTTGTTGAGAGAAACAAGATAACTCCTTAATCTTAGTAGTACGAGATTTACTGCATTTTGAAGGAGTGATAAAACAACTTTTCCCTTTATTCACCAGCTGACCCGAATATTGCTCATAAATCGCTAGAAATTCCATGAAATTAATGATTGAGTTTTGTGACCATTGATGAAAAAAAGGATATCATCAGCAAAAGAGAGAGAGAGGAGATAAGGGGGCATCCACTTGGTATTGAGAAGTTTTTAATTTTATTACGCAACACCAACTGATGAATACCTCTTGAAAGGACTTCACTAGGAATGACAAAAAGAGTCGGGGATAAGGGGTCGCCTTGTCGCACTCCGCATTGAGATTTAAAGAACCCAACAGGTTTTTCATTGATCAGGACCGAATACCAACAGTTCAAAATTATCCACCATATCATGTCAATCCAGGTTTCTGAGAATCCAAAAGCTCTGAGCACTTTAAAGATAAATTGCCAAGAAAGTCGATCGTAAGCTTTGGCCATATCTAGCTTTATAATAAGGTTACTTTTGTGAACCTTGTTATTGAAAGAAGATAAAAATTCTTGGGCCAACAAGATATTATCCGAGATAGACCTACCTTTGATGAAACCTGCTTGAGAAGGAGATATAATATTAGGAAGGACACTCCCAATTCTGTTAGCAAGAATTTTCGAAATGATTTTATATGAAAAATTGCAAAGACTAATGGGTTTAAAATCTTTGCAAAATGATGGGTTATCTTTTTTTGGAGTCAAAATAATATTAGTTGCTGACAAACTAACTGGAATATCATCTCTAAGGAAGAATGATTTGACAGCCAAAATTAATTCCTCTTTGATTATATCCCAGCAATATTGGAAAAATGGCCCATTAAACTCATCAGGTCCCGCAGCACTATTTTTCCCAAGAGAGAAAATAACATTTTTTATTTCTATTTTAGATGGAACATCCGATAGAATATAATTGGTTTCCTCATTTACATCCTTAGGGAAGCAATCCAAAATAGAATTATCAATCATGTTGGGAGTAGTGTTGCCAAGAAGAGATTGAAAATGAGAGGTGATCTCATTTTCAATATCCACTTCATTGTCTAACCATTCACCTAATTCTTTTTTAATTTTGTGAATGTTTAAACAATTGATTTATTTTAACCAAGGAATGGAAATAAGAAGAATTTTGATCACCATGTTGAACCCACTTAATGTTTGCTTTTTGCGTCCAATACATTTCCTCAATTCTAAGTTCGCGATTGAACATAGCTGAGGCTTTATGCCAAGCTTCTATATTGTCTTCAGAGGGATTAGTGTCATAAAGAGCTTCTTTAAAGATGATATCCTCTTCAGTATTTTGAACCCGAGAAAAGATATTTGAAAACACTTCTTTGTTCCAAGCTTGTAAGGACTTTTTGAGTATCTTGAGTTTATCAGAAAAAGCTTTCATAGGCCTGCCCTCCACTTATTTTCCTAAACGTTTGAAACCACTGATAAAAAGGAATCATGGGAAGTCCACATGGTTTGAAATCTAAATTGTTTTGGAGCGTGATCCGAATTAGCTCTATTAAGATGTTCCACAGAGGATAAAAATTTAGCTTTAAACCAACCATCATTCCCCAAAATTCTATCCAGCCTGGCCCAGATTCTAGCATCACCAACACGATTGTTACACCACGTAAAGTCTGCTCCATTGTACGAAACTTCCTTTAATCCAACTTGTATCATGGCTACGTTAAATTCCAGAATATCATGCTGGTCCACCAAATTGCCTCCATTTTTTTCATTATGGGAAGATATAATATTGAAATCCCCTCCTAGAACCCGTTTGTTAAACTTTAAAGCAGCCAATAAATTTATATCCTCCCATAAATTTATTCTATCCTTTTTTTTGCAACTAGCATAAACTGAGGAAAAAAGTACATGTTCGCCCAGTTGAGGAATAGTTATAGAGATAGATAAACTCTGTGCTTTGTCAGTGACAGTGGTAATATCACATGTATATTTCCACATAAATCTAGATTTTGCTATTACAATTAGAAAGTCCCCCTTCAAAATTCAATTTACGACAAAGGTCATTTAGGTTGCATTTATCAATTTTTGGTTCCTGGATAGTTAGTTACCAACCCAATTGAATGCTTCCTTATAATCCGTTTGAGTCTTCTGATAGAGGAGTTATTTCCAACTCCTCAAATGTTCCAAAAAAGAGTATTAATCATTAATGAAATGATGAAATTGAATTTTTTGAAACAGCTCTTCCAGTTCGTGTTTGGATGCTGGACGACCCAGCATTTGTTTTTTTTTTCTTCTTCTTTTTAGAGGACTTTTCACTGCTTGGATTCGCTGAAAATGACTCCACGTTATTAGGGTTTGACACTAGAAGAATAATTTCAATGGAGCCATAAGTTGAGGTAGAAGGTTTATAAGGGACGATAGAAGGAGAAAGCGAAGAGTTGAGGGTTGGAGGTTTGATTTTTTGGAAGTAAGTGAATTTTTTGGTAAGTTGTTCTGAAATTTTTTTAAACTCATCCAAGGGAATAGGATCTAACAATGAAGATTTCTCAACTGGGATATCATCATCAGATTTCCATAACGGTTTCCAGCTAGAGTTGGGGATGTTGACTATAAGAGGGGTAAAAGTTTGAGCATGTTGGCACGTGGGTTTAGGAAGGTTTTGAATAATCGATAAAATCTCGCCTTCCTCCTGATCTTCAGCATCCAAAACCAACATTTCAAATTTATTGTGCGTAATAACAGGATCTTCATCTTCTATGGAAACAGACTCCTTATTTTGTGGAATAATTTCCTCCAGCTTTTGATCTTCCTTCGATATCCTCGGATCGTCACCCGCTGTAATTTTTTCGGTTGAAAACCGACGTTAAGGATAGTACCAGTTAGGGAGGTTGACGCAAGACCATGCTGAGTAATTTCTTGAATCAGCAATGGTTTTTACCTTTGTCACTAGTTCTAATCTCCTTAGCTGACGAGTATGAGTTCTTTGTATGTCTGACATCTTCAAATTCCAATTTCTCAATCCAAACCCCCAGTGGTTTAGGGTTATGGAAAAGTCTGGGATCTTTCTCCACGTTGGAGGATAAATCATTACCTTTCTTGTATCTGGTTTGCTGAGTGTCTTTAACCGCATCAGCATGTTTATGAGATTTGGTCAGCTCTAGTTTGGTTCTACCATTTTCATTATCATTAGCACAATCAGCTTCAGTATGTCCTGTCTTCGCACAGTTAACACAGTATAAGGGAACATTTTCATAAATTATTTGTTGCCAAAAGCTCTTGTTAACACATCGTACACGCAGTCTGGAGGATAATGTTTTGGCTATATCAACCTCAACACAGAGTCTAGCTTGGCTGGGTCTAGTGACATTTGCAGTGGATTCATCAACCTTGAGAGGATTACTAATTAAATTTGCAATGGCAAATAAAGATGGTTTCGCAAATAAATGGACAAGAAGTTGGGGTAGGGATAACCAGATAAGAAGAATAGAGCTATCATTACTTGGTATAAAATCAAAAGTCCATTTCATGACTTTCATGGGAGATTTATAAATGTACCATTTGTTCTCTAAGCCATAATCTCATATAATCTTCTTCACAAAGAAGTTTTTTAAGAATTTGTGAGTCGTCCAGAAGGCCAATTGAAAATGTTTCTTTGAGGGAGAAGGTTCAGAAGGCTTTACGAATAGATTCCATGGAGGGTCCGGCAAAAGAAAATCTACCAATGAGAGAGAATTTGTAGGGGTCTGCAAGTTTAAGGTTTTCTTTTTTTTTGGTAACTTTAATTATATTGAAAAGAAAGATATATACAAGGAGAAGAACACCAGGCCCAGAGGCTAGTAACCAGAAGGTGGGGCATACCCCCCTCCCCAACAAACATCAACATAGGAAATCAAAGGAATAAAAAACACTCCCAAAACATCAACAAATAAATCAAAAGAAAGTAACATTAGAGGTACAACATGGTTTCAGGAATCCCCCATTGGTTGCAGACCATCCAGTTGGTGTAGCTTCTGTTCGTGTTCTTCCAAGTACTGATCTTGATCTTCATCATGTTATTGATCTCATACATGAGCTGACCAGGGGTTCTAGCCCCTCTGCTGTGCATCCTGCCATTCCTTTCCATCCAAATACAATAGATGGTGGTAGTGAAAGATAGAGTTCTGACTTTGTTGATGAGGTTGTTGTTGTTGTTAGCATACTCCACAGCCCACTCTAGCTCTCTCTCCCACGTCCCTATATTCCTGTAGCATTGGTTCCTGCAAAGTACTTCCATCCACACCTCCTTAGTGTAAGGGCAGTCAGCAAATAAGTGCGATAAAGTTTCAGCCCCATTAGTGCATAACATGCAATTACTATTGTCCACAATCCCCCACTCCAACAGTTTATCTTTGGTAATAAGACTTCTTCTGCAGATCAGCCAAGCGATGAAAGAGCATTTAGGAATGTTGGCATGGCTCCAAACCAACCTATTCCATTTCACCTCATTGTTGTGACTACAAATAGCCTTATAGGCAGATTGAATGGAGAAAATCCCATTTGTAGAAGGAACCCACGTAACAAGTTTAAGGTTTTCTTCTTCAGTGAAAGAGATCATGGGTTCACCTTTAAAGATTTCATACATTTTGGCTTCTATGATTTGATCAGATGTTGAGTTGGAAAGGATAGAGGCAAAGCTTTTGGCTTTGTCTCTGTCAATGTCAGGCGGTTTAGGTATAGGCTGCAAATGATCAAGCGTTGCCATACTGAAAGTGACGAGGAGAGAATCTAAGAGAGAGAAAGATTAGTTAAAAAAGCTATTTTGTAATTTTTTAAAACTGTTTTGAATGTTTTAAAAATTATTTTTAATATTATAAAAAATTGTTAAGAAAATGTTTTACAAATTTTTTTAAAAACCGTAATATAAAAATATTGTAAAAACTGCTTTTAACATTTTTAAAAACTGTTTTGAATATAATATAAAAATAACTTTAATGTTTTAAAAAATAATTTAAAAACTGTTTTGAATATATTATAAAAAAATTGTTATGAATATTTAAAAACAATTTTGTAATGTTTAAAAAATTGTTTTTAATATTATAAAAAATTGTTAAGAAAATGTTTTACAAGTTTTTTTAAAAATTGTAATATAAAAGTATTGTAAAAACTGTTTTTAACATTTTTAAAAACTAGTTTGAATATAATATAAAAACAGTTTTAAATTTTTAAAAAACTATTTTAAATAGTTAAAAAAACAGTTGTGAATATTTAAAAATTGTTTTGTAATATTTTAAAAACTGTTTTTAATATTATAAAAATTTGTTAAGAAAATGTTTTACAATTTTTTTTAAAATCGTAATATAAAAATATTGTAAAAATTATTTTTAACATTTTTGAATATAATATGTAATACCCCGTACTTTTAGCTATATTTATTTTTGGGATTAATTAATTAAATGCGTATTAATTGGAAATTAATCCGGGTTATAAATACTAATATGATGTGAATTGGTATTTGATTATGTGCATATATGATTATATATGTACTTGGTATTATAAAATTTGTCGTGGGATTTATATACGGCAATTTGGAAATTTTGTTGAGACGCGTGGGACCGCCGCGTCACGGTATATTATTTTGTTAATAAAAGTGAATTTAAAATCTATAATCCGTATGGTCGTTTTGAGTACGCCAACGCGTCCGGAAGGGTCGAGATAGTCAGAAAACACTAGCCGGGGGTATAGTTTGGGTCCCGGGGTATTTTTAGGCCATACCCGTAACTTAAAGGGTATTTTAGTAATTTGGTATTTTTGGGTAATTAAAAGTGACGAAAATTGAGAGTTGTAATCTGATAAGGATTGACCCCAACCAACCCTTATTAACCCAACAAGCTACGGAGGTTTATTAAATTAGGTTTTCATAGGTTTCCCCAAAGCAAACCCTAGCCACCATAGCCTTTTGGAGAAGGAGAGAGAGAGAGAGGAAACTCTGTAGAAACTTCATCAAACCAACACCAAATTTAGAAATCAAACCAAGGCAAGTGACTTCATTTCCATTTAATTACTGAGAATGTCTTTTCCATGTTAGAAAATTCAGATTTATGGTTGTTCTTGATGAAATATGAAAACCCATGTAGTCTAGATAATAAAACTTGAGGAATTTGAGAAGGATTGCATGTAGAAGGATAGGTAAATGATTAATCTGATGTTAATACATGTTTTGGGTGAAAGAAAAACGGATTTTAATTGATGAATTGAAGGTTCCAAATTTTAGGGTTCATGTTCATAAATGAATTGGGGAAAAGTTTAAGTAATTGTAAATTGATTGATGATTTGGGTGAGTAAATCCATACAAACGTGATAGGATGTGGTATACTATGTTTAGAATTGTTTAGAGAATTTAAAACAATTGTAGGGATAAATTTTAGAGGTGATTTGAGGAGTAAAAATAGTGAAAAACGATTTTTGGGAAAATCTGGGCCGAAACTGGCCACTCGTTAGAAGCAGCCCCCAGGTCGTTCGAACGAGCTCGTTCGAACGAGCTTCTAAGGAGTTGACCAGTCGTTATTAACGAGTAGGGATTTTCGTTCGATATCTCGTTCGAACGAGATATCGTTAGAAGGGTCAGTTCGTTCGAACGAACTGGGACCTCGTTCGAACAGCCTCGTTCGAACGAGACTTCTAACGACCTGACAGTCCAAACTCGTTCGAAGCCTCGTTCGAACGAGACTTCTAACGAGTTGACAGTTTGACCCTCTTTGGACTGTTTTGACTTTTGGAGTTCCGGGAACTGGTTCAAGGGTAGAGTTAGCATCCCTTTGAGAATATAGTGATTGATTTGGGACTTTTGGGTGATTGAGATGAGTAAATCATATACTAGAGTTATATTCATTGAACCAATTGGGTTGAGACGTGAGTGTCTACTACGATGTGAGGATGAATCATGGCGCGTATAATTACAAACCGAAATAGTATGAATTATGATAAGTATAAGCTAGTACAAGTATGCAATATGTACTACGATTAAAATACGGTATTACTAAGATGTGTGTGTACTTAGTATTAGTATATGGATTGTGTGTATGACATACCTACCATACTTGCTATCACGGGAGGTTGCGTTCGCTTAGGACCCTCTATTCCTTGTGTGCCTACGGGGGGGGATATAGACTGGTACCTTGATGAACATAGGTCATAGAAAGACTTATTGTGATATTAATAAGTCCGCTGACCATGGGAGCGTAGGTATGTGCGTGACCCATGTGATGGTGACTGTGTTCGCCTCCATTATTTGTGATGTTGTTATCGGTAAACTATTCCTGAGAGATTCGGAATATGAAATCCTTATGTACGTGATGTACCGGGATGGATAGCAGAGTATGTGTGCACTATAGCTTAAATTGCGGGGTGCTTGTATTGTATATTTATGAGATGAATAATATACATTAAATTAATGAAAATCCTCATGTTAATGTTGTAAAAATATTACGGTATTGTTTCGAGATATATGATGAGTTAACTGATAGTTATATCAATGGCATATTTAGTAACAGAGTTTCCGTTAAACCTCCATTAAATTATGAGCGTTATTATGTTAAATTAACCGAGTAAAATGGGTAGAACCATTAGTAGTCTAGCTAGTTACGTTGTCACTTAGCTAGTGGAAAGGGTAGTTATAGATGGGTACTTGCGTTAGGAGTGCACAGTTAGACGAGAGGTGAGAATATAATGTGAGTGTACGTCCTAACATGTACTTTGCATTTAATGTTTTAAATATTTTTAAAGCACTTGCAGGTTTTTAAAATATAACACATTCGGGCTCTGACCCGTTTGCTTTTCAAATCTTTTTCCTTGTAAAACCATTTTAGGTGCCCAGCCACAAGGACACCAAGCATAGGTACTCATTCAGGTGACGAGCTGTAGCTGTTGTGGAAGCTACAGGAATTTGTTCATAGACGCTTCTATTCTTTGGATTCCAGAGTCACTATCTATCAGTTGTAGGGCATGTTGCCCATTTCCACTTAGAGCATCTTTTACATTTCAGTTTTCAGACTTTAGCATGTATTTGTTTCAGTTATTCATTTCAGTTATGGGATTGTAGTGAGGGGTTTCCTCCAGACTTTATTTACTCTATTGTGATGGTTATTCATTTTACTTCAGTATAGTGAATGGTGTTATTTATTTCTTTACACTTGTTGCATGTTAATCAGACTTAAATTAAAATTTGGCAACTTGCTTTTTAAATACTAGGTGGTTAGTAATAATAAAATGTTTTCGACAGTGATGCTATTAACTGAGCCAACTTGGCATTTTGAATTAATTTTATAAAGGAGTAGCTACCCGGTATTTAATTAGTCGGGGTGTCGCATAATATAAAAAATGTTTTTAAATAAACTAATTGGATTGACTTTAATTTCACCAAATGGTTGTTTGATAGCCTCATGTGCAAAAAACTAGGTAAAATTTGCCTAGGCAAATTTTGCCATGCCCACTCTTTTGCCCATTGTCAACCAAACGGACCCTTATATTCTCATTATGTACTTAATTCCTCAATTCTTGAAATAGAAGAACTCTTTTGTTTCTCTCTAGAAATCATATTATCTTGAATTTTAGGTCATTGACGTGTAATTCATGCCAAAATTGGTATCGGAGCGGGTGTCGCTCCAAACATTGGTGTTAGTGTTTATTGGTGTGTGTAGAATATCAAATCGTGCCCTACATTATCAATGGCTTCGAAGAAGGCGATACGAATTCAAGATGAGATTAACGAATAGTTTAGACAAACCAACCAAGAATTGAGACAAAACCATCAAGAATTTAAAGAAGAATTGAAGGAGAGCCAACGCGAATTCAAACAACAAATGGAAAACGTCATTCAACTTTTGTACAAATGTGAAAACTCTAGCCCCCAAAATAGCCCCACCCACGCTTCTGCAACAATTTCTATCCAAGAATCCCCGGAAACCAATCTCTATAGGCCCGAAAAAATCGAAAGCTGCTGAATATCTTCCTGAGCAGATTTCAGCACCAGAATTCTCAAATCTTGGACCAAATCCCGCCGATAAAGGTCGAACAGTACCCCTCTTGCGTTGGACCACAATTTCGGTGGCCGACGCCCCTCCTCCTACCTCCAATCTACCCAACCCTGGCAACCGTCCTTCAAAATCCTCCTCCAGCCCATTTTCGGCACCAGGTAACCCAAGCCTACCCCCTTATAACACCTGCTGTCCAACCGACACTATAAGATCCCAGAAAGCTGCTACACGGGGTAAAACCCTAGTCTAGACAGCCCTTTGAGGTCATTTCGACCTCGAAAAACATCCCAAACCCATTAACCATCCTACCAAACAGTTGCCCTATTTTTTCGGCCTTAAGAAAACCCCCCAACAAATTCAAGAACTAGGGTTTGACATCCCAAATTTGGTTTTGACCCGGGTGGATACTACTTTTGTTGGTCAACATGAGAGGCAAGAGGAAGATGATGTATCTTGAAATCAAGAATTGAAGAATGACCCTCCTCAAATTTTCAGAAAATATTTTTGCCTCACAAGTCTTTACGCACATTTTTGGAACTTCTCACGTGATTCTCTAATTTTACAAGTTCGAGGACAAACTTTTTTGAAGACGGGCAGAATGATGGTAATCCATTGTTATTTCCCTTTTATTTTTCCTTTTATTTATATTTTTAGTTCTTTTTAGGTATTTTCTTTCCTTAATTAGCCTCCAATCATGTTTGGAACTAATTAGGCATTCTTTTATTTTTAGTTAGTTCTTTTTAGTCCTTTTAGCTATTACTTGATTAGCAAGTAATTCCTCCAGCTCTTGTATTCTCATTTTGTACTTAGTTCCTCAATTCTTGAAATAAAAAACTCTTTTGTTTCTCTCTCTAGAAATCATATTGTCTTAATTTTTAGATCATTGACGTGGCACGTCAATAACAGCTAAAAAGTGTTACAAACAGGACTTTATAGCACTTCTAAAACTTCACTGAAGCGTTGTAAATAATAATGTTACAAATGTGCTAATAAAAGCGTTATAATTTTGGTTTTACAAAAATGTTATAACAAGTCTAAAAATGCTATAAAAATCCTAAAAACATTATAATTTATATTCATACACATTTTTTTATTATAATATTTTCATTCAAAACCACCACACACACACACACACACACACACAGATATATATATATATATATATATATATATATATATATATATATATATATATATATATATATATATATATATATATATATATCCTCTTAATTGCGTGTCTGTCAATTATGTACCGATATATAATCATGATAAAATATAATATGAACAATATTTCATCCACCATTTAAATTAAAACCAACCAATTCATAACACATATTAATTTAACAAAATCCAAATTATATTTCCATTAAAAATAAACCATCCAAATTGACATTTAACCATCTCCAAATGTAACAGAGAAATAACATTAAAGTACGTCATCAACAAGTTATATAAACCATTAATAAAAGTCATTAACCATTAACAAAATTCATGATCAATCATTAGCTAGTGCGCTAAACCAAAAATTCATCAAGTCGTCTTTGTAAGAACTAGGCTCCGTCTCTTGCCAAAGCTACACAACCTACAAAAACCTGGATAAAAACAAGAAAGTCATAAATAAGTAAAGCTAAGGGAATTTAATGCACCATAATGTATATATAACAACGGGTTAAAGTAGAAAAAGAAAATGAAAAATTATAAAATGTTCATAAAACAAAACCCATAAAGCTGCTAAAGAAAATGTTTGTATAAGATGAAACACACAAGTTACCAACCATAAATCATAACCCATACCAATCATAGAAGTAATTATATCCATAAACAAATAGAGAAGGGAACATTTCATATTACTTTACGCTCTCAAACAGTGAAGCCTCATCCCATGTGTTTTTTTAACCTTCTAAAGACTTCTCTTATATTTTTAAAGTTAGATGTATATTCAGCATCCCTTAGCTAGCAAAACGCCTATGCGCAATCTCAGTTAGCCCCTATATTTTAATAAAATAAGTTTACAGAAGAAAAAATATAAAAAGAAAATATAAATCAACAACAAAAATCCATAATTTTACCTCCATAGATTTCAAGTGCAATCCTATAATGCAGAGGAATAGTGATTCCATGTCGTCTTAGATAAGGCAAATCAACGAAAACCGAGACCTATATTGCCATATTTAAAACAAACACTTATGAAATTAAAAAATAGCTCATTTCATAAGAAGAAACACAATTATAGGAAATAAAATCTTAAAATCAAATGTGAAGCATTATGCACATTGGATCCTCTGTTAACCATACCAGACATATAAAGTAACTCACCCAATTTTGTTCTCTCAAGTCACACCTAAGACAGAGAGTGAGCACTTTTTGCAACTAAATTCAAACTTAGGAGTGTCAATATGATAGAAGTACTATGTATACACACATACAATATACGATTATAATTTGAAGAAAGGTCACACCAAGATTGTATAAGCAAAGTATTTAGTGTGAACATATTACCTATTGCAGGAGCAAGTAGTTCATGAAATCAATTTCTATTTACTACCTAGGGATGTAGAAATATAAAGAGAACACGATTTTTAATGCACACATGAACACATAAAAAAATGGAAAAATGCATCAATTTATCTTTCCAAAAAGCAAACACAAACACAATAATTATAATAGAATTAGTATATTGAGAGATATACTACTAACAAATTACGACTTATGATAAATCATAAAACAATGAGGATATAAACAAAGTCACATACCTCATTACGATCCTCTACAACTTCTTTCAAGAACCAAACACATCTCCGAATCTTCTCTATGAGAGTAAATAAAATAAGCAAAATACTGCTTGACAATAAAATATATTAAAATATCAAATTATATACACAAATCTCTAAGTATTTCCTTACAATTTCTATGAAAACATATTATAATTCATAACATATTATCCACCATTAACAACAATAAAAAAGAGAATAAATACAAGCATAAACAACTATATAAACCCTAAATCATCAACTCTTAGATATAGAACTAAACTTACATTAAATCTAAAGCAAGAATTTGTTAACAAACCTTCAAAAGTTAGTACTTGTAAACACATATATGAAACATAAGTGATACATAGGTCTAAAATCAGAACACTTGTTCAGGCCTATGATCATAAATGTGAAACCACTTTCTAGTTCGGATATGCCCAAGAATCCATCTTATTCTTTGATTTCTTTCACCACAGACTCTTGATCATCATAAAGAGAAGATGAGCACATATATATGGAAATAGCTAGGTGTTACCTGAGATTTTGAATGTGTTTTCTGAACCACCTCTTTTGATCCCTTAACAGCGCCTTGACAAAGAGCAAAGTCATAAAGAATGCAATTCAGTGACCACAACACACATGAACCGAGTGCTTCAGAAGAATGTTGGCTAAGCCAATCAACTAATGTCTTATAAAAAATTTCAGTTATGTGAAAAAGTGGGATCTGTTCAAACTCAAATAATAAAAGCTTATATATGTTTTGAGATCCTAGTAAAAAAATAGGTTTTTACGGTCTAGTCCTTTGATTGGACATTTTAAACATTTTAATCGGGTCAAATTTTTTTTAAACGATTAGGTCCATATAAATTCCTTTTCCGACATGTCATTCATTTTGTTATCATTGACCTAATCAGTGATAGACAACATTTCCAATAAGCACGTCCTTCTCTTTCTTCATTTCGCTTCTGTCAAATAGATTCGTTCTCTCCATTAACTTAGGATCTTATGATTTCTTTTCACTTCTGTTTAAAGAGGTTTGTTCTGTCAAAGAAAAAAGTTATCTATTTGTTTGAAGAAATCAATCCTTTGCGCTTTGTTTAACCTAGATTTTCCTTTGCATTTTTTCGATCATTTGTAAGTTTATACTTGTTATGAAGAAATGCTTTGAATGTTGATCAATTATAATAGCTTGATGTATTTGTTTCGTTTAATCAAATCATTGTAATTGTATAAATCATGTGATGAATTAACTCGAACATTGAATGAATGATTTGGTTGTGTGTTTTTATAATTGTATTTTAATTTTATATGAATATATTTTGACATGTATTTTGATTTTGTAACAGGTTGTGTATTTATATGTTTTTATGTGTGCTCATATGTATGTGTACTTTACTCATATACAAGTTGTTCATGTATATACCTCAAATGATCATTGCAGTAAAGTACACATAATTCGATGTAAAGTACACGTGAATTTTGGACTTGATTAGTTCTAATTTTTTCTTTAGACATTAATTTGGAATAATGTTAATGTGTATTTACTTTGTTACTTTTGACTCATTACATAATAGAGTTTTCATGTGTTAGATGGGCATGTGTTTGTTGGTCCGCGCCAGCGGCATTAACCAATTTTGATGTTTTACAGTAGTAAAATACTTTATATATACCTGAACAGAAAATACCAGTAAAGTACAAACAATTTGATCTAATGTACACGTGATTTTCTATTGATTAATTTTCATTTTGTTTTTTGATATTAATTCTTCATAATGTTGATGTGCATTTACTTTGTTAGTGTTGAGTCATGTTTAATAGAATAGTCATGTCTTTGTTGGCCATGTTTTTGTTGGTTCGCGCCAGTGGCATTAATTAAAATTGAACTTTAACAAAACCATTTTTCTGTTTTAATATAATGGAAATTTGTTGGATTGCTAGGCGTTGTTATTTGGATAATATGGCTTGCATTGAATTTTTTTAAGACAACTCATTATATTTCAAATGCAATGAGTTACGTAGTAGGATTATGGATTTGAAAGCTGGATCTTTTTCATTGAAATATGGCTTTGGTGATGAAAGTCGATTCATGTTGCTTTGTGATAAAGATGTCTGTTGTATGTTGCGGTCTCACGTGATTCTCAGTGCTGATTTTATTTGGATATATGTCTTTGATTCAGCAGCTTTTGCCACTAGTATAATTCATGAACGGGTTTAATGCACGTATAGAATTTATGATCGGATTGACCATAGTTATACAAGTTGTGAGAGGGTTGAATGCAGTGGTACAAGTAGAGAAAGGGTAAACTATATATCATCATCCACTGCGATTGATATTAGTAGTGGTGTTGAAAATGATGTTTATATTGGAGGTGTAGAGCCGAGTACGTCAAAAGTTTATCTCTCCAATGATTGGAATACATCTATTAGTCATGAAGAGCAGCGTTTCAAAGGATATGGGGTTGAGTTTCATGAAAAGTTGAGAAAGTATGCTGTTAAGGTTAGCTTCAAGCATATATATTTGAAGAATGACAAAACTCGAGAGAGAACAGAGTGTTCTAAAACGAATACTGAGAATTGCATGTGGCGAGTTCATGCTTCATTATTAACATTAAAAGGTTACTTTTATATAATAAGTCTGAATAATGAGCATACTTGTAGGGGTGTATATCGTAGTCTATTAAGAAAAATGATGGACTCCAAATTAGTTTCTACATTACTTACTGATGAGTTAAGGGATAAACCATTGTTGAGACCAATTATGTAGTTAGAGATATGAAGAAGAACGATGGTCTTGATATAGGTTATCATCATGCATGGCGTGGCAAAGAGATGACTACTACTGAGTTGCATGGTGATGAGAAAGTTTCGTATGCCTTAATCAATCATTATAAAGAACTTCTATTGCAATATAATCCAAGATCACATTGCATTCTTGATGTCGAACCAGAGAGAAAATTATTTAAAAGAATTTTTGTGATATTTGCAGGATCCATTAATGGATTTCAGTACTACAAGCCTGTTTTATTTGTTGATGGTGCCTTTTTGAAGAGCGGGTACCGTGGAACAATTTTGCGGGCAACTGTAAGGAATGGGAACAATTGTAAATGTGAAGCATTGAAGTTTACTTGACAATATTATTCCTTTATTTTGTAATCCTTTGTATGTTCTTTCAACAGAAAATATAGTACACGCATGATATCACATAGTACACGTCAATATATGCATGAACTTTGGGAATTTCGCATGTACTTTGGGAATTACGCATGTACTTTGAGGTCTGTTTCTTTATTTGCATTAGAATCCCAAAGTACACGCAATAGATAAATTCACGTGTACTGTTTTATCTATTGTGTGTACTTTGGAATTCTAATGCAAATAAAGAAGCAAACCTTAAAGTACACGCGTAATTCCCAAAGTACATGCATATATTCACGTGTACTCTATGATGTCATGCGTGTACTTTTGCATTTGTTGAAAATAATCACATTCATTACCATGTACACGTGACATCCTGTTTACACTTAATGTTTACATTGTCATGTTTTGCGTTTACTTTGTGATTCTTTCTTTGTTATTGTTAAATGAAACAATCATAAACAAATATATTTATTCTCTTTTATAGCCTACATGTTTATTAGTCCATGCTAGAGGCACTATTTTTAGAGTTCATCATAGAATTTGTGTGTACTGATATATGTCATTATAATTTTAGGTCTTTATCCTCTTGCATATGCAGTTGTTGATTCAGAGACTGAGGATAATTGGATGTAGTTTCTTATTAATTTACGTGATGCAATAGCTCATCAAGATCGAAACATCACATTCATATCTGATCGGAACAATGGGCTTATTGAAGGTGTGTCTAAGGTTTTTCCAATGTCTGCACATTGCTACCGTATACATCATTTACAGGGAAATATAAAGAAGAAAATACCGGCACTGCAAACTTTTGAAAGAAGCTCGTTCAAGATTTCATGCATTGTGCATATGCTGTAACAGTTGATGGATTTCAGAAGAAGGAAGGTGGAGTTGCTGTTGCTAATTTTCTTGACAATTTACTTTCGAAGATTTGGTCTTGTGCATATATCACCGGTAAGCGTTATGGTGACATGGCATAAAATGTTGCAAAATCATTCAACTCTTGGATCCTAGAGGAAAGGCATTTATCGAAAATTAATATGATGGATAAAATGAGGATCAAAATTATGAATTTCAATGCAATCAAACTTGTTGAATTTAAAACATGGTCAAAGGAGTCGTGTCCTCATTTTGATAAATTACTGACTAAAAATTGGAATAAAGGGAGACTTTTGAAAGAAGCTCGTTCAAGATTTCATGCATTGTGCATATGCTGTAAGAGTTGATGGATTTCAGAAGAACATTGATGCCCTGAAGAAGGAAGGTGGAGTTGCTGTTGCTAATTTTCTTGACAATTTACTTTCGAAGATTTGGTCTTGTGCATATATCACCAGTAAGCGTTATGGTGACATGGCATAAAATGTTGCAAAATCATTCAACTCTTGGATCCTAGAGGAAAGGCATTTATCGAAAATTAATATGATGGATAAAATGAGGATCAAAATTATGAATTTCAATGCAATCAAACTTGTTGAATTTAAAACATGGTCAAAGGAGTCGTGTCCTCATTTTGATAAATTACTGACTAAAAATTGGAATAAAGGGAGACATTGTAATATTAGCCACTCGAGTACACATGTATTCGAGGTTCATGCAAATGTGCGGGCCACGACCGACTTAGAAAAAGGAATTTGCTCTTGTAAGAGTTGGCAACTATGATGTTTTCCATGTTCTCATGCTGTTTCGGTCGTAAGGAAGATAGGTGGAAGTATTTATGATCATATTGAGGTTTATTATAAGGTTTTTTTCTACAAGAAATCATACTCATCACCTATAATTCCTCATCATGATTTGATGTCCCTAAAGATTCCATTACCTGGAAATCCAACAATCCTTCCTCCATTAACAAAGAGACCGACGGGGAGGCCAAGAATAAGAGAATAAAATATGTTGGAGAGGTCATAATAAGAGAAGTAACTTGCTCTATGTGTAATAAAATAGGTCATTACAGATCCACGTGTAACAAACCGATTTGATTCCTCTTAATATTATTCAATTCATTCATTGTAACATTAGTTTTAAATAAAATCAATGAACATTCTCATTTGAATAAATTGTTGTAATTTTATTGTTGAGTGTTCATTTCTATATTATTTGTTTTGGAATGGAATCTACATAGAGTACACACATGTTTTTATAAATTACATGCATATTGATATGACCAAAATTTAATCCAATATACGTGTACATGTATTCTACATTTAATTTTATAACGTAGACGTATATAAATGCATGTACTATTTGGAAAACGATTTTGGACATTACAATGTGCTTGTACTTTATAAAAAACACTTAAGTCACTTATATTCTTAAATTCCTATGTGTATTATGGTCCGCCCCAACGACATTATTGTACGAGTATTTTAATATGCGTGTACTTTATATATTATGTGTGTACTTTATAAAGTACAGGTGTAATATATAAAGTACATGCATTTATATAATGGTTTGGGACAATGCCTTGTGCGTGTACTTTATAAAAACTTGCATGTATTACAATTTAGAATAAATAGAATTGTATTTTGACATATTTTGACAATAGAATCATATTTTGACATACCAATTTTTTTACAATAACTGATATTAATGTTTACATTTTTTACAATAAAATGTAGTTTGTTCTTTTTTTTAGTAAAATACACGTGATCATTTTTCCTAATGTTCACGTGTACTTTACTATATTCTGTGTATAATATAAGTGACAATACATGCATGAAAGAAATAATTTTTTTATTAAAACAGAAAAATAAAGTACAATTTTTTCACATAACAAAAGCTAAAAAAAATAAAGAAGGCTTCTATTGCGGAAAGCTGTTAAAGGAATCTATGGTGTCAGTAAGAGAGTCAATTAAATTCGACCATACTCGAATTTCTTCTTCTATGACAGCTACAAGGCCTTCATGGTGCGCCTTCTTCTCCTCGTGCTTGGCGATTTTCAAGGGAACTTATTGTCTATAGAAAGACATGAGGCCTTCATATGTTTGAGGAGGGTCCTGATCCACACCAAATAAATCTATGGGATTGGGTGGAAGTCGAGAGTAGCCTTCCCTAACATATGTTTGAAACTGCTCAAAGGCAGTTTCATATTGGAGAAAGATTTTCCTCAATTTCCCTTTTTTTTTTCTTTCATCTTTCTCAAGAGTAGTTCGCAACTTTTCTGTTGGAATACTCATTATGTAATCTTTACCCTAGATGTAATGGTTAAGAAAGGAACAAATATTACTCTTTTATAGGAAAAGTTAAAGCCATTTATTTCTTTGACCAGAAGGAGTTGGGATAGTGAGTAGTTGAGCTTAATAAATTATTTTTGGTTATTATCTCTTGCTAAATAAGTATATACAATAGTTTTATTCTTACGTGTTGAATGGTCCTCACCAGGGGCACAATTTTTTTTACTAGAAATTATATGGAACTACATTGAATATATATATATATATATATACAGAAAAAAATTAAAATCATTTGTTATGAAAAAAATTCAAAAAAAACTTAATACAAAGTGTTATGTTGTAAAGTACACGCATAATATTTGGCCTCCTTGCGTGTATTTTGTGATTCTTTCTTTGTTATTGTCAAATTAAACAATTATAATATGTTTATAATTTAGATTTGTGTAACCTATCACTACAAATATATTTATTCTCTTGAATAGCCTACGTGTTTATTAGTCCGCGCCAGCGGCACCATTTTCAGAGTTCATCATAGAATCTGTGTCCTAATATATGTCATTATAAATTCACGTGTACTGTTTTATCTATTGCGTGTACTTTGGGATTCTAATGCAAATAAAGAAACAAACCTCAAAGTATAAACGTAATTCCCAAAGTACACACATATATTCACATGTACTCTGTGATGTCATGCGTATACTTTTGGATTTGTGGTAAAGTACACGCATTTCATTACGATGTACACGTGACATCCTGTTTACACTTAATATACCAAAAATTATATGGAACTACATTGAATAAAAAAATGTATATATACATAAATAAACTTTACAATTTCCTCCTATTAACAACCATGGACTAAAAATTCATTAGCTATATATGCTCTTTGTTGGAGAATTTCGTCATCTTCAAATGATGTTTAAGAGAATTTACTCTGGCAATTTATTCCATATAGTATATACAATACACCCCACAGTCAACACTAAAATTAAAATAAAACAAATAAATCAGTTAGCATAATGTGAATGAAATTCGTTGAAATGTAACTTATTTAAGATTGTTTGATTTTACCCATTATTTTGATTCGCGCATTCATTATCGTGGAGTAGTTCAAAATTTACATCATGATTCAAGAGCCAATCTATTGTTATTTTTTCTTCATTTGATAGTGCATCTTCGAATTCCATCCCTTCAAATGATCTTGATATTGTACCTTTTTGACTTATTAGTGGTGCTTCGACCTTCAATTTGTACAACTTTTCGTTGAAAATAGAAAACTGTTAAGAGGAAAAATCATGAGTATATAAAATACAAAAGTGCATGTAATGTAAATAAGATTAGGGCATAACCATTTTATTGGCCTCATTGTAGCATAATAAGGGTTGATTTATTTCCAACGGGCGGAGAGAGTACATATGGACAACTTTATTTATTTCTTTGTAGATAATTAATAATGTAAAATGTCCTGCATCATCTCCTCCAATTGAATGTTTCATGGGAATTAAAAGAATATCAGAAATTCCAAAAAATTGTATAATATATTTTTCTATCTATTCTTTCTGCATTTCATGACCATTTTTTCGAACAGACTCCTATTAAAAGTAATAGATTTGTTAGTAAGATAATTATGATAATATATATTTTAAAATGATGGGCAAGACTTTAGGTTTTATTTTCCTTACCCAAGCATATAAGTTAAAAGAGTGCATAGGTCGAAGCCCATTTTCTTCATTTTTGTCTCCAATAAACGAGAGAAGCATTGAATTGTCTAATTCGATATTTCTTGGCCTTTCAGCAATTCCTTAATATCCTCCCCGCAAATGAATGCATACTCCATCATAAAAAGACATGTTAATGTAAAAAACTAGACGCAATCTAATTAGTTAATCACAGATAAAAATGAATAAATAAATAAGACAATGGATTTTTAAAGTGGTTCGGCTCTCCAAATGGCCTACGTCCACTGTTGTTGTATTGCTGACTGTTTGCCTTGAATCTCGATAATGGGTTTTCCAAGAGATCCAAAGTCCCCTTTTATGACTGAGTTATAATGTATTTATAGCCTTGAGGCTATACATATGAAAAGGTAATGTACTGTCTTCTAGTAGACATATACATCTGTACAATAATAATGTGCATTAACTCTGACGTTCATTGAATGCGTAGTTGCCTTTTGGTTTTCTTGGTTAGTTGCTCTGCGCTAAGTAGCTCGGACCACTTCAGTTGATCGGTACGCTTGAGTATCTCGGTGAAAGTGTGTATTTGCCACGTAGGTTGACACATGTCTTTATCTAATCGGCCCATGTCAGCTGACTAATTTTTGTATCAACAGAAGCCCTCAATGTTTCACAGTTGAAGTTAAATAAGAAAGTGTGGAACATTTTACCTCGATTACAAATCTCCAACACTCGGGACATTTTTATTGTATTTCTTTCCGTTTGAGCGCGTAATGGCAAACTTGTAAATATTTTGAATTTTTAACCGCCGCTTCGATCTCTGCGCCTTTCTTATGATTTAATCATCGAAAATGCAATCGTCTTTCTTGGTAATCATTTCTTTTCTCTTTTCCCGACATTTGCGCCTTTCTCATGATTTAATCACTGAAAACGAAATCGTCTTTCTCCATAATCATTTCTTTTCTCTTTTCCCGATGCAAGGTATTTAAGAGCGATCGAAATCCCCATCGTTTTCCACTTTTCACATCTGTATTTTCTGAACTCTTTACTTTCTCTCTCTATTTCATACTATTGTCCTTCCGCCATCCGTCATTAGAAGATTTCTCCGTTCTCTGTAAGATTTTCTCTGATTTTTCAATTCCTTCTTGGGTTATTTTGGAGGAGCCTTCTTGTCCTTCTCATTTGTTTTCTCTGACGGAGGGACATTGGATTCCCTCCCTTTTTGTAGCGGAGTGTGGCTTTTTTTTCTCGCCAAATCCCTTGTGTTTGGAATTTTGCCAATATTTCAATATTGTACCTGCAAGGGTAGCTCCAAATACATGGAGGGTAGTTAATGGCGTATATAGGCTGAATCAAATTCATGGAACTCATTTAGGAGTTCTTAAAATTATGTATTATTATAAATGGGTTACCAGTGACACTACTTTTTATTTGAAAACTAGGTTTTCGAATAGAGCTTTAGTTGCCAATCTTCCCGATACCAACAGGGATTATTTTGATAATGGGGTTGTGATGAAAAATTGGCAACACCCCCCATTAAATGGAAACGATGTGTACCAAGGTCCCAGATGTCCACTTTATGGCAATGGGATAGGTTGTTTTTAGTTTTTGAATTTAGCTTTCTTCATGTTTGGCAAAATGCGTCACTGACATTAATTTTTGTTTTATTAGAGTTGACAGTAAAAGGAAGCCCACAAAAGAGATTGACGTTAACATAAAAAATTTAAAAATTATCTGGAGCTTGCATCAATCAGTTGCTGGGGAGCACATTATAACTGCTTTTTATTTGTTGAGGTACAAAAACACCACCTCATCTTTCATTGCGCGTCCTATTGTATCTCCTACGGTAATCGATCTTGATCAACTGCCAACGTCTCGATAAAGTGTGGGAGACTCCTCATCTGATTTGGACACTTCTATTGTCAATTTGATGACGAAGAAAAAGAGGATGCCTGAGTTCTTTATCAAAGATGCTCCTGGTGCTGATGGGGCCAAGAAAAGAAAAGTGGATGTTCCAGCTAAAGGGACGAAGAAAATGGACATTACTCCATCTAAGGGAACATCTACGACTGTGAAGGAGGTGGGTAAGAAGCCCCCAGTTGTTCCAAAAAAGGCAGCACCTTTGATTGAAGGTGTTGCTATTATACAAGAAGAGGCAACACCTTTGATTGAAAGTGATCCTCTAAGGAGACTAAGAAGAGATCTTGCCGAAAGACCTATAGAAATTGTTGCTCAACCTTCTGATATTGAGGGTCCTTTGAGAGCTAAAGCTCCAGCTCTCGTTGCTCCGAGTTCGGCTAAGGACTTGATCAAATCTGGGGTCCTTCCTGAACATCAAGTTGCTGAGGATTCCCTTTCTCTGGAGAAGCTCACTGATTTAGCCGCCCAACATATTGTGTCAATAAGTATCTCCATCCTTATTACTTCCCCGTCTCTACATATTGCATTCATATTTAAAGTTGAGTTATTTCCTTTTTCAGTTTATGGCTTGCTTCAATGGCATCTTGAAGAAAGATGAAGCTATCAGGTCTTCCACTTCCTCGGGTGGGGTGGAAGAAGCTTTTACTGGTCTATCCCGCTCTTTGAATGAATCCCGTCAGAAGTATGAGGAAGAAAAAATTGCTTGGGAGAATGAACTTCAATCTGTCAAGACCACTCAAGATCAAGCTATAAATGATTCTAAAGAGTTGCAGAACAAACTGAAGGTCGAATAGGCTGAATGGCGTAAGAAAGAGCTGAAGGATAAGCTGACATCTGCCGAGGAGGTTGAGGTCAAGCTTAAAGAGGATGAATGGCATAAGAAAGAGTTGGAAGAAAAAATGAAGCTGGCCGAGGAACATGCTTCATTGGAGAAGGTAAAGAAGAAAACTACTGTAATGAATTCTTTCAGCTCTGGCTGGGATAAAGGATGGAACAATGCCTTAACTGCCATTACTTGTCTGTAATAACCCTCGCTTATGAGACCGTATTTTATAGTAATTACTTAGTATAGTAATTAGAGACCAGTGTTGGGTTATGATTTGAATGTTAATTCAATGTAGAAAAGCTGATATTTATTGTGAGTTTGCATACATATCATAATCATGGGAAATATTGCTATGTCATGGTTATTAATATCATCTGTGTTTAAAATGATATTTGGCTTAATTATGAGACCGGAACCTAAATTGAATTTTAAAATGTCCAAATGATAATTTGGAGGTTGCAGTCGATTCCGGAATGTGCGAAATAGTCAAATAATGTACCATATTGTATTTTGTAGTTTTGGGCCTTTTTGACTGGTTGTGCCTTAATTATACAGTTGCGTATTGTTTTATCGCACTACTAGTTAAATTAGTGGGACATTTGCCTTAAGCCACGACTTAAGCCTAGTAAGTCTTCTAATTACCCTAATTTCTTTCCAAAACCAAAGAGAGAAAGAGAAGAGTAGAGAGAAAGCTTTAGAGATTTGGAGATTGAGAAGGATTTTGCTACTACACCAAGAAATCTGCAAAATTTCTGAATCAAGGCAAGTTTTTACTTGCTATTTGTGTCTTGAGATAAATGATTTGTTGTGGTAATGGTGTATTGATTTTAGTTTAGCAAACTTAGGGTTTTCTTATGTATTTTTGGGTTTTGATCCACTCAAAGATGATTCATGAGGTTTTAGATGATCAATAGTATCATTGATGTTATTTTAGTGTTGGTATATAAGTTTGGTTTAAAGAGATTGGAGTTGGGGTAGAATATGGAGTCCAAGACTCCATAGACAATTCTTGGCAAAATCGCAGGCCCGAATCGATTCGGCCCCCTTGGCGAATCGATTCGGTTAAGTCCAGTATTAGGTCTTGTGAACCGAATCGATTCGGAATTTATCCGAATCGATTCGGCAGTTATGCAGAAACCCAAACTTTCTGACCGAATCGATTCGGTTTCCATCCGAATCGATTCGGCTACTTTTCAGAAACTCAAATTTTCTGGACGAATCGATTCGGCCAAGGGAGCGAATCTATTCGGTAGCCCTGCACTTTTTGAAATTTTTCTTTTTTTCATTTTTAACCCCTTTTCTTTAGGACTAATGATTAGGGACCTTCTTAAATGAAGTAAACATAGGGTTTAGAGTATTAGTTGAGTTGGGTCGACATCCTAGACTCGAAAGGGTTCATCTAGGGTTCGTTTAAGGGGGAATTTAAAGTGATGTTTAGGCATTTCTTTCGTCGTGTAGTTTTGTAAGGGTCTAGAATGTATTAAGGTCAATTTGGAGACTTTAGAATTCAACTCGAGTTAGATTTGACTTGAGGGTTTATATTAAAGCCTAAAGGAGGCTTCGGAAATAACTTTGGAGTCTGAATTTCTTATCGAGGATGTTATGTCGGTACGTAATATGTATAGTCCCGATTTAGTTTATACATTTATTTATAATGGGAAGTTGATAAGGTAAATGATAATTTACTAAGTCATAAAATGGAAATAAATAAAAATGGATGTTACACACCTCTCTAAATACCATCTTAAGGGAAGTCCGTGCGAGAGGTGAAGCCCCCTGGCTAATGAATGCAGGGTGGATATAGTCCTAGGCCATATGAGCGCTTATTTTATTTTTCTGCGATGGGTAGGAGATTCTGGGTGTGGTCTTGACTACCCCGCAGGCATATGGCCGCTTCCCGACGTTTTCGATAGGATCCCAGGTTGTCTTATGTTAGGCCCTGGAAGATGATGGTTATTTAGGGACGCGCACAGTGGGGAAACCCGGACGGGCGGTCTTAGAATCGTTATATTTATATTTATGACTATTCTAATTATCGAGTTGGACTCGATGGAACATGAATGCCATAAAGAGCAAATTTATGCCACAAAGAGCATCCTAATGAGTTTAGTGCCATATAGAGCACATGATGATAATTATATTCCTGATAAGGAATGGAAAAGAAGATTGAAATTGAAATATGATGTATGATGATAAAGGCTCACAAGTACTTTTAATTCTGTTTTAACATGAATCTCACTCTATGTAGCCCTTTATCAGTTTTAGTTCCTTATATGATGTTACCATGCTAGACTATTATCCTTGATCATTGTGCATCATTGTCATACCTGTCATTTATCTATTGATCACATATACCCGGCCCTGACCGGTTTTCTTTTCTTGTTGTATCTCTATATATATATGATCCGTTCAGGTGTTCCGCCGCACGGTCGCCAGTAATGACCCTTCCTTTCCATTGTTTTGAGGAGCCGTGACATTGTGCGGGATTCACGGGGTTTTGTGTAGACGCCTCCGTTTATGTTTCTAGTTATGTTCCGTTCATTCGGGCTTGTTGCCCAAACAGTTGTAATTGTATAATGAATTTATTATGTAACACTTGGTACTATATGTATGTTGTATGGATGGTTTCGACCGACGTTTTATTCGGTCCTTTGTATATTTCGGGATTTCTTATATGCGCTTGTGGGGGTTTCCACCCTCTATTTCTATTATGGGTTGTTGAAAATGTTTTCTTTTTATTTCAAATCAAAGTTTTTGATAACCCGTTTTCTGGAATATAGAGTGGTTATTCCTTATACTTTGTATATTGTCGTGATGCTGAGGATGATATTATCCATGATTTCCTATTTTATCGGGGTATAGGACTGGCCACCCTTTATTTCGGATAGCGGGTTGTCACAGATGGTATCAGAGCATCAGGTTCTAGAGTCTTTAGGATCTATGCAGACTTGTCACGTTCTACCGTAGCGTTCTTTGATATAATACTTAATGTCAGGATTTCCTTGCTGCCTATGTATGCGATCTTCTGCTAAATAGATTGTCTTATATTATGTTTTAACTCTCTCTCGTCTTTATCTCAGATGCCGCCGAAGAGAGGACGTCCCGCTAGACGTAATAGGGTTGTTGAGGATGAGTTTGGTCCACCACCGCAGCAGGGGAGTATCAGTGCCGCTGAAGTGGTAAATATTGTGGCCCAAGCTGTTAACGCCGCGATGACTGCAGTGGCCCAACAAATGCCACAAGCTTAAGTAAGGGGACAAGAAGCAATAGTTCCTCCGGGACCTTCTCAGTGGGAATGGGTGAGGGAGTCTTTCCTTAAAGGGCATCCCCCGGAATTCGAGGGAGGTTCGGATGTTATCAAGGCGAACGAGTGGAAGAGAGATATGCAGCGCCATCTTAGGATGGTGGAATGTAGTGAGGTGAAGAAGCAGATTCTCGTTGCTTTCAAACTGGTAGGACCGGCCTTACGTTGATGGGAGTCAATGACGACACCCGAACAGAGGGATACTATGTCCATCACAAATTTTTGGGCTTTGTTTGATGGGAAGTATTTCCCTCCCGCAGTTCAGAGGGAAATGCAGAGGAAGTTGCAGGATTTGGTTCAAGGGGAGAGGTCAGTTGCTGAGTATGAGGAAGAGTTTACCCGGTTAGCCAGTTTTATACCGGATGAGGTAACTCCAGAATCGAAGAGGATCTCCAAGTTTGTGGGAGGTTTACATTGGCGAATAAAACAACATTTGCTGGGAAATCCATCTCTGGTGACTTTTGGTGATGTGATGAATGCCGCTTTGCTTCACTGTCAAGAGCATAGATTGTTTGTGCAAAACAAGAAGAAGGTTGTGACTGCGGGGCAAACAGTGAGACAGGGAGGAGTTGGGAGCGGAGGGGGAACCTCTTCTTCGTCCCAATCCTCGGGGAACAAGCAGGTTGAGAGGGATCCTCAGCAGGGGGATTCGTCCAAGCGTCAACGTTTCGGTGGGTTTAATGCTGGTGGCAACAATAATAACAGGCAGGGTCAAGGTGGTCAGCAACCACAGGGTGGTAGAGGTGGAAATGGAGGTAGGGGCCAACAGGGCCGAGGTGCGGGGCAATTCCGGAATAACCAAGGCAGGAATCAGGATAACACGACAAATAAATGTTTTCAGTGTGGGGAACTGGGCCACTATAAAAGGGCGTGTCCTCAGTTGGTTGGAGGGCATCTTCCTCGGGCCCCACAGCAGCCGTATGTACAGTTTCCGCCCCAAGCACCTAATCCGGTTGCTCCTCCTCAACAGGGGCAATTGCAGTACGGAAGGGTTTACCATATTCAGGAGGCTTTGCTTCCTCCAGCTCCTCCGGCACCACCGGCGATCGAGGGTAAGTTTCTTATTCAGGGGCACATGGGTCGAATTCTATTTGATACGGGTGCTACACACTCCTTTATCTCTAGAAGTTTTGCTCAGACTACAGGTTTGATAAAATCTGCTGAAAGTACCTTCACTAGCGTCGAATCCTCTATGGGCGATGGCTCATTGATTTTCTTCGTATGTAAAAACGTAGGGATTAACCTTGGTGACTTGTGTTTGGAGGCTGACTTGCTCGTCCTTGATATGGTCGGGTACGATGTAATTTTGGGTATGGATTGGCTAGTGAAGTACCGTGCTATAGTGAATTGTTACGGGAAGAGTATAGTTTTTGCGGTTCCGGGACAAGAGATGTTCCTGGTAGTTATGCCTTGTATGGAAGGGAGCACGAGTGCTTATCTATATTGTATTGCGGAAGATACATCTAGAGACGTCGTGGTTCCCCTAAATTCTCTTCCAATCGTTAGGGACTTTGAAGATATTTTTCGGGAGATACTGGGATTACCTCCAAGTCGGGAAATAGAGTTTGTGATTGACTTAATGCCGGGAACTCGACCGATCGCCAAAGCTCCTTATCGAATGGCTCCTGTGGAGATGAGGGAGCTGAGGGATCAGATTCAGAAGTTACTGGAGAAGGGCTTTATTAGGCGTAGTACCTCGCCGTGGGGCACTCCGGTATTGTTTGTGAAGAAGAGAGACGGTTCTCTCCGGTTATGCGTGGACTATAGAGAGTTGAATAAAGTCACCATCCGGAACAAATACCCTTTACCTCGCATCGATGACTTGTTTGACCAGCTTAGGGGAGCTTCCTACTTCTCCAAGATCGACCTGAGGACGGGGTATCACCAATTGAGGATACGAGAGCAAGATGTGTCCAAGACGGCCTTTCTGACCCGTTATGGATCTTATGAGTTCTTGGTTATGCCCTTTGGGCTAACCAATGCCCATGCAGTGTTTATGGACCTTATGAATAGGGTATTCCGGGATTTCCTTGACCAGTTTGTCATTGTCTTTATTGATGACATCCTAGTCTATTCTCGGACAGAGTCGGATCACGCTGCTCACTTGCGGTTGGTCCTGCAGAGATTGAGGGATCATCAATTGTATGCAAAGTTTGAGAAGTGTGGCTTCTGGTTGAAGGAAGTTCAATTTTTGGGGCATGTGGTGTCGTCCCAAGGCGTGTCTGTGGATCCGAGTAAGGTGATCGCGGTAAAAGAGTGGGGTCAGCCTACGACGCCCACTGAAGTTCGTAGTTTTCTAGGCTTGGCGGGTTATTACCGTCGATTCATTAAGGGCTTTTCTAAGGTTGCTAGCCCATTGACAAAAAAAACCCGGAAAGGAGTAAGATTTGTTTGGGACGGTTCATGTCAAGCGGCTTTCGATGAACTCAAGGATAGACTGACTTCCGCTCCAGTCCTGGCATTGCCAAAGCCGGGGTTGGAATATCTCGTCTTTACCGATGCATCTCTTCTGGGGTTAGGAGGTGTTCTTCAACAAGAGAGACAACCCATTGCGTACGCTTCTCGTAAGTTGAAGCCTCACGAGAGGAACTATCCGGTACATGACTTGGAATTCGCCGCCGTTGTATTTGCCTTGAAGATATGGAGGGATTACCTCTTGGGGGAAAAGTTTAGTCTTTTCACCGACCACAAATCGCTGCAATACTTATTCTCCCAAAAGGATTTGAACATGCGCCAGCGCCGTTGGTTGGAGTTTGTGAAAGACTACCAATTTGATATTCATTATCACCCCGGAAAGGCGAATGTGGTAGCAGATGCTTTGAGTAGAAAGACTGATGGAGACTTAGCTGAAGTGTGGAAAGCTAAGTGGAAGGAACTCAGCCTGGAGGATGCAGGGGTGAGAGCATTCCTTTCCGTGATGACGGTTACTCCCACGATTATAGCAAAGATTGTGGAAGCTCAAAAAGGAGATAAAGTTTGTCAAGACCATACACGCCAGCTGTTGTCTGAGGGAGCGGAGTCGTACTCAATCGGTTCTGAGGGTGGACTACGCTTCCATGGAAGACTTGTGGTTCCCGACGATGGGGATTTGAGACGTACAGTGATGGAAGAATCCCACGGGTCCAAGTTCGCGGTACATCCAGGCGGGGACAAGATGTACCAGGATATGCGTCATTTGTATTGGTGGGCGGGTATGAAGAGGGATATCTCAGAGTTTGTGTCTCAATGCACTACTTGTCAGTTGGTTAAGATCGACCACCAGCGACCGACAGGTTTGTTGCAACCGCTCGAGATTCCCGTATGGAAATGGGAGAGCATTTCAATGGATTTTGTTACGGGCTTGCCTAGATCGCAAAAGGGTCACGACTCAATTTGGGTGATTGTCGACCGTTTGACTAAGTCGGCACACTTCTTGCCCGTGCGCACCGATTATGATACCGCTCGTTATGCCCAGTTGTTCATTGAGGAGATCGTCAGACTCCACGGGGTACCTTTGAATATCATCTCCGACCGAGATAAAATATTTGTGTCCCACTTTTGGCAGAGTTTCCAGGGAGCTATGGGGACTGAATTGAAGTTAAGCTCTTCCTATCATCCTCAAACAGACGGTCAGACCGAAAGGGTAAACCAAATGTTGGAGGATATGCTTCGTATGTGCATACTCGACTTTAAAGGCAGTTGGGAACAATACCTTCCGTTGGTTGAGTTTGCTTATAACAACTCATACCAATTCACTATTGGAATGGCACCCTATGAAGCTCTGTATGGCAGGCCCTGTAGATCGCCCGCTTGTTGGTTGGAAGTGGGTGATAATAAGTTTTTTGGACCTGAAATGATCCAAGATACTTCTTCGAAGATCGAGCTTATTCGAAATCGCATACGTATAGCCCAAGATCGTCAAAAGAGCTATGCCGATGCGGGTAGGAGACACATGGAATTGGAGGTTGGAGACCAAGTGTTGGTGCGAGTGTCCCCGATGAAGGGCATTAAACGTTTTGGGAAGAAAGGAAAGCTTGCACCGCGCTTTGTTGGACCTTTCCCGGTAATTGCAAAGGTTGGTCCCGTGGCATACCAACTTGCCTTGCCGGAACCTTTACAACAAATTCATGATGTATTTCACGTCTCCTCTTTGAAGAAGTACAGAAGATGTGAAGGTGCCCTTTGGCACATTCCTTTCGAAGATATCGAGTTGCAGCCCGATGTTTCTTATGAAGAACAACCGGTTGCTATCCTTGAGTTTGGGGAGCGAAAGTTGAGATCTCGTGTGGTGCCTCTAGTGAGAGTTCATTGGAGTCATCATCATGCAAGCGAATCAACTTGGGAACGTGAGGATGAGATGCGGGAGAAATATCCACATCTTTTCTTATGAGGTATGCCTGAATTTTGGGGGCAAAATTCCCTCATAAGGGGGGGAGTATGTAATAACCCTCGCTTATGAGACCGTATTTTATAGTAATTACTTAGTATAGTAATTAGAGACCAGTGTTGGGTTATGATTTGAATGTTAATTCAATGTAGAAAAGCTGATATTTATTGTGAGTTTGCATACATATCATAATCATGGGAAATATTGCTATGTCATGCTTATTAATATCATCTGTGTTTAAAATGATATTTGGCTTAATTATGAGACCGGAACCTAAATTGAATTTTAAAATGTCCAAATGATAATTTGGAGGTTGCAGTCGATTCCGGAATGTGCGAAATAGTCAAATAATGTACCATATTGTATTTTGTAGTTTTGGGCCTTTTTGACTGGTTGTGCCTTAATTATACAGTTGCGTATTGTTTTATCGCACTACTAGTTAAATTAGTGGGACATTTGCCTTAAGCCATGACTTAAGCCTAGTAAGTCTTCTAATTACCCTAATTTCTTTCCAAAACCAAAGAGAGAAAGAGAAGAGTAGAGAGAAAGCTTTGGAGATTTGGAGATTGAGAAGGATTTTGCTACTACACCAAGAAATCTGCAAAATTTCTGAATCAAGGCAAGTTTTTACTTGCTATTTGTGTCTTGAGATAAATGATTTGTTGTGGTAATGGTGTATTGATTTTAGTTTAGCAAACTTAGGGTTTTCATATGTATTTTTGGGTTTTGATCCACTCAAAGATGATTCATGAGGTTTTAGATGATCAATAGTATCATTGATGTTATTTTAGTGTTGGTATATAAGTTTGGTTTAAAGAGATTGGAGTTGGGGTAGAATATGGAGTCCAAGACTCCATAGCCAATTCTTGGCAAAATCGTAGGCCCGAATCGATTCGGCCCCCTTGGCGAATCGATTCGGTTAAGTCCAGTATTAGGTCTTGTGAACCGAATCGATTCGGAATTTATCCGAATCGATTCGACAGTTATGCAGAAACCCAAACTTTCTGACTGAATAGATTCGGTTTCCATCCGAATCGATTCGGCTACTTTTCAGAAACTCAAATTTTCTGGACGAATCGATTCGGCCAAGGGGGCGAATCTATTCGGTAGCCCTGCACTTTTTGAAAATTTTCTTTTTTTCATTTTTAACCCCTTTTCTTTAGGACTAATGATTAGTAACCTTCTTAAATGAAGTAAACATAGGGTTTAGAGTATTAGTTGAGTTGGGTCGACATCCTAGACTCGAAAGGGTTCATCTAGGGTTCGTTTAAGGGGGAATTTAAAGTGATGTTTAGGCATTTCTTTCGTCGTGTAGTTTTGTAAGGGTATAGAATGTATTAAGGTCAATTTGGAGACTTTAGAATTCAACTCGAGTTAGATTTGACTTGAGGGTTTATATTAAAGCCTAAAGGAGGCTTCGGAAATAACTTTGGAGTCTGAATTTCTTATCGAGGATGTTATGTCGGTACGTAATATGTATAGTCCCGATTTAGTTTATACATTTATTTATAATGGGAAGTTGATAAGGTAAATGATAATTTACTAAGTCATAAAATGGTATAAATAAAAATGGATGTTACACACCTCTCTAAATACCATCTTAAGGGAAGTCCGTGCGAGAGGTGAAGCCCCCTGGCTAATGAATGCAGGGTGGATATAGTCCTAGGCCATATGAGCGCTTATTTTATTTTTCTGCGATGGGTAGGAGATTCTGGGTGTGGTTTTGACTACCCCGCAGGCATATGGCCGCTTCCCGACGTTTTCGATAGGATCCCAGGTTGTCTTATGTTAGGCCCTGGAAGATGATGGTTATTTAGGGACGCGCACAGTGGGGAAACCCGGACGGGCGGTCTTAGAATCGTTATATTTATATTTATGACTATTCTAATTATCGAGTTGGACTCGATGGAACATGAATGCCATAAAGAGCAAATTTATGCCACAAAGAGCATGCTAATGAGTTTAGTGCCATATAGAGCACATGATGATAATTATATTCCTGATAAGGAATGGAAAAAGATTGAAATTGAAATATGATGTATGATGATAAAGGCTCACAAGTACTTTTAATTCTGTTTTAACATGAATCTCACTCTATGTAGCCCTTTATCAGTTTTAGTTCCTTATATGATGTTACCATGCTAGACTATTATCCTTGATCATTGTGCATCATTGTCATACCTGTCATTTATCTATTGATCACATATACCCGGCCCTGACCGGTTTTCTTTTCTTGTTGTATCTCTATATATATATGATCCGTTCAGGTGTTCCGCCGCACGGTCGCCAGTAATGACCCTTCCTTCCCATTGTTTTGAGGAGCCGTGACATTGTGCGGGATTCACGGGATTTTGTGTAGACGCCTCCGTTTATGTTTCTAGTTATGTTCCGTTCATTCGGGCTTGTTGCCCAAACAGTTGTAATTGTATAATGAATTTATTATGTAACACTTGGCACTATATGTATGTTGTATAAATGGTTTCGACCGACGTTTTATTCGGTCCTTTGTATATTTCGGGATTTCTTATATGCGCTTGTGGGGGTTTCCACCCTCTATTTCTATTATGGGTTGTTGAAAATGTTTTCTTTTTATTTCAAATCAAAGTTTTTGATAACCCGTTTTCTGGAATATAGAGTGGTTATTCCTTATACTTTGTATATTGTCGTGATGCTGAGGATGATATTATCCATGATTTCCTATTTCATCGGGGTATAGGGTTGGCCACCCTTTATTTCGGATAGCGGGTTGTCACATTGTCAGATGGAATATGCCAGCCTAAAATACTTCAGAGATGGATGGGTTGCGGCCTTGAAAGAATTGACAACTGTGAACGATTCTGAATTATTTCAAAAACATACTCATGGCCCTCCTCCTATCATCGACGAAGAAGAAGAAGATAAAGATGAAGCCCCATCTGATGAGTCCTCTGTGATGGTAGCAGAGCAAGTACCCGTTATCATTATTTACCAACCTCCCGAGCAAGTTCATCAAGCAAGCACTTCTTTCGAGCAACCTGCAATACCTTTCGAGCAACCTGCTCTTCTCTCCAAACCAACTGAAGATATTATAGTGAATAAGGAGAAGGTGTAAAGTTGTTTGGTTCTTATGTTACTTTCTTTTTCCCTCAGTTGTAATTTGGAATGTATTTTACTTTTGTATGATGAATAAGAATGAACCTTTGTTATTTATCTCACGTCTTTTTTTGACCTGTCCTGTATCATTGTTGATGCATTTTATTTTCTCCTTGCTAGTTTATGGCCAGAATGGAACTTTTATCAGCTAATGATATAGAGTTGATGAAGAAATGCAATGATTATTTCAAAGCTGGTCATGTAGAAACACTTTAGTCTAACTAATCTCTAAGAAGTGGGAAAAAAAATGCTCTCCCCTCTCTCTAGGATTCCCCTAAGCCCTTTTCCCACCTACCACCACCAAAACACCTGCAAATACCACTAAAACACCTCCTCTTACTTCCAAACCTCCGTCTAGAATGGCCGGTGTGCAAGGCCCACGCCCTGTGGGGCTTCTGCCAAACATTAATAACTTGGAGACTGTTCCCGATGGTAGTGTGCCTTGTTTGGGTGCCGATATGAAGGTGGTCGAGTTCCATTCACCCCTGAAGGTGCCTCGCGTTGCTTCACGTGGTGCGCCAGCTGTTGACTCTCTTGGCGGTGCTCCCAACCCCCTCGCAGGTCAGACGTTGGAGGTTGTTCCTTACGTTAGTGATAGAATCCCTGCTGAATCTATGGACGACCTCTCTTCAAGAGCCTTGGAGATTGAAGAAGGACAGGTTGTGGTCTCGGAGAACATGCCCATGGTTATTAAAAAGGTGAGTGGAGTGGAAGCTGTGACTGATGTGAATAAAGTTTGCTGGGAGTTCATCAGAAGCAAGGGGTTTACCCAAGAGGATGTCATGAACTTTAGAAGCTCCGATGAACGGAGAGGAACTGGTACCAACTCGCCTGTGGCGGTGGGTAGGGTTGTAGGCGTACAGAGCGTAGCAGGTCCTGTTGGCGCTGGGCTCAAAATATCTGACAGGGGTATGGTAGTTGGTGCTACCAACCCCATATCGTCCCATGATAGGACTGCTGATTGTACGGTGTACACTGGGTTGTGTACTGACAGAAACGAGGATGAAGGGATGTCTACTCCCTGCGTGGCTGGCACTACCCAAGTGGGAAAAACGTGGAGCTCCATTACTGCAACTAAGATGAAACCTAAGCTACGTCTCTCTTACCACCAACCTGCAGTGATCGACTCCGTTATCACTGTTACTCCACCAGTCGAGGTGGCAAACGGAGGTCATGGACGTTGGGAGAATAGTATGGTGGGGTATTTTTTGGGAACTAAACTGCCATTTTCCGTGGTGAACACTATGGCGTTTAGGCTATGGGGGAAGTGCGGTCTAACCAAGGTCATTGCGCATGATAAGGGATTCTACTTCTTTCTCTTTGATAACCCTACTCAGAGGGATGAGGTGATAGTCAATGGACCGTGGCATTTTGCGGGAATCACAATCATTCTCAAAAAATGGCAACCAGACTTTAGTTTTGACAAGGCTACGATGAAGAAGATACCTATGTGGGTTAAATTTTTTGATATCCCAGTGCAACTTTGGACTGAGGAGGGCCTCAGTTATGTTGCCAGCTCCGTGGGAGTCCCATTGTATGCTGATGCGATGACGAAAGAAATGAACAGGATTACCTTTGCCCGTATATGTATTGACATGGAGGCCAAAGAGACTTATCCCTCAAGCGTTAATGTGGTGATGGAAGATGGCACTATTGCTGTGGTTAAAGTGGAATTCCAAGCCAAACCTCCCTCATGCACTCAGTGCCTCGTGTTTGGTCACAAGCTTAGTGGATGCCCCAAAAATAAAGAAGTGGGTGGTAACAAGGTCACTACCCCACATGCTAGTAATACTTCCAACAGTAACGACTGTGGATGGACTCAGGTCATCAAGAAAACGAGAGTTGGCGTCAGCCCTGTGATAGAAGTGGGAGAGACTTCGGGCAAGGCCAATGCGGAGAAGAACCCAAGCACTGCCGTTGTGTCGTGTAGTGTTAATGACGAGATGAAGTATGATGTTGGTAGTCCTGTTCAGTATAGCGTTCCACCTGTTCCCTTGTCTAACTCCTTCAGTGCAGTATGCTTGGAGAGCGACGCGGATATGACGCCCGCCCCTACTGCTCTTGCGTTGCGGGTTACCCTTGTGGACGAACTGGCACAGAAAAGGGTGGGGGAGGATAGAGAGGTGAGTAATAGTAGCGGGAAGAACATGCGGAAGGGGAAGGGGAAGAAGAATAGATGATTAAGTTTGCTTCTTGGAATATTAGGGGCCTTAATTCCCCTCATAAGCAAAGGGAAGTCAATAAGCTAATTAGGGATAACCACCTTGATCTGATGTGCATGCTTGAAACTAAGGTTAGAAAAAATAACTTGGGTTGTGTTTTGAATAATTGTTGTTTTCAATGGGATTTCTTAGACAACTGCCCGATGCCGGGGGGGGGGGGGGGGGTTGCCAGAATCATTGTGGCTTGGAACCCCAACCGTGTTGATGTGAGTTTGATCCAGTCCCATCCCCAGGCCATGTTATGTAAGGTGGATTTATGTGGGTCTGGGATGAGCTTCTTTGCGTCTTTCATTTATGGGGATAACCTTCCTGGGGATAGAAGACACCTTTGGGATTTTTTGAGGATGAATTCAGGGACTGTGGGAGAGTCTCCGTGGTTTTTATTGGGTGACTTTAATGTTGTTAGATGCCATGATGAGAAAAGAGGCATCCGGGGTATTGATACGACTGCTACTGGCGAGTTCAACCAATGCATTCATGACTTGCATGCTGATGATATGGTCACGAATGGGTTGTGGTTTACGTGGAATAAGAAGGAGTTGGGAGATGGTAACGTTCAGTCGAGGTTGGATAGAGTCTTGCATAATGGTGCATGGGCCTCGTGGTTCCCCGAGAGTCAAGCTACTGTCCTTCCTCACGGGGTTTCTGACCATTGCCCTATCATTATTTTACTAGCCCCCTTGGAGCGGAGTAGACCTAAGCCGTTCAAATTTTTCAATTTTTGGATGGATCATAGCGACTTTTATCAGATTCTTTGTGAGTCCTGGCAGGATGATGGTGAGGGGAATCCTATGGTTAGGCTGAGTCAGAAGCTGAGAAGAGTTAAATCGAGGCTGAAAGATTTCAACAAGAAGTTTTTTAGTAACATCTCTGGTAGGGTGGAGGAGGCCAAGTCTTTACTGGATGAGGTTCAGACTAGAGTTGATACTGATGGGTGCAACAATGAGGTGCTCCTGGAAGAGAGGGTCAAACTTCACACGTATTTAGAGCTGAGGGAGGCAGAGGAGTCCTTTTTTTTTTTTTTTTTTTTTTTTCAAGCAGAAGTCTCGGGTTAAATGGCTCCAGCTGGGGGATGGTAATAATGCGTTCTTTCATAAGAAGGCTAACCAGGCTACTGTCAGAAGGAAGATCCTTAGTGTCGTGGATGACCATGGTGTGAGAGTTGAGGGGAGTCAGAATGTGGCTGTTGATTATTTCAGCAACCTCCTTGGCACTACCAATGCCTGTGTGGACCCTTTTCCGATTCTTAACGATGTGGTGTGCAAGAGAATCACGGGTGATCAGGCGGCTGCTCTGGAGGCTCCCATTTCTAAAGCGGAGATCAAGAATGCCATGTCTTCCATTGGGTCCGATAAAGCCCCTGGGCCGGACGGTTTTAATGCATGCTTCTATAAGAAGAACTGGGACGTGGTGGGGGGAGATGTGATTGATGCCATTACCTTCTTCTTCCAGTGTAGCTACATGCCCAGGCAATGGAACTGTACTGCTTTGGCGCTTATTCCGAAGGTTACTACTCCCTCTGGTATGAATGATTTCAGGCCCATATCGTGTTGCAACACCATCTACAAGTGTATCTCCAAAATTATGGCCGAGAGAATGAAACCCATCCTCCCTTCCTTCATTAACCAGAGCCAGGCCGCGTTTGTGAAGGGTAGATCTATCTCTGACAATATCTTTTTGCTTCAGGAGCTTATGAGGAATTATCACCGCGAGCTGTCCCCTTCTAGGTGTACCCTCAAGATTGATCTTCTCAAGGCCTATGATACTGTTAGTTGGGAGTTTTTGCTCAACCTTCTTATACATATTGGCTTCCTGGCTATGTTTGTTGGTTGGGTCGAGGAGTGTATTACCACGACTAGATTCTCTATCAGCTTGGATGGGCGTTTACATGGCTTCTTTGAGGGGAAGAGGGGGTTGAGACAAGGTGATCCTATCTCTCCTTTCTTATTCCTGCTTGTTATGGATACTTTCTCGTGTATTATGGACAAGGCTTGCCTCAATCCGGAGTTCAGTTTTCATCCTAGATGCAAGGAGGTGGGCCTTAATCATCTTTGCTTTGCGGACGATTTGATCATTCTGTGTGGTGGCGATCCTGCTTCGTGTAGCATTGTGAAGAGGGCTATTGTGGCCTTCTCTTCGATCTCTGGCCTTCACCCCAATATTAACAAATCTAGTTTCTATTGCTCCGGGGTCGATGTCGATGGGGTGAACAGGTTGGGGGAGGTTTTTGGCTTCTCCCATTGTTCCCCTCCCTTCATGTATCTTGGGGTTCCTCTTATCACTACTAGGCTTAAAGCTGTGGATTGTGAGAAGTTGATTGATAAAATAACGGGGAGGATTAAGTGTTGGACTAATAGGTTCCTCAGTTTTGCTGGGAGACTTCAGCTCATCAAATCGGTCTTGTTTGGTATTCAGGTCTACTGGTCTTGCCTGTTCATTCTGCCGAAAGGGGTTATTAGAAGAATCGACCAACTTTTGAAGGACTTCTTGTGGACGGGTTCTGATTCCAAACATACGGGGGCGAAGGTGTCGTGGGATGATCTGACGTGCAGTCATGAGGATGGGGGGTTGGGCATTAAGAATGTGGAATTATGGAACAGAGCTGCTATTCTTAAGCTTCTGTGGAACCTCTGTAGTAAGAAGGATTGCCTATGGGTCAAATGGTGTAATGTGTATAAGATCAAGAATAGAAGTATTTGGGCCATTAGTATTCCAAGTGACTCTTCTTGGTGTTGGAGGAAACTGATGCAGTTGAGGGAGGTGGCCAAGCCTCTTATCAGGTCCAACATTGGCAATGGCGAAGATACCTTTGTGTGGCACGACAACTGGCATCCGTTAGGTCCTCTTTTTGATCGCTATGGGGGAAGACTTATTTACGATGCGGCTAGCAATCACAAAGCTAGAGTGGCGGACTTTATTCATGGGGAGAGATGGAGGTGGCCTTCTTCTGTTACTTGGGAGCTTTTGGAGATTAGGAATGCTGAGCTACCGAGTATTCGCCAAGGGGTTGGTGATGAGGTGGTGTGGAATTCCAATCAGGAAGGCTTCTCCATTGGGGCAGCATTTGCGGCTCTTACTATTGCTCGTCCTGTGTTCAATTGTCACAAGTTGATTTGGAACAATAATAATATACCAAAATGTGCTTTTAGTTTATGGATCATATGTAGGGATGCTCTCCATACGAGAGATAAACTGTTTAGCTGGGGTATTTCCAACAATAACTTGTGTTGTACTTGTGGCGAGGAGGTGGAGAACCGGGAACACTTGTTTATAGAGTGTAATATTGCCAAAGAGGTTTGGCGCGAGGTCAGATTTAAGAACCAGGAGGACAGAGAGGCTTTTAACTGGGAGGGCGAACTGGGGTTTGCTAATTTCGAATATGTGGGCAAGAGCTTCTATAATAGACTTAGGTGTCTTTCCTTTTCCACCACTATCTAATGTCTTTGGATGGAGAGGAATGCGAGATTTTTCCAAGGAAAGGCCAAGAACTGTGAGATGATTGTCAGAGATATTGTTGCGATGGTTTGTGCGAGGGCCTCTAAGTGGAAGAACAATAGGAGAAACTTCACCAACTGGATGGCATGTATGAACTGGGACATCCCCGATTCGGTGTTATCTTAGTTGGTTTGTTTTGTGTTTGGTAGTTTGTGTCCTTTGGGGTATGCCCCTAGGATTGTGGTTCTCCCTTGTTTATTGTTTGTAAGTAGCTTTCCAGAGTTCTAATATACATAAATTTCCCAAAAAAAAAAAGCTGGTCATGTAGATTTTACTGAAGCCCAAATAATAGACATCCTCGGATCTGATGCCTCTGAATGAGCAATTGATTCTTACCAATACCTGAAGTGTTTACTTGATCGTACTGTAGCCAATAATGTGGCCTATTATGAAATGATGGAAGACCTTCAAGCCATGATCGAGTAACTTAAACTTCAACACAAAGAGACTGCTACCCTTTTACATCAAGGTTATGAGAACAAGTACCAGTAATTGAGTGCTGATAGGGTTTATGACAAGTATATTTCAGCCCATGAGAAAAAAGAAAGTGTGTTAAAGCTTGAGATTAAAGAGCATAGAAACATTGCCAAGCTGCTAGAGCAAGAGAATATCGCGTTGTAAGAGGAAGTGAAACAACTTAAATCTGCTGCTTCCTCTTCTTCGGGAGCCCTGATCCCAATCACTGATGAGGGTTTTTCTTTTTTAGAAACCAAAAATGCTACCTTAAGGGAAGAGTTAGAGACTTTGAAACGAGATAGACTTTCCACACCTGCTCGTGGCAAAGCAAGGGCTTCTTCTCGTGGATGAGCAAGGGCTGGTCGGGTTAATATTGAGAAGACGAGGACTCAATCGGCCTTAGAAAATCAAGTCGTTCAATTGACAACGAAGAATCAGGCTTTGGCATAAATGTCTAAAAAAATTCAGAGTTTTACCGACCAACTCTCCAATCAGAGTTCTCCACGAGCAACTTGAAATATTGACTTATCAATTTCACAAACAGCCTAAGGAGGTTTGGATGGAAGGATACAATGAAGCTCTATATCATCTTGATGATTGGTTGTAACAATCAAATAATGAGGGGTACAAGCAGGGATGGTTGAATGCTATGTGTGTACTGAAATTGGAGCAAGGACATTTCTTATGGGATTATTATAAACCTGGAGTGCTTGATTTGCCCGTGCCTCCTTTTAAACTTGATCTTAGTTGAATTCCTGCTCGTGCTATTCCTCGGTGCTTGATTTCCAAATATCTTGGTGACTATAGTCTTTATTTTGATTTTGGGATATTTCGTCCTGAGCATTTGCTTGATCGACCATCCATAATTAACGTTAGAATGCTGCGAGATATGAATTTTATAAACTCTTCTTATGCATTAGATGATCCTCCAGCTGGGATGGAACCTGTATCAAAAGCAGAAGGAAAGAAACCCATGGAATAGGACATTTGAATATAATGAAAATCAATTTCATTTCGTATGTACTTCGCTTGGTTTTAATAAAGAAAGATAATCTCTGTGCAGTTTCATTTTCTTGAAAATACTTTGTAAAATGTCCTTGTCATTCGCTGGTGAATATATATATATATATATATATAGAAGGACAAAATGCACTATTTTGTTTTAGACAATGGAACTTGTCCCATTTGTTGTCTGATTATAGTGACTTGTCACTCTTTGTGCCTAAGCAATGGAATGATTTGCATCCCATATTCCTGCTTAGTTGTTATAATCGTGCCAGGATTACCTTGTTACCTAGACAGTGGATACCCCGGGAGGTCACCCATCTTCTTGTCTAGTTTGGGGTGTCCCTGGAGATCACCCGTGATTAAACATGCTTTTACCTTGTATGATTTTTATTTACCGACCAATCGGAGTTGGTGGTTGCTGAATTGCCGACCAACCAGAATTGGTGGTTGCTGACTTGTCGACCAACGTCGACCAATCGGAGTTGGTGGTTGCTGACTTGCCGACCAACTGGAGTTGGTGGTTGCTGACTTGCCGACCAATCGGAGTTGGTGGTTATTGTAGTGTGTAGCACGAATACTCCAAAAAATTTCAACAAAAGAGAGAAATGGGCAAAATATTTCTTTTATTCATATTGAAAGAAATGGGTTACACATGAATTTTTATTACTGATAATACTTGCACAGATGCTCTGCATTCCACGCGTTCTTGAATTCTTCTCCCTCTAAAGTTTTAATTCTTTATGTCCCAGGAAGAACAACTTTAGTCACTCTGTAAGGTCCATGCCAGTTGGCCTCCAGTTTATTGTGCTTTTAGATCACCTTTTTCAGCACATAATCCCCCTCTTTCAAGTCGTACTTCTTCACCTTTTATTGTAGAACAAGGTTGTTCATTGTTGGTAGGCTGCATTCCTGATCGATGCTTCTTCTCTAACTTCTTCGAGCATATACAGGTCTAAATGTCTCATCAAGTCGCTTACAGGGGAATTGATATTAAGCACCCTATGTGTGGATAAACCCAATTCAACAGGTATGACAGCTTCACTTCTGAAGGCTAACATGTACGGAGACTCCCTAGTTGATGTTCGTGGTGTAGTACGATAAGCCCACAACACAGAGTGTAGCTCGTTAATCTAGCGAGAAGGTCATTCTGATTTTCTGAGGAGTAGCCCTGTGATGTTATTCATGTGGTTGTCTGAAAGATTTCTCTTAGTGACTCCTCTGGAATATCCTTTGTCGGTTGTGCCCAACTTATTTTTGCCCCATTTCATCAGTATTATCCTAGATATAGAGAGATGGGAGAACTAATTTGTGAAGCACGGGGCTCTAAGTCTACACTGGTCACTGCCTTGGTGGGGACAGTTGCTCTCTATTCTGGAACTGGGGGAATACCCGTACGTTTAGCTGGTTGGTCTCAGACAGACCTCTTTCTATTTTCCTTGGCAGCCTCTGCACCAATTTATCTGGGAGCAGATTATGCCACCTCGGACACTAGATTTCTTTCCTGTAGAAGATCTGACAAAGCGTCTACGCATGCGACTTGGGTCTTTATGGGAGAGACGGCGTCCATCGATCCATCCTTCTCAGTCTGTTGGGAGAGTCTGGCACTTCTCTGGGGATTATATGAATTGGTTGTGGAGAAGAGTAGTTAGCAAGATGTTGGTAGTGGAGACTGGATAAAGGTTGTTTGTCTTATCCGATACCATGGAGGGAGGTGTTGTGGTTTTTCTGAGGCTAGTTCGAGCTTATCGGTCTATGGAGCGTCTGCGGCACTCTATTCAGGTAAGGGAAGCTTGAGGACCCTAGGATGTAGATGATGATGGAGTGAGATCCTCTAGTAGCTGTGGGTAGGACTCTTGGGAAGTTTGTTTTGTAAATGGGGAATAAATTAAGGAGTTTATTTGGCTTTTTAGGAAGGTAAGGGGAAGGGAGTTATCCGTCCCTTTTCTTATGTACTTGCACTGTAATTTCTTAATAGTGAAATAAATAAGTTTTTGATCATCCATCTGTGCCTTTTGATGAGTTTTGTATTTTGAATTACCTATATCGATATCTAAGGCATGCATAATCCTTTTGTTCAAGTATATGTTAGAATGAACTGTCGTTCTCGGAGATAAGAAAAGAATAGTTTTTTTATGAAAAAGAAAGGGTCATGCTCATGTAAGATGTATGAGTTGCCTACATACCTCTGGGGGTTTTTGAAAAGTTTTAATTTTTCTGAAAGCAAATTTTTTTGTAGAGGATCAGGCCCACGTAGTTCTGGGTAGAGAGAAATGAAGATTTTTTTTAGAATAGAAGGGAGATGGGAAGATTCGTAGCGCGTTGAGGTTTCGGACTAGAGGTAGAATTTCTTGAGATGGTATAGGCTGAATAGACGATCCATCTCTTCTCCTTCAAGGTCGGTGATCATAGCGGCACCTCCTGACAAGAACTTATTTACAATGTAGGGGCCACTCCAATTGGGCTTGAAGTTCCCTCTGGGGTCCCAAATGGTTATATGATTTCCTTAATGGCTAAGTCACTTTCTCGGACACCGCGGTCCTTGACTCTCTTATTAAATGAATGCGCTATTCGGCGATGGTACCCTTGTATGTGATACAATACTTTCAGTCTCCTTTCATCTAAGAGTGACAGCTATCAAGCACGACGTGAAGTGAAGTGAAGTGAAGTGAAGGGATTTCTAGCTTTGATATCAGTCCTCCTCATTGACTTGGCTATCAAGCACGACGTGAAGTGAAGGGATTTCTAGCTCAATAGGTAGGACTGCTTCCATGAAGTAGACCAGAGAGTAAGGGGTAGCCCCGGTAGAGGTTCGGATTTAGGTTCGGTAGCCCTAGAGGGCGTAAGGGATTTGGTCGGCCCAATCTCGATAGCTTTTGGTCATCTTACTGGTGATGGCTTTGAGGTTCTTGTTGTCTACTTCAACTGCACCATTAATTTGAGGTCGGTAGGGAGAAGATTTGTGTCTCTGAATCCCATACTCATTGACCACTTCTGTGACTTCTGCCTCGATGTGCAACCCATTATCTGACACTAGTTTGTGTGGGAACCCATATCGACAGATGATGTTCTTCCTGATGAATTCATGTGGGACCACTTTCTTGGCATTCAAACTGCGTATGACTCGGCTTCGACCCATTTGGTGAAGTAATCAATCGCAACTAGGATGAATTCATGCCCGTTGGAAGCCTTGGGTGTAACCTTCCCTATGATGTCGATACCCCAGGTGGAGAATGACCAAGGAGAAGTCATGTTGTATAATTCTCGCAGAGGCAGGTTTTGATGGTTGGAAAACTATTGGCACTTGAGGCACTCCGAACGTAGGCGATGCAATCCTCGACCACGGTGGTCCAGTAGTAGCCTTGTCGGATGATCTTCTTGGCAAGCATGTGACCATTTATGTGGGGTCCGCATTCCCCGCTGTGGATCTTCTGCATTATCTCTTCAATGTCAGCCCCTGCGATGCAGTGTAGACGGGTTCCATTGTAGTTTCTTTTGAACAGTGCTTTGTGACAAATGATGTACTGGTCGGCTAGTCTTCGGAGGCTTGCTCGGTCTTTCTTGTTGGAACCTTCGGGATACGTACCATGCTTGAGGAGGTGCCAAATATCATAGTACCAACAATTGTCTAGCTCAGGATCTTCTTTAGTGATGAGCTCAATGTGGTGCTTTTGAACTAGGAAGGTGTAACACCCCATAATTTTGAGGATTTAATATTTAATTATTTTTTGGAGATATAAAAATATTTAAATTGGAGAAACTTAAATTTATAATTTGGAAAATTTATTTGAGTGGAAAGAATTATTTATATTTAGTGACTTTAAGTTTAATTATTCGAAATTTCGTGTGTCGCATTTTGAGGTCAAAATTTGAGAATGTTATAATGTATTTCGGATGACAATTCTGAGTGTGCGATTGAGTCCGGATGGGTGGAAATAGTCAGAAAAAAGTACCCGGGGGTAGTAATCGGGTCTCGGGGAATTTTTGGGCGTAGCCGGGCCCACACGGGATGGTTTGGGCAATTTTAATTTGGCCCATGTGTCCAAAAACGGGATTAAGGGTTTTAAACCTAATTGAGGGAGTGTTGAAGGATATTTAGCAATTCTAAACATAGGGATTTGAGAGGCAAATAGAAGGACAAATTGGGTGTTCTTCATCAACACTTTCTCTACACCAACGGATTAAACTCTACGAACAATTAGAGGCAAGTGGTTAACTATTATGATTCTTAAATTTCTGATAATCAATTCATATTATGGGAAGTGTAAATCAAAACTCGTTTTGGGTGGGTTATGGTATGAAATTGGGTTTTATGAATTGAACATGTTATATGATTTAATAGTTCAATTGATGTGATAGAAGCATTCAGTATTTGGTTGGTATTGGAACTAAAACAGAAAACATGTATTAGAGATAAATTTATGGGGATTATAGAATCAGATTTTTGAATTTTAAATGGGATTATACCATAGGAATTCGTTTTCTTGAGTGGGTGATAACCCGTGAAATTGATGATGCTAAAGGTTTAGATTATGATCATATTTCATAATAGATGTATAAAGATGATAAACATGATGGATTGAGGTTGGGAGTTGAGAAAAAAAAGCTTGGATGGCCGTTAATGGCTGAACAGAAGGTTGGAGAAGAAAGAGACATGTTCGATCGATCGATCGATGGCTAGGATCAATTGATCGATGGTCCCAGATTTTTTGCAGATCGGCTTGTTTATATATATAAAGGGAAATTAATTTAAGATTTTCCCCCTACTTCTTATTTAGTGATAAGTGCATGTGTAGCACATATTCCTTAGCAATTATAAGGGGATATAATTGGGTTTAGGAGGCTGATAATTGTATATCATGAGATGAATAAATTTTGAAAAATAATTCGTAGGTATTGATTTTTGGACCGAGGAAAATGTTCGGGTATTGTAGTTGAGTGACACTAAATTATTAAAGGAATTGAGGTGTAATTAATTAATTATGGGGTGAAATATAGAATCGGGTATTAATGATAGTACGGGCCAAGGGAGCGAGTCCGGGTATATTGGTTGGGCGACACCAAGTATTAAAATAATTGATGTGCTAATTAATTAAATTAGAGTCGGAATGTAGACTCGAGAAGGTAATAAATTAATTAAAGAGAAAATTAATTAATTAGAGTCGGACCATAGACTCGGGAGTATACATTCTAGTGTTATGGGTTTCAATACACAGTAAAGCCGGGATTTATATTATATATATATGGTGTAGTGATAGATAGATATGTGTGTACTTTGTGTGTGATATTAAATATCAGGGACTATATATTTATTTAAGTTATATACTCTAGTGCTATCAAGGGAGGTTGCGCGTTGTGGGTGAATCACCTAGCTTGAGGAGTAGGGTGAGTATATCCCCAGGTCATAGCGTCCGGTATATGGGTGAGGGATTTAACTCACTTTCAGGGAAGAAATATGACCGCCTCCACTGCGTTTATATTTTGGGCCAGGTTGGTGAGCGATTCCAACTTGGTTAACTAGGTTATGTGAGCACACCTAGTGAGGTAAAACTTTAGAGGAAATTATCCGACGAGGGTATACTCGGAGGGATGGATATACATATGATATATGTGTGGATGTTCTTAGTAAAGGTACGTATATAATGGTAGTAAATATTATATGCGGATAATAATACAGGGTGTGAAGTATTTTCTTTATATAACTTGTGTCACGGTTATATGACACTATTTAAAAGGAATTAATTAAGTTAATTGGTGAGATAACTTATAACCCATTAATAATAATACTCGGTTTAGAGTAGAAAGGCAAGGGAGGATTACAAGGACTAGTTGCATGGGGTAGTACAACTAGGTGGGGGTTAAGGAAACCATTAGGTGTGCACAATAGTGGAGGGGTGAGTATGTCCTCAAGAGAGTGCGACACTAACTTAAATATGAAGCGCATTCATGCATTTTAAATTATTGAAGTTATTTCACTTGCTAAATATTTTCACAATGTTTTGGGTTCTAACCCTTGCTAAAAATTATTTTCAAAACCTTTTAGGTGTCCAGCCACAGGGACGCCAGACTTGATATTCTATTCCAGGGACACAGAGTTGTGGCACATGTGGATGTTAGCAGGAGTTTCGTTTAGACACATCATTCATTCCTTCCTAGAGTAGGATTTATTTATCAGCTTCAGTTTTACTTGGGGCTTGTCGCCCAGACTTTTCAGTACAGTTTTCAGATTTATTTATTCAGGTGATGGATGTTTGTATTGGACTTTTTACTTTGGTGGCCAATGGTTTATTCGGCAAATAGTTTAATTATTTATTCAGTTGATTTAATTCAGCCGTGGTGTATGACTCATATTATCGTTCCGCATGTTATTGGTTGTTTAATTAAAAAGATAAAATTTGGCACCGAATTTTTGGAATACTAGGTGGTTAGTAAGTTTTAAAAAGGTTTTCGACAGTGATGCTAAGAATGAATCAACTGGGATTCCTATTTTAATTTGGTATAAGACTGATCACCCGGTATTTTATTAGGCGGGGTGTCACAGAAGGGGGGCATTGTTATTCCTTCGGGCATGTCGACCATGGAGGCTAAGGTAGTAAGGCATCGACTAGGTTATTATTTGTTCGAGGTAGATAGTGGAAGGTGATATCTTGGAATTGGGAGGCTAGTTCTTCTAAGTGGGCATGGAAGGGTTGGAGTTTCTCGTCCACGACTTTCCATTTTCTGAGCACTTAACCGATGATGAGGGAAGAATCCCCGTAAACATCTAGGCATTGAAAACCTTTCTTGAGAGCAACTTTTAGGCCTACCGTACACGCCTCGTATTTAGCCATGTTTTTGGTGCAGGAGAAATCCAATTTTATAGCGATGGGAATGTGAGAGTCATCTGAGGTGATCATAAGTATCCCAATGCCATATCCCCTTTTGTTGGCAGCGCGGTCGAAGAAAATTTGCTATCGAAGGTCATCTTGAGCGGCACAAAGGATGTTTTCATCTAGGAATTCGAAGATCCAAACATCAGCTTCTTCTATGGGGTAGTCAACGAGGTAGTCAGAGATGGGTCTTCCTTTCATGTCTTTCTGCGTGACGTACACGATATCAAACTTGGCTACGAGCATCGACCATCAAGCCATTCAGATGGATAAGGTGGGTTTCTAAGAAGGTACTTGATGGGGTCCATTCGGGATACAAGTTTGATGGGGAAGGCGAGCATGTAGTGTCGTAAATTTTGGGTGAATCAAACAAGTGAGACACATGACTTTTCCAAAGTAGTATAGTTGACTTTGTATCCGGTCAATTTGCAACTAGCGTAATAGTTGGCTCTTTATTTACGATATTCTTCAAGGTATTGGGCTAGCAAAGCCCAATTGAAGTGTCAGTTATGGTTAGGTATAGGAGTAAGGGGAGACCAGGTTGTGGTGGCATGAGTACCGGAGGTTGGGTCAGATATTGTTTGATTCGGTCAAAGGCTTCCTAGCAGGCCTTGTTCCAAACCTTAGTTGAATCCTTTTGGAGGAGTTTCAAAATAGGTTTGCAGATGGAGGTTAGTTTGTTGATGAACCAACTGATGTATTATAATTTCCCAAGTAATGCACGGACTTCTTTCTCCGTTCGGGGAGGTGGCATCTCAAGTATGGATTTTAACTTGCAGGATCTACTTCTATCCCCTTCTCACTGATCATGAATCCCAAGAGTTTCCCCTTGGTAACACTAAAGACACATTTCTGTGGATTGAGTCTCATCTGATACCGTCGCAGTTGTTTAAAAAACTTTCGGAGAGTGGGAACATGACCTTCTCTAGTTTTGGATTTGATAATCATATCATCCACGTAGACCTCGACTTATTTGTGAATCAGATCGTTTAGGATGGTTGTGGCAGCCCTCTGATAGGTAGCCCCAACATTCTTAAGACCAAATGGCATAACAGTGTAGCAAAAGGTTCCCCATGAGGTAATGAACGCGATCTTTTCTTGGTGATCTGGATGGTTGTATCCGGCAAACTCGTTGACGAATAACTTAAGAGCATGACTGGCTGCATTTTCCACGATCATGTCGATATTGGGTAGCGGGTAATCATCCTTCGGAGAGGCTTTGTTCAAGTCTCGGTAGTCTACACACATTCGACTTTCCCTCCTGATTTCAGCATAGGAACTATGTTGGCTAGCCATATGCGATATTCGATCACGCGAATGAAGCCCACGTTCAGCTGTTTGACCACTTCTTCTTTGACTTTGAGTGACCATTCGGTGTAGAGATTTCTTAACTTTTGTTTAAACGGATTGTAATCTGAAAGAGTGGGGATCTCATATTGAGCTATTTCAAGATCAATGTCGGGCATATCGTCATAGGACCACGCGAAGACATCCATGAATTCCTTTAGTAATTCTTCAAGTTGTGCGCATTTATGCTTGTCAAGGGTAACCCTTATCCTAATCTCGCGTTGTTGGCTACTAGAACCGAGGTTAACAACAACAGTTTCTTTTTCATTAACTTGAACGTGATTATGTTATTTGTTATTAACCTTATTTAGATCAGTTAAGAATTGTTCATTTGCAAAATCATCATCATCTAAAGTTTGATTAGAATCTAAATAATTAATGTAAGGCACAGCAAGATACTCAAAATCTTCATTTGTTTCATTGATAGGAAAAACAATCTTGAGAACCTCTTCAAAGGAGGTCTCGATTACATTAGAGCAAGGATAGATAACAGAAGAAGAGATAGGGTAAACATTGGGGTTAGGTGGGATTTCAACAGGTAGAACTAGCGCAGCATGCCAATTAAAGATAGGTGTATCGGCACCTTTAATCATATGGGATGGATCCAGTGATGTAGTTATTGAATGAACCATGCAGAGTATCAGCCCCCGTATCTATAAGTTAAATGAATCCTCGGAGTCATTTCCCTCAGAATCTTCGATATCTTTGATGAGCGATTGTACATGGTGTTGGGAACTTTCGTCCCATGGGTAGCTGTCTTGGAAAAAATCTCCATTCCAGGCTTCATCTTCTTGTTTGTGTGGTCATACCATGGTTTTAAAAATCTGTAAAAGGGTAAGTCTTCGCCCTCTTTGAGGAATCATCCATTCAAAGAGTCACCTGGGTTAGTCTGATGTAGTCTATTATTCTCTTTGGTCAAGACTGGCAAATTATTCTGAGCTCTTGTTCTGATAGTTGATACCTCAAACCACAAGGAGGGAAAGCTTTTTTCAACATAATGGGCTCAAGTATCCCTTGTTGTCTTTGTCCTAGCCCCAGTCCGAGCATGAAGCGCATATTTTTGAACATTTGAATCACATTGACGTTGCCATGAGAGTCATATTCTGGATAAACCCTTGCTCTGAAATCGTCCCCTACTGGGAATAGAAGTGTCTCAACTCATAATCCTGATAGGAGCATATCATTTGACCCATGACGTATCTCAAGGATTGGATTGCTAGTACTTGCACTCTCGGTATTATCGTCGTCACCCAAAATGGTGATGACTCGTCTGTCGGTGAAGAATTTCAATTTCTGAGGGAGTGAGGAAGACACACCTTGATACTGTGGAGTCAAGGTCATCCAAGCAACATGTTGAAATAAGATGGGATGTCAATAACTTGGAATTCAACGACAGGGTTTATAGGGCTAGCCCCTATTATGAGTTTTATGGATCCCATCACTTCTCGACGGGTATTAGCGTAAGCATGCATGGCCGCAGAGGTTAGAGCAAGGTCGCTCACATTCAATCCCAGATAATTGAGGGTTCTTAATAGGCAAACATTCAAGGTGGATCCATTATCGATGAGAGAGAGTGGTATGATCTTCCCCATAACTTCGACGGAGATGTTGAGTGCATGGTTGTGGTTTGGCATAATATTGAGGATTTCTTCTTCTGAAAAGGATAGCATTCGGGTAGAGGTCAAGGATCCGACTAAATTTATCGCTTCTTCTGGTGTGGTAGAAGGAGGAACTGTGGGTCCGATGAGTAACTTGATCAAAGCATTTCTGTCCAGCTAGGACGATATGAAAAGCCCCCATAGAGTGATATTAGCCTGAGTTTTCTTCTGTTAATCGAGGATCTTGCTCTCCTCGAGGGTTATCTCTGGCATAGGAAGGTTTTAAACACCCTTCCCTTTGTTATTGGCTGGTAGTAAGCTTGGGATATGGTAATGCCTTCCTGATTTGGTTATGTGATTTACTAAAGAAGGGAAGAACATGAACCTTGTTTCCACGTCGATCTCGAGTTATTCTGCCACCTTGTTTATTTCTTTGAGGAGTTCTTCAAATGATATTATCCCACATATGTTGGATACCGGGCCATTTTTCTCTGAAGCTTTCTCTCCATTTGAATCTTTGAATCCTTCCCCCCATCTGATGGCAACAATTATGTCTTTCTATGTAAAATCAATGCATTCTACGACTTCAATGGCTTCTTTGTACAAGTCCTCCCATTCTGCGGGGAGATGTAAGGGTTAAGGGACTAGGCGCCCTTGTAGCTTCAGAGTATCAAGTAACTCAATCATACTGCAAATATTATTGGTTTGCCTGAATAATCCTGCTAAGATCTGGACAACATCATCTTGGCTGACTTCATCGGTTGGTACCACCCAAATATCTGACTGTCAGGCCCAATTTCGCGCTTCCAATAACAGCGTACTGAACCTATGGTAATCAATGATCATTTCATCCCGAACTCTAGGAGTTGGTTTAATACTTCTGATAATTCCATACTTCCATTTTCAGAATGGGTATGGACAGCGATGCATGCTCTAGTAAGGAGTGACAGTGCCTGATCAGTGAGGCTAGCAGGGTGTAGGAGGAAATATGGGCAAGTTTGGAGAGGTTTGGGAGAGTATATGGGTGTGATTTGAGTTGAGGGATCAAATTATGGGTTCCCTTCTAGGAAGATGGCATTGGCATGATTTGGGAGTGGGTTGTGAGTAATATTTAGCTTAGGATTGGCTGGTGGGGCAATGGTACCCCGATCAATTAGACCTTGGATTATATTTTGAAGGTGAAAGCATTGGTCGGTGGCATGGGTAGCAGTTTGGTGAAAGGCGCAATGGGCATCTACCTTGAAGTTTTTTGGAAGTGGATTTGGCAATGGACGGGGGTCCAAGGGTTTGATAAGGTTTCAGCTTAACAGGGCTTGATAAACTTTAGAGAGGGGTGCATGGAGTCTGGTGTATTCCTTTTGAACTGGCACATGGAGGCTTTCTGGTGCCCATGAGGTGATTGCTTGAGATATGTTGTTGATGGTTGAGACTGCAACATTTACAGGTTTATCATATTTTTTGGGAGTGAAACGGTCACTTTCTTTGGTTCAACTTCTGTTTTAGCAAGACCTTCCTCGATTTGTACTCCTGCTTCTCTGAGAGCTCGGAAGTGGGGAAAGTATTGTCCTCCTATTATTGCTCGGTAAGAAGTTTTTCTTCACTATGTTGACTTGTTCTTCTTCGGATGGTCGATTGGTCATGGTGGATGATTTTTCCCTCCATCGGGCTATGAAGTTACTGACTGATTTCCCAGAGTTTTGTTTTAGCATCTCTAAATCATGGCGGGTGACCTCAAGCTCTTAGTTGTATTTGTACTATGATATTAATTCTCGAGCTACATTCTCCCAGCTACGGATTCTGGACTCCTCAAGAGATAAAAACCATCGGTGGGTGCTATCCTTCAAAATTTACTAAAATAGTTGGGCCATCACTTATTCATAAACCCCTAGGAGAGTTATAGAACGGTGATAACTGTGAAGATGAACAATCGAGGTTTCACTCCCTCCAAATTTCTCGACATTTAGCATCTTGAACTTCTCGGGTAACCTTGCTTTAGGATAAGGAGACATGTGGTTGTAGTCCATGTAATTCCCAGAGATTCTGACTTTTTTTTTTTCGGTAATTAAAAGTATTAGAAACAGAGAACCAATATACAAAGCCAAAAGGCCAAAGGGTCAACTAGAAACAAGCTTCTAGAGACCAAAAACACAACACTTAGTCATACATAAGAGAATAGGGTAATCCCCATAGGTTACACGTCATCCAATTGGAGTAGGATCTTCGAGACTTCTTCCATCTGATAGTCTTACCTTGCACCAACTCCTCAATGTTCCTAATCACCTTGTTTGCAGTGGAGTGGCCCCTATCGTGAAGTCTGCAATTCCTTTCCTGCCAGAGACAGTAGATAGTGGCAGAGAACGTGGTGGTTTTAATCCTGGAATTTAGGTTCCCCCCTTTACTATCAGCAGCAGCTCTTCTAACCTCATTCTCCCAACTCTCCAGAGATTCTGACTTGGTCGAACTTCTTAGTTAACATCTTGAGATCTTCTTTGACCTTCTTCAACTCTTCCTCTTTTGGATCCGTGATCATAGGCAAGTTAGCCCCAGGCTGGGAAAGGTTTGGGATAGGAAGTTGGGCAGGCGGTGGCCCATTAGCAGGAGGGGCATGTGGAGCGTGCTGATATTATTTGGGAACCCATATAGTCTCGGGTGGACCCATAGCAAGAGGGAATAGGACCTCGGGCTCTTGAGGAGAGGGAACCTGGTTACGTTGCATCTCGCGGACTTTAGTCTGGAGGTTATTAATCTTGGACACGAGTTGAGCTAAAACTGCCATCAGATCTAGTTGCACAATTGGTACTTGATTTGTGTTCTCCATAGAAAGCGGATGGATTCCAAACTCGAAATAAATAGCAGGGGAATAGATGGAACTCCGGGGTGATTTGACTGAAGACCGAAGCCAATAAGAAGCTAGGCCAAGGGTGTGAAGTCGACCTGAGAAGGCGTAAAATGGGATTTATTTTTGAAAAAAAAAGAATGAAAATATTTTTGACATTTTTTCTTTTTGATATTGAAGGACAAAATATTTTTGGGTTTCTGATAAAGATAGTAGAAATGTTTTTGGATTTTTGATAAAGAAAGGAGAAATATTTTTGGGAGACGGGTCTCAGCATGATTATTATAATTATTATGTTCTCACTTGCATTAAATTCTCCTAAATGCAAAATGAAATGTCGAACGGGACCCGAGCATGGAAAAGTTGGATTTGTAACATATGTAAAGCTATAGTTGGACTTGTAACCAGGATCACGGGTAGGGTCCCATTTTAAAAATGCGCAAACATTTAGGCGGTAGGCCGACTCGGAATTTCGGCAGAGTTTCGGGTCAAAATCAGCAATCTAACATGTGTGTCCTAGGCTTGAATGCAGTTAGTTGGGTGAATTGGAAAGGATTCCCCCCTTTGGTATGACTTCCACGATATACGTCTTGCTTTTGAGGGAAATCGGTACGTGTGGACAAGCCATTTGATATACCTAACTATACGTGAATTGCCTCACTATATACCTCATAGGGACGATACGTGTGAGAGCAAATTTGATACACTCGATGTACGTGAACGAGTTCCCTGTGATATACCTCCCGTCATGACTTCGGTCAAGTGGTATGATATGGGGGAACCATTCGATATACGTTGAAGATACTTGGCCAATGGAAGGTGAGAGTCATATCGCTTAGGCTAACTGCGCCCTACCGGACCAGCACCTATCACAAAGTGACCCTTCAGTTACTTGACAAAATTTGGTAAATAAAAATTCTCTTTGGTGATGTCGTGTGAATCATGCATGATTCTCTTATTAGTATCTTATGATGAGAGTATCTTTCTTGATCATGCCAAATAGGGAGCAAAGTTCAAGTACCAATAGTATACCAAGCATGGATAAGTGATGCGAGTAACATGTGGATACACGTGATCCAAGGTGCACGTAGTGTGAAGTGTACATGGAGAATCTTCTACAAGTGTTTGAATAGAAGCATAAGCATGAGGTACACATGAATAATAAAGGGAAACATGCAAATAAGGGAATATACAAGAAATAAAACACCCATGTAAATGGAGTCTATCCCTCTTAAATAAAGTCCCCAACGGAGTCGCCACTGTGTCCATCCCCGATCCTCAAGGAGAGAGAGAGAGAGAGATATATGGTGAGAGGATCTCGGTCTTGCGTATCCCTCTCGAGAGCGCTTCGGCCATCGTCGACGATGTGTGAGGTAAAAAATGTAGAGAGATAGAGTCGCCAGTCTAATTTACTCAAAACAGACAAAATAAAATGGAGCCATCCCAAAGGACAACATCAAAGATGTACTGATACATACGAAACCAAAAAATATCCGAGTAGGGTTTGGAGGCTAAGTTACGAAATGGGAAGGTGTTTGGCACCCATTTCGCCCTTGCAGTCTCTCGTGGGTTTGTTGTTATTTTCCTCTATTTCCCCGTGATATGTGTGCATGTGTATATGTAATAAAGATAGGAATCATCGACTTGTATCATGGAAGAGATAGAGCGAGTCATCCATAGGAATGTTCCTAAAAGTAATATTAAAAAATAGGATTTACGCGATTATCCTTGTGTTGATCGTTATAATGGAACGATAACGCGTATGGAATAATACGCCACTAAGAACAAATATATGTATATGTAAATATGTAGATATGAGAATCTAGGAGAATTAAGTTAAAGAAATAGAAAAATAGGAGGAAAAAAAAGAAAATTGAAAAAATAGGACTCGAGTATCGAGTTTTACCCCGAGATGCCTACGTAGCCTATAGAGACATCAAAGTCCACGTAGTTTGTATGTAAAACTAGGGGGGGTTATCCTATAAATCTAACCAGGGACTTCTCTTGTATGTGTGTGAAAAGGTGTTTTAGTGTGAACAAAGTGTGAGAATTCCCGTTTGGAAATTATGAGGAAACCCTCTTTTTCTTGTTTTTGGGGTTTTTTATATGAAAAATAAGAGATGTGCAATAATACTAAAATAAAAAAAAGTATATTAGGATATGTGAGATGGGGAGAAAAAGTGCTAAGTAATAAAACAAGTTAATGCGAATTTAGGAGAATTTAAAGAGAGTTAAGAAAGTTGGACCTTCTTGAAGATCTTGAGCTTGATATTGAATGTTGGAGAGCAGCCCTTGAACTTGGATGATGATGATGTGTAGTTAATTCACCAAGTTTGGTGAAAAGGGTGATGAAAAGTGAGGGTTGGAAAGGGATTTGGATGTAGAAATCATGCTGACTTCTAGAGAGGCTTTCTGAGTTCACTGAGAGTTATGGATCTCAGATCTGGGGTCCTTTGCAATGAGGTCAAGCCCTCCTTTTTATAGGCCCAGGGTATTGCCAATCGGCATAGGTGTAGTCCTGCTAATCGGCAGGTGTCTTTAGGCACACTGCTGATAGGCAGGATTTTGAACCTGCCATTTGGCAACCTCGTTCATATTTCTTTGGAAAAATGGTCATAAAATGCAATCCGTAGATCCGAATTGTGCACGGGGTTTACTGCTAGAAAGGTATTTCAGGGACCTTCGAAAGTACTTTGGACTGCTCCCGAGTCCGAGAGTTGACTTTGTGACAAATGTGGCTCGAAAGCGCTCATCGGTCCTTTGGATGGGGGAATGTCGGATGCAAATGGATCGTTCATTCGCATTGTAAGTTAGAATCGCATACGGGACAGATCGTTGGAAAGGTTAAGAGATGAACCTCAACATTACAAAGAGTTTGACTCAGTTTGGGGACTTGACTTTGGTCAACTGGGGCCTGGAAATGTTTGATGACCTTCCGGAGTAAAACGAATCGTTCGTTCGTACTGTAAGTCAGAATTGGTCCCGAAGCAAACTATTGGAAAGAGGTTTCAGTGCCGAGCTGAAGAGTTGACTTTGGTCAAACGGAGCCCGAGAGCGTCCAGTGGCCTCCTGATCAAGTTTCGAGGGAAAATGGATCGTTCGTCCGCACCGTAAGTCAGAATTGCGTACGGGGCATATCGTTGGAAAGGAGTTTCAGTGCCCTTCGAGAATTCATTCAGTCTCAGTTGAGCTGAAGAGTTTGATTTTTAGTCAAACGGAGCCTGGGAGCGTTCGATGACCTCTAGGTTAGTATTCGGAATATGACCTAGGCCCGTAGTGATGCAGGGGGTGCTAGAATGGGGTGTCTACACCTACGATGCGTGCTATCGGGTGGAGGTTGCGCATTGTGGACGACCATGTCTTGAGGAGCCTTCAGGGATATTTTGATTCGTATCACTAGAACATAGAACCTTGGTACGGGCTATCTAGTGTTGATGGCCATATTGGTGCGTAGGTATGTGCATATCCCATGGGATTGGAAATATGTTCACCTGCAATATGTGTGTTTATTTTGATGGTTCGCGAGAGATTGAACCTATAGTCCTCCATGCAATGAGCGATGCATTGGGACATGATAGCAGAGTTGCACCAAGGGGGCCTAAAACTAGGGGTGCTGATATAGTATATATATACAGAGATAAAAATATGTATACCTATTATTTATTCTAATGTGCGTGTTTAGTAGTTATGGAATTAACGATATTTAAAAATATTCTTAGTGAGAAAAAATAATACCTATCAGAATGACGGTTATGTATATGAATAACTATCCTTAGGCATGTGGTAATACGAGATACGAGTAAATGCATGAGATTATTGGCGTGATAATAGTTATCTTCAAACTAGTTAGGCGGGCTAGCATATATAGGTTGGGTTAAAAATACGCGTTAGGTGTGCACATTTGATGAGAGGTGAGTATCTCAAGCGAGAGTACGATGATCTAACATGTACACTATATGTTATATTATTATCATTTAAGCACTTGTTGATCTTTAAACTGTTTTCAACTTGGACTCTGACCCTTTTATTACAAATCTCTTTCCTTTTTATCAAATCTTTTTAGGTGCCCCGCCACAGGGAGACCAAGGATAGGAGTTTCATTCATTTGACGAGTTGTAGCTGCTATGAAAGTTACCGGACTTAGTAGTAGACGCCTCTATGATTCTCATTTCTCCATTTTGAGTTAGCTATTTCAGTTAGGGCATGTCGTCCCTTTTTACCTTTCCGACAGTCAGAGATTTTTGGATTTATTTATTTATTCCTTTCAGTTGTTGGTTTATTTTGTTGGATTACTATATTTGGGATTTAGGTTGGAAGTGTTTACTCTAGTCTCATTTATTACCTCAGTCATTTTATTTCATATGACATTCGTTTGAATGGTGTATGATTAGTAATTGGTGAATTTGTTTTATGTTAATTAAAAGATAAAATTTTGACATCAACCTTTTTAAATATTAGGTTGCTAGTGTTAATAATAAAGTTTTTGACAGTGATGCATATTCTGAACCAACTGGATATTTTTAATTAATTTAATAAAGGACTGATCACCCAGTATTTAATTAGGAGGGCTGTCACGACAGGGTAGAACGTTGGAAAGTACCTAAGCTTCTTAAAAGCGAAACATACTTCTTTCATCTGCCTGAAAATGTTTTGAGCAACCATTTAATATGAGGCACTCAAGAGATTTTATCATATCAATACTCTGTGGAATCTTCCTTTAGATTAGTTCATCCCTCTAGATTATAGAAAACAAGTCTCCTTAAATTTCCAATGGATATATGAATATCAACCAAGCTTACACAATGTATTAGAATCAGTCTCTCCAAATTAGGAACTCTAAAGACGTCTGGGGGACTAATAAGGCTTTGAAAGTGACTGAGATTTAGGATTTTCAATTGTCCAAGATGTTGCCAGGATATAAAAGGAAATTACATATGACAATCCCAAAGGAAAGATAAAGAATAAAGAAAAACATACCTTTGCACCACTCCAAACTAGTTCCAAAATACTATATCGTATGTCAAGAACCACAAGATTCTCTAGATGAAAATTAATTGGTATACATGCTAGAAGGAACCTATGCCAACACAACCACCATAATGTTTTAAGGAATTTTTCATAGTCTCCATAGACTTCATTTGACGTGGAAAATGACTCTGTAGGGGTAGAATTTATAGACAGGCGAGATAACAAGCCTACCCAACGTTTCATCAATGACTATTTGGATTTATATAAAAATAAAGGATGAAAATGTTTTTGGATTTTTGTGGAAGAAAAGTGTGGGAAAAATATTTGGACTCTTTGAATTGGGACGAACTCACTAAAATCGACTACCAAAAGACTGAATTGGACACACACAAGTCAAGGAGAATTCCTAACTAGCACATAGCCAATTTTTATCTCTAATTTAGGTTAGAGGGTAGTCAAATTTTAATCAAGTCCGCGGGCAATAAAAATCACGAAAATTATCTTAGGGATTGCCTTTGCAAAAATGTTCTCCCAGTGGGCTTGCTAGTTAATTGATTTTAAAGTTAATGATAGCTAGGGTAACACACAAATGGTAAGCGAGTGAGTCGGATGATGAAATCCCTTCTCGTGATTGACCGGGTGTTGGTTTTAATTGATCAATTCACCACACACATTAAAAAATAAATGTGATAATTAAAATCAAATAAGATCACATAGTCACATACAAAAATTGACTCACTGACAGGGGAAGCGTGAGGGTTTAGAAATGTACCTCCCACAGTTTTTACACCATGGAGTGATGAACAATTTAAGTTGATCGAGGGGAGATCACGCCTATCTCAGCTGGCCCCGGGAGTCCTACCGACCCAAAGTAGAGAGACTTGTTTTCCTCGTCTTGGACTCCCTCTCGCTACCTTGTCCGGTTTCCCTATCACGCTTTTCTTTGCAATTAATTATTACAAATTAAAATGAAAAATAAATGGTGTCTCTAAGCACCGCAACACAACCGAAATAATAAAGTCCTAATACAAGCCTTCTAAAAAAATTGAAAAATGGTACAAAAATGAAGAATACAAATGAATCACAAAATCGATCCTCTCAAGTGCTTCAAGCTCCAAAGATTGGCAACGACGCCATTTGATAAAGTAAACTTTTATTTATATGTCGTCGTTCCTACTGTTGGGGCAACGAATGCATTGACTTTATCTTTTGCTGCTGAACATGGAGATGATCTGAACATGAAGAAGTTCGCCATCTATTTGGAACACTTTCCCTCAGGTAAAATGTTGATAAGAAACTGCAAGGTGTGACATCTCTTGAGGAAAAATGAATTGCACAATATGAATAGAAGAAAATACCCCATGAAACTTGGGTATCCCCGTAACACACTACTAGAGAATGCCAAAGTTACGGTGTCAAAAATCAATGGCATTTCAGACCAACGGAACCACGCTATGGTTTGTGTCAATGCAGAGAATTGCATGTTAGCAGGATGCGCGGTAATGACAAATGGTATTAGTGTTGTGGTTATTTGTGGTAAGCACAACTCGATTAATAGATACAATCAGATAATACCCGGGCGTATAAAATGGGGTGAGGAAAAAATCAAAGTTGAAGATGATGATAACAAGGATAAATTTGGGTAGGAGTGTGTATTGATGTGGAAAGGGCGTGTTACTAAATTAAGCTTCAATAGGTTTTCTGTTCACGAGTGTGGGACCGAAGCTTCTGCGTGCAAAGTGCTTCTAGATGCTAGTGTTACTCAATATTGGGATCTTACTGTTCAAGACAAAATATAATAGGTAATTGGTATATCATTACTGCTTGATCTGAGGGTTAAAACATAATAAGATGAAAACAAATTCCTTTTCTTTCTTTTTTGGGGTGGCATGTGTGGTAATGATATCCTTTTGACAAAAAAAGATGATAGTTGATATGGTTATATACATATATTGTGTTCTATTAGAGGTGGCGTTTGGACCATTTAAGTGGTACTGTATGTAGTGTTTTTTCTGTGGGACTTTTATTTACTCTATTTGAGTAGCACTATGGCTTTTCATTGCTTCCATTATTATTAAGACACAATCTTGGAGATTTATCATTTGCAATGTTTTGTTTTGTTCTCCATTTTGGTTTTTCCTCTTACTAAGGCCGATATCTAGAGCACCGAGAATATATATATAGTGCTTCTGGTACACCCCGTGGCATGTTTACATGGTCACCCGCCCCAATCAATTAGAGACACATTTGATTGAAAAACTCCACATACCCCGTGGAAGGAGTATAAGGATTTCTTCTAAAAGTCGCATAATATCAGAAATTATTTTCCAAATTTTTGACAAAAATGAGAAATTTCTTCCCCCAACTTTGTGTAGACAATGAAGAACTAAGGTTGTCCTTGCCTAGTAAAGCCCATGTGTAATTTATGGACATCATGGCATCCATGGCCTGGATGTTTTTTTTCTTTTCTTTAATGGTCTGTGGTATGTATGTTAATAGATCACCACATACAAAAGCGGGTCTTTAACAAATTTATAAGTTGGGACAACATTTAAAAAGCCCTTGTGTATTTCAATATACCATCCATATTCACTAGTAGTAAACAAAAATCCAATTGTTCCTAGACCTACTTGTGCAATAATTATTTATGTATATTGTGTGTGAGCACTTGTTTAGAATACCTAATTTTTATCGAGAAAATAAATAATACCCAATATTTAACATATATTCTTAAGCGTCTTTTTTTTTTAATAAATAATTGAGTTTTACCAAGTACCCTGATTATTTCAACTTACAACCCTCCCCCTTCCCCCACCACACACACATAGAGACAAGAAATACCACTTCTAATTTTAATAGATTAGTTCAATGTGGATATTTGTTGTTGACGATTGACATTCCCTCTTACAATTTATGTTTTTGAATCGGTGACAGTTTAAGTGTTGATGGTAATTGACATCATAAAACAGCTGTCTCACCATGCTTGTTTACTTGACTTGAGACATTTCAGCTCAAACTCAAAATTGACAGAACAAGTAACAAAGCGAGGTCATTTTAAGAAAATTGCCTTTGCAACCACCCGGTGTCGGTGTGTGTCCATCTCCATCATAATATTCATATTGCAGATTATTGACTCTACATCAGAAGTATATGTTCTTAATATTATTAGTTAATCGAGTTAATATCTATAAAGTTTTTTAGGATATATAATAGCAAAGATTGCATAACACCATTGGATCAACACACTATAAAGATATATACATCTAACAAAATTCTCAAAATGATAATTACACACCTATTTTTCACATTGAATCAGCACACAATGTTGTAATTTGGTGACATATTTTTTGTCATGCACTTCAACTGACTCTTAAAACTTTTTTTAATATTTATTTTTGCTTCATACAATTTTGTATAGTTTATTTGAAAAGTTCCCAATACGAAGGGAAGCGATCAACTTAAGAATAGTATCCATTTTTTCAATTAAAAAATAAAAATTAAGTATTTGTACTTTCCATCAACTCACATGAATAGTAATTTCCCGTTACATGTATACTTATTGAAAACCATAGCTTCTTAATCATTTTAAGCTCAAGCCTAACGACTTTCATCCTTTTCCCCTAGCCATATTGCCAGGAAGGAGCATTTTGGGGCGATCAAGCTATTCATGAATACCTGTGCCCTTTTTAGCAATCAAATCTAAAAATTATAGTGGGAATTTGTTCAAAGTCATGTTAGAAATTAAAACAATCTACATCCCTTCTCAGACGGTGATTCCCGTTGAAAATCCACCCAAACACAAAATAATGATCATGTAATCCCACGGACAGATATTACTTTCATGAAATCATAGATGTACGTGTTTTTTTGCTGATCATATTTGAAAAAATTGTTAATGGTTGATAGGCACTTCCTTTTCACCGCATCTTTACAAAATATGAAAATTATCTTATAATCTAAAGTATAACAAACAATCTCTAAAGTATTAAGAGGAATTGTAAAAAATGCCCATCCCCTTTGGGAAGCTTTTGAAATAAAGTCTTTAGGAGGAATCAATATGGCCACCAATTTTTCCTTTCATTTTGATCACTTTGATTTTATCTACAATAACCTTTACCTTTCCCAATAAACCAATGTATTATTATACCGATTAGGATGTACTGTCAAGCACATATCATCAATGGAAGGAAAATAACCACTATCTTGATCTTATCTTGAGAAAAAACAAAACAGGACGATGATAATAAGTCATTATTTTATATGCTCACAGTAACAGCTGGTAGCTAAATTCCATCTGCAGTATCGATTATGATAGTGGCCTTTATTAAATTAAAGACTACCTTTCGCTCTTCAAGAATGAAACTAACATGTATAACCATGTTCTGCTTGGAAGTTTTCTGCCAAGAAACCATCTACCACATATTCTGAGGACATGATTGCGGATGTATGTTGGTAGAACATTGATTAACTTAGTTAGTGAATTTTTTTTTTCGGTAATTAAAGTGTCTTAGAAACAAAAGATCCAAATATACAAAGGCCAAAAGGCCAAAGAGTCAGCTAGATACATGCATCTAGAGACCAACGATCTAAACATTTAGTCATACAAGAGAGAGTTGGGTAATCCCCATAAATTACAAGTCATCCAGTTGGAGTAAGATCTTCGATATTTCTTCCAATAGCTAGATTTTCCTCGCACCATTTCCTCGATGCTCCTAATCACCTTGGACGTTGTGGCCAATCCTTTGTTATGGAGCCTACTATTTCTTTCCTGCCACAGACAATAGATGGTGGCAGAGAAGGAAGTGGTCTTAATCCTGGATTTTAGGTCAATCCCTTTACTATCAGCAACAGCCTTCCTGATCTCAATATCCCACCTTCCCATAGCTCTATAAGATTGGTTCCTAAATAGAATCTCATCCCAAACAATTTTGGAGAATGGGCATTCCATTAAGATGTGCTTACTAGTCTCAATCCCAGAGTTACAAAGCAAACAGGCTTTATTATCGACAACTCCCCAATCAAAGAGTTTATCTTTAGTCACTAAAGCCTTTCTGCAAGCCAACCAAAGAATGAAAGAGCACTTTGGGATACTCATCTTGTTCCAAACCAGCCCATGCCATTGAACTTCATTCCCCCTAGAATAGGTGGACTCATATGCAGACGCAATAGAGAAGTTACCCGACCTGTTAGGAGTCCACTTTACACTATCAGAGGTCATAGGATTTATAGAAGGCAGGGGAGAGTTTTTGATATCATTCAGCTCCCAAGTGGTAGAAGCTGGCCATTTCCAATTGAACCCATCAATGAATTCGGAGACCTTAGCCTTGGATTGCTAGCAGCATCATATATGGTTCTATCCCCAAAAAGAGGTTGAAGAGGGCCAAGGTGGTGCCAATTATCATGCCACATGAACGTATTCCTGCCATTTCCAATAACAGCCTTAACCATGAGTCTACATTCCTCTCTAGCTTTAAGAATTTTCCTCCAGCTCCATGAAGAGTCTTGAGGAATGGGAATTGCCCATATGCTTCTCCCTTTTATCTTATAAGTATGACACCACTTGACCCAAAGACTATCCTTTTTGTTGAAGAGGTTCCAAAGGTTTTTCATCACTGCAGCCTTGTTCCAATGAGTCAGGCACTTTATTCCCAGACCCCCTTCCTTTTTAGTCTTGCAGACCTCATCCCACGCCACTTTAGCTCCACTGTGCTTGAGCTCAGGGCCTGTCCATATGAACTCTCTAATACATTTCTCAATAGCCTTCACCACACTTTTAGGCAGAATAAAGATCGATGACCAATAAATTTGGGAACTAAACAGGACATAAATTGCAAGCTGCAATCTGCCTGCATAACTCAGGAATCTAGTGGTCCAGCTTTTGACTTTATTAGTAATTTTGTCGATAAGAACCATACAATCCACATGCTTGAGTCTAGTAGAGATGAGGGGGACTCCCAAATACTTGAAAGGAGGCTGCTGGTGGGAGATGCCCAAGGAAGAAGACATAGAGCTGATAATTTCAGTATTCACTCCAGAACAGTAAAAATTACTTTTAGCCAGATTGGGGATTAACCCACTATAATCAGCAAATTCCTCAAGCGCATCCTTAACACAATCCACAGATTGGGTATCACCATTGCAGAAAACCACCAGGTCATCCGCGAAGCACAGGTGGTTAATATTATTTTCTTTGCACTTGGGATGGTAAATGAAGGTATCTCTGCTAGCATGCTTATCAAGAATACAAGAGAGGGCCTCCATCACAATAAGGAAAAGAAAGGGGGATAGGGGATCTCCTTGCCTCAGCCCCTTTTTGCCTTCAAAGAACCCATTTAGAGACCCATTCAGACTAATAGAGTACCAGACAGAGGAAACACATGCCTTAATCCAAGAAACAAACCTGGGAGGGAAGTTGATTTGGATAAGAATGCCAAAAAGGAACTCCCAATCCACCGAATCATAAGCCTTCATAATATCAATCTTCACAGTGCATTTAGGAGTGTTAGATTCCCTGTGGTAATTCCTCATCAATTCTTGCAGCAAGAGAATATTATCAGTGATAGATCTCCCCTGGACAAAGGCAGCTTGGCTTTCATTAATCAATTGAGGCATAAGAGGCTTGAGTCTAAGGGTAAGAATCTTGGAAATACACTTATAAATCGTGTTGCAGCACGCAATGGGTCTGAAATCAGCCATAGTGTTTGGGTTAGGAACTTTGGGGATCAGAGCAAGAGAGGTGGTATTCCATTGTCTAGGCAAGTAGCTGTGGTTAAAAAAATGATGAATAGCTTCCATCACATCATCCCCCACAACATCCCAATTCTTCTTAAAGAAGGCAGCACTGAAACCATCAGGGCCAGGAGCTTTGTTGGAGGCAATGGAGAACATAGCATTTTTAATCTCAATGTCAGTTATGGGGGCAGTAAGGTTAGGCCACTGCGAAGGATTCAGCTTCCTTTTCATGATCGTAGGGATAGTGGTAGATCTCCTTCTCTGACTCCCCAACAAATTAGTGAAAAAATTTATGGCCTCTTCACTCACTGCCTCAATGCCTTCAATAGTGACTCCTCTCTCATTCTGTATGCACAAGACTTTTCTTCTGGAGGTGTTTGCTTTTACTTTATTATGGAAGAAGCTTGTGTTCATATCCCCTGACTGTAGCCAATTGATTCTAGCCTTTTGCTTGTAGTAGGCTTCTTCAGCAGCGCGTAAGGAGCTATAGAGAGTAGCACACTCATGTTCATCCTTCCTAAGCCTGCTATTTGAACCATCACTGTCCAGGTAGCTCTGGATATGATCCAACTTATCTTTAGCGATCCTCACACGCTCAGAGATATTGGAGTAGAACTTATGGTTAAAAAGTCTTAAAAGAGGTTTAAGTCTTCTAAGCTTGTGGGAAAGTTTAGCTATAGGGAATAGCTGACATTCCTCCTGCCAAGAGGTCACAAGCGTGGGCATAAATTCAGCATTCTTCATCCAATAATCAAAGAATTTGAAGGGTTTTGGCTTGCTAGGTTGGTTGAGAAGAGAAATCACAATGGGGCTATGATCAGAAACCCCTGGGCATAGGTAGGTGGCATGGGAATCAGGGAAAGAAACACTCCATTGCGAGTTATGGAGAACTCTATCAATTCTGGTTTGAGTATTCTCAATCCCCTCACTTTTGTTACTCCAAGAGAACCATAGCCCCGTGGCTAGCATATCATCCATCATTATCTCAAATAGGCAGTTATTAAAGTCAGCAGCAGCCCTAATATCAATTCCCAGCCTACCACTTTTATCCTCTCTGTTTCTAACAGTGTTGAAATCTCCCATAATGATCCATTGGCTATTGTCTGTGAGGTTGTGGTTCTGTCTAAGTAAACTCCAAAGAGGAATCCTTTCAATAGGAAGATTAAGGCCATAAACAAAAGTAGCATAGAAAAACTTGTTGAACCCCACACACTTGATCTTACAAAAAAGAGCTTGGGGATGGGATAAGAGAATCTCCACATCAAATGTAATTGGGTCCCATGCTAAGATCACTCTAGCTACCCCACCATTATCTGGGCAGTTGTGACTATACTTCCAATTCCAGAAGCAACTGGCAGCCACCTTGGCAATGTGGTTCCTTCTGACTTTAGATTCAAGGAGACAAACAAGGCTTAACTTATTATCATAAATCAACTTCTTCACTTCCTGCTGTTTGTGAGGGGAGTTGAGACCCCTAATGTTCCAGGACACAATCTTGGTCATTTGAATTGTTGTTTGGTACCCCCCTTCTTCTTCTTCTTCCCCTTAGAAGATAGGGGAGATTCATCAGTCTTGAATTTGGTAGACAGCTCATCCACAGCTTTAATCTTTAGCACAATACCAGAAGGCAAGGGAGTAGTCTCCGTCGTGTAGTCCTCAGAATCTATATCCATTAAGGCTTCAAACGAGTTGGTGGAAGTAGATTTGGGGGAGTTAAGTTTGGGTATGGGGTTTGGTTCAGTAGCAGCTTCCAATATAGGGGGGTTAGAGTTGGAAGTTGTTTCAATAGCAGCTATGCACAGGCTTGAGTCCTTCAGACCAGGTTTAGTTTTGCCTCCTACGGTTTTCCATCCATCATGGTTAGGCTCTTCCACAGTTGACTTTGGAGGAATGGTTTCCCCTCTCACTCCCTTATCTTTCTTCGTGCACTTTATAGTTGTGTGACCAAAGGCGATGCAGTGGCTGCAAGAGTGAGGCATTGCTTGATATTCAACCTTAATCTGAGAAAATTCCCCATTTTCCATTTTCAAGTCAATGGTTGTGGGGAATTTCTTTTGAGGTTTTATCTCAACACAAATACGGGCATAGCTTATTCTCCTCATTTCTTCAGTGATAGAGTCAGCATATAATGGAACACCAACAGCAGATGCTATGTAGCTTAAACCTTCTGCAGTCCAAAACTGCATAGGGACATTGTGAAACATGACCCAAACTGGAACTCTCTCAATATCTTCTTTAGCAAAGTTGCACTCCGGATACCATTTCTGCAGGATAATGGCATTACCAACAAAATGCCAAGGCCCATTTTCCACCACCTCATCCCTACAATTCTGGTTGTCAAACATGAATATGTAGTGTCCTTGATCATTGGCTATTACTTTACTTAACCCATGCTTATCCCAAATTCTATGGGCAATGTTCTTAACTAGAGAATAGGGAAGATTCTTACCCAGAAAAAATCCCACAGCAGCACATTCCATCTGGGAGTACCCAAGTTTGGCCACTTCTATAGGAGGATTAACTTGAATCCTATCATCAACAATAGTAGGTTTGTGGTATTGGAGAATAAATTTAGGGTCATTCTTAGGGTCACTCCTACTTGTGATGACTGACTTCCACGATTTGTTAGGTTGTCTAATCTCCTCCTTAATTCCTCTGCCCACATTCTCTGTTTCACTTGTGCTTCCAATGTTTCCCACCTCCAGTGATTGCCTCAGTGGTGTGGTAGCCTTAATTATTGGGCAATTTGTACTTTTTCCCAACTGTTCACAAGGAGATTTCAGTGAATACCTGGCGTGCATTATGTCGTCATGAGACAGACCCATGCTTTCGATGAAATTGGCATATGCCCTTTTCTCCATAACCAAATCATTCATCATGTCTCCATTGGGAGTAGCTGCGATGTGGTCTTCAACAGTACCAATTTGGCCTTCTTCCATTCCTTCCATAGCATCATCACAGCCTTCACCACCACGAGGAACAATGACAGTTTGGGCATGTTGGCTAATCGTGGACACTCCAGCAGATGTGGGGGAAACCATGGTAGTGGGAGTAACAACTGTAGAAGGAGAGTAACTAGGGGTGGATCTAATGTTAGGGCTGGGTTTAGACATCGCTGTTAAGCTGGGTGGAAATTAGGGCTGGGTTAATTTGGCTAGCCGGATTCTAGAGAGAAGGAGGAGCATTTTTTGGTGTTGATTGTTGGAAGAATTTTGGTTTGATTAAGGCTTGTTTTCTTCTTTCCTCGGCCAGGTCGAGCTCAATCCTTATGATTTTCTCGTTCATGGATTGATTGATAATGGTTCTTTTCATGGTCAACAAGTCTAGTTCTAGTTAGTGAATTTATCTAGTGTTTCTAGCTTTATAACTCAAACCCAATGTTTATATTAGCCATGATGCACTATTTAGCCATTAATGCTCATCTCGAATGATGAAACTAAGCCACCTATTTTTCAGCATGGTTGAATTTGAATAAGATTTTTTTTTTGAATTTTTTTTGAAATTTAAACCCATTGCCAATTCTCATTTCAATTTTCTTTGGAAAATTGTAACTTGGGAATTAAATGATGGTTTCCCATTCCGATTGGAATTTTTCCTAGAAGTTTGAAAGAAATGAAAATATATAATGTCATAATTGAAGACATTTTACAAGCTTAGTTAAACTCATTTGTCGTTGAATCAGGTGGATGTTTAAATAATTTGTTTGATTTGATATACATATATAGTTCTTTGGTGCCATATAACTCGGGATTGTGGAGGTTAGTTGGGTTTATTCATTGGTGATTATAGTCGTGGAAAGTTTACAGTAGATATGTAATTACAGTGGAAAATTCTTACTTATAGTGTTGAAAAATTTCTAGTGTTGTGTAGTTTCTTGTGTTTGGATAGCGAGAATTAACTTATTACTTCTAGTGATGAAAATTTTGGGTTAACCAAGGTATGTATTTTCAAAGCACATAATGTATTTGAAGACGATTCTTTTAATCTTTTGCTCTTTATTGAATGAAATGCTACGCTTTGGTCATGTGATTGTCATATGATCTAAAAAACAATTACAAATTCCCTGGCTGAATTGGAAATTATTTCATTTTATGAAGAAAAACTTTGTTCACAAACTTTTTTGCTCCCGCGTTGCTTCTGTGAATGCTTCTCAGTTCCCCTTGATGAAAATACTCGAAGAGTATTTGGTTGAAAATATGGTTGATGTTAGTTTCTCTCCCCTTTATGAATGATTGAAATTCATTGTATCTAATGAAAAAGTTTGAAAAGGAGGTCTTTTCACATTTAAGCTATATATATATATATATATATATTAAAACTTAAGTATTAGAAACAATGGGTATTGTTGAGCTTTGAAGACCCCAACTCCTTGCAGGAAAAACTTCTATCTGTGGAGTGTAGAAAAAATTGTTCATTATTTAATGCAAGTAGTATGATGAAATGAATTGGCTGAATTTTATGGTTTGTTAATTCATTTAATGGTTAGGCTTATTTCAAAATTTCATTCTACTGTCTTTTTAAAGTTACTTTCATTTCTAGACTAGATATGATTATACATACAAACTTGATGTAGATTCATGTTACGCTTTGGTCATATCTTGGATGCCTCTTCTGGATTTAGTTTGTCTTCAATAATGTTTATCTCTAATTAGATCATTACACTTTAATTATAAGTCATACACTCTTAATCAGATCATTCATATTACCTTTTTTATGGGCTTTTTACGATTTACTCCTTGGACTAACAATTTTGGACTAAAAAATCGGGCCTAACAAATATTAAACAATTAGATCCAACATATAAATACCCCAAAATTAAAATAAAAACGTACTTTTCAAAAATTAAATCGCACTTTTCAGAAAATGAAGCGCCAAAAACCCTCTTCGATAAAGCCCTAACCATACTGTTTCTTCGATCAAAACACCGAAACAATTCTCATCCTCAATCAAAATATTGTCAACAACCACATATAAATATCCATGCATTCCAATATAAACACATTTCATGGAAGTTAAAGGAATCAAACACTAATCATTGAAATTATACCAAGCATTTCAAATTCTCAATCAAATTCTTCCAAACACCACTAACAAGTATGGATACCTTCTCATATATATATGTTCTTCAGTTTTATAATGTATAAATTTGTAGACATTACACATGAATTGATCAAATCACATTCTTCTTCCTCGTGATATGAAAAAATACATTTGTTGCCCTGATTTTAAATGCAAAACACACTATTTGCATGATTTGAATAATGTACACATACATACCTGTTTTATTGTGTGTACTTTTAAAAAGTACACGCAAAATCCACAGAGTACACACACATTGAAATTGAATTTGTTCTGTCTAATATGCGTGTACTTTTTTATTTTAATGATAATAAAATTTGTTTTCTCCTTTGCATAAATGATAGAGTGAATAGATTATTTAGTTTTTTCTACTACTATGAAGACATTAATTTCTCTTTTGATGTGCAAAAGCTTCAAGTAACTTAATCAAAAGCAAAGGATTTAGCAAAACAAATTACATGTGGGGTAAAGAAACTATCTATAAATGTAATTGGAGTTGCAGTGAAGTGACAGAACCAACAATGGGATTTACTAATAAAACTTCTCAGTGTCTTACATGTGGAGCCAAAGATATTAGAGAATGTGAAGGTTACTTTGAGTTGCTCTGATTTCCGTACATGAGAGAATGTGATGGATAAATATCTTTCACAGTTGCATCGCAACACTTGCAGTTACTTACTGACGACGTTTGGATGTTGAATCAATGCTCTTTATAAATAGCGTTGATTCAACATCCAAACGTCGCCAGGCAAGGAACTTCAGGTGCAAGTATGAAAGATATTTATCCCTCTATCCGTAAAATTAATTGGAGCGCGTAGCGAATGAAAGATCTGACTTTGGGATTGCCTAATAGAACTTCTCTGTGTCTTACATGTGGGGCCAAAGATATTAGAGAATGTGATGGTTACTTTGGGTTTTTTAGATTTTTGTACACAGCAATGTATATGTATTTTATATCAAAAGTTGTATATATTTTGAATAAAATATGCCATGATGTATTTTTCTATCTCCTATAATAATTGTGGTCCGTGCCTACAGCATTTATTTATCATTGTATGTGTTTTAAAGTGCTGAATGGGGCCAAGGATATTAGAGAATGTGATGGTTACTGTGGGTTTTTTGAGATTTTTGTACACGACAATGTATATGTATTTTATATCAAAAGTTTTACATATTTTGAAGAAAATATGCCATGATCTAGCCAACGGCATTTATTTATCGTTGTATGTATTTTAAAGTGTTGTTTGGTTATGTGTACTTTGTCTTTTTTGCATGTACTTTTGGATTTTTACGTGTACTTTGGACTTTTTGCTTTGAGTTTTTTAAAGTACACACAAAATTCATAGAGTACACACACATTGAAACTGAATTTGTTCAGTCCAATATGCGTGTATAATGATGTATTGTGAGTTTACATTTTTATATTGTTGTGTTATTATTTAAGAATCATACCATCAAGCATGTTCAACTACAAAATTGCTGCTTGTACCTTTGAAGATCTTAACAATACAAAGCATTTCACATTGACAATTAATAGTACTAGTGATGATGAAATTCATTTTCTCCTTCGTATGAATGATAGAGTTGAACGTTACTTGGTTTATACAACTACTATAAAGACATTAAGTGCACTTTTAATGTGCAACAACTTCAAGTAACTGAATCCAAAGAGAAGGATTTAGCTAAATGAATTGAGCAGTATTACTTAAGGGTTTTGATAATGTTGGCACTTTTAGCATGGAGTTATTGTATCAGTTCTTTTCTGAATATGTTAGGAATAGAGAATCTTGGTTTTTGACTTGTTGAACAACCTCTGTTAGGTATTACCATGAAACGGACGATATATATTACCTCCTTTAGCATGTATTTTGTTGAAACTTGTATGAATTGTTTGAGAGAATATTGCATGTACTTTTATTAAATACGCTTGTATTTTATTGTTTTTGTCTATGTTTTATTCTAATTTGCCTGTATTTCATTTTTTGTACATATCATTATAGTTTAGTAATTTAAATTTTGTTTATAGATCAATAGAATGGGAATGAAGATGAAGGAAAGAAATAAAAAAAGAGTAGTTTTGAAGATAGTTCTTCATCCAGTTATAGTTCTAGTGTCAGTGTGGCATTGAAACCTACACGTGCTGCAAAGAAGAATGACCAGTATCGATCAAATGTTGTTATCTTTCTTTATGATTTTGCTCAGATTAAAGAGAAAATAAACAATAGTAATATTGAACTTCATAAAAAGACTCCATTCTGGGAGCTTTTCAATGCCTACTACAGAGGGGAAGAAGTATAAGTGGACCACAAGAAAATCGATAAAAATATTTTATTAATTATCAAGCTGTACAATAAGGAAACCAAAAGTTTTGATATGAAGAGTAGGATTGAAATAATGCTAATAGATATAAGTGAAATATTTGGCATACCATTGGTTGAGGGGAGAAAATCAATATAACTGAAAAAGAGACCGATTATGTCTCAAGGACCTGCATTTCTTGCACAATACTTCAAAAAAAAAATAAGAAAGTCAGATATATTGGCGGGTTTGAAGAAATCGGTCGAGTTGCACACAGACGAAGGCATTGTCGATTTTATAAAACTTGTTTGTCTCCACTTCTTGACCATGTTATCTTTCTCCAACTCAAACTTCACACTAGCATATTTTTTTGTAAAATACATCAGCATTATTGATGAAATGAATGGCTATGATTGGGCATCTGTCATGCATGAGTTTCTCATCAATTCACTTGACAAAACAGCAAGTTTAAAACCTAGCACAACAAGTGGATGTGTCATTTCCCTACTGGTGAGCAAAACAACATCCTGATATTTATAAATATACAAACCAATAATCACGTGTACTTTGTAAAAATCATGTGTACTATTAAAGTACACGTGATTTTTTTAAAGTACACGTGATATTTAAACCAATTCATGCGTGTACTTTTTTTATATCACGTGTATTTTGAAAATACACGTGATATAACAAGTGTATTTTAAAAGTACACGTGCATTTTACAAAGTACACGTGTACTATATTTTGTAAACATAACAAGTGTATTTGATATTACACGTGATTTTTACAAAGTACATGTGTACTTTGTAAAAATCACGTGTACTTTCAAAATACACTTCTTATATGTTTTGTAAATATAACAAGTGTACTTTATAAAGTACACATGAACTTATATTGACAAAGTACACGTTTACTTTGTAAAATCACATGTACTTTCAAAATACACTTGTTATATTTAGAAAGTACACGTTTAACTTTGCGTATATTTTGTAAAAATCACGTGTACTTTCAATTATGAATAACTAGGTAATACAATTATTAATATCATTTTTTTTTTGCATGATCACGGTATTGGGCATGTGAGAAATTGGATATTATTCCTCGTGTTGAAAAATTTAAAGATAAGACTCCAAAATTTCCGAGGTGGAAATTGTCTTCTTTGAGAGATTGGTTTGCGGCGAATGACATCGCAACAATAAATTTTAAGGAGGCTAAAAATAAACCATCTTATAAAGACAGTTCTATAGAAAGGGAATCTCAATTTGAAGGCCCCAGTTACTCTTTGAACATTTCTACAGTTAGTCCTATACATGCTGATTCATCATTAGAAAAAGTTGCTGAAGGTTTTAATGATAATAAGTTTTCATCAGTTTGGAATATTCCCCTTAAAAACATGGTGAGTCCAAAGAAAAAGAAAGGAAATGCTCAACCAAAGGGAATTGTTAATCCAACAGATGCTGAAATGCCTGAGAAGGTTAATTTGGAGGAACAAATTGCTAGTTTGAAAAGGGAATTGTTGGAAAAAAATAACCAATTATCTAAAGCACCTGAAGACATTGATTGTGCACAAAAGAAGACGACCTCTTTGGAGGTGGAGAGTGCCAACCTTACCATTGTGAATGTACAGTTGCAGTTAGATAGTTATTTCCTTTGGAAGCTCACGAAGAAATAAAGAAGTTGAAGGTGGATAATTCCAACCTTTTGAAAGAAAAAGAGTTAATAAATAAGTTGGAGGTGAAAAATGCCCAACTCTCTTGTTAAACAATTCTTTGAAAGAAAATCTTGATCAAGCCATGATGAATGACTCAGATAGAAAACAACTGGATTAGTTATTAAGAAAAAAGGCTGAAACATTCAGAAATTTGGAACAAAAAAATGCATTTCTGTTTGACACTATTGAAAATCTCAAAAATAAGTTTGAGGATGTAGTGCAAAAATTGAGAGATGGAGATGGAGAAAAGGGGATATTGTTGCTGGATCTTAAGTAGTCATAGTTAAAAGATCTGAACAAGTACTTTAGATTAAAATATAGTTGTATCATTTTTCTATAGAGTACAAGCAGTAATTTTATAAACAAAGTATACGCATATCACCCAAAAGTACACGTGGAATTATTTTTACATTTACATGCATATTGAAATTTTCACATATACTTTGGTCTTCTTTTCAAATAATGAATGTACATGCATAGTTTTCTTTATTATCATTGAGGTTTATGGCATGTTTAATATTTAAACATGGTGTTTTCTTTTCACCAGGAAGCAGAAAATAATAACCTCAAGAAAAAGATAGAAGATTTGTCATCCTCATTATCTAAAAAGGATGAAGAAATAAATTCAATCCAGAACTCAATGGTTTTGAGAATCCAGGAAAGAGTTGATGGGAAGCCCAAGATTGATAAACAAATTGTATATTCACATCCTATTCATGCTTTGTCAAAAGGAGATGAACACAACAAGGCTTCTGTTGTCACATTTAAAAGAAAAAAAGGTATAGAACAATAAAGGCCATAATAAAAAGGGCAGAACAGATGCAACACATTAAGTGAACCTGAAAATCTAAAAGTATTCAAAATAACTAAAGAAGATGCCCTAAATTGAAACAAGGTAAATCTTTTAATTGTTTATTTTTGTATTGAACTTTATGTATGTACTTTATAAAGTACACGTGTACTTTATAAAGTAAATGCATCTCTTTTTGAGGTACACGCATTCTTGCATTTAACTTTATGCATGTACTTTATAAAGTACATGCATATTTATAAAGTACACACATTTTTGTATCTAACTTTATACGTGTACTTTATTAAGTACAACCATTTCATAAAGTACACGCAATTTTGTATTGAACTTTATGTGCGTACTTAATAAAGTACACGCATAAAGATCAAATGCACGCATATTATTATATGATCATAGATTATATACATGTTTCAATTATTCTTCTAACATCAATTGTCTTGTTGATACAAAAATTAGTCAGCTGACATGGACCAATTAGATAAAGACATGTGTCAACCTACGTGGCAAATACATACTTTCACCGAGCTACTCAAGCGTACTGAGCTACTCAAGCGTACCGAGTAACTCAGGCGGTTCGAGCTACTTTGCGTGCAGAGCAACTAACCAAGAAAACCAAAAGGCAACTACGCATTCAATGAACGTCAGAGTTAATGCGCATTATTATTGTACAGATGTATATGTCTACTAGAAGATATCACATTACCTTTTCATATGTACAACCTCAAGGCTATAAATACATTGTAACCCAGCCATAAAAGGGGACTTTTGATCTCTTGGAAAACTCATTATCGAGATTCAAGGCAAACAGTCAGTAATACAAAAAAAACAGTGGACGTAGGCCATTTGGAGAGCCGAACCACTTTAAAAATCCATTGTCTTATTTATTTATTCCTTTTTATATGTGATTAATTAATTAGATTGCGTCTATTTTTTACATCAATAGATTGACGTCGTCTGTGTAATCGACTATAATTAGCGTTTTTCACCAAAACACTCATCATCTATGGCTGAAAACCCAGAATCCAATAATTGGAACAATGTTGGGGTCCCTCCGAACCCTTCCATGTGACACCCCGACTAATTAAATACTGGGTAGCTACTCCTTTATTAAATTAATTCAAAATGCCAAGTTGGCTCAGTTAATAGCATCACTGTCGAAAACATTTTAATATTACTAACCACCTAGTATTTAAAAAGCAAGTTGCCAAATTTTAATTTAAGTCTGATTAACATGCAACAAATGTAATGAAGAAATAAACGACACCATTCCCCATACTGAAGTAAAATGAATGACCATCACATAACAGTAAATAAAGTCTGGAGGAAAAACTCCTCACTACAATCCCACAACTGAAATAAATAAACTAAAATAATACATGCTAAAGTCTGAAAACTGAAATGTAAAAGATGTCTCTAAAGAAATGGGCAACATGCCCTACAACTGATAGATGGTGACTCTGGAATCCAAAAGATAGAAGCGTCTACATGCAAATCCCTGTAGCTTCCACAAGCAGCTACAGCTCGTCACCTGAATGAGTATCCTATGCTTGGTGTCCTTGTGGCTGGGCACCTAAAATGGTTTTACAAGAAAAAGAGAGTTGAAAAGCAAACGGGTCAGAGCCCGAATGTGGAGTTATATTTTAAAAACCTGCAAGTGCTTTAAAAACATTTAAAACATTAAATGCAAAGTACATGTTAGGACGTACACTCGCATGATATTCTCACCTCTCGTCTAACTGTGCACTCCTAACGTAAGTACCCATCTATAACGACCCATACTACTAGCTAAGTGACAACATAACTAGCTAGACTGCCAAAGGTTCTACCCATATTACTCGGTTCCATTTAACATAACCACGCTCGTAATTAAATAGGGGTTTAACGTAAACTCAGTTACTAAATATGCCATATATATAACTATCAGTTAACTCATTATATATCTCGAAACAATACCGTAATACTTTTACAACATTAACATTAGGATTCCCATTAATTTAATGTATATTATTCATATCATAAATATACAATACAAGCACCCCGCGAACTAAGCTATGGTGCACACATACTCTGCTATCCATCCCGGTACATCACGTACATAAGGATTACATATTCCGAATCTCTCAGGAATAGTTTACCGATAACAACATCACAAATAATGGAGGCGAACACAGTCACCATCACATGGGTCACGCACATACCTACGCTCCCATGATCAGCGGACTTATTAATATCACAATAAGTCTTTCTATGACCTATGTTCATCGAGGTACCAGTCTATATCCCCCCCGTAGGCACACAAGGATTAGAGGGTCATAAGCGAACGCAACCTCCCGTGATAGCAAGTATGGTAGGTATGTCATACACACAATCCATATACTAATACTAAGTAAACACACATCTTAGTAATACCGTATTTTAATCGTAGTACGTATCGCATTCTCGTACTAACTATAATTATAATAATTTATACTAATCCGATTTGTGATTATACGCGCTATAATTTCTCACGTCGTAATAGACACTCACGTCTCATCCCAAACCGTCCATGTAATACAACTCTCGTATATAATTTACTTCTCATAATCGCCCAAAAGTCCCAATTCTACCACTATATCATCAAAGGAATGCTAACTCTACCCTTGAACCAGTTTCCGGGACTCCAAAAGTCAAAACAGTTCTAAAAGGACCAAACTGTCAACTCGTTAGAAGTTTCGTTCGAACGAGGATGTTCAAACGAGATCCTTCTGTCAACTCGTTAGAAGTCTCGTTCGAACGAGGTTGTTCGAACGAGATCCCAGTTCGTTCGAACGAACTGTTCCTTCTAACGATATCTCGTTCGAACGAGATATCGAACGAGATCCCTTCTCGTTAGTAACGACTGGTCAACTCGTTAGAAGCTCGTTCGAACGAGTTCGTTCGGACGACCTGGGGGCTGCTTCTAACGAGCTACCAGTTTCGGCCCAGATTTTTCCCATCTCGTTTTTCACCATTTATTATCACTTCAATCCTTCTCCAAAGTTCGTTCTAACAATGATTTAAGTCCTCTAATCATACTAAAACATGCTTAGGTCATAAACTAACGTCTTTTAAGGCAATAAGGCATCCTAAACATCATTAAATCCCAAGATTTTATACTTTTCCCCAATATCATCAAGAACATGAACCCTAGATATATATCAACATCAAATTCCAGAATTTAATTCGTTTTTCTTTCACCCAATCATGTATTAACATCAGATTAATTGTCTCCAAACTATTCTACATGCAATTCTCTTCACAATTTCTCAAGTTCTATGATGTAAACTACATGGGTTTTCATATTTATCAAGAACAAACCATAAATCCGAATTTTCTAACATGGAAAGAACATTTGCTGAAATTAAACATAATTAAACCACTTGCCTTGGTTTGATTTCTGATTTGGTGTAGGTTTGGTGAAGATTCTGCAGAGTTTCCTCTCTCTCTAAGTTCCTTCTCCAATGGTGGCTCAAGGTGGCTAGGGTTTGATTTGGGGAAGATTGTAAACCTAATGTTAGCCTCCGTAGCTTAAAGGGTTAATATGGGTTGGTTATGGGCTTAGTGGGTCAATATCCACATCAGATTTAATTAACCAATTTTCGTCACTTTTAATTCCTCAAAATGTAAAATTACAAAAGTACCCCTTTAAGTTACCGGTATGGCCTAAAAATACCCCGGGACCCAAACTATACCCCCGGCTAGTGTTTTCTGACTATCTCGACCCTTCCGGACGCGTTGGCGCACTCAAAACGACCATATGGATTATAGATTTTAAATTCACTTTTATTATCAAAATATTATACCGTGACGCGGCGGATATTATACCGTGACACGGCGGTCCCACGCGTCTCAACAAAATTTCCAAATTGCCGTATATAAATCTCACGACAAATTTTATAATACCAAATACATATATAATCATATATGCACATAATCAAATACCAATTCGCATCTCATTAGTATTTATAACCCGGATTAATTTCCAATTAATACGCAATTTAATTAATTAATCCCCAAAAATAAATATAGAGCCAAAAATACGGGGTATTACATACTTCCCCCCTAACAACTGAATTTCATCCCGAAATTCGAAACTAGAAAGTACCTGCTAAAAACAGCTCTGGATAACGTTCGCGCATCTCATCCTCGCGCTCCCATGTGGACTCCTCGACATTGTGATGTCGCCACTGAACACGCACTAACGGGACTATCTTTGACCGCAGTTTCCTCTCGCTTTGGTCCAAAATAGCAATTGGCCCCTCCTCGTAGGAGCTATCCGGCTGGAGATCGATGTCCTCCACAGCAATGTGAGAATGAGCCAAATTATCTCTAAGGTATTTCCTCAATGAGGAAATATGGAACACGTCGTGAATCCGATGCAAGTGCTCCGGTAGTCCGAGTCTATACGCAACCGGTCCGATCCGCTCAATAATAGGAAACGACCCCACATACCTTGGTGCCAACTTTCCCTTCTTCCCGAAACGCATGATCCCCTTCATAGGAGATACCCTGAGCAAAACCTGGTCCCCCACTTGGAACTCTCTGAAAAACCTCTTCGCATCAGCATAACTCTTCTGCCTGTCTTGAGCTACCCGAATGCGACTCCGAATCATCTCAATCCTTGCCGAAGTATCCTGAATCACTTCCGGCCCAAGTAGTTTGTTATCCCCCACCTCCAACCAACATGCTGGGGAACGACAAGGCCTACCGTACAATGCCTCAAACGGAGCCATGCCAATCGTGAACTGATAGGAGTTGTTGTAAGCAAACTCCACCAGTGGAAGGTACTGCTCCCATCCACCCCTGAAGTCAATAATGCACATGCGTAGCATGTCCTCCAACATCTGATTGGTGCGCTCTGTCTGCCCATCGGTCTGCGGATGATAAGCCGTACTCAACCGCAATTCCGTGCCCATTGCCTCCTGGAAACTCTCCCAAAACCTCGAAACAAATATCTTGTCTCTGTCAGACACGATATTTAGGGGCACACCGTGAAGTCTCACAATCTCTGAAATGAAGAGCTGGGCATACTGTCCCGTAGTGTAGTCAGTCCTTACGGGTAAAAAGTGAGCGACCTTGGACAACCTGTCCACAATTACCCAAACGGAGTCGTGACCCCTCTGCGACGTAGGCAACCCCGTGACAAAATCCATGGATATGCTCTCCCACATCCACACTGGAACCTCCAACGGCTGTAGAAATCCTGCTGGTCTCTGATGATCCACTTTTACAAGCTAACAAGTGGCGCATTTCGAGACAAACTCAGCGATATCTCTCTTCATACCGCTCCACCAATATTGCCGTCTCATGTCTTGGTACATTTTGTCCCCTCTGGGATGTACCGCGAACCGTGAGCCGTGCGACTCTGCCATCACATCGTGCCGCAATTCTTCCCCTTCCGGAACTACCAATCTCCCATTTAAGCGCAATCCCCCGTCTGAGCTAACGGTATAGGACTCGGCTCCCTCTGCAAGTAATCGAACTATCTGCTCCTGACAGAACGAGTCATTAGCCTGTGCCCATACTACTTTTGTTACAATCTGCGGTGTAACGGTCATCACAGACATGAAAGATCGGGCCACTGCATCCCGGTGTCCCAATTCCTTCCACTTAACTTTCCACACCTCTGCCACCTCATCTGCTGGCCTGCGGCTCAACGCGTCTGCTACCACGTTAGCCTTACCCGGGTGGTACTGGATGTCGAACTGGTAGTCCTTCACAAATTCAAGCCACCTACGCTGCCGCATATTCAATTCCTTCTGCGTGAACAGATACTGTAGTGACTTGTGGTCCGTGAACAGCTGAAACTTCTCCCCCAAAAGATAGTGCCTCCAAATCCGTAAGGCAAATACCACTGCTGCCAACTCCAAATCATGCGTGGGGTAATTCTTCTCATGAGGCTTAAGCTTACGGGAAGCATAAGCTATGGCCTGTCTCTCCTGCTGCAATACACCTCCCAGTCCTTGCAACGACGCATCGGTGTAAACCAAATACTCAACGCCCGGTCTCGGCAATGCTAACACAGGTGCTGAGGTCAATTTGTCCTTTAACTCATTGAATGCCAACTGACAGGCATCACTCCAGATATATGGCACACCCTTACGAGTAAGATGTGTCAAAGGAACTGCTATCTCCGAGAAACCCCGAATAAACCTCCTGTAGTATCCTGCTAGACCCAAGAAACTACGAATCTCCGTTGGTGTCGTGGGCTGTCCCCACTCCCTCACCGCTGACACCTTCCCCGGATCAACCGATATTCCCCGGTCGGAAATGATATGCCCCAAAAATTGGACTTCTTTCAGCCAAAACCCGCACTTCTCGTATTTTGCATACAACTCGTTCTGACGAAGTGTCTGCAAAACCTGCCTCAAATGCTCGGCGTGCTCCTCCTCTGTCTGAGAGTAAACCAGAATGTCATCAATGAAGACAATGACAAACTGATCTAGGAAATCTCTGAACACCCTGTTCATCAAGTCCATAAACACTGCTGGAGCGTTGGTCAAACCGAAAGGCATAACCCGAAACTCATAAGAACCATATCTCGACAAGAACGCAGTCTTCGAGACATCCTCTTCCCTGATACGCAACTGATGGTATCCCGACCTCAAGTCAATCTTCGAGAAGAAAGAAGCTCCTCTCAACTGGTCGAATAAGTCATCGATTCGAGGCAACGGATACTTATTCCGTATCGTGACCTTATTCAATTCTCAGTAGTCCACACACAATCTCAATGAACCATCCCTCTTCTTCACAAACAAAACTGGAGCGCCCCAAGGTGAGGTACTCCTGCGAATAAAGCCTTGTCCCAACAGCTGCTCTATCTGATCCCGTAGCTCTCTCATCTCAGCTGGAGCCATACGGTACGGTGCGCGTGCTATAGGTCTCGTACCCGGTAGCAAGTCTATAACGAAATCTATCTCTCGACTGGGTGGTAAGCCTGGTATCTCCTGAAACACATCCGAATAATCCCTGACGACTAGGATCGAATCTAAAGGAATCACAACCTCCTTAGAGGTATCCTCCTCAATGTAATACAGATGAGCGGTCGATCCTCCCTCTGGGCGAGGCATCGCCACTATAAACATCTCTTGCCCCGGAATGGCAAAAACAATGCTCCCGCTGAAGCAATCAATCATGGCCCTATATGCTACGAGCCAATCCATACCGATGATCACATCGTGAACATGCATGTCTAACACTAACATGTCTGCAGGCAATACCAAACCACCAATCTCTACCCCCACTCCCCGGCATATAAAGAAAATAAGTGACCCACTCCCTAATGGTGAGTCGACACACGTCACTGTGCTCTCTGCCGTAGCTAACAATCCTAAAGCTTTCGCGAAGTGTGTAGCTATAAAACAGTGTGTAGCACCCGTATCAAATAACACCCGACCCATAGTGCCATGGATAGGAAACGTACCCTCGATCGCGGGCGGTGCCTGTGGAACTGCAGCCTGGTGAAAGTTGTAGACACGTCCATACTGTAGCTGCCCCTGCTGAGCTGGGACTGCTGGAATGGGTGGCAATGCTGCCATTTGCGGCGGTGCGGGAAGAGCGGCGGGAAACATAGGTCTCTGTGGCTCCTGGCGAGCACCCTGCTGCTGCTGCTGTGGGGCCCTGCCCCTATCAGGACAATCTTGCTTCTTATGGCCAGTCTTGCCACAAACAAAGCACTTCCCCGGGAAGTTCCCTCCCCTCTGCCCCTGCTGTCCCCGGCCCTGGTGGCCGTTACCATTCCTCCCTTGGCCCTGCTGGCCCTGATGAAACTGCTGCCCATTCTGCCCCTGTTGGCCCTGATGGCCGTTTGGACCCTGATGGCCCTGACGGAAACCTCCCTGTCCCTGCCTGTAGTTCCCTGACCGGAACCTCTTATTATCCCCCTGCTGGGTACCCTGCTCATTCTGTCTCTGCCCCTGGCCAGATTGTGCCCCGCTGGCACCATGTCCTCCAGTCCTGCCCTGATGGCTAGACTCCCCCGACCGCTTGCCCTCGGCCATATGAAAACGGTGGTCCTGGCAGTGCAATAATGCAGCGTTAACCACATCAGAATACGTGGCCAACGATAGGTTCCCAAGCAGATGCTGACGGATTCTCCAATTCAACCCATCGGTGAACTTCTCTATCTTCTTCTTCTCTGTTGGTATCTCGTCTGGAACGATATTCAACAGATTAGTAAACTCGGCCTCATACTCGGCCACTGTCTTGCCTTCCTGTTTCAGACTCATCAGCTTCCTCCTCATCTCTGTATGAATTGCGGACGGAAAGTACTTGCGGTCAAACCGCACCCAGAACTCCTGGATCGTGAGGGTATCCCTCTCCTCCGCGGTGGTAATAGACTCCCACCAGTGTAGTGCAGATCCCACTAGCTTGAAAGTAGCTAGCACCTGTTTCTGAATATCAGTGCACTCATGCATCCTCAAATACCTCTGTATGTCCTTCCTCCATTGGCTCGAGACTACCACGTCTGAGCTACCTGCAAACTCTGGCGGATGCTCTTTCTGAAAAGCATCTCGTACACGCTCCCAAGCAGACCGGAATGCATTAACCTGTGCTGGGGCGGCAACCGGCGCCTGAGGCGGTGCCTGCTGAATCACGGCAATCGTGGCATTTACCGCTTGGGCTACTATAACAGCAACCTCAGCGGCGTTCATCATGCCCTGAACTGGAGCGGGCTGGGGTTCGGGCATTGCATTCCTGGGAACTCGTCGTGCACGTCGTGGAGGCATCTGAAATAAGAACAAAGTTTATAAGTTCGCAGTTTGTAAACTTAAAATAGCTGAAGAACGAAGCATACACAAAAAGAGTACAACAGTCCTAAAATATAGGGCTCTATATCAAAGAAACGTAGCGAAAACATAATAGCCGTACAGATCCTGAAGGACACTAGAACCTGATGCTCTGATACCACCTGTGACACCCCGACTAATTAAATACCGGGTAGCTACTCCTTTATTAAATTAATTCAAAATGCCAAGTTGGCTCAGTTAATAGCATCACTGTCGAAAACATTTTAATATTACTAACCACCTAGTATTTAAAAAGCAAGTTGCCAAATTTTAATTTAAGTCTGATTAACATGCAACAAATGTAATGAAGAAATAAACAACACCATTCCCCATACTGAAGTAAAATGAATGACCATCACATAACAGTAAATAAAGTCTGGAGGAAAAACTCCTCACTACAATCCCACAACTGAAATAAATAAACTGAAATAATACATGCTAAAGTCTGAAAACTGAAATGTAAAAGATGTCTCTAAAGAAATGGGCAACATGCCTTACAACTGATAGATGGTGACTCTGGAATCCAAAAGATAGAAGCGTCTACATGCAAATCCCTGTAGCTTCCTCAAGCAGCTACAGCTCGTCACCTGAATGAGTATCCTATGCTTGGTGTCCTTGTGGCTGGGCACCTAAAATGGTTTTACAAGAAAAAGAGAGTTGAAAAGCAAACAGGTCAGAGCCCGAATGTGGAGTTATATTTTAAAAACCTGCAAGTGCTTTAAAAACATTTAAAACATTAAATGCAAAGTACATGTTAGGACGTACACTCGCATGATATTCTCACCTCTCGTCTAACTGTGCACTCCTAACGTAAGTACCCATCTATAACGACCCATACTACTAGCTAAGTGACAACATAACTAGCTAGACTGCCAAAGGTTCTACCCATATTACTCGGTTCCATTTAACATAACCACGCTCGTAATTAAATAGGGGTTTAACGTAAACTCAGTTACTAAATATGCCATATATATAACTATCAGTTAACTCATTATATATCTCGAAACAATACTGTAATATTTTTACAACATTAACATGAGGATTCCCATTAATTTAATGTATATTATTCATATCATAAATATACAATACAAGCACCCCGCGAACTAAGTTGTGGTGCACACATACTCTGCTATCCATCCCGGTACATCACGTACATAAGGATTACATATTCCGAATCTCTCAGGAATAGTTTACCGATAACAACATCACAAATAATGGAGGCGAACACAGTCACCATCACATGGGTCACGCACATACCTACGCTCCCATGATCAGCGGACTTATTAATATCACAATAAGTCTTTCTATGACCTATGTTCATCGAGGTACCAGTCTATATCCCCCCCGTAGGCACACAAGGATTAGAGGGTCCTAAGCGAACGCAACCTCCCGTGATAGAAAGTATGGTAGGTATGTCATACACACAATCCATATACTAATACTAAGTAAACACACATCTTAGTAATACCGTATTTTAATCGTAGTACGTATCGCATTCTCGTACTAACTATAATTATAATAATTTATACTAATCCGATTTGTGATTATACGCGCTATAATTTCTCACGTCGTAATAGACACTCACGTCTCATCCCAAACCGTCCATGTAATACAACTCTCGTATATAATTTACTTCTCATAATCGCCCAAAAGTCCCAATTCTACCACTATATCATCAAAGGAATGCTAACTCTACCCTTGAACCAGTTTCCGGGACTCCAAAAGTCAAAACAGTTCTAAAAGGACCAAACTGTCAACTCGTTAGAAGTTTCGTTCGAACGAGGATGTTCGAACGAGATCCTTCTGTCAACTCGTTAGAAGTCTCGTTCGAACGAGGTTGTTCGAACGAGATCCCAGTTCGTTCGAACGAACTGTTCCTTCTAACGATATCTCGTTCGAACGAGATATCGAACGAGATCCCTTCTCGTTAGTAACGACTGGTCAACTTGTTAGAAGCTCGTTCGAACGAGTTCGTTCGAACGACCTGGGGGCTGCTTCTAACGAGCTATCAGTTTCGGCCCAGATTTTTCCCATCTCGTTTTTCACCATTTATTATCACTTCAATCCTTCTCCAAAGTTCGTTCTAACAATGATTTAAGTCCTCTAATCATACTAAAACATGCTTAGGTCATAAACTAACGTCTTTTAAGGCAATAAGGCATCCTAAACATCATTAAATCCCAAGATTTTATACTTTTCCCCAATATCATCAAGAACATGAACCCTAGATATATATCAACATCAAATTTCAGAATTTAATTCGTTTTTCTTTCACCCAATCATGTATTAACATCAGATTAATTGTCTCCAAACTATTCTACATGCAATTCTCTTCACAATTTCTCAAGTTCTATGATGTAAACTACATGGGTTTTCATATTTATCAAGAACAAACCATAAATCCGAATTTTCTAACATGGAAAGAACATTTGCTGAAATTAAACATAATTAAACCACTTGCCTTGGTTTGATTTCTGATTTGGTGTAGGTTTGGTGAAGATTCTGCAGAGTTTCCTCTCTCTCTAAGTTCCTTCTCCAATGGTGGCTCAAGGTGGCTAGGGTTTGATTTGGGGAAGATTGTAAACCTAATGTTAGCCTCCGTAGCTTAAAGGGTTAATATGGGTTGGTTATGGGCTTAGTGGGTCAATATCCACATCAGATTTAATTAACCAATTTTCGTCACTTTTAATTCCTCAAAATGTAAAATTACCAAAGTACCCCTTTAAGTTACCGGTATGGCCTAAAAATACCCCGGGAAAACTATACCCCCGGCTAGTGTTTTCTGACTATCTCGACCCTTCCGGACGCGTTGGCGCACTCAAAACGACCATATGGATTATAGATTTTAAATTCACTTTTATTATCAAAATATTATACCGTGACGCGGCGGATATTATACCGTGACGCGGCGGTCCCACGCGTCTCAACAAAATTTTCAAATTGCCGTATATAAATCTCACGACAAATTTTATAATACCAAATACATATATAATCATATATGCACATAATCAAATACCAATTCGCATCTCATTAGTATTTATAACCCGGATTAATTTCCAATTAATACGCAATTTAATTAATTAATCCCCAAAAATAAATATAGAGCCAAAAATACGGGGTATTACATTCCACTCCACCAAATAAGCAAGATTTGGCCGAAATAATGGCCATCTTAGCCCGAGGGCAAACAGCCATGCAAGAAACCATGCGTCAACTTATATAAACTGTTCGAGATGGAGCACCTGCCCAGTCAGGAAAACAAAGCGTTTAGAGAAATACTCATCTGCCATCTTTAAGGACTAGACGAACGCTGTTCCCGGAGGTTTTTCAATCTAGGTGTACTGGTTCATATCGTACTGAGAGATCTAATGATCCTTCATATCAACCTGGCTGGACTTTTTCAGTACGAGTCACGAATTCTCAACAGAATGTCATTCTGACTCCAGAACGGGCCAGGGCTCTGGAAAGGTTGAGTAGAGTCTCTCCTTTTGATCGATTGGGCCCTAGGAGGAATAGAAACCCTCTTAGGATTGCGTCGAGGAACTCTCAACGACCATCCGATCTAAGGGAAGGGTCTGCCCAATCACGCCCGACAACCCATATTGAAAGGTCCCAAGAGGAAAGCTCAGTGCGATCAATTGCGCAGATAAATAGGTCCGAGGTAGGAAATGATGCATGGAAAGGTTCTATTCAAAGGTTGGAAGACAGGTTAGGGGAAATGGCTAAGGCCAATAATCCTCTACAAAGAACTTTTGTCCAAGGAACACCCTTCGTACAAGCAATTATGGGTTTTCCCACACCATCAAAATTCAAAGCTCCTATGGTAACACCTAAATGTAATGGAAAAACTAATCATGTCCTCCATATAGAGCAATACCAAGTTGCTTCTGATATCTATGCAGTTCCAGATGAGATGAGATGCAGGGAATTTTTAGGAACTCTCACCGGGTCAGCCCAGATATGGTAGAACAACCTTCCTCGGGGGAAGATTACGACTTTCCATCAACTGGCACAGCTTTTCATAGGAAATTTATGCTTTGGAGTGAAGCCAATTAAAAGAGTCGCGCATTTACTGAGCGCTAGATAGAAAACAGAAGAAAGCACTAGGGATTATATTACTCGTTTCAATAATGCTCTGATGAGTGGTCTATTACCGAACAAGTTGTACTATACTTTGGCCAAGGATTCGCCCAGGACCATGGCAGAATTAATGGCGAAGGCAGCCAAGATTATGAACGCGAAGGAAGCCATAGCTATGAAGAAGAATACAGATACTAAGGATACTAAGGTTGAAGGTAGTAAAACTGAGAAGAAGGATCAGAAGAACAATGGTGGCAGTAAGCAGTCAAGAGGCAAACAAACACTGGAGCAGATGAGGAAGTATGGAAATTATACTCCCTTAAAGGTAGATATAAATCACATTCTGGAGGAGATCAAGAACAGCGAGGAGCTAACCTGGCCAGAGAAAATGAAGGCAGATCCTGACAAAAGGGACAAGTCCAAATATTACAAGTTCCATAAAGTACATGGCCATACGACCAAACGTTGCATAGCCCTCCAGAATGAAATTGAAGCACTCATTAGACGACGAAAATTGACTAAGTACGTTAATCGCCAAAATGGTGGAAAGACCAGCGACAGGGGAAGGCAAAGATCTAAATCTCCTCGCCGAGCAAAAGATAAAAAGAAGAGAGATTACGAAGACGATCCAGAAGATGATCCCGATCTCCCAAAAAGGCCAAGGCAGCCCGAGCACGAGGTATTTTTAATCCATTTTGGATCATTTGAATCTAATGTCATTACAGGTGGAGATGCAAGAGGTGGATATCTCACTGCAGAGAGGAAAGCTTACCTCAATGAGGCGCAAGCTTGCTCTTACATACAGCGCATAAATTTAGCTGAAGACAATCGCCCGAGGAAGGTGAATAGGGATAAATTGATCATCGGCTTTTCTAAAAATGACTTAGCAGGTGTACTATATCCTCATGACGACCCTTTGGTGATCAAGATGAGAATGAAGGATGTGGTGATTTCACGAGTATTGGTGGATAATGGTAGCTCGGCAGATATCATGTTCTACCCATGCTTCGACAGCTTGAATCTGAAGTTAGCCCAATTGGAGCCATATCATAGACCCCTCCTCGGTTTCACTGATGAAAAGTTTTTTCCACTTGGGACAATCAAGTGGCATGCTTGCCGAATAGAAAGAGTACACTTTTTTGTAATGGATAACAATATCCAATCAGCCTACAATATTATCATGGGGAGAGTAGGTCTGAAGAAGTTTGAGGCAATGTCGTCTACGATATATCAATATTTGAAGTTCCCAACCAATTTCGGAGTGGGAGTTATCAAAGGTGACCAGAAAGTATCTCGGAAATACTACTATTCATCTGTCGAACAGGAAAAACTAGAAGAAGCCAAAAAGAAAACTACTATGTATCAAGTGGAAGAAATAGAAGATGCAGAGGTTGAAACCTTGGACCCTAGAGATGAATCTTAGCTTATGAAGGGTCAGGTTATGGAAGCTACGGAGGATATCATTCTAGATGACGAATGCCCAGAACGAACAACTCAAATTGGTGCATCACTAGACTTATCAATAAAGCAGGAACTGGTGGAAATTTTTAAGGCGCAGAAAGCAGACTTTTGCATGGAGTCATGAGGACATTGCAGGGATAGACCCGACTTTCTTATGCCATGAGCTCAATGTTAATAAGGAGGTCAAGCCAGTGAAGTAGCGAAGAAGAGTAATCAGCCCAGAGAAGAACCAAGCCATACAGGAAGAAGTAGAGAAACTGCAGAAAGCCTCTTTTATTGAGGACGTCAAGTATCCTGATTGGATAGCAAATGCTGTGATGGTAAAGAAGAAAAACAATAAGTGGAGGATGTGTATGGACTTCACTGATCTTAATAAAGACTGCCCAAAGGATCATTTTCCTTTGCCCCGAATTGACCAGCTAGTGGATGCTACATCGTGGCATGAATTATTGAGCTTCATGGATGCTTATTCTAGTTACAACCAGATTAAGATGAAACCAGAGGACGGGGAAAGTACCTCTTTTATTACCCCAAGGGAAACTTATTGCTATAATGTTATGCATTTCGGACTTAAAAATGCAGGTGCAACATACCAGCGGCTGATGAATAAAGTGTTCGCAGAACAAATCGGTCATAACATGGAGGTTTATGTTGACGATATGCTGACAAATAGCAAGAAAGATGTTGATCATTTAGTTGACCTGGGCCAAACTTTTGATCATCTAGAGAAATATCAAATGAAACTAAATCCCACCAAATGCATATTTAGAGTACGGGAAGGCATGTTTCTTGGGTATATTGTTAATCAACGAGGCATTGAGGCGAACCCTGAAAAGATAAAAGCCCTACTGGAACTACGATCTCCAAGCATGAAGAAGAAAGTGCAAAGTCTTACAGGACGGGTCGTAACACTTAACAGATTTATGTCGCGAGCAATAGATAAATGCCTCCCATTCTTCAAAACACTTCGAAAAACTTTTGAGTGGAATGATGAATGCGAGGAGGCCTTTCAAGAGTTAAAGAAATATCTGGGGACACCTCCATTATTATCCAGACCAATGATGGGAGAAAGACTATACTTGTATCTGGCAGTGTCAGATAATGCAGTTAGCTCGGCGTTGATAAGAATGGAAGACAGAGTGCAAAAATCGGTCTATTACACCAGTAAGGCCTTCCGAGGAGCAGAGATCAGATATCCAAGGTTGGAGAAGTTGGCACTATCACTAATCGAAGAGAGCAGAAGGATGAGGCTATACTTCTAAACCCATACTATAGTAGTGTATACTAATATTCCATTAAGATAGGCTCTGCACAAATCGGAGAAATCGGGAAGATTGATGTATTGGGTGGTAGAACTTGGTGAATCTGACATAGTTTATGATCCTATGTCGTCTCTTAAAGGGCAGGCAGTATCGGACTTTATTGTAGAGTTTACTTACTCTAACATATCCGAAAAGCAGGAGCTTAATGCAGACCACCCGTGAATATTACGGGATCATCTAAGACAACACCCGACCAACTTCTATTAGTAAATCGGTAGGAGGCAATAGATAACGATCAATGAGAAGTGTCGGGTAATTGCCCAAGGATAGGAGAAGATAAAAATAAGTATAAAATACTCCACCGAGGAACTCTGTCTGACCAAGAATTTAATAATGATATACCTGTGTGGAATTTGTACGTGGATGGCTCTTCGTGTGCCACGGGTAGTGGAGCAGGAATAATCTTAAACAGTCCTGATGGAGTTAATATTGAGTATGCTCTACGTTTCTAATTTAAGGATTCCAATAATAAAGTTGAATATGAAGCTATGATCGTGGGTCTTAGTTTGGCCAAAATCATGAATGCGGAGCAGGTTATCGTATTCAGTGATTCACAATTAATTGTAAATCAAATTCTTGGGTTGTACGTAGCGAACGGAGAATTAATGTTCAAGTATCACACAAAAGCTATGGAAATTGTATCAACTTTTGTTGCAGTCCAATTGATCAGAATACCGAGATTGGAAAATACAAGAGCTGACGCCCTAGCTCGTCTGGCCTCAGCAACACGCACCGAGATACGAAGAACCATCCCAATAGAGATTTTGGAAGATCAGAGCGTAGACGAAGTTATAATGGTGAATTTCATTGCCCTCGACTTGGGTCCATCATGGATATACCCCATCAGGGTTTATATCGAAGAAGGGATTGTGCCAACTGACAAACTCGCAGCCAAGAAACTGAAGTTTAAAGTTGCTCATTACGTGTTGACCAATGGTATTTTGTATAGAAGAGGCATTATAGCAGGACTATAGAGATGTGTGCATCCTTCCAAAGTTAAAGATTTGATTGAAGAGGTTCACGAAGGCTCTTGCGGAGCTCATATAGTAGGTCGAACGCTTTTGCAAAGAATAATGACACAGGGATATTACTGGCCAACGATGAGAGGTGATTGCACAGCTTCCACTAAGAAGTGCGATAAACACCAGCGTTTCTCTTCCATCCGAAGAACTCCCCAAGCATTATTAACACCCGTTACATCCCCTTGGCCATTTTCTATGTGGGGTATAGATTTAGTCGGGCCACTTCCGATGACCAAAGGGAGATTCAAATATCTAGTAGTTGTTGTCGACTATTTTACCAAATGGGTGGAAGCTGAACCTCTCATTGACATGTCTATGACAGGGTCTATCAATTTATTTGGAAGAACATTATTTGCATATATGGTCTCCCACATGCATTCATTACTGACCATGGAACCCAATTTGACAATGAGGAGTTTGTTGCATATTGTCACCAATCCAATGTACAGAAGATCCATTCTGCACCAGGCCGTCCCCAGAGCAATGGGAAAACTGAAGTGAGGAACAGAACCCTACTGAATGGTTTGAAAAAATGACTAGATGATGCAAAGGGACGCAACCAAGCCATTCAAAGTCTCCGCTAGTATCACCGCCGCATGATTGTGATGGTATGACATCCATGAAGTAATGGCTGCAAGTTGTGGGTCCACTAGCAGTTTCCCAGTTACCAGCAACAATTTCGAAACTAATCCCAGAACGACGGCTTCGGCATATCCAGCATCACCAACATCCTACATATGCACATACCGTAGCACCTCCGAAAGGGGAAATCATTCCTCCAGTAACCAAAGGTCTACCCATCGAGGGCGAGACGTAGATAAGTCCATCCAATAGCTCCCGAGGGGATCGAGAAAACTCAGGCATAGCATCTGCCACACTAGGGTTTACCCCCAACATGGCAGAAAATTCCTCATAAGTTGGACAAACTTCTTCCAATCCGAAGCGGAATACATGGTCTTTGGGGTACCAAAATTGAACCGCCGCCATCAGCATGTTCCACTATATGGGACGATTACGCCATAAAGAGACTCGACGCATGTTGAAAGCATCGTAGTCGACGTTATAGGAGTACATCGCCTCCAAAGGCTCGAGGTAGTTGGAAAACTCAACACTACCAGGGAGAGCCATCTCACAGAATAGGAAAGCAAGAATGTGAAGGTGTGATGAAAACACTCCAACCTTACCCCTTTTTATACTTGAAAACCCTCACAAAAGACACAACCCTTGCAGAAATCGGAGGGTATCCTGCCGCATAAGGTATCAAAAGCTGAAGAGAGTACCAATCAAAGCCTTGTTGATTAGAGTGGACTAACCTGTCGATAGGAAGGACAAGGGGCTTGTCGATCGGTAACCCCCTATTTTTAGAAACTTACTTTTTTCCGCTTTTGTCAAAATCAGAAAACTTAATAAAAATAAATTGATATTCTCAACAGAATTTTAAAATCCCCTTCCATCTTTATATAATTTTTCATTTTAAATAAATAAAACTTTCCTTCAATTCCAAAAATATTTCTTTTTACAGTCTCAGCAGCAAAGTAAAAAGCGCATATGCATTCATTCATTCATTACTAACAGGAGATAATAATAAAAAACTCCATTGCATTGCATAGATATTTTTTTGTGTAACATCAATTTTGCAGGAAATAAAGAAAAATAGAAAAACAACGGGACTTAGACCGAACCCCCATCCTCTCTCTCTAAGAGCTTCCATCCCTGCGACGCACCCTCTTTCCCCTATGACGAGATGATGCACCACCGCTACTTGAACCAAACTCCTCCCCAGATGAGGCAAACAACACCAAGTAAGAAGGAAGATGAACTGCGTCCCGAATATGGGCAGTTATGGAAGATATTAAGTCCCTAATGTCCCTTGGCCAAGTGGTGGACACCCGGACTTGCTGCAAGAAAAGGAAGAATTAGTATCAAATAAAGAAGACCAAAAGAAGAAGAATAGAAAGGTATACCATAGGATGAAGGAGCTCCTCTGTCAAGCCCAACTCCTTCGGGTCCATAGCATGAGGACGATGCAACATAGCCACAATCCCTCCATCAGTCCGCCAAATATTGTAGGAAGGGGTATGCAACCGTACAAAGGGAACCTCCAAAGTCGTCGTCGCCTTAGATATCGATCGACCACCACCACTATGTGAGGTCCCCTCTGGAAAACTTGAATCCGCATGAGGGAGAGGCAGCGCATCATATATGCTAGGCACCATCAGCCAACTCCTCACGAAATCCATATAATTATACGATACAGCCATGTCGATGTATAATAAATAGGACTCGCCAATCATCACTGCAATCCTCGTATCCTATGGCAACATCCGCTCTCGCCTCAGGGACATAGGGGGCCTCGCAGGTGGCACCACTACCTCCTCCTCAGCAATCTGTTAAACCACCCTCTCCTCGAGATACCAAAAGTGGCCAAAATCATGTGCTAGCAAACACCTCATCTGTGCATTCACCCCAATCGACCCCATGTCCTGAACAGCCGTCCCCCAAGGGTAAAAGGTCACCTGAAAAATCCCCAGCAGATATAAGTCAATATGGAATCAGGGCACACAAAGACCCAGACTGTAGAAGGAAAAAGGTCTTACCCTATCACTGGTCCGGCCATTCAAGTCCTGACGTACCGCTTGTTGAGAAAGAGAGTTCCTCGACTGCCGATTGGCCTTCCGCCACCGATACAACTGATAAAAGTCTCCAATGGTCTCGTCCTTCAAAATAATCAGTTGGGTATTACACCCAATCACCTCATAGAACCACGTCTACCAAAGACAACAATCCACAATCAAACAGATACGCGCAAGGAAAATGCGAATGCATGGAAGGAAAATGCGCAAACTAAAGAATACCTCAAGAAGATACGTGGCTCCAGTAAAAGTCTATCGGCAGCACCGACTAAATGCATCCAGAGAAAAATAAAGAGTCACCAAAGTTAGGATCCCCCAATCATAGAGATGGATGTTCGAAAACATCCTCAAGTATGGTAAAAAACACAAGTGGACAACATCGCCACTCGACGCCACCAAAAATCCCCCCAATACCAGTAAAATAAATTGCCGAGCCATCTACCTCACCTACAACTTGTCCTCCACATCAATCACCCTACTCAATAAAATATCCCTCAATAGAGACAAACGGATAGAGTCCCCAAATACTATCCTCTCCACATCACCTAGCGTTGCCTGCACCGCCTCCGGCCTCACCTGCAAAGAGTGATCCACCTCTATCTGCTCTCCATCATAATCCAACCCCAGTAGCTACTGCACATCTATGGGAGTCACACTCATCTCCCCAAGGCCAAAATGGTAGGTGTGGGTAGTGTCCCACTACCTCTCCCCCAAAGCACATAAGATCGTCATGGAACGAGGCGTCTCACCTAGCACAGACACCAGCCTCCCAAAGTCTTATGACGATACTAACCAATGTACCACAGGTGGAAGATGCTCCCAAACATCCTTAAGCCTCGTCGTCCCGCTGTAACACCCCGCCCGCCCGGGGAGAGCAGAGCGGAGTGGAGCGCCACTATCGATAGAACTAACCAAATTCGTAAATAGCAAGGTATAGAGCATCTAAAAAATCCCACAATATAAATGAAACCACTAATCTCAATACTCAAATTTAAATACAATAATTGCCTTTCGAAATAATACAACTATTTATCTCGAAATAAAAATAAATCACCAAATGCTCTATACAACAAAAATAAATACAAATATTCTCTCTCGAATATTCTTTTCAAAATATCCAAGCTAAAAATCAATCTCCAATTAATCCATAGTGCCCAAATCCGCGCTAACCTGCCAACTAAAAGAAAATATGGGGAAGAACAAAATACGACAGGAAAGATGCTCAACAAATATATTAACGATGAATAAAACGTAACAACACGATTACGAATATTCAAATCAAATGCAAATCTCAAAGCATTTATCAATAAATTTCTCAACAACACATGAACCGGGTCACCAAGCCTCACCACATCCGCATATGCTTTATCAAGTCATAGCCCGGGAAGCATGAATTTTGGCGGGTACCCAGCCTCCGTGCCATATTAAAATCTCATGACAATGTGCTCAACAATAATATAATGATGCCACATGAATCAAAATAACTCAACAATTATTTCTCCATATTTCAAAGAATTTAACAATGCAAATATGAGTTCAATTAAACATGAAATCAACGGAATAAACTCTCGAGAGATTTAAAGGAGCATATTGTGTAAAACCCCATACCTTAAAATTATCGCATGATTCGTCACATAAATTTAGCCTCTAAATCTGATCGTACCATCACGTTCCTCTCACGAAAATAATCAAATCACGTTCTAGCCCCAACACGAGATAACCCCAAATAGTCCTATCTTAAAAACCTAAAAAAATCTGATCCAAAAATTATATGAATCACCACCAATCCAAGTTCAGATTTGGATTCTACACGAAAAATTGAGTCAGGTATGTGTTTTGAGTTTTTTCTCAAATCTCATCCAAATGCACTCAAAAAGAAGATCTATACATTCCAAATTGGCTCTTCTCATTCCACCCGTTTTTTACTCTTTGGATTTCATTTTTGACCTCTCCTTTTCATCTCCATTTCCTTATAATCACCCATAATATTCCTTATATAACCCCTCTCTCAAACCCTATCTTGGAGCCTAAGCTAACGCATATTACTATATTGCCTTTTAATTTAAAATTGCCAACTTTACATATTTAAACCATTACAAAATGTCCAAAAGGAAATTAAATTTGAATTTAAATATTCGATTCATTTCAAATAAAAATAAATATAATATCAATATCCCGATTAAAAAAATGATAATATTATTAAAATTATATACAGTATTCATAAATAAAGCCCTCAAAATTACTGGGTATTACACCCGCGGGCACGCATAGTCGACAAAGAAACATCAGACTGTCAAAGAAAAACCTTGTTAAAATCCAAGAAAAAAGGAAATCACCAAAAGAGAATGCCAAAAGTCATTATGCACTTACATAACCACTTGGGTTCACCAACCTAGAAGAGCGATGACGCGACAGCTCCTGCAGTAAAGTTCGCTCATCCACAACCGGCTCAAACACATCAAAAGGATTCTCACTCCCCAAAGCAAGAGGCGCTCTACTCCACATTTGCCCAGTCATCAATAGCTAACCACTCCCTATGTATCACTGCGCTCACAAAAGCGTCCATTTTTTAGGTTGCATAATGTTAAGATGATTCGCAGAAGAAAATCGCAGAGAAAGAGAAGGCAAAAAGCTGTGACAAATGAGGGGAACCCGCCCCCTTTTTATAGGAAGCCAAGGGTCATGCCGATCGGCATTGCACCCCCACCTATCGATCGACACTGACCTTCCACCTTCTCGAGGCAGTCCAAAAGTCCGTGCCATTGGAAAATGGCACCCTCCACACCATGCTGATCGACACCCCCTTAAATTTCGTACAAAAACTCCCAGAAAATACCAAAAAACCCTGAAAAATCCTCAAAAAATTCCTAAATCTCCTGGGGAAGATGTAGAACATCTTCACCAAGAAAATTTATTTTCTCCCACACTTCCTCAAGCGAAACTCCTACTTACCTAATAGGAACTCTCAAAGACAAGTGAATCTCTCCTCAGCAACGTCCCCAGAGGACCCCTAAAGTATCCCAAACTTCAGGTTATCTCCTATTCCCGAATAGAATCCTCAAAACCATTATGACAAAAGTCTCAAATTTCCCCGAGCAAAACATCCAAACACTGGATCACCTAATCACTTCCCCAGTGGAATCCACATCATTAAATTATCTATTCCCCCACAAAGTCTCCAGAAGACATGAAAGTTTCCCCAGCGATCAGTTCCCCAGCTCAAATTAAAATCTCGAGGTAATCTCCCAGGAAGAGTACCCAAAGAACATCTCGATTTAAGCTCAATTTAAGCCCTCAAAATTGTCTTCGACCCGCATAATTGGTTATCTCAATTTAAGCCGTCAGAATTGCTTCGACTTGCATAATTGGTCATCACAATTTAAGCCCTTTAAATTGGCTTTGACCCGCAGAATTGCTCATCTCAATTCAAGCCCTCAGAATTGGCTTCGACCCACAGAATTGGTCATCTTGATTTAAGCCCTCAGAATTGGCTTCGACCCACAAAATTGGTCATCTCAATTCAAGCCCTCAGAATTAGCTTCGACCTGCAGAATTGGTTATCTCAATTTAAGCCCTCAGAATTGGCTTCGACCCGCAGAATTGGTCATCTAAATTTAAGCCCTCAGAATTGGCTTCGACCCGCAGAATTGGCCATCTCAATTAAAGCCCTCAGAATTGGCTTCGACCCATAGAATTGGTCATCTCGACCTAAGCCCTCAGAATTGGCTTCGACCCACAGAATTGGTCATCGCAACCTAAGCCCTCAGAATTGGCTTCGACCCACATAATTGGTCATCACAATTTAAGCACTCAGAATTGGCTTCGACCCACAGAATTGGTCATCACAATTTAAGCCCTCAGAATTTACTTCGACCCACAAAATCGGTCATCCCCAGCATTTCTTTAGGTCCTCAGAATTGAGCTCAATCTTTGGTCATCACATCCTTTAGACCATACCCAGTATGCCCCTTAGGTCCTCAGAATCGGCCTTGACCCTTTGAATCGGTCATTCTCATCCTTAGGTCCTCAGAATCGCCTTCGACCCTCTGATTTCGTCATCCTCGTTCCTTTGGTCCTCAGAATTGGCCTCGACCCTCTGAATTGGTCATCCTCGTTTCCTTAGGTCTGCAGAATCGACCTCTTTCAAAAGGCATCACACGGTGTCTATTCGATGGCTATCGTTTGTTCCAAACTCACCCATTGAGGGGATCTATAGACACCTCATTCCAGCAGCCCCTGCATCACTACGAACCTATATCATATTCCGAATACTAACCTAGAGGTCATCGAACGGTCCTAGGCTCCATTGACCAAAAATAAAATTCACTGAATGAATCCTCAAAGGGCACTAAAACCCCTTTTTAATGGTCCACCCCGTGCGTAATTCTAACTTACGGTGCGAACGAACGACCTGTTTTCCCTTAAAACTTGATCAGAAGGCCACCGGACGCTCCTGGAGTCTGTTTGACCAAAGTCAACTCTTCATCTCAACCGATACTGAATGAATCCTTAAAGGGAACTGAAACCTTTTTCCAACGGTCCGCTCTGAGACTAGTTCTGCCTTACGATACGGACAAACGATCCGTTTTACTCCAAAAGGTCATCAAACACTTTCAGGCCCCGGTTGAACAAAGTCAACTCCCCAAACCGAGTCAAACTCTTTGGAATATCAAATTTTATCTCCTAACCTTTCCAACGGTCTGCCCCGTGCGTGATTCTGACTTACCACGCGGACAAACGATCCATTTTCATCTGATGATCCCCCGTCTAAAGGACCGACGAGCGCTTCTGAGCCCCATTTGTCCCAAAGTCAACTCTCGGACCCGAGGGCATTCCAAAGGACTTTTAAAGGTCCCTAGAACACCTTTCTCGCAGTACACCTAATGCACAATTCGAATCAATGGATTGCATTTTACGGCTATTTTTCGAAAGGAATTTAAACGAGACTGCCAAACGGCATGTTCAAAATCCTGCCTATCGACAGGCCGATTGGCAGGACCAGACCTCTACCGATCGGCAATACCCTGGTCCTATAAAAATTTGGGCCTGACCACATTGCAAAGGACCCCAAATCTGAGATCCATCACTCTCAGCGAACTCAGAAAGCCTCTCTAGAAGTCAGTGTGATTTCTACATCCAAATGCCTTTCCAACCCTCACTTTTCATCACCTTTTTCACCAAACTTGGCGAATTAACTACCCATCATCATCATCCAAATGCAAGGGCTTCTCTCCAATATTCAAGATCAAGCTCAAGATCTTTAAGAAGGTCAAACTTTCTTAACTCTCTTTAAATTCTCCTAAATTCGCATTACCTTGTTTTATTACTTAACACTTTTTCACCCCATCTCACATATCCTAATATACTTTTTATTTTTATTTTAGTCTTATTGCAGATATCTTATTTTTCATATAAAAAATCCCAAAAACAAGAAAAGAGGGTTTGCTCATAAATTCTAAATGGGAATTCTCATACTTTTCTCACACTAAAACACCTTTTCACACACACACACTCACGCACACATAAGAGAAGTCCCCGGTTGTATTTATGGGTTAAACCCCACCCCTCATTTTGCATACGAACTACGGGACTTTGATGCGTCAATAGGCTACGTAGTCATCTCAGGGTAAAACTCGAGACTCGAGTCCTATTTTTTCAAATTTTTTTCCTATTTTTCTATTTCTTTAACTTAATTCTCCTAGATTATCATATCTACATATTTACATATACATATATTTCTTCTTAGTGGCGTATTATTCCATACGCATTATCGTTCCATTATAATGATCAACGCAAGGATAATCGCCTAAATCCTATTTTCTAATATTACTTTTAGGAACATTCCTATGGATGACTCGCTCTATCTCTTCCATGATGCAAGTCGATGATTCCTATCTCCATTACATATACACATGCAATCACATCATGGGAAAATAGTGGAAAATAACAATAAACCAATGAGAGATCGCAAGGGAGGAATGGGTGCCTAACACCTCCCCATTTCGTAACTTACCCTCCGAACCCTACTCGAATTATTTTTGGTTTCATATGTATCAGTACGTCTTTGATGCTGTCCTTCGAGATGGATCCACTTTATTTTCTCTATTTTAAGTAAAATAGACTGGAAACTCCATCTCTCTACATTTTTCACCTCACACATCGTCGATGACGGTCGAAGCGCTCCCAAGAGGGATGTGCGGGACCGAGATACTCTCACCATATATATCTCTCTCTCTCCGCGAGGATCGGGGATGACCACAGTAGGTATGTAATACGCACAATAATTCAACCAATAGGTACATACACACAACCTATAATAATCATTAGGTATTCATGGAACCCAAGTCCCCAAATTTATACATAGTATTATTATCTCTATCACTCACATTATTCTATGCGTACGATTAATCTCTCTATCGCATATATTCCATAAGGCTCTCTTATTCCAACCTATTCCCTTTGTAACGACACAATCATCTTACCACTAGTCTGTGCGATGTAATCATTCACGAATATCTTAGGTCATTTTCTCTCAATTGAAATAATCTTCTTGTAAGATTTTAACTTGTTCGGGAAAAATTTAAAATTTCTGATATCTCATTAGAAGTGAGGAGAATCTCATTCGAACGGAACTTCGAACGAATTAAGGACTAAATTCTTGTTGGAATTCTCATTCAAATGAGGTCATTCGAACCAGGTCGTTCGAACGAAACTTTGAACGAATTGTACTCTGAATTCTCGTTAGATGGATCGTTGGAATTATCGTTCGAACGAGAAAATCGTAGTTTTTCCTTGTCATTTGAAACTACAATAGTCATTTGAACATGAATTATAGGAAATCTTAATTGTGTAGAATATGAAACTGAAATATTCATTTGAAAATGAATTATAGGAAATCGACAAAAATGAAATCATTATTAATATATGAAATACAAGAAATCAAAATCGTGAGTTCATATATGATATTATATATCATTTTTATGGAAAATGCTTTTTCGGAAATAATAGAAGTATTACAGAAATCAGATCTCAACATTACAAACGAATAACCTACTTAATGGAGTAAGGCATTGCCCAGCCCATATGAAGTTGATAAAAACTGAAGGAATAACAAGTCCACTTAGGGTAGCTAATTTATCCATTTCTTATCTGAAATCACATTCTACCCGATGCCACCTACTCAACTACTTACAATAGAACCAAATTTTGTTTATGCATAGCTATTTTAAACATAAATCCCACTCTATTTTTTTGGAAGTGCAATTCAGGACCACTTTATGCCTGATCTGAAAAATACAAACTCGGCTAATTGAAATAACACAAAATAGTGTTATAAGTGCTTCTTAACATACTTTCCATTAACAACTCATTCTGGTGCCAACGAAAGTGGAAGTAAGGCTCTCGCTAAAGATGAGAAGGAAGTTGCCTATGAACGACTTGATGTAAGTCAGTAAATTACAGATGGTTTTATGCGTTATAATATTTTTTATTTCTACTTTTAATTGAATTCTGTAAGGACACAAATTTCCAATTGAGTCCTTTGTATTTTTTACTCAATTCCGGACAAAAACGTTTGAGTCATAGGATAGAGTTCTTGACCATCCTTCAAGCCTTTGACATACTAAAGTTGAAGACGTAGCGGACAAGGTTAAAGCTTCATCAAAATGCCAAATTTATTGTGCCTCGTTTCTACGTCAACAACATTTATTCCGTTTACTCCTAAGGTATGAATGCATTACATATTTATATAGGAGCTTGGAACAATTAGTATTGGGTGTAAGTTTTGTTTAAACTGTTGTTTATTTTCAGAAAGTTACTTTAAAACTTTAAAATAAAGTTTCTGGGCTAAAATAGAAGTTTAAGGCTTTTGGGGTTTTCGTTCGAAATTGTCGTTCGAACGAGTTTTTTCCATTCGAATGAGAATATCGATCGAATGAGGTTTGCCAACAAATTGCCTCTGGAACTTCGTTCGATATTGTCATTCAAACGAGTTAGTTTGTTCGAACGAGTTTGGCAACGAGATTTCCCATCAGGCAACTGGAACTCCGTTAGAAGGGTCGTTCGAACGAAACTTCATTCGAACGAGATTTCAGGCAAAAAATTTCTTTGGCAGTTTTTCCTACTTTTCCACTACTCTTCCCCACTAACTTTTGACAGACTTATCAAGTGCGGGAACCAACTTTGGAAAACCAACCTTTTCATATCCTTCCATCTCCAAGAGAGAGTTTGAGAGCAAAATTCAAAGAAGAAAAAGTTCATGTTTGCGTGTTTATTTTTCAAAGAAAAATCTTTAAAACACTTAACACCCATAGTTTATTTATTCCAAGCTTCCATATAAATATCTTGCTTGGAGTGTTTGGCACCGGTTTATCTCTACACCTTGAAGAAGAGAAGTTTGGGTTTACTTCTACATCCCTCAAAGAAGAAGTGTAACAACCCAGGTTTTCGAGCGCCTATTTTATACTATTTTGCCTAAAGGGCTAATTTTATAAAATAGGGAATGCTGGAGTAAATATTATTTCCCGTGAGACTTAGGGATAATATTCACTATGTTTTGACTATTTACCGTTATGAGAAGGTAAATAGTGTTATATTGTGTATTTTGCGTCGTTATATGTAAAACGACGGTTATGACCTATATTTAAATTTGGGTATAATTAATGAATAAAAAAATGGAATTGGAACGTAAAAAAATAGTTCACGCTTTCCCGAATGCCAAAATAGGGGGTGCGGTTGTTTTTAGAATAGTCGAGATAGTCGAAATAAGTGCCCAGTTGTAATTTTTGGGATTTGGGCAATTTTAAGGGGTTATGACTCAATTAAGTGGTTACGAGTCATTTTAGTGGGGTATTAGCAATTAGGAGTGGGGGTTTATATTTTTAGACCCTTATAAACCCCCCACCCCCTTCTTTTTCTTCATTTGTGTGAGAAAGCCAAAGGAGAGAGAGAGAAGAGAGAGTTGGGAGAAGTAGAGAGAGAGAGAAGAATGGAGGATTTGGGCCGGAATCCGTCGCTACCGGAGGTGTTCCGAGACTACGAACCTCGAGGCAAGTTTCTTACTTGCTAGATATTGATTTAATGTGATAAATTGCATGTATAGTTAGGTTTTGGAGATTTAACCCATAAATGGGTATTTGTTGATTTTGATGATTAAACCCTTAAATCTTAGTTTTAAATTGGATTTGAGGATAAATTATTTGTTGTAAATGGTGTAGGAATGATTTGGTAGAATTAGATGTTGTTGATGTTGGGTAAAAGCAAAGAATGGAGGTTTTGGGATTTTAGGGTTTATGTAACCCGTCGCCCAAATTGGGCAAAATTCCAGGACCGAATCCATTCGGCCCTAGGGGCGAATCGATTCGGATAAGGAGAGGGTTACAGGTCTTGCAGACCGAATCGATTTGGATTTTAAGCGAATCGATTCGGCAATTGCAGAAGGTTAGTTTTTGCTCACCGAATCGATTCGGCTGTCTAGCGAATCGATTCGCAAGGGCGAATCGATTCGGCCCAAGGGGCGAATCGATTCGGTTCCCCTGTTTTTGTGAGATTTTCTTATTTTGATTTTTAGCCCTCTTTCTTTTAGGTCCAAGGTTTAGGAACCTTCCTTTGGGAAGTAATTAAGAGTCCTAGAGGGTGGTTTTCGATAGACTAATGCCCTAGGATTTAATGGGATACTTAGGCTTACCCGAGGGATAAGTTGCGTAAGTTGATATCCGAATGATTTAGGAAATTAACCTAGAGATGAAATTGGAAGTTAAAATATTAAGGTTGAGTTTTTCAGAGACACTCCATTAGGGAGACTCACTTTGAGGGTTTATGAATTATATAAACTATTTGAGGCTATTTTGAGGTTAGTGGCACTTTGGGTCTTAGGTCATAAATAAAATATGACTTAATAAGAATATAATGCACCTTCTAAAACTTGGTGCTTAATGGCTAAGTGAATGATTTTTGGAAATATAAAATATGAGTTTTCAAAAATGGAAAAAGTAATGTTTTTCATAAATGATAATTTATGGATACACACCTCTCTAAATCGCTATCATAAGGGAAGTCGCGCGCGTTGTGGTGAAGCCCCCTGGCTAATGATGCAGGGTGGATATAGTCCCTAGGCCATGTGAGCGTTTGTTTATATTTTCTGCGCTGGTTAGGAGATTCCGGGTGTGGTCTTGACTATCCCGCAGGCACATGGTCGCTTCCCGACGTTTCGATAGGATCCCAGGTTGTCTTGGAGGCCCTAGAAGATGATAGCCATTTAGGGGGGCGCACAGTGGGGAAACCCGGACGGGCGGTCTTAGAATCGTTATATATATATATGATTATAACTATTCTAAATCAAGTTGGACTTGATGTTTGATGGGTGCCATAAAGAGCACAGTAAAAATGCCATATAGAGCATGATGAAAGTGCCATAAAGAGCACGATGTAAGGCCATAAAGAGCCTATGATAATGATTATATTCCTGATAAGGAAGATATTTTTACAAAGCGAACAATTGAGATACATGCCTCTAGAGCATAAAAAGTATGATTCTATTTCCTGATAAGGAACAAATTCATGAAATGAATTAGTGTATGATGAAATTAATTTGGTAAACACTTGATAAAGTGTTGTACCATTTATATGTATATTCCTAAAGATAGAATTAGGAATTGTGCCAATAGATGATGGATGGGTTTTACTTTTATATTTTCTTGAGTAGCTGTAATTGCGACCTCCCACACTTATGCACACACATATATTTATTTATTACTTCGTGCTTAGGATCTAATGGATCTCGACGATCAACCTTGCCTAAGTAGTAGTGTATCGGGGGGGTTCCTTGTTTGGATTTCGCTTTGCGAGACACCCCACGCACGAATAGGGCATAGTGTTGAGAATGGGGAAAAGTTAGCCCTTAGTACTTAGGGTTAGCTAGAACATCTCACGATATTGCGCTAGGTTGCTGCTAGATTGAGAGGTGAGAAATATTATTGTTTTTTTTTTTGGGAAAAATTATGTATATATATCAACAACTGCAACTACAACAAGTACACATAGGGATGAAACCCAGCGCCTCCCCTAGGGGCATACCCCAAAGGAGAGAAAAACAAAACAACTGAAAAAAAGTACGAGAAGCCCCTCACCCCGCAGTCCCCTAATCAAGAGCACTCTCCGGGATACCCCAGTTCATGCAAGCCATCCAGTTCTCATATCTCCTCGTCCCCCTGCTCCACTTAGCGACTCTCGCTCTAATCATAACCTCAATATCTTTGACAATGACATCCGTGCTTTTGGCCACACGCTTAAAATGTCTAGCGTTACGCTCCATCCAGAAGAGAAGGAAATATTCCTAATACGATTATAAAAACTAGTCCCACTGTAGCAAGAAATAGCATGAGTCATCTCGCCATCCCAATCCAAAGCCTCTCTGTATTCCTGATTCCTGGTTCTCACCTCCTCCCAAACCTCCTTAGCAACTGGACACTCATTGAACACGTGAGGAATGGACTCGGCCCCATTGGAGCAGCTGCAGCACACGTTATCCTCCGAGATGCCCCAGTTATGGAGCTTGTCCTTAGTGTGAATAGCCTCCCTACAAATCATCCAAAGGACAAAAGCGCATTTAGGAATATTAGTCTTATTCCACACAATATTATGCCAGGGAGCAGGTGGGAGGGTGGGGGTCATCTCATCATAGGCTGATCTGATAGAAAAATCCTTCTGGTTGGGAATCCAGACCACCTCATCAGCAGTATCATGCCTAATGCCGGGCAAAGCCGCATTCCTAATCTCCAGGAGCTCCCAGGTAATCACCGTTGGCCATCTCCACCTTTCCTCTACAATGTAATCAGCAACCAAAGCCTTATGGTTACTAGCAGCGTCATAGATAACACGGTCCCCAAACAAAGGATGAAGGGGCCCCAGAGGATGCCAGTTATCGTGCCAGAAAAAGGTATCCCTGCCGTTACCGATACTCCATTTGATGAGAGGTCTGATCCGATGTCTCAACTGCATCATCTTCCTCCAGCTCCAAGACGAATCGCTGGCTAAGTTAATAGCCCACAGACTTCTTCTCTTCAACTTATACACGTTGCTCCACTTGACCCAAAGGCAGTCCTTCTTGCTACAGAGATTCCATAGCATCTTCATGATGGCCGCCTCGTTCCACCTCTCGATGCTTTTGATACACAGGCCACCGCTCTCAAAGCTAACACAAAGATCATTCCAAGCCACCTTGGCCCCCGAATGTTTGAGATCGGAACCCGTCCATAGGAAATCCCTCATCAGCTGCTCATTCTTCAGAATGACCCCCTTAGGTAAAATGAACAGACTAGACCAATATACCTGGATTCCGAACAAGACGGACTTAATAAGCTGCAATCTACAGGCGTAGCTAAGGAGCTTGTTAGTCCAACACTTAATCCTTCCCGTGATCCTATCGATAAGCCTACAACAATCCTCCTTCTTGAGTCTTGTGGTGATGAGAGGAACCCCGAGGTACAAGAAGGGGGGGTTGCAATGGCCAAAACCAAGAATATCCCCGATCTGCGCAATCCGATCCTCCTCCAAACCCGTGCTATAAAAACTACTCTTACCCAGATTGGGCGTGAGGCCCGCAATGCTGCAGAAATCATCAACCGCCTTCTTCACAATGGTGCAGGAAGGAATGTCCCCCCCACATAGAATAATCACATCGTCGGCGAAACATAAGTGGTTAAGCCCCACTTCCTTGCACTTAGGGTGAAAGGTAAACATAGGGTTAGTGCAAGCTTTGTCCAAGATGCACGAGAGAGAGTCCATCACCAGGAGGAAAAGATAGGGAGAAAGGGGGTCACCTTGCCTCAACCCTCTCCTACCCTCAAAGAAGCCATGCAGGTGCCCATTCAGACTGATAGAGAATCGAGTGTTAGTCATGCATTCAGTAATCCACCCAACGAAAATGGCCGGGAACCCCAGATGAGTCAGCAAGGTGAAAAGAAAACCCCAGTCCACCGTGTGATACGCTTTCATCAAATCAATCTTCAAAGTACATCTAGGCGGGCTAAGCTCACGATGGTAATTCCTCATAACCTCCTGGAGAAGAAGGATGTTATCAGAAATAGATCTCCCTTTGACAAAAGCAGCTTGACACGGATTGATCATATTAGGGAGGATAGGCTTAATCCTGTTGGCAAGAATCTTCGAGATGCACTTGTAAATGGTATTACAACAAGATATGGGTCTAAAATCATGCATACCGCTAGGGGTGGCAACCTTCGGGATAAGAGCCAGGGCAGTACAATTCCATTGCCTAGGCAGATAGCTACACCTGAAGAAGAACTTCACAGCCTCGGTGACGTCGTTCCCCACCACCTCCCAGTTCTGCTTAAAAAAGAACGCATTGAAGCCGTCAGGTCCTGGGGCTTTATCCGAACCAATGGCGAACATAGCCCCCTTTATCTCATCATCATCAATGGGCGCACTCATCTTCGCTGCATCCACATCACTGACTCTTTTCTCAACATTCGCATCCAGAATGGAAGCAGGGTCCGCACAAGTGCTACGATTGCCCAGAAGGTTGCGAAAGAACCCCACAGCCGTATTAGCCACCCCCTGTGAGCCCTCGACCCTCACCCCATTCTCATCCTCAATGCTAATAATCTTCCTCCTAGCAGTAGCAAGATTAGCCCTTTTATGGAAAAAGGAGTTATTCCCATCCCCCAACTGAAGCCACTTAACTCTAGACCGCTGCTTATAGTAGGACTCCTCGGCGCTTCTGAGATCCAAGTAAACCGTCAACTTTTCTCTCTCCTCCAATTGAAAGCTCAAGTTGCTCCCGTCATTGTCAAGTCTAATCTGCACGTCATCAAGCAACCTCTTAGCCTCCTCCACCCTCCTAGAAATCTGATTGTAGAACTTCTTATTAAAGTCTTTGAGGTTAAGCTTCAGTCTACGCATTTTCTTACTCAATCTCACCATGGGGTTACCCACATCGTCCCCGTGCCAAGACTCGGTCAGAACATCCTGGAAGTCAACATGGCCCATCCAAAAGTTGTAGAACTTGAACGGCTTGGGCCTATTAGGCTCCCTGGGAGCAAGCAAGATAATGATCGGGCAATGATCCGAAACACCCTGAGGAAGAACAGTCGCCTGAGACTCCAGAAAGTGGGTACTCCACGTGTCGTTATGAAGAACCCTATCAATTCTCGACTGTACATTGTTCCTACCCCCCTGACGCCTGTTCCACGTAAACCAAAGCCCATTCGTAGTCATGTCGTCAACCTAGATATCATTAATACACTGGTTGAAAGCTTCCGTAGCACCCACGTCAATGCCATGCATCCCACTCTTCTCCTCACTGGTTCTCACAACGTTGAAATCCCCCATAAGAACCCAAGGCTGCCCCTCCGTGCTACCCCTATTGAGCTCGAGAAACTCCCAAAGAGACTCTCTCCCGTGAGCAAGATTTTCCCCATAGATGAAGGTCGCAAAAACTCTCTATTACTGCCACAAACCTCCACCCTACACAGCATGGCTTGAGGGTGAGACTGGACGAGCGTAACCGCCACACAACTAGGGTTCCAGCCAATAATCACCCTGGCAACACCCCCCCCCCCCCTAAAGGGCAGTTATCAATGAGATCCCAATGTAAAAAACAATTATTTTTAACATTACCTAAATTCTCCTTCCTAACTTTAGTTTCCACCAAGCAAACGATATCAAGCTGCTGATCAAACATTAACTTACTAACTTCCTTTTGTTTGTGAGGGGAATTGAGGCCCCTAATGTTCCATGACCCAATCTTTAACATCAAGTTTTGCTCCCCTTCCCCTTTCTCCTGTTCTTACCACCGGAATGGTTTGCCTTAGTCATCTCACCCTTGTGCTTAAAAGCAAGCTCATCCACGACCATTACCCTCCTAGCAAGCGCCGAAGGTTCCGGAGTTGCCTCAAACTCATTTTCATTCTCCACGGCGCTAAACTGGTTGGATAGCCGTATCGTGGGGGAGACCACGCTAGGGGCAGTCCCCTCGTCCCTCTCAGTACTCCTAAACTCCTCCTGATCCTTAATCATCACTCCCGATGTTTCTCCTATCTCCCGGCCAGAGGTAGTAACTGGGATAGGCTTCTTCGTTACCTCGATCCATTCAGAACCTGCATGAGCTTTTGTCTTCTTAGTACCAGCTTCCCCAATAGTTTTCGGAACAGTGCTTAGCGTGCATTTACTGATATTGTGGCCAAAAACTAGGCAATTAGGGCAGGAGGGTGGTTTGGCTTGGAACTCAACACGCACCAGAACAATTGCACCGTCCTCCATAACAACGTTGATGCTACTGGGATATGTCTCCTTTGCTTCCACCTCAATGCAAACACGAGCGTAAGAGATCCTGTTCATCTCCTCCGTGACAGCGTCGGCAAACAAAGGAATCCCCACTGAGCTCGCTATGTAACTGAGTCCCTCCTCCGTCCACAGCTGGACGGGAATGTCGTGGAACTTCACCCATATGGGAATCTTCTTCACAGTGTCCTTATGGAAGCTAAAGCTAGCATCCCATTTCTTCAGAATAATGGACATCCCCGCAAAGTGCCACGGGCCATTGTCAAGAACTTCGTCCCGTTGTGAGGGGTTATCAAACAAGAAGAAGAAGAAACCATTATCGTGTGCTACAACTTTGGTCATCCCAAACTTGCTCCACATTCTGGTGGCAGCATTATTCACGTAGGAGAAAGGCAGTTTATTTCCCAGAAAATAACCCACTAAGCTGTTCTCCCACCTTTTATGGCCACCGGTAGCCACAGCAGCGGGAGGCGTTACCGTGACAGTAGAGTCCACAACAGTGGGTTGGTGGTAAGTGAGACGGATCCTAGGTTGTCTCTTCACTGTCGCAACAGAGCTCCAAGTCCTATCATTCTGACTCGGCAGTTGGTGGGAAGTAGGGGCGCTTGTCTGTTTACCTGTCAACTTTCCCGTGTCAGTTGAGAACTTTCCAGTCTTCGTACCATTGAGCCCAGAGCCTGAACCAAAACCTTTGTCTGATCGATGCTCCTTAGTTACGTCAGCAATACTCAAATCCAGCCCCTTACCTTCGTTCCGACCGTCAGACTGGCGGTGGATAATATCTCCGTCCACGAAACCTTTACTACTGTTACCGCTCCCCGTAACATCAGTCAAAATGGCCTGGCCCTGACCCCCGGTGCCGGCGATGGAAGTCAAGACCGGACGAAGGTCGGGCGGTGATGTGGGAGCCTGATGGAGTGGCTTCGCTGCTTCTAACCCCCCCTGGGTTATCAAAGAGGTCACCAGAGCACTGGTCGTCTTCTAACATTACGGTCTCAGCCCCCATCTGCGCAGGCATGGTAAGACGGTCACCTGAAAGTCTCAACATTGTAGCCATGGAGGATTAGCTGGTGTGGGTCGGGTAGTACGGGGTATTTAGAAAGGAACGGGCTGGGGTTTTGGAGAAGGTGATTCTAGAGAGAAGTTGGAGCATTTTGGTGATATCTCGATGTTTTCTCTTTTTTTGAGAAATATTATTGTTATCTACGAGAGAATCACGCACTTAACTGTCATGCATTTTAGTCACATGGTAATCATATCAAACCCGGCCCTGATCGGTTTCTATATTTCCTTGTTTCTGCATATTCTTTGCCGTTACAGATGCTCTTCCTCAGGGACACCCGTGTTTACATTTCCATTTCCAGTTGTCATGGAGCTACGGCATATTGCGGATGTTGTAGGATACTTGTAGTAGACGCTCCTCCCTATTGTACTCTAGTTATGTTCAGTACATTTATTCGGGCGTGTTTGCCCAAGGTATTGCACTCATTTATTATATTGTAAATATTGGATTGTAATACTTAATATATCATTTGTATTGGTCTGTGCACCGACAGCTTATTCGGTGACTATTTATTGTATTGTCATACTTTATTCATCGATTTTTGATACCCACCGTTTTTACAAATGGGATTGTCTACGTGTTTCTCTTTTACTTTTAAATTTTTTGTATATAACAATCCGTTTTCTAAAATGATTGGTGGTTATCTTATACTATTATTTTAATCGACAGTGATGCTAAGAATGGACCATCTATGATTCCTGTAATTATTGGAGTATTGGGCTGGCTACCTATTATTTTAGTAGGCGGGTTGTCACAAGAAGTTCATTGTTTTGCTGCGGCATTTTCACATGGTGAAAGGCACCATGTGTGGTTGACGGTGTTCCTAATGTCTCATTAGTGAATTCTAAGATTTCGGTGGAGTTCCGGGGTTATCGACTAGGCGGAGGTGTTTACAAGAAGATGTGTCAAGGCTTGAAAGGGGTTGAGTCGAGGAAGTAAGTCATTTGTCTTGTAATTGTAAAACCATACTTAGTGGACTTAAGGCTAGGGTCGTTCGAGATTTTTTCTCGTTGTGGGTTTTACCTCGTACATCGCGGAGTAGTGGTTTGTTTATTTTAACTTTTGTAAAATTCACCTTACTTGCATGCTTAGGTAAAAAGGTAAAATTTGGTGCTAATTAATCTGTGTATATTTTGATTTAATCCAAGTCATTAATTTTATTGGATAAAATTTGGTTTGGCCTAATTTGGTAATGTTGAAAATATAACTTTTTCAAATTTCTAGGACTTGGGTTAAATTGGTTTAAGTGAAAATCTCATTTGTTAATTAATTTAATTTCATTTTGAACTTGTTTAATTTTAATTTGAAAAGAAATTAAAATTTGTAATTGTTTAATTGAACCATCTCCGCTTCCGCATCTTTAAAAGGAAAATACTTTTTGATTATAAGATCTAAAAATTGGGGGCCTCGTGTTCCAACAAGTGGTATCAGAGAATTGATTGAGAAAAACTATCATTTTCAAATTGGTAATAGAGCAGGATCACTAAATTATTGGGTTTAAAATCCTTTAAATATTTTTGACAAAAATGGAATTTTTCCCATTTTAAAAATTTCTTATTTTCGATGGTTTTAATTATGCGTATTGGAAAGCGCGAATGAAATCGACACTAAAATTTATTGACGAGAGGGTTTGGATGTCTGTTGTTAACGAGTGGTCTCCACCAACACATTTAGTAGATAATGAACGTGTTCCCAAACCAGCCGATAGATGGAGTGAGAGCGAATTTAAACTTGCTAACTTTAATTCCCGAGATTTAAATGCCTTGGTTAGCATTGTCACACAGGATGAATTTCGACGCATTATGACGTGTGAAATCGCTAAAGAAGCTTGGGATGTTTTACAACTCACTCATGAAGGAACTAGTGTAGTAAAAGCTTCGAAACTCCAAAACCTCACCACTCAATTTGAAACCATCAAAATGAACGAAAAAGAAACATTTGATGAATTTTATGCTAGACTTTTCGATATAGTTAATTCATCTATTAATTTAGGAGAGAAAATACCCGAAAACCGAGTAGTAAAGAAAATTTTAAGGTCCCTACCTGATAGATTCTTTCCTAAAGTGACCATTTCAAATTCTTTACCCACTTTAGCCTCTACGAAATTAGAAGAGCTCGTAGGTGATTTACAAACCTATGAACTAGACATGTTTCCCTCTAAAACTGAAAATAAAATAAATAAGGGCGTTGCTTTGAAAGCCCGTAAGGGGGAAAACAAGTAATAGAGAGTGAAAGTGATAGTGACTCAGAAAATATGGCTATATTTGCTAGAAAGTTTCGAAAATTTCTTAAATTGGACAAAGATAAATTTAAAAATGATTTGAAGAAATTTAAAAAATCTACACATGACAAAGTCGAGAAGATCCCTAAAATTATTAATGAGAATTTAAATAGGGACGAGTCAAATAGGTGTTATGGTTGTGAAGGGTATGGCCACAGGGCAAAAGAGTGTCCCACTAAACTAAGGAGAGAGGGTAAGCAACCAATTTCTTTTAATGCAACCCTTAGTGATAGTGAGAGTGAAGAGGGATCCGATTCCTCCTCTAAGCCCAACATTGTAGCTTTTATGGCTAGTCATGTGAGTGATAGTGAGCACTCTTCTATTGATGACATTTTAACACATGACACTTTCAAGGTCAAAGTTTATGATTCCCTTATTTTTTATGGTAGTTAGAGTAGAGAAGAAAGAGAGAGTGAAAGTGAAAATGAGGTTGATGTGAGTGAACTTCAAAATAATTTTCAAGAACTTTATGAAGAATCTATTAAATTAAAAAGAGAAAATTTGAAGTTAGAAGCGAGTTTAAGAGAGCGTGTCAAGGTCGTTGATGATAGTGGGTTGATTGAAGACCTTAGGACACGAGAGAGCTCTTCGAGAGAAGTTTGAGTATATAGAAGGCGAGAGAGAGAGCCTTAAAGGTTTAATGGAATCCTTGAAAAAGGAGCTTCTTGCGTTTGAAGAGAGAAATATTTTGTTAGAGTCTAGTGTTTTAGAATTAAAAAAATAAATTAAAAGACTCTAGTAAAGTCAAATTTGATTTGGAATGTCGTTTGGAGAAATTAGATAAAATATTAGGAACGATCCAAATTAAAAATGACACTTGTGGTTTAGGCTTCGATACTTGTAATGAATCATCTCATAAAGTCAAAACTAATGTTTTAAGAGAATCACCTAGGAAAACCGTTAGAAATCAATCCTTAGGTTCCACCTTTCAATGTCCTTTTATTTGTTCTTATTGTGGTAAAAAATGTCATATTAAGAAATTCTGTTTTGATCTTAAACGAGGTCCTAGAAAATCCCTACGTAAGGAAACCGAGGTAGCCAAGATTCCTACACCCCGAGATCGTCATTCATAATTAATTTGGGTTAGGAGATCCGACTTGGTAGCTTTACAAGATAGGGTATTTGATTCTCATTTACTTTCACATGCTTCCTCCCTTGCAAAATCTAAAGGTTGAATGTGTTAGTTTTATTTGCATACTTTAGCTTTTATGCTTCATGCTATATTATCATGCTAATAGTATGCTTCTTAATCATGTTCTAGTCTATGCTCCATGCTTAATCACATGCTAGAATAATGATTTTTGTTTATCTTTTGTATTATACTTCTTTCATTCTAGTTTGCATTAAATGAAAAATGCATTTTTTTTATCATTTGTGTTATATATTTTGAGTTATTCAAGCTAAATGAAAAATACAAATGATTTTTGTTTGTCTTTTGGGTATATAATTTTATTTTTGGTTAATTTTTTTTTAAAAACTCAAAAAGACTTTTTTTGCGTGTATTTTAGTTTGACACACTTTATGTGGCATATACTTGTGTTTGAATCCTATCTTTTTCGCTCCCAAGTGGCTAGAACTTTTGGTTTAGATTGCCAATCCTTATTATGTTCTTTACCATGCTTACTTGGAGTAGTTGGATTTTGTGTTGCTTAAATGGATTCTATTTTTATATGCCTCAATTCACACATGCACGAGCTCACTTAAAATTTTAACTTCATATGTATATTTGAGATTTGTGAGGTGTTCTCCTACTAATCTTGTCATCTACATACTTGTGACCTAGGAGGACTAGTGCATGTCAAAATTCGTTGCACGTGAGATTTATGAGATATAAATATATTATACATAAATGTGCACGGGGAAGGGCTCCGAAAGGAATTATTATCCTTTGCGAATAGTAATCCATCGTTTGGAATGGACCTAAAAGAAATACGTGGTCCAAAGGCCTAAAAGAATAATGGCATTAAAAGAAAATATTTGCCAAGGCCTATTTTGTTTAGTTGATCTATTCATTCAAAAGATTAAACTCTATATGCTTAAATTGAGGGAGTTTGGATGGTATATCAACGGTTTGCACAATGTCCGTTTAGCCTAGTTGTACTTTCAATGCCACGACTCTATTGGTTTGTAGAATCATCAAAAGTCTAGGCTTGTATGCATTGTGTATGTTTGTTCATTGAGTTCAATTTATATTGTCACATGAGGTTATATTCAAATGTGATGAAGTTTTCATTCAATTGAGAACTCCGTGGACATGTTTTAAGTGATTGGGTCTAAATTTAATTGTTACTAGTTCACACCCCAACACTTCCATTTCCATATAATACATTTTTGCCATACGAGTGTGAAAAGCTTATTTTATTTTGTGTCATTTGTGTGTTTATATCTATATATACGTGTATGTGCATTATTGGTATATTAGTCTATGTATATATATGATATTGTTTTTGTCGTTGCCTTGCTTTCTAGTCCATCTATGCTTTTCTTCATAATTGGTATCTATTTAGTTGCATATTTTGTTGATATCACATGCTTAATACTTATGTATCCTATTGGTATCATTTTCTTGCATCTTAGTTGGTATCCTTATTCTTTATATGAATTAGTTATGCTTTTGTTACCTATATGCTTTCATGATCTTATCACTCTAAGTATCATGTTTAAATTAGTTTGTTATCCTTTGTCTCTTCCTGAACAAAAAGGGGGAGAATGATAAGGGGAGAAATGGTATCTAATCCTATCGTCATCTATCTAAGTTTAGGATATTTAACTTAGGGGAAGTCGCGACCTTCTTAGGTTGATCATAGTTGATAAAGGGGAGAATTAATTTAGGGGGAGTATTTATTTTATGCATTTAAAATTATTGACATTCCCTATGCATTTGATAGTTTGCTTAAGTGTGCAGGAATTCTTCTAAATGGCAATTTTCATCATCTGCAAAGATATTGATCCTTGGGTTGTTTGAGTCAAGCTATTGTATTTTTATTTTGGGTGGGACATTTTTATCCGTTTAGTAGAGCTTGACGGCCCTTTAGGATTTTTGTTGGTTTTTGTCCCGGAATAGCCAAAGGGGGAGATTTGTAAAGACACAAATTTCCAATTGAGTCCTTTGTAGTTTTATCTCAATTCCGGAACAAAACGTTTGAGTAATAGGATAGAGTTCTTGACCATCCTTCAAGCCTATGACATACTAAAGTTGAAGACGTAGCGGCCAAGTTTTTAAAGCTTCATCAAAATACTGAGTTTATTGTGCCACGTTTATACGTAAACAACATTTGTTCCGTTTACTCCTAAGGTATGAATGCATTACATATTTATATAGGAGCTTGGAACAATTAGTATTGGGTGTAAGTTTTGTTTAAACTGTTGTTTATTTTCAGAAAGTTACTTTGAAACTTTAAAATAATGTTTCTAGGCTAAAATCGAATTTTTAGGCTATCTGGATTTTCATTCGATATTGTCTTTTGAACGAGTTTTTTTCGTTCGAATGAGAATATCGCTCGAACGACGTTTGCCAACAAATTGCCTCTGGAACTTCGTACGATATTGTCGTTCGAATGAGTTAGTTTGTTCGAACGAGAATGTCGTTCGAACAAGTTTGGCAACGAGATTTTCCATCAGGCCACTGGAACTTCGTTAGAAGGGTCGTTCGAACGAGACTTCGTTCGAACGAAAATCTCGTTCGAACGAGATTTCAGGCGGGAAATTTCTTTTGCAGTTTTGAGCAATTTTTCCCACTTTTTCCACTACTCTTCCCCACTAACTTTTGACAGACTTATCAAGTGCGGGAACCAACTTTGGAAAAGGAACTTTTTCATATCCTTCCATCTCCAAGAGAGAGTTTGAGAGCAATATTCAAAGAAGAAAAAGTTCATGTTTGAGTGTTTATTTTTCAAAAAAAATCTTTAAAACACTTTTGTTTTACCCATAATTTATTTATTCCAAGCTTCCATATAAATATCTTGCTTGGAGTGTTTGGCACCGGTTTATCTCTACACCTTGAAGAAGAGAAGTTTGGGTTTACTTATACATCCCTCAAAGAAGAAGTTCATTGTTTTGCTGTGGCATTCTCACATGGTGAAAGGCACCATGTGTGGTTGACGGTGTTTCTGATGTCTCATTAGTGAATTCCAAGATTCCGGTGGAGTTCCGGGGTTGTCGACTAGGCAGAGGTGTTTACAAGAAGACGCGTCAAGGCTTGAAAGGGGTTGAGTCGAGGAAGTAAGTCATCTGTCTTGTAATTGTAAAGCCATACTTAGTGGACTTAAAGCTAGGGTCGTCCGAGATTTTTTCCCGTTGTGGGTTTTTCCTCGTACATCGCGACGTAGTGGTTTGTTTATTTTAGCTTTTGCAAAATTCAATTTAGATGCATGCTTAGGTAAAAAGATAAAATTTGGTCTAAATCACTACTTGTTTAATTTGGTGCTAATTAATTTGGGTATATTTTGATTTAATTCAAGTCATTAATTTTATTGGATAAATTTTGGTTTGGCCTCATTTGGTAATATTGAAAATATGACTTAGGCAAATTTCTAGGACTTGGGTTATATTAGCTTAAGTGAAAAATTCATTTGTTAATTAATTTAATTTCACTTTGAACTTGATTAATTTTAGTTTGAAAAGAAATTAAAATTTGTAATTGTTTAATTGAACCATCTCCGCTTCCGCATCTTTAAAAGGAAATTACTTTTTGATTATAAGATCTAAAAATTGGGGGCCCGTTTTCCAACAAGTGGTATCAGAGCATTGATTGAGAAAAACTATCGTTTTCAAATTCAGTTGATAATATTGATTTCCAGGCCAGATTTGAAATGAAGTTAAATGAGGGTGGCATAAAGAAAAACTTAGACGACTTGTTACGCCGGAGAAGTAAGGATCAACGACATAGGCTACACAATAGATTTAAAATGTATAGCTCAAGTGAGGAGGCAGACTATGATCCCCTAATAGTCTTACTAAAGAGAATTGGAATGCATAGTGTGATTTGTTTCAGAAAAAAATACAAGGTCCCAACCGGTTCATAAAAAATGAATGTTTAATAGGTTTGTGGTACATAAAACTACTTGAACTAATCATTTAACTATTTCATGCAGCTTCGGCACAAGATAAATGAAAATAATCGATCCAAACAAAATATTAATCATAATAAAGGATCCAGGGCATTTGTAGCGAAACGACATAGATTGGTATGATAATTAGTTCAAGTTAAGAATTGTATATTAAGTGTATACTTGCTTATTTTTTAGCTTACCGATTATAAAGTGTAATAAGGAGACTAGGATGGAGCCTGATGAGAGTTGACTTCTTTGAGGACACACATTTTAATGACAAAAAAAGGTGGACATCTAGTATAGCAGTCAATATATGTCAGAAATGTTTTAATGAGTTATGCTTAATATTTTCATGCTCTCGGTTCAAGATAAACGAAGACAATTGATCCAAGCAAAATAGTAAGCATAATAAAGGATCCAGGGCATTTGTAGCAGAACGGCATAGATTGGTATGATATTTAGTTCAAGTTAAGAGTTGTATATTAAGTGTATACTTGCATATTTTTTTACTTACCGATTATGTAGTGTAACAAGAAGACTAGGATGGAGTCTGATTAGAGTTTACTTCTTTGAGGACACACATTTTGATGACAAAAAGGGTGGACATCTAGTGTAGCAGTCAATATATGTAAGAAATTTTTTAATGAGTTATGCTTAATATTTTCGTGCTCTCTATATATTAATCTGACATACTATCATCACCTTATTAATTTTTTTCATACCACGTAAGGAAATATATGATGAAATGACTTTAATACAAATAGTCTTTCTGTAATTAATGTTACCAAATCAGATAAGCAACTGTTTTAATCAGAAGTCCTTTTATTTTGTAATTTCATCATGGGAATCAAATTCAAATGAAGCTTATATACAAACACCCCACATACATAATCTGTTAATCAGAATGCTCTTGGAATATATTTATTTTTTAATTTAATAACTATCAACTAATCCAATAGGTGTTGTGTGGCTTATGATTATTGTCTGTGTGGATTTTGATATTACTCTACTGTCGTGTTTATTAAAATACTATACATAAGGTGTTCATGTGAATAAACGTGATTTTGTTTCCCACCTCTAATTTTTTTAATTTTTATTTGTCTGCATAATATCATTTGAACCTATTAGTTCAATATATTCTGTAGAGAACTATTTCAAGTGTTTATCTAATCTATCACGGGCTATTCAATTAGTATATTAAGCCTTTTGAACCATTTACTCCAAATAAATCAAGATTTAAATTTATTTTATCTTTTCGCTTTGTAGTCATGAATTTTTTAGCTCAGTTAAATTTATTTATATAATATAAAGGTAAATCCTTTTTGTACATGGATCATTTAATTTTAATTAACTTCTAAATTATTAATTACAGAATGAGATGAAAATATTTAAGTCACAACCTACTTTGGAGGGGGGAACTCCAATGACTTTGGATGAGATTGAAGACAGTCCTTGGTCCGAAATTGGGATATATTAATAGACTCAGGCATGGTCCAAAACCAAACAAATCCCGTTCAACACAGCAAAGTTCTAAGCTTCAAAAGTCTCTCAGATTTCAAGAGAAATTGATGTCGCATATAGATTGCGAGGCAGAGAATGAAGCTCAACGTAGAAAGATGGATGCTTTATTTGCTTGCTCAACGCAGTATGAGAAGATGTTTCGAACGTTCATGGAGCCCAGAAAATTTCCTACACTGTCTTTTCCATGGTAAGTATTTAATAATATGATCGCAGAATTAAAATGACAAATTGACTTTGTGCTTTAGTTTTAGCAATTACTAGCTAGGGGTTCACACGCAGTGGGTGCGCCATATTTGTGGGGACATAATTTTTGGAGTTGATAATAACAATAAACGAAGAAAATTATAAAAGTATTACAATCTTAAATGAAGAAAATTACAAAATAAAATAGTATCATTGATTAAAAAGTTGTAAAAAAAACTAATAAATGCTTTTATTGGTACCTGTGATTTAGTATCAATGTATTAGCTCCTGCTTTGGGTCAAGTCCCACACTGTACTTTTTATTATTACCGATCCTATCCATTTTTTTCCCTTAGTTTCAATCATGTTGGTTAACAAGTTCAGAGAGGTTTATCATTTTAATTGCCCCTCATTTTATGGATTGATGGTTATATATGGTTAACATATAAAAGTTATTATCTTATCCCTTTTAGAAAGTATATTTACATGAACCTTTTTTTAATAGAAAACTATAGATTTCCCCTTAGATAAATGTTTTTATCCATATCAGTCCCTATTTTAGTGAGTTTACATGTCGGCCTCTAGGTGCCCTAATGCAGGTGAGCCAATACTGGTTTTCAAATTATTGGGATTTGAGAGCGCCATCAGTGCGTCTATAAGGGCAAACCCAATGTATGAGGCTCCAGCCACTGCGGGGTACTGGAGGGGTTAGATCTATGCATCCTTACCCTTGCATATGCAGAGAGGCTATTTCCGCGACTCGAACCTCTGACCTCCAAGTCACAATGGGGCAACCTTACTGTTGCTCCAGGTTCACCCCATCAGTGCATCTATATATTTATAATTTTTATATATATGCAATTATGTTAACAAAAATACAAGTATAAGAACAAAGTATATAAAGAGATAAAAGAGAAGCAATATTTTCCGTAAAAAAAGTCCCACATTGTTTCATGCTATATAATAGATACTGATGAAAGTTTCCTCAATGCTTTTAGTACTAAACATGATATTCTACACTGGAAAGGAGAATAACTTCATTTGTTATAACTAACTATAAAGTCTGGCTGTAGCTTAACTAGAGTCCTAAGGGATAACAACTACCTGATAAGATAGCATCTTGGCAAAATCCATGCCTATTATTGGAGCTTAAATATTTTTTTGTGTGCTCGATTTTGGGATCCGAAAAGTCATAAGAGGCTAGTGCATCTTTTGACTTTCGGATACATGGATTTATCCAAGTCAGAGCATGAATTAACCTCAAAATCATAACAACCTAATAAATTAGTGACTTCAAAGCGCATTTGCCATTCTAATGAGGTGGATTGGGTTACTAAGGTCGGCCCTCTTAGGAGAACAAGGAGGTTGGTCCGTGTTTCTTGCTAACCATTATTATTGACCAAAACATCATTACCCTTTAACGATTATTGCAAAATTGATTGCCAGAACAAACTGTTTACATTTTTAATGAGTTCCTATTACGGATCAAATGGCTTGATGAATATTGAATATGCTATATATAGATGGAACCCATAAATTGTGGGTATCTAGGGAAAAATCTAAAACTATTGCTAAACGTCTTCCAAAAAAAATATGGTGATAAAGATAAATATCTACCAAATCCCATGGAGCAACACAAATATCTGTCATCGTTTTTTTCTTTCAAAGAAAAAATATCTGCTATCATGAAACAAGAGATACCATGTGATGCAAATAACGCCAAATGGGAGCAAAAAAAGATGAATCTCTCTAAACTCTCTCAAATCTCAATATCTCAAAATAGAAGAATTTCTCAAATAAGGCTACATATGAGTATTTATAGGAAGAAAGTTGCTTGGCTTCTAAGCTAAGAATCTAATTACAATTAGGTCCTTAAGGGCCAAATAACCTTCCTTCATCTAAATACAAAAGGAAAAATAGAATGAATACTAAAAATAAAAGAAAGACAAAAAATGATAAAATGATGAACAAGACCCTTTAATCACATCACTCCCCCCCCCCCCCCCCCCCACCAAAAGAGTTCGTCCTCAAACTCAGAGGGGAAGGCCTTAAGTGTCACCATTAAGGATAGTAATGAGAGCAGGCTGGGGTAGAATCTCCGGTGTCTACTCAAGATAATCAGGATTGCCTGAAGCTAGGAGAGTGTGACGGCGGGAAAGGGAGCAATACGAGGCTATATGACCAATCACCCCACAGTTGTAACATTTGAATGTGACAGGGTGAGTGGGTGTAGGAGGAGGAACCATGGGAGTAGGAGTACATGTAGTAGATAGAGTCATAGGAGTATCAGAAGTCACTGGTCCTGGGGAGCTGTTATGGAGCAGCCACGGAGAGGAGGACTGGACTGATGGAAGGACTCAACTTTAGTGGCGTGCTCCACCACCTTGACAAAGGAGGTGACATCACGTAAAACGAGATTGTCTTTGGTCGTATTGTCACTGGCAAGGTCTCAACAGGTTTGAAGGTCAGAATCATGGGTCCTAACTACATCCCTGGAGAGAAAAAAAGACTTGTATGTTAAGAGAGTGCCTAGAGAAATGTTATTTGGATGTGTAAGAGGCCTAAAACTATTGAGGATTCCCGGGAACATAGTGGCCACGGTTGGTTTGGATCATAACTAAAAATGCGACCCTGGCAAACGAGAAGGAAGTTGATGTCATCGAATCTAAGCTATAAAGTTTCCTATTTCACCTATTGTGCATGTTTCTATTTAATGCAAGGTCGCATATCATCTTCCCAAGTTTGTTGAAGGCCTGAATCGATTGGCCATGTTTGGCCCTATGTTGTTTTTGTACCGTTGAGGAATCTGGGGAGCATATAGTTGCTGGTGCCGGAGAGCTTCACCTTTAGATCTGTTTGAAAGACTTGCGGGATGGTTTCATGGAAGGAGCTGAAATTATTAAATCAAACCTCGTTGTGTCATTCTGTGTGATGGTGGTTGATATGCGTAAAGTGTCCAGTACCTTAACGAAATTAAGGATTCCGCCATTTCTGGGTTCCAATGGGAAAGTGCATTGCATAGGAAAACATGAGTGGAATTTGCTTTCAGGTATGTGATGTTGTTTTGAACTCCGATGCTATTCATAGTAGTGGTGGGCAGGTTATTCCAACTTCCAGGAGGGTCATATATGCTTTTACAGATTACTGCCAAGCCCAAGAACCTGAATATACATCATGCTGAATCAGAAGCATGGTACCCATCTATACAACATCAAGACATACCTTCCTCTTATAGAATCATTTGATTTCTCAAAAATGATGTTTGAGAGGTTGTACTTCAGGGAAGGCGTTCCCCCACTGTGTGTTTGATCACTGGGACATGATGTTGTCCAACCCATATGGTCTCTCTGAATTTGATGACAAATTGTAAGCAATCCACAAATTTTTTTTTTCTTGAAGGACCTGGGCTATATAAATTTTGAATGTTGTTGTCGATTTTTCTTTTTAATTTCCCCTTCTTGTAGTTTTGGTACTTCAGAGTCAATCATGTGAGCAGTTGCCCACATTTATTTGTTATGTTTTTATATTTTGATGTGGTGGTTTATTGTAAAGATAAGAATGCGCTGTTAAATTTACTCGGTGGTTCCTGTATTATTTCCAACACTGTTTTGGACCATTGGTTATGTATTATTGCTTTTTGTCTCCCCATCCCCATTTTTCGGGTTTGATCTCAAGTTAAACCTTCGTATATCTCTTGTATACGGGATTTTGATCCCTTAGGCGACATCCTTATGTATATACTGCTTAATTATATATATATATAAAAAGATAATGTTTTTTTTACTCATTTAAGGAAAAGGCTAAACAATCTTCGAAGTGAAAGAGATAAAAAGAGCTATTCTGATTGCGAAAGAGATGTTACCGAAGGTCGATGCAAGAGTTAAATATTGAGGAAGAGCGACATCGAACTGAGGCTCAAGAAAAATGGCACCGACTGTACTTGTAAAAGGTGCACAAATCTTCTCCCTTTATCTGTTATAATTTTCTTTGACTTCATCCCCAACTCAGGACAAATTGTTCTGACGACTTTGGAATTACCTCCCTAGCAGATTCGTCTTTTTTAAAAAATGCTTTGTCTTATTTTCTTTTGATTTCTTAAGGAGCATCCAGCTTCTGTACATAAACTTTTGGATTTCTTGAGTGATCTGGAGTTAATGTTGTAGTTGTTAAATTGATATATGTAACGAGTAGTAGAAATGTATGTGTCGCTTGTCATGTATCGTAACGGGATATTTATAGTATGATACATTACAAAAAGTGAAAAACGTTGTAATAAATAAAAATATCGGGAACACATTATATTAGATAATAAAACAATATTCTTTCATAAAACCAAATTTAGGACATGTTTACATCGTCTATCGGTAAGACGTTTGTCTTTGTAGGAAAAAGTGTGGGTTCATATGTTGGTGATTTTTAAAATAAGTGAGTAAGAGTTTTTGGGTGTAAAAGCTTAAAAAGCTTGTCCCACATTGTAAGTGTGAGGAAGAGGTGGGAAGCTAACGCAAATATAAAAGGGGATAGTGTCCCACATTGGAAAATGTACAAAGCTAAGTGTCACCACTAAGCTATAAAAGGGGTGGGCAACCTTTGAGTCCCACATTGGAAAAATGTTAAGAATTTGTACACTTAATAAGTAAAAATGGAAGATGAAGAGTTAATTCATCTAGCATTTAAGAGGCTATTCAAGAGACCTCAATACGGTGCGAAGCACCATACGCACACGCACACGCGCGCGGGTGCGGGGCAATGGGCTGTAGAGGCGCTAGTGGCGCACTTTGCACTTCGCATGCCGCGGGTTGCCGGGATTCGTCCGGCTCGGGCGCGGTCACTTTTTGGTTGACCCGTGCAAAACCGATTCGGTATTATTATACCTGTTCGGAAATAACTTAAGACTGTTGGTAATTAACAGTCATACCTGTTCGGAACTAACTTAAGACTGTTAATTCAACAGTCATGACTCTTGAAGACAAAGCCTTTCATTATCTATAAATAAAGGCTGCCTAAAAACGAAATTACATTGATAACAAAAACCAGTTTCAGATTTCCATACCCTGCTATTACTCTCTTACAATTTTCAGGAGATACAAATTCTCTTATTCTGTTTTGTGCACATAAACAGAATAAGAACTTGATTGACTGTTCTTCACTATTCATCCAAGGGCTGTCTTCAAATATACAAGTTGCAGGCAGTGCAAGTTGCTTCATTGTATCTTGAGTACGGATTTGCGGATTCCCGTTTGTATACCGAAGTTATTCGTGTGGGGAAAATACTGTATTTAGGAAAGTGACATCACGCCTTGAAGTTTTCTAGTGACTATTCAAAAGTTACATTGTTGTATTGAAGTTGACATTTTGTGATATATAAAGAGTTTTATTTCTGTATTTGCATACATATTATCCAACATCATATCCTACAGTAATCTCATTTGTAATACGAATGTTTGAATACTTTAGAAGAGACAAATAAAGTAAAATTAGATAAACTGAATTAAACTGTCAATTTCACAATTCACATTACGTAGTAAACAAAATAAACTGTCAATTTACATTATGGCCTTCTTCTTCAAACATATTCAAGGGGACTGTGCTATGTTTGATTTTGACCAATTAAGCAGAATCCTTATTGCAATGGGAATTAACAGCTTCTTCTGCTAGATAGTTAGAGTTTTGGATCTATGTTCAGCCTACGTTGGCGGTAGCTTGGATGGATGGTTCGAGACCTAGACCTTTAAGTCTTTTATTTTGTTTTTTCTATGTATAGTTTATTTTTCTTTTGGCTTTGTTGCTTTACTTCCTAGTGGAGTGTTGGTCTTCTCCAAGTGTATTTAGGTTTGTTGTTATTAATATATTTATCCGTTTCTTATAAAAAGGAATAAACTATTTTACACTTTGATCTCTATAACCGATATTCTATCAACTTATCATGGAATATAGTAATCCATTCCAAACTAATAAGAGGAAAAGTGAGGATAATTTATAAACAGACGGAAAGAAAAGACAAATTATTAATATATTTATCCGTTTCTAATAAAAAAGAATAAAATATTTTACACTTCGATCTCTCTTTTTTATCATTTCATTTGAAGTTCTTCTCGTAGAAAGTCCACCTTTCCTCTTCCCTTTAATAACATCTGCATGAGAGAGCCTCAATTGTCCTTTTTTTATTTGGGACCCATGACTTCCCTTTCTCGCTGTGACTTTCCACCGTTTCAAGCCCATTTCCATAGTGACTTCCCACTGTGGGTACCCATTTATCATGGTAACTTCCCACCGTGTCAACCCCTTTCTCACAGTGACTTCCAATCGTGTATGTACAAACAGGGGTGTCCCCAGTGAATCCCGGGTGGGGCTGCCCGCACCCATTGCTCTTCATATATATATATATATATATATATATATATTGGTATTTTTTTAAAAACAATATGGGCCTTATTGCAATTTTTTATAATGAAAGGAAGCTTCAAATGGTTCTTTAGAAGGCTCAAGTTGTGTTTTGTAATTATTTAAAAAAAATACGCACCACTTACCATTTTTTCTTTACTCTTCTCGGCTCAATGATAACGATTAGTCAACAATCTGGTAGTTTATTTATTTATTTTTATCAGTTTTTTTGTTTGCTCATTTTGTTTGGGTATTTGGTTGATGATATAGTCTGTTATTTTTGTATTGTTTTTAGTTTGTTTTTTGTTTATGAATTCTTTCCATTCGAGATTTATATTGATAGTTAATTTTGTATTGGGTATTTTATTGAAAATTGAATGTGTTGTTGATGCTTTTTAATGCTTGAAAATTGAAAATTATTGGTTATTTCATAATTTCATATTTCGATTGTGTATGTTATATTTAGGGATTAAAATTTATTGGGTATTGTTAACATCGATTAGGAGTTGTTATTTAGAGTTTGAAATTAATTGAGCATTACTAGTAGTGACTGAATGTGGTTACTTAGGGCTTAAAATCAATTGCATTATTTAAGGGTATTATTATTTAGGTCTTGGAATTCATTTGTTATTATTAACATCTATTTGGTATAGTTATATAGGGAAAAATACAACCCCTAGAATTTCATTGAAATAAAACAAAATATATGTCTATATTGGATTAGTATTTGGGTTCGGGGGCTCCCGCCCCAGAACCCCCTGCATTTATTTTGGGTTCCGCACCCACTGACTCAAAATCCTATGTACACCATTGTGTACAAAATTCAATTTTTTTTTAAATATGTGCACATGCGGTGACCAAGCCACCGTGAAAATGGTCGCCCACGGTGACGGGCCACCGTATGTGCGGAGGTGGCCATTATTTATATGTTTATAATTTTGGGTGTTTCTTTGGGTATAGCAATACAATTCACAGCAGGTTATCCCTTTTTATCTTTATCAAGGCGTTACTATAATTATTCTCGCAATTAAACATAACAATTCCTTTCCATTTAACCGTATATTATTCACATCATAAATATACAATACAAGCACCCCGAGGCTAAGCTGCGGTGCACACATACTCTGCTATCCCATCCAGGTACATCACGTACATAAGGATCACGCATTCCGAATCTCTCAGGAATCGTTCTCAGATAACAACAATCACAAATAATGGAGGCGAACACAGTCACATCACATGGGTCACACACATACCTACGCTCCCACGATCAGCAGACTTATTAACTTCCCAATAAGTATTTCTCTGACCTATGTCCTCGAGGTACCAATCTAAATCCCCCCCGTAGGCACACAAAGATTAGATGGCCCTAAGCGAACGCAAACCTCCCGTGATAGCAAGTATGGTAGGTATGTCATACACATAAAATCATATATACTAAGCATGCACACTTCTTAGTAATTACCATAATTTATTAGAGGTATACTTCTCATTCTCATACCAAGTTACAATGTCACACAAATCATATGCCCGATTTACATGTATTTAAATCATTAATTATCCTCGCATCGTGATTAGTCACTCGCGCCCTAATCCACAACTATCATTTGGTTCAAATCACACTTCTATGTTTCACTCCTAAATATATCCCAAGTATCCCAACTATATCAATTAGTCATCAAAGGAATGTTATCTTTACAGTTAAACAAGGTTACGGGACACTAGAAATCAATTTAGGCCAAAAAGGCCAATCTGTCAACTCGTTAGAAGTCTCGTTCGAACGAGGTCGTTCGAACGAGAGTTCGTTCGAACGAAGTGGGCATCTAACGAGATATCGTTCGAACGAAAGTCATCGAACGAACATCCCACTCGTTAGAAGTCAAACTGTCAGCTCGTTCGAACGAGCTCGTTCGAACGACCTGGGCAGGCCTTCTAACGAAGTGACAGTTCAAGCCCAAAATTCTCCTATTACGTTTTTCCCAATTTTCTTCACCTCTAATCTCATCTAAACATCATTCCAACAGTGTTTCAAGGTCTCTAATCATTCCTAAACATACTTAAATCGTATTATAACATTTATATGGGGTCAAATCATCCTAAATCGCATCTAATCATCAAATCTCCCCAATTTTCCCCAAATCTCATGAACATGAACCCTAGAAATTTAAAGTCATAAATAGACATAATTAAATCCGTTTTTGTGATATAAAAGATGTATTTCTATCAGAGTAATCACCCAAACACAATTCTACATGCAATCTCCTTATCAAAATGTGAATTTCTAATTCCAATTCAATGGGTTTATATCAATCTCCGTTGATCTCATGACTAATAATGGCAAGATCAATTCGAAGCACATCTTTGTGGCTCCAAGCAAAAAATATTTTTCTAGCTGGCAAGAATAAGCCAATCAGGACATTCCTTTAATTATGCTCATCGTCTTTTTGCTTAATATCTTCTCCAATTACTAACTTATCTTTATCTTGAAGATCTAATGCCTCGATTTGATAAGTTTGAGCTAGTTTCTTTCTTTCTTCCTCGTCGGCCGAAGTACAGTAGCATTCACATGCTTCCACCTGGTTTCCCCTTACCATTCCCACACCAAAATTAGTGGGTAAGTTTAGATACTAATGAACAGTTGAGGTGACAACCTCGAATTTCTTTAGGACCACTCTTCTAAAAATGATATTGTAGGCTGATGAGACATTCTTGTCAAGGACAAATAATATCATCTTCTCTGTTTTATAGGTTGGTCAAGTTCCAATAATAACTTCCATCTATATTGTGCCCAGTGGGTATACCTTCTCTCCTAAAAATTCGATCAGTGGACGATGATAGGATTGCAATTTTCTGTCAGACAACTTCGACTTTGTAAAGCAGTTATAAACAAGTACATCCACCGAGCTCTCATTAACTAGTAGAATTTTCTTCACACTTCTATCATGTACCATTATTGTTGTTACCAGTGGAGGATATAATAACCCTAAAAACCTATCTCTAGTTGATCATTGGTGACCTTACGAGGTCGTACGTCTACTATTGTTGCCATGTTAACCTCTTTTCTATTGGCACAAACCCTTACTTTATTGAGGTATTCCTTTATCTCAGCTGGTCCATCACCTCCTACTATGCAACTACACGTCAGAGAAATCATGCCTACTTCTTCTAATGGCTCATTGGGCCTTGCAAGGAGGTCTATATCTTACTCATCTCATCATTGTTCTCCTGAGATCTTTTTTCTCTTTATGTTCTGCGTGAGGTGACTGTGATCTCCTTATCGACTTCCAATTATCACGAGCCTTTATTAGCGTGCCGTTTTTTGCCATGTATTTATTTAACTTCCCTATTTTGATGAGGGCCTCAATTTCATACTTTAAGTCTAGGAAATCTTTGTTTTCATGCCCATAATATTTTTGGAAATTATAAAATTTGCTCTTATCCCTTCTTCCAATTAGAGTTTTTAACTTTTTTGTCCACTTCAATTCACCATTTCCTTGGATCTCATTGAGTATATGGTGAACTCCCATTATCAGGGGGTACGCTTGTCATATTTTTTGATATGTCTTATTGTCATTCTTCAACTTGGAGCCCTCTTTATGCTTTTCCTTCCTGCCTGAACTATTAGCTTCTTCTAATTTCTTGTAGTTGAACTCTTTTGCAGTTATTTCTTCTTCAATGTTCATTATCATTCCATCCTTGGTCAAGAGCTCGACCATATTTTTTGGAGGTTCTTGGCCAATGCCTAGTACAACTTCCTAGTTAACAGTCTTCTTATAATTGTTTTGATGGAAACTTTCTCATCGTAAATCACCACTTATAATTTTTTTGTATCGAACCTGGTAATATATATCTTATCCTTTTAACATCGTGTTGACGGATGCTTAATAAGTGAGCTACCCTCTTACTAGGTTTTGCTCCGAACTAAAAATTATTAACAAAAAGATCGACCATTAGTTTAAAATTAAAGATCATCCCTCTCGGTAACTCATTATACCAGATCTGAATAGAACCTGTGAGAGTGATTGGAAAGGCTGTGCAACTCATCTCATCAAATAATTAAAATATATCATAGGTTGCCCGGTACTGCTCGACGTGCAAGATTGGATCTGATCTCTCCTCATATCTGGGTGTGATCACAGTTGGATTTTATTTTTCAAGGGTCGGATAGCTAAAAATGGAGGTTGCAAATGGTGATCCCGGCACAAAACCTCATTGTAGTGGATTTTTTGTCTTGATAAGGTCGCCCAATCTATCTTCTATCCTTTGGATTTCCCCTCCATTGTTGGGCTTCTTTTGTCACTGTGATATTATCAGCTCGTTTGCTACTCTCGGTCGATTTCTATTCTCTTTGACCAACCTATTTGAACTAGTTTGATGCACTAGTATTGTATCTTGAGCCATTCTCTCTATTTGGATCATGTCTCCTATACTCTTATCGTCTTGCACTTTCTTCGGGGTGCGGATGTCACACACCCCTCTCCTTCTCAGCCTATCAAATACCGGTATCCTGATGATCCTCTCAAAGGCACTTTTGTGTTTATCCAAATATGTATGGTCATCATCATATCTAGTTCACCTCATGTTTGAGGTTTTGCCTAGTTGCTAAGAGGATCCCTCATATTCTGACCCACTTCTCTAAGCACATTAGGTCATACTAGACCCTAAATTTAGCCTCCTGGATTTTCTCGCTCTTTACCGTGATTCTCTAGACCCAAATCCCAATATAGTGCAGGAGGGGTCATTTCCCTACGCTTGTGGAGAAACTGTGAAGACTTGCGGTTGTGAAGACTTGCAAAATCGATAGTGGAGAAACTATTTTAGACTAGAAGGTAGTGTATCTAGGTTTAGATTACACATAGTTAGGAGATGGAACAGTAAATCAAGGGTTTAAAGTAGGAAATCAAACGAATCTACTGATTTTATCAATGAGATGATTAACAATGAGATTTGGGGGTATTTTACAAGAATTCCAAAATTTTCGCCATTAGCAATTAAGAATCAGATGAGAAACAACTTGTCTTAGTCGTTCTCATAGACGATGCCATTCTACTATCGTCTAAAATTGGTTTCAAGGTTTAATCTTAGTAAGTTGAGATACAATCCGAGATAACAAATAATAAATAAGTAGTAAAATGAAAATGTGTAAAGATAAAGGTGAGAAAAATAAGATTTTTAATAGGGGTTACGTGGTTCAACCCTTATGAAGGGGCCTACATCCACATGGTAACTTTTCGACTATGTTTTAGTTGACCAGAGGTCTAAGAACAATACAAATCATTTAATCTATCTATACTTACTCAATGATTTGACAATTATAATGTCCTAGCATCCATCTGTCGGTCATAATCCCAATGGGGGATCTCTCCTTTTATAGTGAATGAATACAAGGGAATGTATCTCGGGGACAAAGCATGGGATTTATAAAGTGTCATGCCCTATTGGTTCGGTTGGTGCATCTTATCAGTGGATTACAACTAAGGTGTTGAATGGTTTGATGGTTTACCCATGATGGAATGTCCCTGCACATGTTGGATGTCGATGGTGCCACTCATATGGAACTCGTTAGCCTTTATAAATGTTATTAAATGTATATTTTATCAGTTAAACTTGTTGGCCATGATCTCTTTCGTTCATATGTGAAAGAGGCAGACCACATTTCCTGTGGCTGAGCTGCTGCGCTGAGCCGAGGTTATCCCTTGGTACATCTGCTTGGCTGGAGACGTGGGATGCTCTACAAATATGGTATAACAATGGGGGTGCCTAACCACAGTTACACTAATAGAGAAATAAAAGCTATGCCATCAATATGGATATATAAATGTGTGTGTATATAATAAACAAAACATATATGTATATATATAAATAAACAAATATGCATACATATAATATATATTTATACATATACGCATATATAGAATTATATATATACACACACATGTATATATACAATATGTTGTAAATATAAAAGAAACAATTCATCCATTCAGTTCCATAATTTCACGCGTAACTATAGAAATGAAGAATTTTATATACCAATACTCTTAAAACAAAACCACTCCATTGGCCACTAAAATCTGAAATGTTCTTATCCAAACAAAATAGATAATTCATAAATTTAGGGATATATGTGAAAACTTCAAACAATATAACTATTTGCAACTAAAAGACTCTAATATTAGTCCTACTAATTTTAATGCTATAAACTTCCATCTTAGCACCTAAGAAGAATCCCACCAATTAACATTCAAAACTTGCTTGACTTTAATGTACTTTCAAAATGTCCAAAATACGAATTTTAATATGCGAGAATAGTTACAGGATATTTCCCACTACTGAAACAAGATATTTACTATATATGATTAATCATATCCTCAGTTTTCAACCCATTTCACATGTTGTTCTTTTTCACACAAATAGGAATCCATTTATTACCAAAACTTAAACCAGATAAGTCATTCCCAATAGAGAATGTAGCTCATTTATGTACCAAACATCAAAAGGTTTATCAAATGATGTTCCATAGATGTTATATAAAGAAAACCCTTGGGGGTAGTCACACATTATTGAGAATTTGGTGAGTGTTAGCAGCCCATTTAAAAATTGAAAAATTGAAAGGTAGAGCTACCATTTTCCCATCATAATTCAACTGCAACAATTGACATCAAATATGTGATAACATATAATATTAGATGAAATGTTGGCATAAGTGTACAAATCAGACAATAAGACTAGAAGTGATAACATTTATAGACAATATATTGATATCTACTTAACAAACATTCACTATTAGAATATTTACATTAGAATATAAATCTACAAGTTAAATATTGTTCTATACTTGTGTCAAATATGAAATTCAGTTTCCGATAATTCATCAACAAAGCGCATTTATAATGTACATAATGAAAATAATAGAGTTTTGGCCTACTTTGTTTATTTTTCTTTTTACATATGCTATAGTGGACCTTTTAGTCATAGCATATTTTATTGTTTAGGTAGATATAGGAAATATTCCCATTAGTGTGTCCTCTGTGATGTTATTTTCATTTTAGGGACACTTAGCTAGCAAGTCCCTATTTCTTTAAATTGGTGCATTGCTTCATTTGCAACCAATAGGTATCAAAGTGGGGTTATTATACATATTTGTGTAAACAAATATAGCCTTAAAAAATCACAACATTTAACTGATTTGGAAAACCAAATATCTAAAATGGAATAAATTATGGAACTAACAAATATGGCTAGAGAAAGCAAAAACTCACCTCAATTGATAAAACCCCCATTGAAAATGGCTACCCTTGCTTGTAAATCACCCTTCGCAACTTGATTTGGAACCCCAAAATTGAGTTAACTGCCACATTAATCCGACCCTCACCGAGTCGCAATCAACCTTCTTCATGTTAAATAACTCACTATTGTGCCTTCGAGAAATTAGACGGGGCAACTCAACTTGAATCAAGCTATTAAGATAGATTTAAGTTACCGCCTAAAAATGTTCCAACTAATGTTCTTTATATTCACAACTTTGAACTTTGGCGACAAGACCCTGGTTATTATATAAAAAATTTGAAGAAGCCCACATCACCTAAGCCCCCTATCTATGCCATTTTTTGGAGACATATTATTATGAAAACGTAAATCTGCTGCTACCAGGGTTCCCATTGCCTAAAAGGCTGACAATGATGATTTTACTAAGGTGACAGGAGAGGAATATTATTGTGATATCATCCCCACAACATAGGTATTAATATCCTTTATTCCATTTAATTATCATTTGTGTTTTCTTTGTTATGAGACGGGGTCAATGATGGTTTATTGCATTTATTGGCAGTGAGGAAAGAAACCAGTAGGTACCTCTCCAATTGACCATTGGTTTCCTCGCATGGACATACCCTGAGCAGAGACACTATGGGCATAATTGATGTTTCTTCTATTGACGAGTACGAGGAGCACAACCATTTAGCTTAATTATGCTTTTAAAGAGAAGTCTACATGATGAAGTTTGGGGTTGATAACCCAATGTTGAATAGCTGTAGGGAAGTAATAAGTTTATTAATTGATTAGAGTCAATTGAGTATAATCATTAATAGAAATAAATTCTTTGGGGTAACTCATGTCTGTTTGGACCACACCTCGGGGATATGCTAGCTCATTGGAAGGAATCAAATGCGACGATGGAAATTTAAAGAAAACAACCAATTAAGATGTGGGGAAAAATGAAGAATATGAGGCTCTGATTCATTTTGTAGAATAACAGTACCTTATTTTCCCAAGAGCTCTTAAGTTCATGTTTTTCTACCCTTTGGAAGTCTAAATTTTATGAAGGCAAAAACACATTGAGCGAGTCATTTTCTTCTTCGTTCATAGAGAAAGGTTGTCAAGATCCCATGTCGGACTTCATGCTCGTGATGAAGGTAATTTTGACTTAGTGGCTCAATTTCACCTTCTGGACTAAGCTTGATTAAAACAAAAAAAAATTGATAAATTTTATTGGTTTATAGTTATGTGCATCTACAACATATGATATATAGTCTTTATACTTAGAAATGTATGTTTCTTAGTTTGGAAAAGCCTATGCGAAAGAACCTATGCACCTTTTCACCTTAAAAATAATTTTCAAATAAGTTTTCACCTATAAGGTTGCTCTTTGCAACCTACGAAGGCCTTTCACCATTCTTGTTGAAAGAGAGTTTTCACCTTGTCCACAGCTTTAAAGCCACCTATGAAAGTTTCGGACCTTGCAAATTTAAAGCTCATATTTTTGAAGTGGGTTAGTGAATCTCACCCTGCGAAGAAAATTTCACACCTATGAGATTCCCTACAAGCTCCTTGCAGACACTAATGTAACAATCTTCGCCAATTACAGGGTTAGCTAGAAATGAGAGAGAGAAAATAGAGAGAAATGTATCTTCTATTAATATTTTTAGAATCAATTATCATAAGTCTAGTTACAAATGAGGAGAATAGCTCCTATTACAACTACGTACGTGGTACCCCCAAGTAAGAACAAAGTACCACTAAAACAAAATAAAACATAACAACAAAATTTTTAAAAGGATATAACAAACAGTATTATCCTAATACATCTATCCCTCCTATTTAGAAAAACTGATCGTAGAGTTTAAGTAAGAGGTTGCTAGTACTGACTTCGAAAATATACTTATTCTTTTTCCTCTTATTATTTGGCATATTTTCCTTTTGTCACTGTTGTTATCATCATTTCATCAAACACTATCAATCACATCCCATTGTTAGTTGGATATCTTCTTTCATAGAAATAATCTCAACAACTTCAATTGGTCCACGTACAACACCATCACCAACTTGAATGCCAATCACAAAATCCAAAACTTGGGTATGTGGCAAACTTTTCCTTATAGGCCCTACCTCCATGTCAAACACTCGTTTAGAAAAAACTCGGGCAATGCAAAACTCCATATAGCATTCTCATTGTTCTCGTCCCAAAAATCAAAAACTTTCCTAAACGATTAATAAACACATCTTATTGTATCCTTGAACCAATGTCATCAAACAAAGTTTTAAGCTCACGGTCTTCATCTTGAAATGGAAGTTCCAAAAAATAATCCCCCCAAAATACCCCACTAAAGCCCATTTTTATCACTCTTGCATGTTTTTGGCACGTGTTCACTACAGCTTTCGTTGCTTACCCAATAGACAGAAAATTGGGTTAGTTAATTTTGAGCCAAATTTAAGAAATTTTTACCTTCACCAGAAATTACTATTTTCCCCCAACTTTGAGAGTCCCCACTTGAAAATCCTTAAATGGTCAACAATTGGTCTTAATTGTACTAGTAACACACCCCAAATTAAACACGGTTGTAACGCTTCTTAATTCATTAATAACCATTGCATGTGTATAACAAATCCAAGTCAAAATCATTTGTTGACCCTGGAGGGGGACCCTGGTCAATCCCCTCCCCTAGTAGAACTTTTCCTCCCACCACTGTTAGCTTTTTGGAAACTTGCAACTAATGCCACTATTCTATTTGCAAATGAGACATGCATCGAGTAATCTTTAGAGGACTCTATTTCAAACAATACAAACTGACGCACTCTTTTCCCTTTTTCTATTAACATACAATCACATGCGACTCTCAATACTTCACATGTTACTGACAGTCGACACCCTTGAAATCCAATCGACTAATGGATAGCAAGCCTGTGTGTTTTCACGTCACATCCCCATTAATGCCACCATGCTTTATAGACGTGAGGCAGTTTCTCGCCAAAACATAACATCGCATTGAATGAAAAATCTTTGACATTAATTCCACAATACGTTAGCATTCAATGTTAGTCAATCACATTTAATGCTAGTAAGGCCACTCGAGTAACCTTGCCTTCAAATAAATAGATCAGCCAAAAATTTTACGAGGATAGAAATTCGAAGCTAGAATTACTACTGGATTTTCTCCACATGCGAGAGATTTTGTGAGAACATTGATTGCCTGAACATTTCCCTTCACTTCCATTAATATCATCATTGATCATTAACTGAGCCTGAAGCACCTGACTTTCCTTTATTGTGACAAGAATGCATGCCATCTCTCCCTCTAACCAGGTTACCTGCTGGTTCCTTATTTATTGTGTTCACGGTGCTCTTATGGTGTAAAGACCTCATTTAATACCAACTTGAGTATTGAATATTATTGTCCCTTTTCATTCTCATTTATTGTCATTATTAAATATGCCTTGAGCATTAATCACAGTCTTTATAAGGGGTTACTCTTGCTTGATACCAATTGTATTCTAAGAACCCACATCTAACATTTGGCGACTCTGCTAGGGAGGTATTCTCTTTTGAGAAGATTCCAGAGGATATTATCACCAAGGCGATTGATTTTGACGTCATGCAGCATGAAGAGGAGGTGAATCTCACCAAATACTCTGAAGGGGCGAGAGTGGGGCAAGAGAAGCCTATCTCAGCCGCCACAGGTGTGATGGAGATGGCCGTCATGACAACAGGAATATGCCTAATGAAAATAATGGGACTCATGGGCCTATTTACGAAGTTCATCAAAACTCCCGGGGCTCATGCGATGTTGGGAGTCACCGGAGGATCAAACTCCTTTATGATTCCACCAGCAGGAATGCCAGTTCCCTCTGTTATAGGAGGAGTTGTCACACCCACTATCAATGTTTCCCCTTCTGCTCCACCAATGATTTCCCCAGCCTTTGTTGTGGGAACAACTGTACCAAGCATAGGTTTGGCTGGTGCAACGCTGATAACGATGACTAATGTAGGGGATTACACCGACTGTGCTGACAATGCTTGCTGCGCTAGCACCACTACCAGCTAGTTTTTCACCCTCTAGCGTGGAGGAGATGGAGAAGGATCTCTTTAAGTTCATAGCGGTGTCCAAGGCGGGAGGATATAGTTCCTCAGTTTATAAAGATTTTTACACTCGTACCCATAGGAGTACAATAATGAGCCCTACCTAGTAGGGCATATTCCACCCGTCTTTGAGAAATACATGAGAAAAAGTGCCAATCCTAAGGAACACGTGAAAAGGTTCATCGAGAGCCTAGGGGTTTACTGTAATGACAAAAAGTTAAGACTGGGGGAGTTAGAAAAATTGCGGACATAAAAGGCTTGTACTTAGTACTTCAACTTGGCGCCAGGCAATGTGGCCTCTTAGGAGGAATTGCACGTGTTATTTGTCTAAAAGTTCTTTTTGGCTGAAGAGGACTTTACACTCATGCAACTGGTTCGCGAGAAAAAAAAAAGCCGTGGGAGGATGTTGTTGCCCACATTAGAAAATTTCACCCACACTCTCTAGATGTGAGAGAGGAAACGCGAGAGCATAAAATTTTACAAATGAGATACGCACATTCACCACATTTTTAAAGGCAGGAAGGAATATTTCTCTAGTGATAAAACCCGTGCCACCTTCACCTGCCTTGGAAAGTTTGTTGCTAAGGCCATCAACTAGCTCGAGGAGGGATGTACCTTCAAGGGTACACTATGCCGATGATGGAGGAAAATGGCAAAGAGGTGGTGGACGAGGAAGAAGAGACAGGGGCAATAAGAGGAGGTTCGAAGGAGAAGAGGACCCTCTCGAGCTACCATGCACGGTAAAACATGCATTAAACATTTATGACCTCATGGTGTGCGATAAACTTTACAGACTAGTTAACGCTAGTACGGTGCTGACATCCCGAGAAGATAGATAAAAGCCAAACTTCTGTGTGATGCACAACGAAGTGAATGACCTAACTAGGGTATTTTTTTCATTGAGGAGGCTGATTTATGGTCATGTCAAAAAGGGGATATTAAATTACCCTAAGGCCATGTGAGTGATAACCCTCTACTAGATCAAGGGGCATATATGGCTAGTGCCTTCAATAAAAATTCGAGCAACTATTGAAGGAATAGTGGCTTCTCAAGGAAGACTTTAAAGAATCTCTGAAGGAATGTACCTTCGAGCATGCTTAGTTACAGTTGGAAGATAAAGAAAATCCCATGGAGAGCCTGAGCAGACGGATGGAGGCTTTCTCTCTAGAGGCAGTGAACATTGTGATAACCTTCAATGAGGCTGCCTATAGGGACATGGAAGAGGTATATGAGCTTGAGGAGGATCAAACTAATCCTTGAATTGAATGTGAAGCAGTAGCACGCTCGCAGAAGTTCAGTTGGTTCTTCGACTAAGTTGGGCTCCCTGATCACTCATGGTTGAAGGTCACGCGAGACATTTTAGAGATTGCTAAGAAGAATATGGGTCCGCACTTAAAATGGAAGGGGCCCATAGCCAAGCTTGTAAGGAGGTACCTTTATGAAGTTACGTTTTTGGACGCTAATAGATTGATTAATTACCCTCACAACAGGCCTCTTTATGATACAACAACTGTGAATGATTGTGTTTTTACTCGTGTTTTGTTGGATGGTGGGGAAACCATCAACAAAATTCCTATTGGGTCCTTTTATGATTCTGGCCTATCTGAGTCATGGTTAGTGCAACATTCTTTGTTAATCTCGGGGTATGACAACCAGTCATCCAAAACCATTGGATATGTTAACACGGGCGTTACAATGGGGAATATTACTTCTCATATAAAATTTCACATTATGGACTGTGAGCCATCGTATCAACTGTTAGTGAGAAGAGTGTGGATGCACAATCACGGGTTAGTGCCTTCTACCTATCACCAATGTGCCAAAGAAAATGTAAAGGGAAAAAAGATGGCGATTCGAGCATCCAAGAAGTTATTCGCAAAAGAGGAAGCTCACATAGTAGATGCAGCCTTCTACACCGAGTTGGCAGAAAGGCTACGGTAGTTATAAGGTACACTAGAGGCACAAGGATCACACTCAAGATAGAGTGTGTGCACCAGCTCAACCAGTGGTAGCTTGTGAAGAAGAACACAAGCAGGAGGCAACGAGACCTCCCAGTTTGTCAAGACAGTTGTGTGATCAAATGATACCACTTATTGATCCTATAGAACATCAGGTCCAGTGCCAGAGTGTGCCCAGCAGACTGCGAGGGAGTTTGATGAAAATTGTCGCAAAAGGTCTCATAGGGAGGAAAAATCCCAGCAATACAAGAGAGTAGTTTTGCCTAGAGACATAATTATTTACAGATTATACAGGTGTGAGAGAGCAACTGAAGGCTTGGATGATGAAGCTGACCCGATCTACGAATGTTTCTTGGTGGACAACCAAGGACAATGTTTGGTGATTGATAACTCGAGCATCCAAGAGTTTGTAGAAGAAGTAGAGAAAGAGCCCGAATGCATGAAAGACAGTCCGGGACACAAATTGAAGAGTTAGAAAAAATAGATCTGGCTAAGGAGGGTGATGACCCTAGCCCTATTTTATCTCGAAGGACCTTAAAGGGATATCATGAGAGGGTTTGATCGAGATGTTATAAGAGTTTAAAGACGTCTTTGCCTGGAAGTACACCGAGATGCTTGTGATTAATAAAGAAGTGAGCTGCCACAAGATGAACGTTTTTCCCTTAGCCATCCCAGTGAAGATTCTACTCGAACATACAAAGCAGAGTTAGAATTAAAGATAAAGGTAGAAATACAATGGCTACTCGCAGTCGATTTCATTGTCCATATTCAGTATCCCATTTGGTTATCTAGCATTATGCCGGTAGGAAAGAAAGACAAGTGCTAGATTAGGATCTACGTGGACTTTCAGGACTTGAACCGTGCATGCTCGAAAGATGAGTTTACATTGCCCTCTATAAACTTATTGATATATACAACTGCGGGGCACGAGATGTGAAGCTTCATGGATGGTTATGTGGGGTATAACTAGATCAAGATGGATTCGATTGACGTTGAGAAGACTGCTTTTTGAACACCTTTGGGTAACTTCATGTACACGATCATGTCATTCGATCTGAAAAATGCAAGAGACACCTATTAGAGGACCATGATGGCCATATTCCATGACCTCTTCCACAAGATTGTGGAATTCTATGTCGATGACCTGGTGATTAAATCCAAGAAGGAGGCTAATCACTTAGAAGATTTGAATAGAGTGTTCACCAAATGTAGAAAGTACAAGCTAAAAATAAATCCCCTCAAATGTGCATTCGAGGTGACAAATGGGAAGTTCCTCAGGTTTGTGGTGAATAGGAAAGGAGTTCAGATGGATCTTCATAAGCAGCAAGCCATCCTTGACATGCTAAGGCCTAAGTTAGTAAGGGAATTGAAGAGCTTCGTGGGAAAAGTTTCCTACTTGAGGCGGTTTGTGCCCGGACTTGCTGAGGTGACCCATACACTAATGGAGCTATCGTGAAAAGGGTCCAAGTTTGCATGGGAGAAGATGCACCAAGAGTCTATAAACAAGCTGAAAAGGCTCAAGAAAAAATGCTCCCACTTCTCTCTAAAAAACCATCAGCCAAACACAACCCTAAAATTGTCGCCGCCATACCCAACCAAACTACCTCCGGCCACCCTAACCTATAGCCTACCATGAACAAACTACCTTCGGCCGTTCGTGGTGGTTGGACTCTTAACCCTAACCCTTCCCAAACGTCTACACATACGGATGGTAACTCCCAGATGCGTACCACCCCCTTGGATGTTGCTAGATTTGTTCCTTATGATGCAGTGAGAATTCCCATCAATCAAGAAAGTGGCATGGGAATGGAGTCTGGTCCGATTGATATTCAAGATTCAATTGACAAGGAAGAAACTGAAGAGGGACAAATTGATACCTCAAAAGAAAGTCTGGTCAAAGATACGATACAGGACTCTAAGATTGTAGAGATGTACAAGGAATTCATGAAGCATAAAGGTTTCTCATATGAGGATGTACTGCAACATGGAAGAGCCATATACAAAGACAAGGACTCCACCAATACCGGGGATGGAGGTAAGAGTGGGGAAATGCAAGTAGCAGGGGAATGTAATGGTTGTGGACCTATACCCTGCTCCCCCAAGAACAAAGCTGTGGAGAAATCTTGGAAGGAGGTTGTTGCCGATAAGAGATACCCCAAGCTTCGACTCACATATCATCCCCCCTCTATTTCTGATAACAGGATCACTGTAGCCCCTCCAGTGGAAATAGTAGCTAATGGATATGCTAAATGGGAGAATAGCATTGTGGGTTGCTTTCTGGGAAGAAAATTACCTTACACCTTAGTATGCAATATAGCACATAAGTTATGGAACAAATTTGGCCTCAAACAGATTGTGGGTCACAACAATGGTTTCTATTTCTTTATGTTTGATAATGCTAATATGAGGGATGAGGTAATTGATAATTGCCCATGGCATTTCGTGGGTAATCCAATTATCATCCAAAAATGGGCTCCAAATTTCTCTTTCAGCAAAGACTCAACTTCTGATATTCTAGTTTGGGTCAAATTTCATGACATTCCTGTCCAGTTATGGAACAGAGGAGGGGCTTAGCTATGTGGTAAGCTCAGTTGGAATACCAATGTATGCTGATACTATAACTGAAGGAATGCAGAAAATTAGTTTTGCTAGGATATGTGTAGAGATAAAAGTCATGGAAGAATACCCTAATGTAATACCCCGTACTTTTGGCTATATTTATTTTTGGGATTAATTAATTAAATGCGTATTAATTGGAAATTAATCCGGGTTATAAATACTAATGAGATGCGTATTGGTATTTGATTATGTGCATATATGATTATATATGAACTTGGTATTATAAAATTTGTCGTGAGATTTATATACGACAATTTGGAAATTTTATTAAGACGCGTGGGACCGCCGCGTCACGGTATAATATTTTATTTTATAAAAAGTGAATTTAAAATCTATAATCCGTATGGTCGTTTTGAGTGCGCCAACGCGTCCGGAAGGGTCGAGATAGTCAGAAAACACTAGCCGGGGGTATAGTTTGGGTCCCGGGGTAATTTTAGACCATACCGGTAACTTAAAGGGTATTTTAGTAATTTGGTATTTTTGGGTAATTAAAAGTGACGAAAATTGAGAGTTGTAATCTGATAAGGATTGACCCCAACCAACCCTTATTAACCCAACAAGCTACGGAGGTTTATTGAAATTAGGTTTCATAAGTTTCCCCAAAGCAAACCCTAGCCACCATAGCCTTTTGGAGAAGAAAGCTTGGAGAAGGAGAGAGAGAGAGGAATTCTGCAGAAATTCTACACCGAATCCACACCAAATTCAGAAATCAAACCAAGGCAAGTGACTTTATTTCCATTTAATTACTGAGAATGTCTTTTCCATGTTAGAAATTGAAGAATCTTAATTGTTCTTGAAAGATTAAAAGAAAACCCATGAAATTTGAAGTTATTATTGAATATTGGGATAGGTTTGCATGTAGAAACATTGTTGGGAGATTTAATTTCGGATATTTCATATCTAGGTGATGTATAAACGAATTAAAATCTGGGAATTTATGATGAGAAGAAGTTAGGGTTTATGTTCTTGAAGAAAATTGGGAATTAATGTAGAAATTGTGATTTAATGATGTTTAGATGATATCAAACCCTTTAATGATGTTAGTATAGCCCCTTAACATGTTTGAGGATGATTAGAGAACTCAATATATTGTGGGAACGAATTTTAGAAGAGGTTTGAGGAGTAAAAATGGTGAAAAACGATTTTTGGGAAATTCTGGGCCGAAACTGGCATCTCGTTAGAAGCAGCCCCCAGGTCGTTCGAACGAGCTCGTTCGAACGAGCTTCTAACGAGTTGACCAGTCGTTATTAACGAGTGGGGTTTTCGTTCGATATCTCGTTCGAACGAGATGTCGTTAGAAGGGTCAGTTCGTTCGAACGAACTGGGATCTCGTTCGAACAGCCTCGTTCGAACGAGACTTCTAACGACCTGGCAGTGCAAACTCGTTCGAAGTCTCGTTCGAACGAGACTTCTAACGAGTTGGCAGTTTGACCCCTTTTGGACTGTTTTGACTTTTGGAGTTCCGGGAGATGGTTCAAGGGTAGAGTTAGCATCCCTTTGATGATATAGTGATTGATTTGGGACTTTTAGGTTGTTGGGATTAGCAAATCATATACGAGAGTTATATTCAATGAATCATTTGGGTTGAGACGTGAGTGACTACTACGATGTGAGGATGAATTATAGCGCGTATAATTATGAACCGGAATAATATAAGTTGTGATAACTAGTTAGTACAAGAATGCGATATGTACTACGATTAAAATACGGTATTACTAAGATGTGTGTTTACTTAGTATTAGTATATGGATTGTTTGTATGACATACCTACCATACTTGCTATCACGGGAGGTTTCGTTCGCTTAGGACCCTCTAATCCTTGTGTGCCTACGGGGGGGATATAGACTGGTACCTTGATGAACATAGGTCATAGAAAGACTTATTGTGATATTAATAAGTCCGCTGACCATGGGAGCGTAGGTATGTGCGTGACCCATGTGATGGTGACTATGTTCGCCTCCACTATTTGTGATTTGTGTTATCTGAACTATTCCTGAGAGATTCGGAATATGTGATCCTTATGTACGTGATGTACCGGGATGGATAGCAGAGTATGTGTGCACTACAGCTTAGATTGCGGGGTGCTTGTATCGTATATTTATGATGTGAATAATATACTTTAAATTAATGGAAATCCTCATGTTAATGTTGTAAAAATATTACGGTATTGTTTCGAGTTATATAATGAGTTAACTGATAGTTATATCATTGGCATATTTAGTAACTGTGTTCACAGTAAACCTCTACTTAATTACGAGAGTTGTTATGTTATATGGAACCGATTAAATGGGTAGAACCCGTGGTAGTCTAGCTAGTAATGTTGTCAGTTAGCTAGTAGTATGGGTAGTTATAGATGGGTACTTACGTTAGGAGTGCACAGTTAGACGAGAGGTGAGAATATCATGCGAGTGTACGTCCTAACATGTACTTTGCATTTAATGTTTTAAATGTTTTTAAAGCACTTGCAGGTTTTTAAAATGATTTTCCACTTTCGGGCTCTGACCCATTTGCTTTCAAATATATTTTCTTGTAAAACTTTTTTTTAGGTGCCCAGCCACAAGGACACCAAGCATAGGTACTCATTCAGGTGACGTGCTGTAGCTGGTTGTGGAAGCTACAGGGATTTGCTCATAGACGCTTCTATCTTTTGGATTCCAGAGTCACTATCTATCAGTTGTAGGGCATGTTGCCCATTCCTATTTAGAGCATTTTTACTTTTCGGTTTTCAGACTCTAGCATGTATTGCTCAGTATTCAGTTTTAGTTATTTATTTCAGTTTACTTATCAGTTGTGGGATTTGTATTAAGGAGTTTTTCCTCCAGGTTTTATTTACATATTGTGATGGTTGTTCTTGTTACTTCAGTACGGTGAATGGTGTTATTTAGTTATTCATTACTCTTGTTGCATGTTAATCAGATTTAATAAAATTTGGCACTTACTTTTTAAATACTAGGTGGTTAGTAATAATAAAACGTTTTCGACAGTGATGCTATTAACTGAGCCAACTTGGCATTTTGAATTAATTTTATAAAGGAGTAGCTACCCGGTGTTTAATTAGTCGGGGTGTCACAGGTGGTATCAGAGCATCAGGTTCTAGTGTCCTTTAGGATCTGTACGGCTATTATGTTTCCGCTACGTTTTCTTTGATATAGAGCCCTATATTTTAGGACTGTTGTACTCTTATTGTGTACGTTTCGTTCTTCAGCTATATTAAGTTTATAAACCGTGAACTTATAAACTTTGTTCTTGTTTCAGATGCCTCCACGACGTGCACGACGAGTTCCCAGGAATGCTACGCCCGAACCCCAGCCCGCTCCAGTTCAGGGCATGTTGAACGCCGCTGAGGTTGCTGCTATAGTAGCCCAAGCGGTAAATGCTGCGATTACCGTGATTCAGCAGGCACCACCGCAGGCGCCGGTTGCCGCGCCAGTCCAGGTTAATGCATTCCCGTCTGCTTGGGAACGTGTACGTGACGCTTTTCAGAAAGCGCATCCACCAGAGTTTGCTGGAAGCTCAGATGTGGTTATCTCGAGCCAATGGAGGAAGGACATGCAGAGGCATTTGAGGATGCATGAGTGCACTGATGTTCAGAAACAGGTGCTAGCTACTTTCAAGCTAGTTGGATCTGCGCTACAGTGGTGGGAGTCTATTACCACCGCGGAGGAGAGGGATACCCTCACGATTCAGGAGTTCTGGGTGCGGTTCGACCGCAAGTACTTTCCATCCGCAGTTCATACAGAGATGAGGAGGAAGCTGATGAGTTTGAAGCAAGAGGGCAAGACAGTGGCCGAGTATGAGGCCGAGTTCACTAACCTGTTGAATATCGTTCCAGACGAGATTCCAACAGAGAAGAAGAAGATAGAGAAGTTCACTGATGGGTTGAATTGGAGGATCCGTCAGCATCTGCTAGGGAACCTATCGTTGGCCACGTATTCTGATGTGGTTAACGCTGCATTACTACACTGCCAGGACCACCGTTTTCATATGGCCGAGGGCAAGCGGTCAGGGGAGTCTAGCCATCAGGGCAGGACCGGAGGACATGGTGCCAGCGGGGCACAATCGGGTCAGGGGCAGAGACAGACTGAGCAGGGCTCCCAGCAGGGGGATAACAAGAGGTTCCGGTCAGGGAACTACAGGCAGGGACAGGGAGGTTTCCGCCAGGGCCATCAGGGTCCAAACGGCCATCAGGACCAGCAGGGACAGAATGGGCAGCAATTTCATCAAGGCCAGCAGGGCCAAGGGAGGAATGGTAACGGCCACCAGGGCCGGGGACAGTAGGGGCAGAGGGGAGGGAACTTCCCAGGGAAGTGCTTTACTTGTGGCAAGACTGGCCATAAGAAGCAGGATTGTCCTGATAGGGGCAGGGCCCCACAGCAGCAGCAGCAGGGTGCTCGCCAGGAGCCACAGAGACCTATGTTTCCCGCCGCTCTTCCTGCACCGCCACAGATGGCAGCATTGCCACCCATTCCAGCAGTCCCAGCTCAGCACGGGCAGCTACAGTATGGACGTGTCTACAACGTCCACCAGGCTGCAGTTCCACAGGCACCGCCCGCGATCGAGGGTACGTTTCCTATCCATGGCACTATGGGTCGGGTGTTATTTGATACGAGTGCTACACATTGTTTTATTGCTACACACTTCGCGAAAGCTTTAGGATTGTTAGCTACGGCAGAGAGCACAGTGACGTGTGTCGACTCACCATTGGGGAATGGGTCACTTATTTTCTTTATATGCCGGGGAGTCGGGGTAGAGGTTGGTGGTTTGGTATTGCCTGCGAACATGTTAGTGTTAGACATGCATGTTCACGATGTGATCATCGGTATGGACTGGCTCGTATCATATAGGGCCATGATTGATTGCTTCAGCGGGAGCATTGTTTTTGCCATTCCGGGGCAGGAGATGTTTATAGTGGCGATGCCTCGCCCAGAAGGAGGATCGACCGCTCATCTGTATTACATAGAGGAGGATACCTCTAAGGAGGTTGTGATTCCTCTAGATTCGATCCCGGTTGTCAGGGAGTATTCGGATGTGTTTCAGGAGATACCAGGCTTACCACCCAGTCGAGAGATAGACTTCGTTATTGATTTGCTACCGGGTACGAGACCTATAGCACGTGCACCGTACCGTATGGCTCCAGCTGAGATGCGAGAGCTACGGGATCAGATAGAGCAGCTGTTAGGGCAGGGCTTTATTCGCAGGAGTACCTCACCTTGGGGCGCTCCAGTTTTGTTTGTGAAGAAGAGGGATGGTTCACTGAGATTGTGTGTGGACTACCGAGAGTTGAATAAGGTCACGATACGGAATAAGTATCCGTTGCCTCGAATCGATGACTTATTCGACCAGTTGAGAGGAGCTTCTTTTTTCTCGAAGATTAACTTGAGGTCGGGATACCATCAGTTGCGTATCAGGGAGGAGGATGTCTCGAAGACCGCGTTCTTGTCGAGATATGGTTCTTATGAGTTTCGGGTTATGCCTTTCGGTTTGACCAACGCTCCAGCAGTGTTTATGGACTTGATGAACAGAGTGTTCAGAGATTTCCTAGATCAGTTTGTCATTGTCTTCATTGATGACATTCTGGTTTACTCTCAGACAGAGGAGGAGCATGCCGAACATTTGAGGCTGGTTTTACAGACACTTCGTCAGAACGAGCTGTATGCAAAATATGAGAAGTGCGAGTTTTGGTTGAAGGAAGTCCAGTTCTTGGGTCATATTACTTCCGATCAGGGAATATCTGTTGATCCGGGGAAGGTGTCAGCGGTAAGGGAGTGGGGACAGCCCACGACACCAACGGAGATTCGTAGTTTCTTGGGTTTAGCAGGATACTACAGGAGGTTTATTCGGGGTTTCTCAGAGATAGCAGGTCCTTTGACACATCTTACTCGTAAGGGTGTGCCATATATCTGGAGTGATGCCTGTCAGTTGGCATTCGATGAGTTGAAGGACAAATTGACCTCAGCACCTGTGTTAGCATTGCCGAGACCGGGAGTTGAGTATTTGGTTTACACCGATGCGTCTTTGCAAGGGCTTGGAGGTGTGTTGCAGCAAGAGAGACAGGCCATAGCTTATGCTTCCCGTAAGCTTAAGCCTCATGAGAAGAATTACCCCACACATGATTTGGAGTTGGCGGCAGTGGTATTTGCCTTACGGATTTGGAGGCACTATCTTTTGGGGGAGAAGTTTCAGCTGTTCACGGACCACAAGTCACTACAGTATCTGTTCACGCAGAAGGAATTAAATATGCGGCAGCGTAGGTGGCTTGAATTTGTGAAAGACTACCAGTTCGATATACAGTACCACCCGGGTAAGGCTAACGTAGTAGCAGACGCGTTGAGCCGCAGGCCAGCAGATGAGGTAGCAGAGGTGTGGAAAGCGAAGTGGAAGGAATTGGGACACCAGGATGCAGTGGCCCGATCTTTCATGTCTGTGATGACCGTTACACCACAGATTGTCACGAAGGTTGTACGGGCACAGGCAAATGATTCGTTCTGTCAGGAGCAGATAGTTCGATTACTCGCTGAGGGAGCTGAATCCTATACCGTTTGCTCAGACGGGGGATTACGCTTCAATGGGAGATTGGTAGTTCCGGAAGGAGAGGAATTGCGACACGATGTTATGGCAGAGTCGCACGGCTCACGGTTCGCGGTACATCCCGGAGGGGACAAAATGTACCAAGACATGAGACGGCAGTATTGGTGGAGCGGTATGAAGAAAGATATCGCTGAGTTTGTCTCGAAGTGCGCCACTTGTCAACTTGTAAAAGTGGATCATCAGAGACCAGCAGGATTGCTACAACCGTTGGAGGTTCCGGTGTGGATGTGGGAGAGCATATCCATGGATTTTGTCACGGGGTTGCCTACGTCGCAGAGGGGTCACGACTCCGTTTGGGTAATTGTGGACAGGTTGTCCAAGGTCGCTCACTTTTTACCCGTTAGGACTGATTACACTGCGGGACAGTATGCCCAGCTCTTCATTTCAGAGATTGTGAGACTTCACGGTGTGCCCCTGAATATCGTGTCTGACAGAGACAAGATATTTGTTTCGCGGTTTTGGGAAAGTTTCCAGGAGGCCATGGGCACGGAATTGCGGTTGAGTACGGCTTATCATCCGCAGACCGATGGGCAGACATAACGCACCAATCAGATGTTGGAGGACATGCTACGCATGTGCATTATTGACTTCGGGGGTGGATGGGAGCAGTACCTTCCACTGGTGGAGTTTGCTTACAACAACTCCTATCAGTTCACGATTGGCATGGCTCCGTTTGAGGCATTGTACGGTAGGCCTTGTCGTTCCCCAGCATGTTGGTTGGAAGTGGGGGACAACAAACTACTTGGGCCAGAAGTGATCCAGGATACTTCGGCAAGGATTGAGTTGATTCGAAGTCGCATTCGGGTAGCTCAAGACAGGCAGAAGAGTTATGCTGATGCAAAGAGGTTTTTCAGGGAGTTCCAAGTGGGGGACCAGGTTTTGCTCAGGGTTTCTCCGATGAAGGGGATTATGCGTTTCGGGAAGAAGGGGAAGTTGGCACCGAGGTATGTGGGGCCGTTTCCTATTATTGAGCGGATAGGACCGGTTGCGTATAGACTCGGGTTACCGGAGCATTTGCATCGGATTCACGACGTGTTCCATATTTCCTCGCTCAGGAAATACCTTAGGGATGATTTGGCTCATTCTCACATTTCTGTGGAGGACATCGATCTCCAGCCGGATAGCTCTTATGAGGAAGGGCCGATTGCTATTTTGGACCGAAGCGAGAGGAAACTACGGTCAAAGATAGTCCCGTTAGTACGTGTTCAGTGGCGACATCACAATGTCGAGGAGTCCACATGGGAGCGCGAGGATGAGATGCGCGAGCGTTATCCAGAGCTGTTTTTAGCAGGTACTTTCTAGTTTCGAATTTCGGGACGAAATTCAGTTATTAGGGGGGAAGTATGTAATACCCCGTACTTTTGGCTATATTTATTTTTGGGATTAATTAATTAAATGCGTATTAATTGGAAATTAATCCGGGTTATAAATACTAATGAGATGCGTATTGGTATTTGATTATGTGCATATATGATTATATATGAACTTGGTATTATAAAATTTGTCGTGAGATTTATATACGACAATTTGGAAATTTTATTAAGACGCGTGGGACCGCCGCGTCACGGTATAATATTTTATTTTATAAAAAGTGAATTTAAAATCTATAATCCGTATGGTCGTTTTGAGTGCGCCAACGCATCCGGAAGGGTCGAGATAGTCAGAAAACACTAGCCGGGGGTATAGTTTGGGTCCCGGGGTAATTTTAGACCATACCGGTAACTTAAAGGGTATTTTAGTAATTTGGTATTTTTGGGTAATTAAAAGTGACGAAAATTGAGAGTTGTAATCTGATAAGGATTGACCCCAACCAACCCTTATTAACCCAACAAGCTACGGAGGTTTATTGAAATTAGGTTTCATAAGTTTCCCCAAAGCAAACCCTAGCCACCATAGCCTTTTGGAGAAGAAAGCTTGGAGAAGGAGAGAGAGAGAGGAATTCTGCAGAAATTCTACACCGAATCCACACCAAATTCAGAAATCAAACCAAGGCAAGTGACTTTATTTCCATTTAATTACTGAGAATGTCTTTTCCATGTTAGAAATTGAAGAATCTTAATTGTTCTTGAAAGATTAAAAGAAAACCCATGAAATTTGAAGTTATTATTGAATATTGGGATAGGTTTGCATGTAGAAACATTGTTGGGAGATTTAATTTCGGATATTTCATATCTAGGTGATGTATAAACGAATTAAAATCTGGGAATTTATGATGAGAAGAAGTTAGGGTTTATGTTCTTGAAGAAAATTGGGAATTAATGTAGAAATTGTGATTTAATGATGTTTAGATGATATCAAACCCTTTAATGATGTTAGTATAGCCCCTTAACATGTTTGAGGATGATTAGAGAACTCAATATATTGTGGGAACGAATTTTAGAAGAGGTTTGAGGAGTAAAAATGGTGAAAAACGATTTTTGGGAAATTCTGGGCCGAAACTGGCATCTCGTTAGAAGCAGCCCCCAGGTCGTTCGAACGAGCTCGTTCGAACGAGCTTCTAACGAGTTGACCAGTCGTTATTAACGAGTGGGGTTTTCGTTCGATATCTCGTTCGAACGAGATGTCGTTAGAAGGGTCAGTTCGTTCGAACGAACTGGGATCTCGTTCGAACAGCCTCGTTCGAACGAGACTTCTAACGACCTGGCAGTGCAAACTCGTTCGAAGTCTCGTTCGAACGAGACTTCTAACGAGTTGGCAGTTTGACCCCTTTTGGACTGTTTTGACTTTTGGAGTTCCGGGAGATGGTTCAAGGGTAGAGTTAGCATCCCTTTGATGATATAGTGATTGATTTGGGACTTTTAGGTTGTTGGGATTAGCAAATCATATACGAGAGTTATATTCAATGAATCATTTGGGTTGAGACGTGAGTGACTACTACGATGTGAGGATGAATTATAGCGCGTATAATTATGAACCGGAATAATATAAGTTGTGATAACTAGTTAGTACAAGAATGCGATATGTACTACGATTAAAATACGGTATTACTAAGATGTGTGTTTACTTAGTATTAGTATATGGATTGTTTGTATGACATACCTACCATACTTGCTATCACGGGAGGTTTCGTTCGCTTAGGACCCTCTAATCCTTGTGTGCCTACGGGGGGGATATAGACTGGTACCTTGATGAACATAGGTCATAGAAAGACTTATTGTGATATTAATAAGTCCGCTGACCATGGGAGCGTAGGTATGTGCGTGACCCATGTGATGGTGACTATGTTCGCCTCCACTATTTGTGATTTGTGTTATCTGAACTATTCCTGAGAGATTCGGAATATGTGATCCTTATGTACGTGATGTACCGGGATGGATAGCAGAGTATGTGTGCACTACAGCTTAGATTGCGGGGTGCTTGTATCGTATATTTATGATGTGAATAATATACTTTAAATTAATGGAAATCCTCATGTTAATGTTGTAAAAATATTACGGTATTGTTTCGAGTTATATAATGAGTTAACTGATAGTTATATCATTGGCATATTTAGTAACTGTGTTCACAGTAAACCTCTACTTAATTACGAGAGTTGTTATGTTATATGGAACCGATTAAATGGGTAGAACCCGTGGTAGTCTAGCTAGTAATGTTGTCAGTTAGCTAGTAGTATGGGTAGTTATAGATGGGTACTTACGTTAGGAGTGCACAGTTAGACGAGAGGTGAGAATATCATGCGAGTGTACGTCCTAACATGTACTTTGCATTTAATGTTTTAAATGTTTTTAAAGCACTTGCAGGTTTTTAAAATGATTTTCCACTTTCGGGCTCTGACCCATTTGCTTTCAAATATATTTTCTTGTAAAACTTTTTTTTAGGTGCCCAGCCACAAGGACACCAAGCATAGGTACTCATTCAGGTGACGTGCTGTAGCTGGTTGTGGAAGCTACAGGGATTTGCTCATAGACGCTTCTATCTTTTGGATTCCAGAGTCACTATCTATCAGTTGTAGGGCATGTTGCCCATTCCTATTTAGAGCATTTTTACTTTTCGGTTTTCAGACTCTAGCATGTATTGCTCAGTATTCAGTTTTAGTTATTTATTTCAGTTTACTTATCAGTTGTGGGATTTGTATTAAGGAGTTTTTCCTCCAGGTTTTATTTACATATTGTGATGGTTGTTCTTGTTACTTCAGTACGGTGAATGGTGTTATTTAGTTATTCATTACTCTTGTTGCATGTTAATCAGATTTAATAAAATTTGGCACTTACTTTTTAAATACTAGGTGGTTAGTAATAATAAAACGTTTTCGACAGTGATGCTATTAACTGAGCCAACTTGGCATTTTGAATTAATTTTATAAAGGAGTAGCTACCCGGTGTTTAATTAGTCGGGGTGTCACACCTAAGACCATTGATATTAAAATGGAGGATGGGTCCATTGCTGTGGTTGCAGTTGAGTACCAAGAAAAACCTCCATCTTGTATCAAATGTGGCATTTTTGGTCATGATCTCCTTAATTGTCAGAAGGCTAAGAAGGCATGGGTGGCAACAAACAACAAAGAGGAGATGTATCCTTTCAAAAGTCAATCTGAGATTCAGAAGGCCTTAGAAGAGGAATGGACTCAAGTGCAACACACAACTACTAAGAAACCTGTTCCTAATGACAAGAGGGCAACAAAACCAAAAGCAGTACAGGCTGAGGAAGTTACCAATCTAGTTCTTAAAGCCAGGAGTGATCCAAAGGCAGGGAAGGCTGAGGTAGTTACAAATCCAGTGATAGTAGCAGGGGATAAGAGCATAACTACCTCTAATTCCTTTGATATTTTGGAGACTGAGAATGATGATCCTCTGATGTCCACTCCTGCACCAGTTCGCTTGGTTCTTAAGATTAAGGCAGTTGATGAACTTGACAAGGGGAAGGAAAGGGGAGGAGACAAAGGTGAAGGCAATGAGTTATCTGGAAGTAACAAGAAAGGAAATAAGAAATCAGGTAACAAATTTAAAAAGTATAGATGATCAGAATGGGTACATGGAATATAAGGGGTATTAAAGCTCCCCATAAACAGGTGGAGGTGGTTAAACTAATAAAAGATAATAGTTTAGACCTTATCAATCTTGTGGAAACTAAGATTAGAAGGAACAACCTGGATACTATCAAAAGTATATGCTTCTATCATTGGGAGTATATCCATAATTGCCCTATGGATGGGGGTGTGGCTAGAGTGATTGTGGGTTGGAACCCCAATATTTTGAAGATTGAGGTGATTAACACACATAGACAGGCCCTGTTCTGCCTTGTAAATATCATTGGTACTACCTAGTCTTTTCATGCTACTTTCATATATGGGGAAAACCTTCCAGAGCATAGGAGATGTCTATGGACATTCCTTAAAGAAAATAAAATGGTGGTTAATGATAGGCCTTGGATTCTAATGGGGGATTTTAATGTGGTCAGATGCCAAGAGGAAAAAAATGGGGATATCGGATATTGACAGAGCTGCAATTGAGGAGTTTAATGAATGTCTGAATGATCTAAATGCGGATGATATGGTCAATAGTGGATTATGGTTCACCTGGAATAGGAACCAGCGTGGTGAGAATAATGTTCAATCGAGAATTGATAGAGTCATACACAATGATATGTGGACTACTCTTTTCCCTAATTCACAGGCTATTACCCTACCTAGTGGAATATCAGACCACAGTCCTATTATCACCATTATGGATAACACTATTAATTGGAGACCAAAGCCCTTCAAGTTCTTCAACTTCTGGATGAATCACGATGATTTTTTGCCTACTATCATTGAAGCTTGGGATGTTGAGGTGGATGGGAACCCAATGCAGAAGCTCTTCAAGAAGATTAATAGAGTCAAAGCGTCATTGAAGCACTTCAATAGGAAGTTCTTTAACAAGATTTCAACTCAGGTAGCTGATTCCAAGTCAAAGCTAGATGCTATACAAAGTGAGCTGGACAGAGATGGTGCTAATAGGGAGCTGTAGGCAGCAGCAAAGGAGATGAGAATCAAATATGCTGATCTAAGGAATGAGGAGGAATCCTTCCTTAGACAGAAGGCTAGAATTAAGTGGTTGCAGCTAGGAGATCAAAACAATACTTTCTTTCATAAGAAAGTAAATCAAAATGTGGTTAGAAGGAAAATTGTGAGCATTGAAAATGAACTAGGTGTGAGAATTGAAGGAAAAGAGCAGGTGGCTGGTGAAGCTGTGAGATTTTTTGAAAACTTTTTAGGGAATAGGACTCAATGTGATGATGCTAACACTGTCTTGGGGGAGGTGATAAAGAATAAACTCACCTCTAATCAAGCTGAGTTACTGGAGAAAGAGGTCACTCATGATGGAATCAAAGATGCAATGTTTGGCATAGGGTCTGACAAGGCCCCTGGTCCTGATGGTTTTAATAGCTACTTCTTTAAGAGGAATTGGCAGCTTGTTGGGGAAGAGGTGTGTGAGGCTATAAAATTCTTTTTTGATAATGGGATTTTCTTCAAGCAATGGAACTGTATTAGTCTGGCTTTGATTCCTAAGGTTGCTACCCCTAGAAGTATGAGGGAGTACATACCTATATCGTGTTGCAACACCTTGTACAAGTGCATTTCCAAAGTGATCACTTGCAGGCTTAAGAAGATGATGCCTGGCCTCATTAGTAATAATCAGGCTGCCTTTGTTGAAGGCATATAGCTGATAACATTTTTCTATTACAAGAGATAATGAGAAATTATCATAGGGACTCTACCCCTCCTAGATGTGCAATTAAGATTGATATTCTAAAAGCCTATGATACTGTGAGTTGGGACTTCCTGATGCAGCTGTTTACCCATGTTGGCTTCCCCCCAAAGTCATTGGGTGGATCTCCAAGTGTGTGACTACTACCAAGTTCTCCATTAATATGAATGGGGAACTGAATGGCTTCTTTCATGGGAAAAGAGGGCTCAGGCAGGGAGACCCTCTCTCTCCCTACCTTGGCGAATTAACTACCCATCATCATCATCCAAATGCAAGGGCTTCTCTCCAATATTCAAGATCAAGCTCAAGATCTTTAAGAAGGTCAAACTTTCTTAACTCTCTTTAAATTCTCCTAAATTCGCATTACCTTGTTTTATTACTTAACACTTTTTCACCCCATCTCACATATCCTAATATACTTTTTATTTTTATTTTAGTCTTATTGCAGATATCTTATTTTTCATATAAAAAATCCCAAAAACAAGAAAAGAGGGTTTGCTCATAAATTCTAAATGGGAATTCTCATACTTTTCTCACACTAAAACACCTTTTCACACACACACACTCACGCACACATAAGAGAAGTCCCCGGTTGTATTTATGGGTTAAACCCCACCCCTCATTTTGCATACGAACTACGGGACTTTGATGCGTCAATAGGCTACGTAGTCATCTCAGGGTAAAACTCGAGACTCGAGTCCGATTTTTTCAAATTTTTTTCCTATTTTTCTATTTCTTTAACTTAATTCTCCTAGATTATCATATCTACATATTTACATATACATATATTTCTTCTTAGTGGCGTATTATTCCATACGCATTATCGTTCCATTATAATGATCAACGCAAGGATAATCGCCTAAATCCTATTTTCTAATATTACTTTTAGGAACATTCCTATGGATGACTCGCTCTATCTCTTCCATGATGCAAGTCGATGATTCCTATCTCCATTACATATACACATGCAATCACATCATGGGAAAATAGTGGAAAATAACAATAAACCAATGAGAGATCGCAAGGGAGGAATGGGTGCCTAACACCTCCCCATTTCGTAACTTACCCTCCGAACCCTACTCGAATTATTTTTGGTTTCATATGTATCAGTACGTCTTTGATGCTGTCCTTCGAGATGGATCCACTTTATTTTCTCTATTTTAAGTAAAATAGACTGGAAACTCCATCTCTCTACATTTTTCACCTCACACATCGTCGATGACGGTCGAAGCGCTCCCAAGAGGGATGTGCGGGACCGAGATACTCTCACCATATATATCTCTCTCTCTCCGCGAGGATCGGGGATGACCACAGTAGGTATGTAATACGCACAATAATTCAACCAATAGGTACATACACACAACCTATAATAATCATTAGGTATTCATGGAACCCAAGTCCCCAAATTTATACATAGTATTATTATCTCTATCACTCACATTATTCTATGCGTACGATTAATCTCTTTATCGCATATATTCCATAAGGCTCTCTTATTCCAACCTATTCCCTTTGTAGCGACACAATCATCTTACCACTAGTCTGTGCGATGTAATCATTCACGAATATCTTAGGTCATTTTCTCTCAATTGAAATAATCTTGTAAGATTTTAACTTGTTCGGGAAAAATTTAAAATTTCTGATATCTCATTAGAAGTGGGGAGAATCTCATTCGAACGGAACTTCAAACGAATTAAGGACTAAATTCTTGTTGGAATTCTCATTCAAATGAGGTCATTCGAACCAGGTCGTTCGAACGAAACTTTGAACGAATTGTACTCTGAATTCTCGTTAGATGGATTGTTGGAATTATCGTTCGAACGAGAAAATCGTAGTTTGTCCTTGTCATTTGAACATGAATTATAGGAAATCTTAATTGTGTAGAATATGAAACTGAAATATTCATTTGAAAATGAATTATAGGAAATCGACAAAAATGAAATCATTATTAATATATGAAATACAAGAAATCAAAATCGTGAGTTCATATATGATATTATATATCATTTTTATGGAAAATGCTTTTTCGGAAATAATAGAAGTATTACAGAAATCAGATCTCAACATTACAAACGAATAACCTACTTAATGGAGTAAGGCATTGCCCCGCCCATATGAAGTTGATAAAAACTGAAGGAATAACAAGTCCACTTAGGGTAGCTAATTTATCCATTTCTTATCTGAAATCACATTCTACCCGATGCCACCTACTCAACTACTTACAATATAACCAAATTTTGTTTATGCATAGCTATTTTAAACATAAATCCCACTCTATTTTTTTGGAAGTGCAATTCAGGACCACTTTATGCCTGATCTGAAAAATACAAACTCAGCTAATTGAAATAACACAAAATAGTGTTATAAGTGCTTCTTAACATACTTTCCATTAACAACTCATTCTGGTGCCAACGAAAGTGGAAGTAAGGCTCTCGCTAAAGATGAGAAGGAAGTTGCCTATGAACGACTTGATGTAAGTCAGTAAATTACAGCTGGTTTTATGCGTTAAAATATTTTTTATTTCTACTTTTAATTGAATTCTGTAAGGACACAAATTTCCAATTGAGTCCTTTGTATTTTTTACTCAATTCCGGACAAAAACGTTTGAGTCATAGGATAGAGTTCTTGACCATCCTTCAAGCCTTTGACATACTAAAGTTGAAGACGTAGCGGACAAGTTTAAAGCTTCATCAAAATGCCAAATTTATTGTGCCTCGTTTCTACGTCAACAACATTTATTCCGTTTACTTCTAAGGTATGAATGCATTACATATTTATATAAGAGCTTGGAACAATTAGTATTGGGTGTAAGTTTTGTTTAAACTGTTGTTTATTTTCAGAAAGTTACTTTAAAACTTTAAAATAAAGTTTCTGGGCTAAAATAGAAGTTTAAGGCTTTTTGGGTTTTCGTTCGAAATTGTCGTTCGAACGAGTTTTTTCCATTCGAATGAGAATATCGATCGAATGAGGTTTGCCAACAAATTTACTCTGGAACTTCGTTCGATATTGTCATTCAAACGAGTTAGTTTGTTTGAACGAGTTTGGCAACGAGATTTCCCATCAGGCAACTGGAACTCCGTTAGAAGGGTCGTTCGAACGAAACTTCATTCGAACGAGATTTCAGGCAAAAAATTTCTTTGCCAGTTTTTCCTACTTTTCCACTACTCTTCCCCACTAACTTTTGACAGACTTATCAAGTGCGGGAACCAACTTTGGAAAACCAACCTTTTCATATCCTTCCATCTCCAAGAGAGAGTTTGAGAGCAAAATTCAAAGAAGAAAAAGTTCATGTTTGCGTGTTTATTTTTCAAAGAAAAATCTTTAAATCACTTAACACCCATAGTTTATTTATTCCAAGCTTCCATATAAATATCTTGCTTGGAGTGTTTGGCACCGGTTTATCTCTACACCTTGAAGAAGAGAAGTTTGGGTTTACTTCTACATCCCTCAAAGAAGAAGTTCATTGTTTTGCTGCGGCATTTTCACATGGTGAAAGGCACCATGTGTGGTTGACGGTGTTCCTAATGTCTCATTAGTGAATTCTAAGATTTCGGTGGAGTTCCGGGGTTATCGACTAGGCGGAGGTGTTTACAAGAAGATGTGTCAAGGCTTGAAAGGGGTTGAGTCGAGGAAGTAAGTCATTTGTCTTGTAATTGTAAAACCATACTTAGTGGAATTAAGGCTAGGGTCGTCCGAGATTTTTTCTCGTTGTGGGTTTTACCTCGTACATCGCGGAGTAGTGGTTTGTTTATTTTAACTTTTGTAAAATTCACCTTAGTTGCATGCTTAGGTAAAAAGGTAAAATTTGGTCTAAATCACTACTTGTTTAATTTGGTGCTAATTAATCTGTGTATATTTTGATTTAATCCAAGTCATTAATTTTATTGGATAAAATTTGGTTTGGCCTAATTTGGTAATATTGAAAATATAACTTTTTCAAATTTCTAGGACTTGGGTTAAATTGGTTTAAGTGAAAATTTCATTTGTTAATTAATTTAATTTCATTTTGAACTTGTTTAATTTTAATTTGAAAAGAAATTAAAATTTGTAATTGTTTAATTGAACCATCTCCGCTTCCGCATCTTTAAAAGGAAATTACTTTTTGATTATACGATCTAAAAATTAGGGGCCTCGTGTTCCAACAAGTGGTATCAGAGAATTGATTGAGAAAAACTATCATTTTCAAATTGGTAATAGAGCAGGATCGCTAAATTATTGCGTTTAAAATCCTTTAAATATTTTTGACAAAAATGGAATTTTTCCCATTTTCAAAATTTCTTATTTTCGATGGTTTTAATTATGCGTATTGGAAAGCGCGAATGAAATCGACACTAAAATCTATTGACGAGAGGGTTTGGATGTCTGTTGTTAACGAGTGGTCTCCACCAACACATTTAGTAGATAATGAACGTGTTCCCAAACCAGCCGATAGATGGAGTGAGAGCGAATTTAAACTTGTTAACTTTAATTCCCGAGATTTAAATGCCTTGGTTAGCACTGTCACACAGGATGAATTTCGACGCATTATGACGTGTGAAATCGCTAAAGAAGCTTGGGATGTTTTACAACTCACTCATGAAGGAACTAGTGTAGTAAAAGCTTCGAAACTCCAAAACCTCACCACTCAATTTGAAACCATCAAGATGAACGAAAAAGAAACATTTGATGAATTTTATGCTAGACTTTTCGATATAGTTAATTCATCTATTAATTTAGGAGAGAAAATACCCGAAAACCGAGTAGTAAAGAAAATTTTAAGGTCCCTACCTGATAGATTCTTTCCTAAAGTGACCATTTCAAATTCTTTACCCACTTTAGCCTCTACGAAATTAGAAGAGCTCGTAGGTGATTTACAAACCTATGAACTAGACATGTTTCCCTCTAAAACTGAAAATAAAATAAATAAGGGCGTTGCTTTGAAAGCCCGTAAGGGGGAAAACAAGTAATAGAGAGTGAAAGTGATAGTGACTCAGAAAATATGGCTATATTTGCTAGAAAGTTTCGAAAATTTCTTAAATTGAACAAAGATAAATTTAAAAATGATTTGAAGAAATTTAAAAAATCTACACATGACAAAGTCGAGAAGATCCCTAAAATTATTAATGAGAATTTAAATAGGGACGAGTCAAATAGGTGTTATGGTTGTGAAGGGTATGGCCACAGGGCAAAAGAGTGTCCCACTAAACTAAGGAGAGAGGGTAAGCAACCAATTTCTTTTAATGCAACCCTTAGTGATAGTGAGAGTGAAGAGGGACCCGATTCCTCCTCTAAGCTCAACATTGTAGCTTTTATGTCTAGTCATGTGAGTGATAGTGAGCACTCTTCTATTGATGAAATTTTAACACATGACACTTTCAAGGTCAAAGTTTATGATTCCCTTATTTTTTATGGTAGTTAGAGTAGAGAAGAAAGAGAGAGTGAAAGTGAAAATGAGGTTGATGTGAGTGAACTTCAAAATAATTTTCAAGAACTTTATGAAGAATCTATTAAATTAAAAAGAGAAAATTTGAAGTTAGAAGCGAGTTTAAGAGAGCGTGTCAAGGTCGTTGATGATAGTGGGTTGATTGAAGACCTTAGGACACGAGAGAGCTCTTCGAGAGAAGCTTGAGTATATAGAAGGCGAGAGAGAGAGCCTTAAAGGTTTAATGGAATCCTTGAAAAAGGAGCTTCTTGCGTTTGAAGAGAGAAATATTTTGTTAGAGTCTAGTGTTTTAGAATTAAAAAAATAAATTAAAAGACTCTAGTAAAGTCAAATTTGATTTGTAATGTCGTTTGGAGAAATTAGATAAAATATTAGGAACGATCCAAATTAAAAATGACACTTGTGGTTTAGGCTTCGATACTTGTAATGAATCATCTCATAAAGTCAAAACTAATGTTTTAAGAGAATCACCTAGGAAAACCGTTAGAAATCAATCCTTAGGTTCCACCTTTTAATGTCCTTTTATTTGTTCTTATTGTGGTAAAAAATGTCATATTAAGAAATTCTGTTTTGATCTTAAACGAGGTCCTAGAAAATCCCTACGTAAGGAAACCGAGGTAGCCAAGATTCCTACACCCCGAGATCGTCATTCATCATTAATTTGGGTTAGGAGATCCGACTTGGTAGCTTTACAAGATAGGGTATTTGATTCTCATTTACTTTCACATGCTTCCTCCCTTGCAAAATCTAAAGGAAATGTGTTAGTTTTATTTGCATACTTTAGCTTTTATGCTTCATGCTATATTATCATGCTAATAGTATGCTTCTTAATCATGTTCTAGTCTATGCTCCATGCTTAATCACATGCTAGAATAATGATTTTTGTTTATCTTTTGTATTATACTTCTTTCATTCTAGTTTGCATTAAATGAAAAATGCATTTTTTTTATCATTTGTGTTATATATTTTGAGTTATTCAAGCTAAATGAAAAATACAAATGATTTTTGTTTGTCTTTTGGGTATATATTTTTATTTTTGGTTAATTTTTTTTTAAAAACTCAAAAAGACTTTTTTTGCGTGTATTTTAGTTTGACACACTTTATGTGGCATATACTTGTGTTTGAATCCTATCTTTTTCGCTCCCAAGTGGCTAGAACTTTTGGTTTAGATTGCCAATCCTTATTATGTTCTTTACCATGCTTACTTGGAGTAGTTGGATTTTGTGTTGCTTAAATGGATTCTATTTTTATATGCCTCAATTCACACATGCACGAGCTCACTTAAAATTTTAACTTCATATGTATATTTGAGATTTGTGAGGTGTTCTCCTACTAATCTTGTCATCTACATACTTGTGACCTAGGAGGACTAGTGCATGTCAAAATTCGTTGCACGTGAGATTTATGAGATATAAATATATTATATATAAATGTGCACGGGGAAGGGCTCCGAAAGGAATTATTATCCTTTGCGAATAGTAATCCATCGTTTGGAATGGACCTAAAAGAAATACGTGGTCCAAAGGCCTAAAAGAATAATGGCATTAAAAGAAAATATTTGCCAAGGCCTATTTTGTTTAGTTGATCTATTCATTCAAAAGATTAAACTCTATATGCTTAAATTGAGGGAGTTTGGATGGTATATCAACGGTTTGCACAATGTCCGTTTAGCCTAGTTGTACTTTCAATGCCACGACTCTATTGGTTTGTAGAATCATCAAAAGTCTAGGCTTGTATGCATTGTGTATGTTTGTTCATTGAGTTCAATTTATATTGTCACATGAGGTTATATTCAAATGTGATGAAGTTTTCATTCAATTGAGAACTCCGTGGACATGTTTTAAGTGATTGGGTCTAAATTTAATTGTTACTAGTTCACACCCCAACACTTCAATTTCCATATAATACATTTTTGCCATACGAGTGTGAAAAGCTTATTTTATTTTGTGTCATTTGTGTGTTTATATCTATATATACGTGAATGTGCATTATTGGTATATTAGTCTATGTATATATATGATATTGTTTTTGTCTTTGCCTTGCTTTCTAGTCCATCTATGCTTTTCTTCATAATTGGTATCTATTTAGTTGCATATTTTGTTGATATCACATGCTTAATACTTATGTATCCTATTGGTATCATTTTCTTGCATCTTAGTTGGTATCCTTATTCTTTATATGAATTAGTTATGCTTTTGTTACCTATATGCTTTCATGATCTTATCACTCTAAGCATCATGTTTAAATTAGTTTGTTATCCTTTGTCTCTTCCTGAACAAAAAGGGGGAGAATGATAAGGGGAGAAATGGTATCTAATCCTATTGTCATCTATCTAAGTTTAGGATATTTAACTTAGGGGAAGTCGCGACCTTCTTAGGTTGATCATAGTTGATAAAGGGGAGAATTAATTTAGGGGGAGTATTTATTTTATGCATTTAAAATTATTGACATTCCCTATGCATTTGATAGTTTGCTTAAGTGTGCAGGAATTCTTCTAAATGGCAATTTTCATCATCTGCAAAGATATTGATCCTTGGGTTGTTTGAGTCAAGCTATTGTATTTTTATTTTGGGTGGGACATTTTTATCCGTCTAGTAGAGCTTGACGGCCCTTTAGTATTGGGTGTAAGTTTTGTTTAAACTGTTGTTTATTTTCAGAAAGTTACTTTGAAACTTTAAAATAATGTTTCTAGGCTAAAATCGAATTTTTAGGCTATCTGGATTTTCGTTCGATATTGTCTTTTGAACGAGTTTTTTTCGTTCGAATGAGAATATCGCTTGAACGACGTTTGCCAACAAATTGCCTCTGGAACTTCTTCGATATTGTCGTTCGAATGAGTTAGTTTGTTCGAACGAGAATGTCGTTCGAACAAGTTTGGCAACGAGATTTTCCATCAGGCCACTGGAACTTCGTAAGAAGGGTCGTTCGAACGAGACTTCGTTCAAACGAAAATCTCGTTCGAACGAGACTTCGTTCAAACAAAAATCTCGTTCGAACGAGATTTCAGGCGGGAAATTTCTTTTGCAGTTTTGAGCAATTTTTCCCACTTTTTCCACTACTCTTCCCCACTAACTTTTGACAGACTTATCAAGTGCGGGAACCAACTTTGGAAAAGAAACTTTTTCATATCCTTCCATCTCCAAGAGAGAGTTTGAGAGCAATATTCAAAGAAGAAAAAGTTCATGTTTGAGTGTTTATTTTTCAAAAAAAATCTTTAAAACACTTTTGTTTTACCCATAATTTATTTATTCCAAACTTCCATATAAATATCTTGCTTGGAGTGTTTGGCACCGGTTTATCTCTACACCTTGAAGAAGAGAAGTTTGGGTTTACTTATACATCCCTCAAAGAAGAAGTTCATTGTTTTGTTGTGGCCTTCTCACATGGTGAAAGGCACCATGTGTGGTTGACGGTGTTTCTGATGTCTCATTAGTGAATTCCAAGATTCCGGTGGAGTTCCGGGGTTGTCGACTAGGCAGAGGTGTTTACAAGAAGACGCGTCAAGGCTTGAAAGGGGTTGAGTCGAGGAAGTAAGTCATCTGTCTTGTAATTGTAAAGCCATACTTAGTGGACTTAAAGCTAGGGTCGTCCGAGATTTTTTCCCGTTGTGGGTTTTTCCTCGTACATCGCGACGTAGTGGTTTGTTTATTTTAGCTTTTGCAAAATTCAATTTAGATGCATGCTTAGGTAAAAAGATAAAATTTGGTCTAAATCACTACTTGTTTAATTTGGTGCTAATTAATTTGGGTATATTTTGATTTAATTCAAGTCATTAATTTTATTGGATAAATTTTGGTTTGGCCTCATTTGGTAATATTGAAAATATGACTTAGGCAAATTTCTAGGACTTGGGTTATATTAGCTTAAGTGAAAAATTCATTTGTTAATTAATTTAATTTCACTTTGAACTTGATTAATTTTAATTTGAAAAGAAATTAAAATTTGTAATTGTTTAATTGAACCATCTCCGCTTCCGCATCTTTAAAAGGAAATTACTTTTTGATTATAAGATCTAAAAATTGGGGGGCCCGTTTTCCAACAAGTGGTATCAGAGCATTGATTGAGAAAAACTATCGTTTTCAAATTCAGTTGATAATATTGATTTCCAGGCCAGATTTGAAATGAAGTTAAATGAGGGTGGCATAAAGAAAAACTTAGACGACTTGTTACGCCGGAGAAGTAAGGATCAACGACATAGGCTACACAATAGATTTAAAATGTATAGCTCAAGTGAGGAGGCAGACTATGATCCCCTAATAGTCTTACTAAAGAGAATTGGAATGCATAGTGTGATTTGTTTCAGAAAAAATACAAGGTCCCAACCGGTTCATAAAAAATGAATGTTTAATAGGTTTGTGGTACATAAAACTACTTGAACTAATCATTTAACTATTTCATGCAGCTTCGGCTCAAGATAAATGAAAATAATCGATCCAAACAAAATATTAATCAAAATAAAGGATCCAGGGCATTTGTAGTGAAACGACATAGATTGGTATGATAATTAGTTCAAGTTAAGAATTGTATATTAAGTGTATACTTGCTTATTTTTTAGCTTACCGATTATAAAGTGTAATAAGGAGACTAGGATGGAGCCTGATGAGAGTTGACTTCTTTGAGGACACACATTTTAATGACAAAAAAAGGTGGACATCTAGTATAGCAGTCAATATATGTCAGAAATGTTTTAATGAGTTATGCTTAATATTTTCATGCTCTCGGTTCAAGATAAACGAAGACAATTGATCCAAGCAAAATAGTAATCATAATAAAGGATCCAGGGCATTTGTAGCAGAACGGCATAGATTGGTATGATATTTAGTTCAAGTTAAGAGTTGTATATTAAGTGTATACTTGCATATTTTTTTACTTACCGATTATGTAGTGTAACAAGAAGACTAGGATGGAGTCTGATTAGAGTTTACTTCTTTGAGGACACACATTTTGATGACAAAAATGGTGGACATCTAGTGTAGCAGTCAATATATGTAAGAAATTTTTTAATGAGTTATGCTTAATATTTTCGTGCTCTCTATATATTAATCTGACATACTATCATCACCTTATTAATTTTTTTCATACCACGTAAGGAAATATATGATGAAATGACTTTAATACAAATAGTCTTTCTGTAATTAATGTTACCAAATCAGATAAGCAACTGTTTTAATCAGAAGTCCTTTTATTTTGTAATTTCATCATGGGAATCAAATTCAAATGAAGCTTATATACAAACACCCCACATACATAATCTGTTAATCAGAATGCTCTTGGAATCTATTTATTTTTTAATTTAATAACTATCAACTAATCCAATAGGTGTTGTGTGGCTTATGATTATTGTCTGTGTGGATTTTGATATTACTCTACTGTTGTGTTTATTAAAATACTATACATAAGGTGTTCATGTGAATAAACGTGATTTTGTTTCCCACCTCTAATTTTTTTAATTTTTATTTGTCTGCATAATATCATTTGAACCTATTAGTTCAATATATTCTGTAGAGAACTATTTCAAGTGTTTATCTAATCTATCACGGGCTATTCAATTAGTATATTAAGCCTTTTGAACCATTTACTCCAAACTAAATCAAGATTTAAATTTATTTTATCTTTTCGCTTTGCAGTCATGAATTTTTTAGCTCAGTTAAATTTATTTATATAATATAAAGGTAAATCCTTTTTGTACATGGATCATTTAATTTTAATTAACTTCTAAATTATTAATTACAGAATGAGATGAAAATATTTAAGTCACAACCTACTTTGGAGGGGGGAACTCCAATGACTTTGGATGAGATTGAAGACAGTCCTTGGTCCGAAATTGGGACATATTAATAGACTCAGGCATGGTCCAAAACCAAACAAATCCCGTTCAACACAGCAAAGTTCTAAGCTTCAAAAGTCTCTCAGATTTCAAGAGAAATTGATGTCGCATATAGATTGCGAGGCAGAGAATGAAGCTCAACGTAGAAAGATGGATGCTTTATTTTCTTGCTCAACGCAGTATGAGAAGATGTTTCGAACGTTGATAGAGCCCAGAAAATTTCCTACACTGTCTTTTCCATGGTAAGTATTTAATAATATGATCGCAGAATTAAAATGACAAATTGACTTTGTGCTTTAATTTTAGCAATTACTAGCTAGGGGTTCACACGCAGTGGGTGCGCCATATTTGTGGGGACATAATTTTTGGAGTTGATAATAACAATAAACGAAGAAAATTATAAAAGTATTACAATCTTAAATGCAGAAAATTACAAAATAAAATAGTATCATTGATTAAAAAGTTGTAAAAAAAACTAATAAATGCTTTTATTGGTACCTGTGATTTAGTATCAATGTATTAGCTCCTGCTTTGGGTCAAGTCCCACACTGTACTTTTTATTATTACCGATCCTATCCATTTTTTTCCCTTAGTTTCAATCATGTTGGTTAACAAGTTCAGAGAGGTTTATCATTTTAATTGCCCCTCATTTTATGGATTGATGGTTATATATGGTTAACATATAAAAGTTATTATCTTATCCCTTTTAGAAAGTATATTTACATGAACCTTTTTTTTAATAGAAAACTATAGATTTCCCCTTAGATAAATGTTTTTATCCATATCAGTCCCTATTTTAGTGAGTTTACATGTCGGCCTCTAGGTGCCCTAATGCAGGTGAGCCAATGCGTTGGTTTTCAAATTATTGGGATTTGAGAGCGCCATCAGTGCGTCTATAAGGGCAAACCCAATGTATGAGGCTCCCGCCACTGCGGGGTACTGGAGGGGTTAGATCTATGCATCCTTACCCTTGCATATGCAGAGAGGCTCTTTCCGCGACTCGAACCTCTGACCTCCAAGTCACAATGGGGCAACCTTACTGTTGCTCCAGGTTCACCCCATCAGTGCATCTATATATTTATAATTTTTATATTTATATTTATATTTATTTTTATATATATGCAATTATGTTAACAAAAATACAAGTATAAGAACAAAGTATATAAAGAGATAAAAGAGAAGCAATATTTTCCGTAAAAAAAGTCCCACATTGTTTCATGCTATATAATAGATACTGATGAAAGTTTCCTCAATGCTTTTAGTACTAAACATGATATTCTACACTGGAAAGGAGAATAACTTCATTTGTTATAACTAACTATAAAGTCTGGTTGTAGCTTAACTAGAGTCCTAAGGGATAACAACTACCTGATAAGATAGCATCTTGGCAAAATCCATGCCTATTATTGGAGCTTAAATATTTTTTTGTGTGCTCGATTTTGGGATCCGAAAAGTCATAAGAGGCTAGTGCATCTTTTGACTTTCGGATACATGGATTTATCCAAGTCAGAGCATGAATTAACCTCAAAATCATAACAACCTAATAAATTAGTGACTTCAAAGCGCGTTTGCCATTCTAATGAGGTGGATTGGGTCACTAAGGTCGGCCCTCTTATTAGAACAAGGAGGTTGGTCCGTGTTTCTTGCTAACCATTATTATTGACCAAAACATCATTACCCTTTAACGATTATTGCAAAATTGATTGCCAGAACAAACTATTTACATTTTTAATGAGTTCCTATTACGGATCAAATGGCTTGATGAATATTGAATATGCTATATATAGATGGAACCCATAAATTGTGGGTATCTAGGGAAAAATCTAAAACTATTGCTAAACGTCTTCCAAAAAAAATATGGTGATAAAGATAAATATCTACCAAATCCCATGGAGCAACACAAATATCTGTCATCGTTTTTTTTCTTTCAAAGAAAAAATATCTGCTATCATGAAACAAGAGATACCATGTGATGCAAATAACGCCAAATGGGAGCAAAAAAAGATGAATCTCTCTAAACTCTCTCAAATCTCAATATCTCAAAATAGAAGAATTTCTCAAATAAGGCTACATATGAGTATTTATAGGAAGAAAGTTGCTTAGCTTCTAAGCTAAGAATCTAATTACAATTAGGTGCTTAAGGGCCAAATAACCTTCCTTCATCTAAATACAAAAGGAAAAATAGAATGAATACTAAAAATAAAAGAAAGACAAAAAATGATAAAATGATGAACAAGACCCTTTAATCACATCACTCCCCCCCCCCCCCCCCCCACCCCCCACCAAAAGAGTTTGTCCTCAAACTCAGAGGGGAAGGCCTTAAGTGTCACCATTAAGGATAGTAATGAGAGCAGGCTGGGGTAGAATCTCCGGTGTCTACTCAAGATACTCAGGATTGCCTGAAGCTAGGAGAGTGTGACGGCGGGAAAGGGAGCAATACGAGGCTATATGACCAATCACCCCACAGTTGTAACATTTGAATGTGACAGGATGAGTGGGTGCAGGAGGAGGAACCATGGGAGTAGGAGTACATGTAGTAGATAGAGTCATAGGAGTATCAGAAGTCACTGGTCCTGGGGAGCTGTTATGGAGCAGCCACGGAGAGGAGGACCGGACTGATGGAAGGACTCAACTTTAGTGGCGTGCTCCACCACCTTGACAAAGGAGGTGACATCACGTAAAACAAGATTGTCTATGGTCGTATCGTCACTGGCAAGGTCTCAACAGGTTTGAAGGTCAGAATCATGGGTCCTAACTACATCCCTGGAGAGAAAAAAAGACTTGTATGTTAAGAGAGTGCCTAGAGAAATGTTATTTGGATGTGTAAGAGGCCTAAAACTATTGAGGATTCCCGGGAACACAGTGGCCACGGTTGGTTTGGATCAATTCATAACTAAAAATGCGACCCTGGCAAACGAGAAGGAAGTTGATGTCATCGAATCTAAGCTATAAAGTTTCCTATTTCACCTATTGTGCATGTTTCTATTTAATGCAAGGTCGCATATCATCTTCCCAAGTTTGTTGAAGGCCTGAATCGATTGGCCATGTTCGGCCCTATGTTTTTTTTGTACCGTTGAGGAATCTGGGGAGCATATAGTTGCTGGTGCCGGAGAGCTTCACCTTTAGATCTGTTTGAAAGACTTGCGGGATGGTTTCATGGAAGGAGCTGAAATTATTAAATCAAACCTCGTTGTGTCATTCTGTGTGATGGTGGTTGATATGCGTAAAGTGTCCAGTACCTTAACGAAATTAAGGATTCCGCCATTTCTGGGTTCCAATGGGAAAGTGCATTGCATAGGAAAACATGAGTGGAATTTGCTTTCAGGTATGTCATGTTGTTTTGAACTCCAATGCTATTCATAGTAGTGGTGGTCAGGTTATTCCAACTTCCAGGAGGGTCATATATGCTTTTACAGATTACTGCCAAGCCCAAGAACCTGAATATACATCATGTTGAATCAGAAGCATGGTACCCATCTATACAACATGAAGACATACCTTCCTCTTATAGAATCATTTGATTTCTCAAAAATGATGTTTGAGAGGTTGTACTTCAGGGAAGCCGTTCCCCCACTGTGTGTTTGATCCCTGGGACATGATGTTGTCCAACCCATATGGTCTCTCTGAATTTGATGACAAATTGTAAGCAATCCACAATTTTTTTTTTGCTTGAAGGACCCGGGCTATATAAATTTTGAATGTTGTTGTCGATTTTTCTTTTTAATTTCCCCTTCTTGTAGTTTTAGTACTTCAGAGTCAATCATGTGAGCAGTTGCCCACATTTATTTGTTATGTTTTTATATTTTGATGTGGTGGTTTATTGTAAAGATAAGAATGCGCTGTTAAATTTACTCGGTGGTTCCTGTATTATTTCCAACACTGTTTTGGACCATTGGTTATGTATTATTGCTTTTTGTCTCCCCATCCCCATTTTTCGGGTTTGATCTCAAGTTAAACCTTCGTATATCTCTTGTATACGGGATTCTGATCCCTTAGGCGACATCCTTATGTATACACTGCTTAATTATATATATATATAAAAAGATAATGTTTTTTTTACTCATTTAAGGAAAAGGATAAACAATCTTCGAAGTGAAAGAGATAAAAAGAGCTATTCTGATTGCGAAAGAGATGTTACCGAAGGTCGATGCAAGAGTTAAATATTGAGGAAGAGCGACATCGAACTGAGGCTCAAGAAAAATGGCACCGACTGTACTTGTAAAAGGTGCACAAATCTTCTCCCTTTATCTGTTATAATTTTCTTTGATCCCCAACTCAGGACAAATTGTTCTGATGGCTTTGGAATTACCTCCCTAGCAGATTCGTCTTTTTAAAAAAATGCTTTGTCTTCTTTTCTTTTGATTTCTTAAGGAGCATCCAGCTTCTGTACATAAACTTTTGGATTTCTTGAGTGATCTGGAGTTAATGTTGTAGTTGTTAAATTGATATATGTAACGAGTAGTAGAAATGTATGTGTCGCTTGTCATGTATCGTAACGGGATATTTATAGTATGATACATTACAAAAAGTGAAAAACGTTGTAATAAATAAAAATATCGGGAAGACATTATATTAGATAATAAAACAATATTCTTTCATAAAACCAAATTTAGGACATGTTTACATCGTCTATCGGTAAGACGTTTGTCTTTGTAGGAAAAAGTGTGGGTTCATATGTTGGTGATTTTTTAAATAAGTGAGTAAGAGTTTTTGGGTGTAAAAGCTTAAAAAGCTTGTCCCACATTGTAAGTGTGAGGAAGAGGTGGGAAGCTAACCCAAATATAAAAGGGGATAGTGTCCCACATTGGAAAATGTACAAAGCTAAGTGTCACCACTAAGCTATAAAAGGGGTGGGCAACCTTTGAGTCCCACATTGGAAAAATGTTAAGAATTTGTACACTTAATAAGTAAAAATGGAAGATGAAGAGTTAATTCATCTAGCATTTAAGAGGCTATTCAAGAGACCTCAATACGGTGCGAAGCACCGTACGCACACGCACACGCGCGCGGGTGCGGGGCAATGGGCTGTAGAGGCGCTAGTGGCGCACTTTGCACTTCGCATGCCGCGGGTTGCCGGGATTCGTCCGGCTCGGGCGCGGTCACTTTTTGGTTCACCCGTGCAAAACCGATTCGGTATTATTATACCTGTTCGGAAATGACTTAAGACTGTTGGTAATTAACAGTCATACCTGTTCGGAACTGACTTAAGACTGTTAATTCAACAGTCATGACTCTTGAAGACAAAGCCTTTCATTATCTATAAATAAAGGCTGCCTAAAAACGAAATTACATTACAAAAACCAGTTTCAGATTTCCATACCCTGCTATTACTCTCTTACAATTTTCAGGAGATACAAATTCTCTTATTCTGTTTTGTGCACATAAACAGAATAAGAACTTGATTGACTGTTCTTCACTATTGCATCCAAGGCCTGTCTTCAAATATACAAGTTGCAGGCAGTGCAAGTTGCTTCATTGTATCTTGAGTACGGATTTGCGGATTCCCGTTTGTATACCGAAGTTATTCGTGTGAGGAAAATACTGTATTTAGGAAAGTGACATCACGCCTTGAAGTTTTCTAGTGACTATTCAGAAGTTACATTGTTGTATTGAAGTTGACATTTTGTGATATATAAAGAGTTTTATTTCTGTATTTGCATACATATTATCCAACATCATATCCTACAGTAATCTCATTTGTAATACGAATGTTTGAATACTTTAGAAGAGACAAATAAAGTAAAATTAGATAAACTGAATTAAACTGTCAATTTCACAATTCACATTACGTAGTAAACAAAATAAACTGTCAATTTACATTATGGCCTTCTTCTTCAAACATATTCAAGGGGACTGTGCTATGTTTGATTTTGACCAATTAAGCAGAATCCTTATTGCAATGGGAATTAACAGCTTCTTCTGCTAGATAGTTAGAGTTTTGGATCTATGTTCAGCCTACGTTGGCGGTAGCTTGGATGGATGGTTCGAGACCTTTTTGCTATGTATAGTTTATTTTTCTTTTGGCTTTGTTGCTTTACTTCCTAGTGGAGTGTTGGTCTTCTCCAGGTGTATTTAGGTTTGTTGTTATTAATATATTTATCCGTTTCTTATAAAAAGGAATAAACTATTTTACACTTTGATCTCTATAACCGATATTCTATCAACTTATCATGGAATATAGTAATCCATTCCAAACTAATAAGAGGAAAAGTGAGGATAATTTATAAACAGACGGAAAGAAAAGACAAATTATTAATATATTTATCCGTTTCTAATAAAAAAGAATAAAATATTTTACACTTCGATCTCTCTTTTTTATCATTTCATTTGAAGTTCTTCTCCTAGAAAGCCCACCTTTCCTCTTCCCTTTAATAACATCTGCATGAGAGAGCCTCACTTGTCCTTTTTTATTTGGGACCCATGACTTCCCTTTCTCGCTGTGACTTTCCACCGTTTCAAGCCCATTTCCATAGTGACTTCCCACTGTGGGTACCCATTTATTATGGTAACTTCCCACCGTGTCCCCTTTCTCACAGTGACTTCCAATCGTGTATGTACAAACAGGGGTGTCCCCAGTGAATCCCGGGTGGGGCTGCCCGCACCCATTGCTCTTCATATATATATATATATATATATATATATATTGGTATTTTTTTAAAAACAATATGGGCCTTATTGCAATTTTTTATAATGAAAGGAAGCTTCAAATGGGTCTTTAGAAGGCTCATGTTGTGTTTTGTAATTATTTAAAAAAAATACGCACCACTTACCATCTTTTCTTTACTCTTCTCGGCTCAATGATAACGATTAGTCAACAATCTGGTAGTTTATTTATTTATTTTTATCAGTTTTTTTGTTTGCTCATTTTGTTTGGGTATTTGGTTGATGATATAGTCTGTTATTTTTGTATTGTTTTTTGTTTATGAATTCTTTCCATTCGAGATTTATATTGATAGTTAATTTTGTATTGGGTATTTTATTGAAAATTGAATGTGTTGTTGATGCTTTTTAATGCTTGAAAATTGAAAATTATTGGTTATTTCATAATTTCATATTTCGATTGTGTATGTTATATTTAGGGATTAAAATTTATTGGGTATTGTTAACATCAATTAGGAGTTGTTATTTAGAGTTTGAAATTAATTGAGTATTACTAGTAGTGACTGAATGTGGTTACTTAGGGCTTAAAATCAATTGCATTATTTAAGGGTATTATTATTTAGGTCTTGGAATTCATTTGTTATTATTAACATCTATTTGGTATAGTTATATAGGGAAAAATACAACCCCTAGAATTTCATTGAAATAAAACAAAATATATGTCTATATTGGATTAGTATTTGGGTTCGGGGGCTCCCGCCCCAGAACCCCCTGCATTTATTTTGGGTTCCGCACCCACTGACTCAAAATCCTATGTACACCACTGTGTACAAAATTCAATTTTTTTTAAATATGTGCACATGCGGTGACCAAGCCACCGTGAAAATGGTCGCCCACGGTGACGGGCCACCGTATGTGCGGAGGTGGCCATTATTTATGTGTTTATAATTTTGGGTGTTTCTTTGGGTATAGCAATACAATTCACAGCAGGTTATCCCTTTTTATCTTTATCAAGGCGTTACTATAATTATTCTCGCAATTAAACATAACAATTCCTTTCCATTTAACCGTATATTATTCACATCATAAATATACAATACAAGCACCCCGAGGCTAAGCTGCAGTGCACACATACTCTGCTATCCCATTCAGGTACATCACGTACATAAGGATCACGCATTCCGAATCTCTCAGGAATCGTTCTCAGATAACAACAATCACAAATAATGGAGGCGAACACAGTCACATCACATGGGTCACGCACATACCTACGCTCCCACGATCAGCAGACTTATTAACTTCCCAATAAGTATTTCTCTGACCTATGTCCTCGAGGTACCAATCTAAATCCCCCCCGTAGGCACACAAAGATTAGATGGCCCTAAGCGAACGCAAACCTCCCGTGATAGCAAGTATGGTAGGTATGTCATACACATAAAATCATATATACTAAGCATGCACACTTCTTAGTAATTACCATAATTTATTAGAGGTATACTTCTCATTCTCATACCAACTTACAATGTCACACAAATCATATGCCCGATTTACATGTATTTAAATCATTAATTATCCTCGCATCGTGATTAGTCACTCGCGCCCTAATCCACAACTATCATTTGGTTCAAATCACACTTCTATGTTTCACTCCTAAATATATCCCAAGTATCCCAACTATATCAATTAGTCATCAAAGGAATGTTATCTCTACAGTTAAACATGGTTACGGGACACTAGAAATCAATTTAGGCCAAAAAGGCCAATCTGTCAACTCGTTAGAAGTCTCGTTCGAACGAGGTCGTTCGAACGAGAGTTCGTTCGAACGAAGTGGGCATCTAACGAGATATCGTTCGAACGAAAGTCATCGAACGAACATCCCACTCGTTAGAAGTCAAACTGTCAGCTCGTTCGAACGAGCTCGTTCGAACGACCTGGGCAGGCCTTCTAACGAGGTGACAGTTCAAGCCCAAAATTCTCCTATTACGTTTTTCCCAATTTTCTTCACCTCTAATCTCATCTAAACATCATTCCAACAGTGTTTCAAGGTCTCTAATCATTCCTAAACATACTTAAATCGTATTATAACATTTATATGGGGTCAAATCATCCTAAACCGCATCTAATCATCAAATCTCCCCAATTTTCCCCAAATCTCATGAACATGAACCCTAGAAATTTAAAGTCATAAATTGACATAATTAAATCCGTTTTTGTGATATAAAAGATGTATTTCTATCAGAGTAATCACCCAAACACAATTCTACATGCAATCTCCTTATCAAAATGTGAATTTCTAATTCCAATTCAATGGGTTTTTATCAATCTCCGTTGATCTCATGACTAATAATGGCAAGATCAATTCGAAGCACATCTTTGTGGCTCCAAGCAAAAAATATTTTTCTAGCTGGCAAGAATAAGCCAATCAGGACATTCCTTTAATTATGCTCATCGTCTTTTTGCTTAATATCTTCTCCAATTACTAACTTATCTTTATCTTGAAGATCTAATGCCTCGATTTGATAAGTTTGAGCTAGTTTCTTTCTTTCTTCCTCGTCGGCCAAAGTGCAGTAGCATTCACATGCTTCCACCTGGTTTCCCCTTACCATTCCCACACCAAAATTAGTGGGTAAGTTTAGATACTAATGAACAGTTGAGGTGACAACCTCGAATTTCTTTAGGACCACTCTTCTAAAAATGATATTGTAGGCTGATGAGACATTCTTGTCAAGGACAAATAATATCATCTTCTCTGTTTTATAGGTTGGTCAAGTTCCAATAATAACTTCCATCTATATTGTGCCCAGTGGGTATACCTTCTCTCCTAAAAATTCGATCAGTGGACGATGATAGGATTGCAATTTTCTGTCAGACAACTTCGACTTTGTAAAGCAGTTATAAACAAGTACATCCACCGAGCTCTCATTAACTAGTAGAATTTTCTTCACACTTCTATCATGTACCATTATTGTTGTTACTAGTGGAGGATATAATAACCCTAAAAACCTATCTCTAGTTGATCATTGGTTACCTTACGAGGTCGTACGTCTACTATTGTTGCCATGTTAACCTCTTTTCTATTGGCACAAGCCCTTACTTTATTGAGGTATTCCTTTATCTCAGCTGGTTCATCACCTCCTACTATGCAACTACACGTCAGAGAAATCACGCGTACTTCTTCTAATGGCTCATTGGGCCTTGCAAGGAGGTCTATATCTTACTCATCTCATCATTGTTCTCCTGAGATCTTTTTTCTCTTTATGTTCTGCGTGAGGTGACTGTGATCTCCTTATCGACTTCCAATTATCACGAGCCTTTATTAGCGTGCCATTTTTTGCCATGTATTTATTTAACTTCCCTATTTTGATGAGGGCCTCAATTTCATACTTTAAGTCTAGGAAATCTTTGTTTTCATGCCCATAATATTTTTGGAAATTATAAAATTTGCTCTTATCCCTTCTTCCAATTAGAGTTTTCAACTTTTTTGTCCACTTCAATTCACCATTTCCTCGGATCTCATTGAGGATATGGTGAACTCCCATTATCATGGGGTATGCTTGTCATATTTTTTTATATGTCTTATTGTCATTCTTCAACTTGGAGCCCTCTTTATGCTTTTCCTTCCTGCCTGAACTATTAGCTTCTTCTAATTTCTTGTAGTTGAACTCTTTTGCAGTTATTTCTTCTTCAATGTTCATTATCATTCCATCCTTGGTCAAGAGCTCGACCATATTGTTTGGAGGTTCTTTGGCCAATGCCTAGTACAACTTCCTAGCTAACAGTCTTTTTATAATTGTTTTGATGGAAACTTTCTCATCGTAAATCACCACTTATAATTTTTTTGTATCAAACCTGGTAATATATATCTTATCCTTTTAACATCGTGTTGACGGATGCTTAATAAGTGAGCTACCCTCTTACTAGGTTTTGCTCCGAACTAAAAATTATTAACAAAAAGATCGACCATTAGTTTAAAATTAAAGATCATCCCTCTCGGTAACTCATTATACCAGATCTGAATAGAACCTGTGAGAGTGATTGGAAAGGCTGTGCAACTCATCTCATCAAATAATTAAAATATATCATAGGTTGCCCGGTACTGCTCGACGTGCAAGATTGGATCTGATCTCTCTTCATATCTGGGTGTGATCACAGTTGGATTTTATTTTTCAAGGGTGGGATAGCTAAAAATGGAGGTTGCAAATGGTGATCCCGGCACAAAACCTCATTGTAGTGGATTTTTTGTCTTGATAAGGTCGCCCAATCTATCTTCTATCCTTTGGATTTCCCCTCCATTGTTAGGCTTCTTTTGTCACTGTGATATTATCAGCTCGTTTGCGACTCTCGGTCGATTTCTATTCTCTTTGACCAACCTATTTGAACTAGTTTGATGCACTAGTATTGTATCTTGAGCCATTCTCTCTATTTGGATCATGTCTCCTATACTCTTATCGTCTTGCACTTTCTTCGGGGTGCGGATGTCACACACCCCTCTCCTTCTCAGCCTATCAAATACCGGTATCCTGATGATCCTCTCAAAGGCACTTTTGTGTTTATCCAAATATGTATGGTCATCATCATATCTAGTTCACCTCATGTTTGAGGTTTTGCCTAGTTGCTAAGAGGATCCCTCATATTCTGACCCACTTCTCTAAGCACATTAGCTCATACTAGACCCTAAATTTAGCCTCCTGGATTTTCTCGCTCTTTACTGTGATTCTCTAGACCCAAATCCCAATATAGTGCAGGAGGGGTCATTTCCCTACGCTTGTGGAGAAACTGTGAAGACTTGCGTTTGTGAAGACTTGCAAAATCGATAGTGGAGAAACTATTTTAGACTAGAAGGTAGTGTATCTAGGTTTAGATTACACATAGTTAGGAGATGGAACAGTAAATCAAGGGTTTAAAGTAGGAAATCAAACGAATCTACTGATTTTATCAATGAGATGATTAACAATGAGATTTGGGGGTATTTTACAAGAATTCAAAATTTTTTGCCATTAGCAATTAAGAATCAGATGAGAAACAACTTGTCTTAGTCGTTCTCATAGACGATGCCATTCTACTATCGTCTAAAATTGGTTTCAAGGTGCTAAAAAAAAAGCGAAGATGCTCCCGCTTCTCTCCAAAAAACCTTCAACCAAACACAACCCTAAAACTGTCACCGCCTTACCCAACCATTCTACCTCCGGCCACCTTAAACTATAGGCTACCATGAACAAACTACCTCCGGCCATTCGTGGTGGGTGGGCTCTTAACCCTAACCCTTCCCAAACGCCCACGCACACGGATGGGAACTCTCAGAGGCATACCCCCCCTTTGGATGTTGCTAGATTTGTTCCTTATGATGCAGTGAGATTTCCCATCAATCAAGATAGCGGCATGGGAATGGAGTCTGGGCCGATTGATACTCAAAATTCTATTGACAAGGAAGAAACTGAAGAGGGACAAATTGTTGCCTTAGAAGATACGATTCAGGACTCCAAGATTGTAGAGATGTACAAGGAATTCATGAAGCATAAAGGTTTCTCATATGAGGATGTTTTGCAACATGGAAGAGCCATAAACGAAAACAAGAACTCCACTAATACTGGGGGTGGAGATAAGAGTGGGGTAATGCTAGTAGTAGGGGAATGTAACGATTGTGAACCTATTCCATGCTCACCCAAGAAAGTAGCTGTGGAGAAAACTTGGAAGGAAGTTGTTGCCAATAAAAGATACCCCAAGCTGCGACTCGCATATCATCCCCCCTCAATTTCTGATAACAGGATCACTGTGGCCCCTCCAATGGAGATAGCAGCAAATGGATATGCTAAATGGGAGAATAGCATGGTGGGTTGCTTTCTGGGAAGGAAATTACCTTACACCTTAGTTTGCAATATAGCACATAAGTTATGGAACAAGTTTGGCCACAAACAGATTGTGGGTCACAACAATGGTTTCTATTTCTTTATGTTTGATAATGCTAATATGAGGGATGAGGTAATTGACAATGGCCCATGGCATTTTGTGGGGAACCCAATTATCATCCAAAAATGGGCGCCAAACTTCTCTTTCAGCAAAGACTCAACTTCTGTGATTCCTGTTTGGGTCAAATTTCATGACATTCCTGTCCAGTTGTGGACAGAGGAGGGGCTGAGCTATGTGGCCAGCTCAGTTGGAATACCTATGTATGCTGATACTAAAACTGAAGGAATGCAGAAAATCAGTTTTGCTAGGATATGTGTTGAGTTAAAAGTTATGGGAGAATACCCAAGGACCATTGATATTAAAATGGAGGATGGGTCTATTGCTGTGGTTGCAGTTGAGTACCAAGAAAAACCTCCATCGTGTATCAAATGTGGCATTTTTGGTCATGATCTCCTCAATTGTCAAAAGGCCAAGAAGGCATGGGTGGCAACTAACAACAAAGAGATGAAGTATCCTTTCAAAAGTCAGACTGAGATTCAGAAGGCCTTAGAAGAGGAATGGACCCAAGTGCAATACACAACCAATAAGAATCATAATGACAAGAGGGCAACAAAACCAAAAGAAGTTTAGGCCGAGGAAGGGATCAATTTGGTTCCTAATGCCAGGAATGATCCAGTAGCAGGGCAGCCTGAGGTAGTTACTAAGACAGTGCTAGAAGAAGGGGATAAGAGCATAAATTCCCCTAATCCATTTGATATTTTGGTGACTGAGAATGAAGATCCTCTAATGTCCACTCCTGCACCGGCAGGCTTGGTCCTTAAGATTAAGGCAGTTGATGAACTTGACAAGGGCCTGGAAAGGGGAGGAGAAAAAGGTGGAGGCAATGAGTTACCTGGGAGTAACAAGAAAGGGAAGAAGAAATCAGGGAACAAAGTCAAGAAGTTTAGATGACCAGAATGGGTACATGGAATATAAGGGGCCTTAATGCTCCCCATAAGCAGGTGGAGGTGGTTAAGCTAATAAAGGATAATAGATTAGACCTCATCAGTCTTGTGGAAACTAAGATTAGAAGGAACAATATGGAGACTATTAAAAGTTCTTGCTTCTATCATTGGGAGTATATCCATAATTGCCCCACGGATGGGGGTGTGGCTAGAGTGATTGTGGGATGGAACCCTAATATTCTGAAGATTGATGTGATCTACACTCATAGACAGGCCCTGTTTTGCCTTGTAAATATCATTGGTACCAGCTACTCCTTCCATGCTACCTTCATATATGGGGAAAACCTTCCTGAGCAGAGGAGATGCCTTTGGACTTTCCTTAGTGAAAATAAATTGGTGGTTAATGATGGGCCTTGGATACTAATGGGGGATTTTAATGTGGTCAGATGCCAGGAGGAAAAAATGGGAGTTTTGGGTATTGACAGAGCTGCTGCTGAGGAGTTTAATGATTGTTTGAATGAGCTAAATGCGGATGATATGGTCAATAGTGGGTTATGGTTCACCTGGAATAGGAATCAGAGGGGTGACAATAATGTTCAATCGAGGATTGATAGAGTCATACACAATGACAGGTGGGCTGCTCTCTTCCCTAATTCACAAGCTATTACCCTTCCTTGTGAAATTTCGGACCACAGTCCCATTATCACCTTGATGGATAACACTATTACTTGGAGACCTAAGCCATTCAAGTTCTTCAACTTCTGGATGAATCACGATGAGTTTATGCCGACTATCATTGAAGCTTGGGATGTTGATGTGGATGGGAACCCAATGCAGAAGCTCTTCAAGAAGCTGAATAGAGTCAAGGCCTCTTTGAAGCACTTTAATAGGAAGTTCTTTAACAAGATTTCAGCAATGGTTGCTGATTCCAAGTCTAAGCTTGATGCTATCCAAAGTGATCTGGACAGAGATGGTGCTAATAGGGAGAAGCAGGATGCTGCTAAGGCGATGAGAATCAAATATGCTAAGCTTAGGAATGAGGAGGAGTCATTCCTTAGACAGAAGGCTAGAGTTAAGTGGCTGCAGCTGGGAGACCAAAATAATACTTTCTTTCATAAGAAAGTAAATCAAAATGTGGCTAGAAGGAAAATTTTGAGCATTGATGATGATCATGGTGTGAGAATTGAAGGGAAAGAGCAGGTGGCTGGAGAAGCTGTGAAATTTTTTGGGAACTTGTTAGGGAATAGGTCGCGATGTATTGATGCTAACACTGTTTTGGGGGAGGTGATTAAGAATAAACTCACCTCTAACCAAGCTGAGTTATTGGAGAAAGAGGTCACACATGATGAAATCAAAGAGGCAATGTTTGGAATTGGGTCTGACAAGGCCCCTGGTCCGGATGGTTTTAACAGTTATTTCTTTAAGAAGAATTGGCAGCTTGTTGGGGAAGAGGTGTGTGAGGCTATTAAATTCTTTTTCGATAATGGAAGTTTCTTCAACCAGTGGAACTGTACCAGCCTGGCTTTGATTCCTAAGGTTGCAGCCCCTAGAAGTATGAGGGATTTCAGACCTATATCGTGCTGCAACACCTTGTACAAGTGCATCTCCAAAGTTATTACTTGCAGGCTTAAGAAGATGATGCCAGACCTCATTAGTAATAACCAGGCTGCCTTTGTTGAAGGCAGATCCATAGCTGATAACATCCTGTTATTACAAGAGTTAATGAGAAATTATCATAGGGACTCTAACCCTCCTAGATGTGCAATTAAGATAGATATTCTTAAAGCCTATGATACAGTGAGCTGGGACTTCCTGATGCAGCTATTGACTCCTGTTGGCTTCCCCCCCAAAGTCATTGGGTGGATCTCCAAGTGTGTGACTACTACCAGGTTCTCCATTAATCTGAATGGGAAACTGAATGGGTTTTTTCATGGGAATAGAGGGCTCAGGCAGGGAGACCCTCTCTCTCCATATCTTTTCCTGCTAGTGATGGAGGCTTTCTCTAGGATTATTTCTAAAGCTGCTGAATCAGACCTATTCAATTATCACCCCAGGTGCAAGGAGATGGCCCTTACCCACCTTAGTTTTGCTGATGATCTGATAGTTTTTGCTGGTGGGGACAGGGTGTCTTGCAGCATTGTGAAGGAGGCCATATCAAATTTCAGCTCTTTATCTGGGCTTATGGTCAACATGGAGAAGAGCAGCCTCTTCACTGCTGGGGTTAATGTGCATGGGATTCAGGAGATTTCCTCTATTCTGGGAATACAGCACAGCTCCCCTCCTTTCAAATATCTGGGGGTTCCTCTCATCACAACTAGGTTGAAGAAGGAGGATTGCTCTCACTTGGTGGAGAGGATAACTATGAGAACCAGATGTTGGACTAATAAATTCCTGAGTTTTGCAGGTAGGCTCGTCCTTGTGAAGACTGTGATTTTCAGCATCCAAGTGTATTGGGCAAGCATTTTTATCCTGCCCAAGAGCATCATTAAAAAAATTGAGCAGATTATGAGGAATTACTTATGGAAAGGGGATGAGGCTAATAGCAAAGGGGCAAAAGTTGCTTGGAAGGATATTTGTGTATCTCTGGATGAGGGGGGGCTAAATATCAAGTGTCTTGAGACTTGGAACAGAGCAGCTATGGCTAAGCACTTGTGGAATCTATGCAGTAAGAAGGACAACCTATGGATCAAGTGGTGCAACATTTATAAGATCAAGGGAAGGAGCATCTGGGCTCTGAGTATCCCAAATGATTCATCATGGAGCTGGAGGAAAATCCTCAAGAGCAGAGAGAAGTTTAGAAGCAAAATTAAGACCATCATTGGGAATGGAAATCATGCTTTTATGTGGTTTGATAATTGGCACCCTAATGGCCCGCTGCACTCCTTATATGGGGGGAACATTGTGTATGACTCTGCTAGTAATCTAAAAGCAAAAGTTTCTGATTTTATCCACCACTTGGAGTGGAGATGGACTTCAACTGTGACTTGGGAGCTGAATGAAGTTAAGAATGCTATTCTTCCTACTATTCAGGATGCGAATGATAATGTTGTGTGGCTGGCCTCTAATAATGGGAAGTTCACCATAGCTTCTGCTTGGGATCTTTTAAAGGCACATATGCCTATGGTTAACTGGAGCAAGTTTGTGTGGAGTAAGGTATGCATCCCTAAATGCTCTTTCATTACCTGGTTGGTGGTTAGGAGGGCCATCAACACTAAAGTTAAGCTACATGAGTGGGGGGTTTCTATGGATGACCTGTGTGAGTTATGTGGGAATGAGAGGGAGACATATAACCACTTGTTCACTCAGTGCAGCCTTAGTAAAAGTATATGGCAAGAGGTGTGGCTTAGAAACCAATGCTATAGGGATACCCTGGATTTAAATAGTGAGCTGGATAAGGCTACTATTAACCACTCTACGAAGACTCTTTGCGATAAGATAAGTTCTTTATCCTTTACTACTACTATCTACTGCATTTGGATGGAAAGGAATGCTAGATGCTTCAAGCATGTCTCCAATTCCCTTGACTTATGAAGGGCATTGAAAACATGGTTCGAGCGAAAGTGCTTACCTGGAAAAAGGACAGAAGGAACTATGCAAACTGGATGGCTTGTATGTACTGGAACATTCCTGAAGATAGTCTTCTGTACTAAGGATTAGTCTAGTTTTTGGCTCTGCTTGTTGTTTTGATTGCCTTTGGGGTATGCCCTGGGGTTCTTTTTCTTTTGTTAAGGTTTTTTCCTCTGTAAATTCTTAGTTTTTTTATATACTCAATCTTTCCCAAAAAAAAAAGTTGAGATACAATCCGAGATAACAAATAATAAATAAGTAGTAAAATGAAAATGTGTAAAGATAAAGGTGAGAAAAATAAGATTTTTAATAGGGGTTACGTGGTTCAACCCTTATGAAGGGGCCTACATCCACATGGTAACTTTTCGACTATGTTTTAGTTGACCAGAGGTCTAAGAACAATACAAATCATCTAATCTATCTATACTTACTCAATGATTTGACAATTATAATGTCCTAGCATCCATCTGTCGGTCATAATCCCAATGGGGGATCTCTCCTTTTATAGTGAATGAATACAAGGGAAAGTATCTCGGGGACAAAGCATGGGATTTATAAAGTGTCATGCCCTATTGGTTCGGTTGGTGCATCTTATCAGTGGATTACAACTAAGGTGTTGAATGGTTTGATGGTTTACCCATGATGGAATGTCCCTGCACATGTTGGATGTCGATTGTGCCACTCATATGGAACTCGTTAGCCTTTATAAATGTTATTAAATGTATATTTTATCAGTTAAACTTGTTGGCCATGATCTCGTTCGTTCATATGTGAAAGAGGCAGACCACATTGCCTGTGGCTGAGCTGCTGCGCTGAGCCGAGGTTATCCCTTGGTACATCTGCTTGGCTGGAGAAGTGGGATGCTCTACAAATATGGTATAACAATGGGGGTGCCTAACCACAGTTACACTAATAGAGAAATAAAAGCTATGCCATCAATATGGATATATAAATGTGTGTGTATATAATAAACAAAACATATATGTATATATATAAATAAACAAATATGCATACATATAATATATATTTATACATATACGCATATATAGAATTATATATACACACACACATGTATATATACAATATGTTGTAAATATAAAAGAAACAATTCATCCATTCAGTTCCATAATTTCACGCGTAACTATAGAAATGAAGAATTTTATATACCAATACTCTTAAAACAAAACCACTCCATTGGCCACTAAAATCTGAAATGTTCTTATGCAAACAAAATAGATAATTCATAAATTTAGGGATATATGTGAAAACTTCAAAAAATATAACTATTTGCAACTAAAGACTCTAATATTAGTCCTACTAATTTTAATGCTATAAACTTCCATCTTAGCACCTAAGAAGAATCCCACCAATTAACATTCAAAACTTGCTTGACTTTAATGTACTTTCAAAATGTCCAAAATACGAATTTTAATATGCGAGAATAGTTACAGGATATTTCCCACTACTGAAACAAGATATTTACTATATATGATTAATCATATCCTCAGTTTTCAACCCATTTCACATGTTGTTCTTTTTCACACAAATAGGAATCCATTTATTACAAAAACTTAAACCAGATAAGTCATTCCCAATAGAGAATGTAGCTCAGTTATGTACCAAACATCAAAAGGTTTATCGAATGATGTTCCATAGATGTTATATAAAGAAAACCCTTGGGGGTAGTCACACATTATTGAGAATTTGGTGAGTGTTAGCAGCCCATTTGAAAATTGAAAAATTGAAAGGTAGAGCTTCCATTTTCCCATCATAATTCAACTGCAACAATTGACATCAAATATGTGATAACACATAATATTAGATGAAATGTTGGCATAAGTGTACAAATCAGACAATAAGACTAGAAGTGATAACATTTATAGACAATATATTGATATCTACTTAACAATCATTCACTATTAGAATATTTACATTAGAATATAAATCTACAAGTTAAATATTGTTCTATACTTGTGTCAAATTTGAAATTCAGTTTCCGATAATTCATCAACAAAGCGCATTTATAATGTACATAATGAAAATAATAGAGTTTTGGCCTACTTTGTTTATTTTTCTTTTTACATATGCTATAGTGGACCTTTTAGTCATAGCATATTTTATTGTTTAGGTAGATATAGGAAATATTCCCATTAGTGTGTCCTCTGTGATGTTATTTTCATTTTAGGGACACTTAGCTAGCAAGTCCCTATTTCTTTAAATTGGTGCATTGCTTCATTTGCAACCAATAGGTATCAAAGTGGGGTTATTATACATATTTGTGTAAACAAATATAGCCTTAAAAAATCACAACATTTAACTGATTTGGAAAACCAAATATCTAAAATGGAATAAATTATGGAACTAACAAATATGGCTAGAGAAAGCAAAAACTCACCTCAATTGATAAAACCCCCATTGAAAATGGCTACCCTTGCTTGTAAATCACCCTTCGCAACTTGATTTGGAACCCCAAAATTGAGTTAACTGCCACATTAATCCGACCCTCACCGAGTCGCAATCAACCTTCTTCATGTTAAATAACTCACTATTGTGCCTTCGAGAAATTAGACGGGGCAACTCAACTTGAATCAAGCTATTAAGATAGATTTAAGTTACCGCCTAAAAATGTTCCAACTAATGTTCTTTATATTCACAACTTTGAACTTTAGCGACAAGACCCTGGTTATTATATAAAAAATTTGAAGAAGCCCACATCACCTAAGCCCCCTATCTATGCCATTTTTTGGAGACATATTATTATGAAAACGTAAATCTGCTGCTACCAGGGTTCCCATTGCCTAAAAGGCTGACAATGATGGTTTTACTAAGGTGACAGGAGAGGAATATTATTGTGATATCATCCCCACAACATAGGTATTAATATCCTTTATTCCATTTAATTATCATTTGTGTTTTCTTTGTTATGAGACGGGGTCAATGATGGTTTATTGCATTTATTGGCAGTGAGGAAAGAAACCACTAGGTACCTCTCCAATTGACCATTGGTTTCCTCGCATGGACATACCCTGAGCAGAGACACTATGGGCATAATTGATGTTTCTTCTATTGACGAGTACGAGGAGCACAACCATTTAGCTTAATTATGCTTTTAAAGAGAATTCTACATGATGAAGTTTGGGGTTGATAACCCAATGTTGAATAGCTGTAGGGAAGTAATAAGTTTATTAATTGATTAGAGTCAATTGAGTATAATCATTAATAGAAATAAATTCTTTGGGGTAACTCATGTCTGTTTGGTGGTGACCACACCTCGGGGATATGCTAGCTCATTGGAAGGAATCAAATGCGACGATGGAAATTTAAAGAAAACAACCAATTAAGATGTGGGGAAAAATGAAGAATATGAGGCTCTGATTCATTTTGTAGAATAACAGTACCTTATTTTCCCAAGAGCTCTTAAGTTCATGTTTTTCTACCCTTTGGAAGTCTAAATTTTATGAAGGCAAAAACACATTGAGCGAGTCATTTTCTTCTTCGTTCATAGAGAAAGGTTGTCAAGATCCCATGTCGGACTTCATGCTCGTGATGAAGGTAATTTTGACTTAGTGGCTCAATTTCACCTTCTGGACTAAGCTTGATTAAAACAAAAAAAAAATTGATAAATTTTATTGGTTTATAGTTATGTGCATCTACAACATATGATATATAGTCTTTATACTTAGAAATGTATGTTTCTTAGTTTGGAAAAGCCTATGCGAAAGAACCTATGCACCTTTTCACCTTAAAAATAATTTTCAAATAAGTTTTCACCTATAAGGTTGCTCTTTGCAACCTACGAAGGCCTTTCACCATTCTTGTTGAAAGAGAGTTTTCACCTTGTCCACAGCTTTAAAGCCACCTATGAAAGTTTCGGACCTTGCAAATTTAAAGCTCATATTTTTGAAGTGGGTTAGTGAATCTCACCCTGCGAAGAAAATTTCACACCTATGAGATTCCCTACAAGCTCCTTGCAGACACTAATGTAACAATCTTCGCCAATTACAGGGTTAGCTAGAAATGAGAGAGAGAAAATAGAGAGAAATATATTTTATTTAATATTTTTAGAATCAATTATCATAAGTCTAGTTACAAATGAGGAGAATAGCTCCTATTACAACTACGTACGTGGTACCCCCAAGTAAGAACAAAGTACCACTAAAACAAAATAAAACATAACAACAAAATTTTTAAAAGGATATAACAAACAGTATTATCCTAATACATCTATCCCTCCTATTTAGAAAAACTGATCGTAGAGTTTAAGTAAGAGGTTGCTAGTACTGACTTCGAAAATATACTTATTCTTTTTCCTCTTATTATTTGGCATATTTTCCTTTTGTCACTGTTGTTATCATCATTTCATCAAACACTATCAATCACATCCCATTGTTAGTTGGATATCTTCTTTCATAGAAATAATCTCAACAACTTCAATTGGTCCACGTACAACACCATCACCAACTTGAATGCCAATCACAAAATCCAAAACTTGGGTATGTGGCAAACTTTTCCTTATAGGCCCTACCTCCATGTCAAACACTCGTTTAGAAAAAACTCGGGCAATGCAAAACTTCATATAGCATTCTCATTGTTCTCGTCCCAAAAATCAAAAACTTTCCTAAACGATTAATAAACACATCTTATTGTATCCTTGAACCAATGTCATCAAACAAAGTTTTAAGCTCACGGTCTTCATCTTGAAATGGAAGTTCCAAAAAATAATCCTTTTCAGAAATTTCAGATTCATCAAATTTAGGTCGGGATTCAAATGAAAGTTCCACATATCAATCATCTTCATTGATTTCAAATTCATTAAATGTGGTATGAGATTGATATTCATGAGAATGGATTACGGAATCATTAAACAATATAGTTGGTTCAACTTTTTCCTCATTTTCTTCAAACTCAAACGATTATTCATCAAATGAGAGAAGAAAATTATTTTTAAAGGATTCTTAAACTTATAAATTGGGAGGGTCTTATTATGTATTAACATTAACTCGAAGTGTGCAAAATTTAGTCGACTCCAACAATCGTTCAAGTCATGTTTTTTTGTACTTTCCGTATTTGATTTATTAGTTTATTAAGAACTCTTCCATGACATAAATCAATAACATAAATTTTAGAGGTGGTGTTAGAGGAATCATAATTATAGGGTTGGATTTTAAACTCTGGACACCCTAAAGTTTTAAAAGAACATAATAGACAATGTTATCCTACTACATCAGAACTGTAAGATTGCATTTGGTAACACGAGAACCTTAGTACTTTTGCCTTAGATAATGTGTCCTGCATTGCTGCAACATTTATGCCTCTTTATAGCCACTCCTTGTGTCGTAAGACGTCTTTTTATATGATGAAACATTATTTAGATGTCTATTAGCCCTTGGACTATTGTCTTCGAAAGGGCAACCACATATTCGATAAATATCTTCCTTTTGATTTGGTTTATTGGTATATAAGTCTTTGGTGGGAGAAGTTTAAAATAAGAAATAAGAGAGAGAAAGACAAGAGAGTTTTGAGATATTTATAAAAGAACTCCATTTTCAAAGATTCTTTCCCATTTCATTCTTCAATGTTTTAACCTAAAATATATATGTTAAGCTTTTAGAAGAAGTGTATATTCATGTCCAATCCTATAAGACTTTATCTTATCACATACTTATAAACAATATATATACACTTTAGTATTGTATTGTTATACCATGTTTATAGGATAACTCATATCTGAAGAGAATCATATAAAACCACTCAACAGTGAAATACATTGACCCTGGCTGAACAAATGCCGTTAAGGGACCTTGGCTCAGCTAAAAGCCTGGCTTCTTCTCTACCTGGGCGAACTGGGTGGAATTCAACAAGGCAAAATGGTAGCAAATGACCTTGGCGGCTGACCAAAAACATGTGCATGGCATGTCAAATAGCTAGCATGTGCCGAACCTTTTCCTTTAATGGGTGATACCTTAATGTATTCGTGAGTGCCCCATTAACAAATATTCTCCCACTTAGCCCATGATGACTAGCAGACATTCCTTTAAGGGGAATCACAGTAAAAGATAGGATCCCCCACATGGATCAAGGCAAGCAATAAACCCTCCTACGCATTAACCTAAAAAGAGAACTCTGACATTCCTACTATCCGGACCAAGATAATACACCATCGGTACATATATAATTCTAGATCAACAAAGCTTCCTATGGACGTAGGCTCATCTCTACTTATGCATACATATACTATTTATTTATTTTTTATTATCTCTGATTGGATCTCATCCAGCTAAGACAACCTCGAATCAATTTTTATATGATAATAGAATGGTGCCACTTGTGGAAATGACAAAAGCCTAGTTGTTTCTAGCCAACTCCCATTCCTCATTATGGAAAATCTGGATTTTCAAGCAAATCCCCCAAATTCCGTTAAAGATCATTTTTGTTGATTTGACTAGTTAAATCACTTGATTTCTCACCTAAGAACCTTGATTTTCTATTTAATTACCAAATTATGTGTAAACCGCGTCTAAACACTTTCATTTCAAACCTAAAACAATTTCCCCATTATCAAATCCTAATGAATTCAGTCATACACTATTTTTCTTGCGTCATACTCTTTTTTCTGGGAATTTTTGCCATAATGGTTGAATACGCAGAAAGTAGAAAGGAAAAGAGGTTGTACCACCCTCCACCCCCTATTGGAATAGGGGATTTAGTAGGATTCATGCGTAGCTTGGTTAAAAGACAAAAAGCTCTGCAAGAAAATATGAGTCAGCTCACCTAAAGTGCGCAAATAACCCCATCTTTGGAAAAAAAAGTCCGGGTAAACGTAAGGAATCACCTCCTCCCGCCCCTAGAGAGATAGGAGGAAAGAGACAAGAGGAAAAGCTTTAGGAGGCTAAATATGGGATCTAAGATGATCAGATCTACTCGTACGCATGGATCAGAGCCTGAGGATTTCTCCTACCGACTAGGTAGAACCTCCACTATGAGGTCAATCGAGTATGATGATGACTAAACATATTTGGATGAACGAAGAAGTGATTTTGAGAGGATCGTCTGTGAAGGAAAGGGGCGCGAGCACATTTTCATCAAGATGAAGGCACAAGATAGGATGAATACAAGAGGCGACGTCAATACCAAGGATCATTTCCGCGACCTCATCAAAATAAAAAATCCACTCCAAAGGGGATTTGTTCAGGGATCTCCATCCACAACCTCCGTGATTAGTTATCCCACGAAGGCAAAATTCAATCCACTCATGATCACTCTGAAGTATGAAGGGAAATTAGAGACAATTTTACATGTAAGTAATACTAGGCAACATGTGACATATTCTTTGTAGCCGACGAGATGCATTGCAAAGCATTTTATAGCACTCTCACAGGTCCCACTCAAATTTGGTATAATGGGTTACCAAAAGTGAAATTCTTAGAGCTTAAACAACTAGCCAACATTTTTGTTAAGAATTTATGCTTTGGAGAAAAACTTGGTAAGTTAGTAGTTCACTTGTTAAGCGTCCATCAACGTGAGGATGAAATGAAAAGGGAGTACATTTCCCAATCTAATACTAAAAAGTGCACTTGGTGGACTATAATGAGAAATTAGCCATTATAGCGATCATGAGCGGAATGCTACCCGAAAAGTTGCACTGGGCACTGATCAAAGAACCTCCTAACCATATGGCCGAGCTTTTAGCCAAAGCATAAAAGATTATGAACGCAGATGAGGACATGGCTGCAAAAGAGTTTAGCCATAGAAAGAGATCAACATCGTGCAATTCCTCCTAACCATATAATACCAGTATTATGAATTCTCCACCTCTATCACTACAAATTCTATTTACTTGAGTGTCCTTCTCATTTTCAATCCGAAGTAGAATTTTCAAAAAGGTTTGGAAAGTGTCAGACTTTTGTTTGAAGAAGGCCACCCAAGTAAACCTGGTGAAGTCATCAACCATAACAAGAATGTAACTATGTCCACATAGACTCACAGTATGGGAAGGACCCATTAGGTCCATGTGGATGAGCTCCAAGGGTTTATAGGTAAGGATATCTTTAAGTTTCTTATGAGGTTCCTTAACAATTTTTCCTTCCTGACAATGTCCACAGACAACGTTAGAAATAGGTTTGATCTTTAGAATTCCTCTAACTATTTCTTTATGCCATATTTCATTATCATCCATTCTGGCAACGTTACAGATTTCAGTACTATTCATGACAGTATAACAATTGTCAGGAGTCCTGAATCCTGTAATTATGCACTCACCTTTTTCATATAAAATTTTGCAATTATTCTTTGAAAAGATGACAGTATGATTTGAGTTATAAAATTGCGAGATACTAAGTAGATTAGCCTTAAGACCTTTTACTAGAAGAACATTTTCAGGTATAGGTAATCCTTCTTCTTGGAGTGTTCCTTTACTAATGATTTGAGATGATACACCATCACCGAAAATAACTTTTCCTCCAGCAATGCTGGTTTTGTTTAAAAGTTTTATATCATCCCCAGTCATGTGTTTTGAACACCCAGAGTCTAAATACCAACCTGACGAGGTGTGTTCAGCTTTTAGAGCAGTAATCACAATGTTACACTTCATCTGGGGTAATAGCTCATTTTTTCTAACCCAAATAGCTCTTGTTTTTATTTTGCGCATATTTGCTCTCATTTGATAAAATTTGCGAGCATTCAATTTTTGTTGAAAGATATTTTGCACATGCGTTTGAATTTTATGGAAAATATGAGCATTTAGTTTAGGAAAGTATCTAGGAATCCTTCTTGTAAATGATCTTTTAGGTTTGGTATTTCTCTTTCTATAGTTAGAGTTTTTGTCTGGTTGTCTACGCAGAACATAATTGTTACGGTTTCTTCCAGAGTAGTTAAAGTTTTGGTATATAGGAGTATTACCGACAGGTTTTACTAAACGTCTAGAGTAGCAACCTTCAAAAGAATGACTATATATGTCATCTTCTAATCACAAATCTTAAACCCAATCATGTTTCAAACATCAAAACTCAAAGTATTAATCAACCTCACTAATTATGCAATCTCAAATCCATATACATACACCTCAAATGCAAATTGAACCAAAAATCTAGGTTTTAACATATTAACTCAAAATCCATATTTTTATCCACAAATCATGAAATAAATGACACACATAAATTATTTAGCAAGTTTAATCACTTGCCTCAAAGTTGTAGAGGTTGAATCTTCCTCGAAGTTACGGATTGGCCGAAATCCCAAAGCTTTTCTCCTCTTTCTCTCTTCCTTTCCTCGTCTCTCTCTCTATATAGGGTTTTCTCTCACAAATGAGATTGGCTTATTATCTCGTAAGACTCCTAAGCCTTTAAATCCTAAATCCCAACTTTAAATGATAATACACGCTTTAAATGACTCGTTTGAAGGTAATTTTGACTTAGTGGCTCAATTTCACCTTCTGGACTAAGCTTGATTAAAACAAAAAAAAAATTGATAAATTTTATTGGTTTATAGTTATGTGCATCTACAACATATGATATATAGTCTTTATACTTAGAAATGTATGTTTCTTAGTTTGGAAAAGCCTATGCGAAAGAACCTATGCACCTTTTCACCTTAAAAATAATTTTCAAATAAGTTTTCACCTATAAGGTTGCTCTTTGCAACCTACGAAGGCCTTTCACCATTCTTGTTGAAAGAGAGTTTTCACCTTGTCCACAGCTTTAAAGCCACCTATGAAAGTTTCGGACCTTGCAAATTTAAAGCTCATATTTTTGAAGTGGGTTAGTGAATCTCACCCTGCGAAGAAAATTTCACACCTATGAGATTCCCTACAAGCTCCTTGCAGACACTAATGTAACAATCTTCGCCAATTACAGGGTTAGCTAGAAATGAGAGAGAGAAAATAGAGAGAAATATATTTTATTTAATATTTTTAGAATCAATTATCATAAGTCTAGTTACAAATGAGGAGAATAGCTCCTATTACAACTACGTACGTGGTACCCCCAAGTAAGAACAAAGTACCACTAAAACAAAATAAAACATAACAACAAAATTTTTAAAAGGATATAACAAACAGTATTATCCTAATACATCTATCCCTCCTATTTAGAAAAACTGATCGTAGAGTTTAAGTAAGAGGTTGCTAGTACTGACTTCGAAAATATACTTATTCTTTTTCCTCTTATTATTTGGCATATTTTCCTTTTGTCACTGTTGTTATCATCATTTCATCAAACACTATCAATCACATCCCATTGTTAGTTGGATATCTTCTTTCATAGAAATAATCTCAACAACTTCAATTGGTCCACGTACAACACCATCACCAACTTGAATGCCAATCACAAAATCCAAAACTTGGGTATGTGGCAAACTTTTCCTTATAGGCCCTACCTCCATGTCAAACACTCGTTTAGAAAAAACTCGGGCAATGCAAAACTTCATATAGCATTCTCATTGTTCTCGTCCCAAAAATCAAAAACTTTCCTAAACGATTAATAAACACATCTTATTGTATCCTTGAACCAATGTCATCAAACAAAGTTTTAAGCTCACGGTCTTCATCTTGAAATGGAAGTTCCAAAAAATAATCCTTTTCAGAAATTTCAGATTCATCAAATTTAGGTCGGGATTCAAATGAAAGTTCCACATATCAATCATCTTCATTGATTTCAAATTCATTAAATGTGGTATGAGATTGATATTCATGAGAATGGATTACGGAATCATTAAACAATATAGTTGGTTCAACTTTTTCCTCATTTTCTTCAAACTCAAACGATTATTCATCAAATGAGAGAAGAAAATTATTTTTAAAGGATTCTTAAACTTATAAATTGGGAGGGTCTTATTATGTATTAACATTAACTCGAAGTGTGCAAAATTTAGTCGACTCCAACAATCGTTCAAGTCATGTTTTTTTGTACTTTCCGTATTTGATTTATTAGTTTATTAAGAACTCTTCCGTGACATAAATCAATAACATAAATTTTAGAGGTGGTGTTAGAGGAATCATAATTATAGGGTTGGATTTTAAACTCTGGACACCCTAAAGTTTTAAAAGAACATAATAGACAATGTTATCCTACTACATCAGAACTGTAAGATTGCATTTGGTAACACGAGAACCTTAGTACTTTTGCCTTAGATAATGTGTCCTGCATTGCTGCAACATTTATGCCTCTTTATAGCCACTCCTTGTGTCGTAAGACGTCTTTTTATATGATGAAACATTATTTAGATGTCTATTAGCCCTTGGACTATTGTCTTCGAAAGGGCAACCACATATTCGATAAATATCTTCCTTTTGATTTGGTTTATTGGTATATAAGTCTTTGGTGGGAGAAGTTTAAAATAAGAAATAAGAGAGAGAAAGACAAGAGAGTTTTGAGATATTTATAAAAGAACTCCATTTTCAAAGATTCTTTCCCATTTCATTCTTCAATGTTTTAACCTAAAATATATATGTTAAGCTTTTAGAAGAAGTGTATATTCATGTCCAATCCTATAAGACTTTATCTTATCACATACTTATAAACAATATATATACACTTTAGTATTGTATTGTTATACCATGTTTATAGGATAACTCATATCTGAAGAGAATCATATAAAACCACTCAACAGTGAAATACATTGACCCTGGCTGAACAAATGCCGTTAAGGGACCTTGGCTCAGCTAAAAGCCTGGCTTCTTCTCTACCTGGGCGAACTGGGTGGAATTCAACAAGGCAAAATGGTAGCAAATGACCTTGGCGGCTGACCAAAAACATGTGCATGGCATGTCAAATAGCTAGCATGTGCCGAACCTTTTCCTTTAATGGGTGATACCTTAATGTATTCGTGAGTGCCCCATTAACAAATATTCTCCCACTTAGCCCATGATGACTAGCAGACATTCCTTTAAGGGGAATCACAGTAAAAGATAGGATCCCCCACATGGATCAAGGCAAGCAATAAACCCTCCTACGCATTAACCTAAAAAGAGAACTCTGACATTCCTACTATCCGGACCAAGATAATACACCATCGGTACATATATAATTCTAGATCAACAAAGCTTCCTATGGACGTAGGCTCATCTCTACTTATGCATACATATACTATTTATTTATTTTTTATTATCTCTGATTGGATCTCATCCAGCTAAGACAACCTCGAATCAATTTTTATATGATAATAGAATGGTGCCACTTGTGGAAATGACAAAAGCCTAGTTGTTTCTAGCCAACTCCCATTCCTCATTATGGAAAATCTGGATTTTCAAGCAAATCCCCCAAATTCCGTTAAAGATCATTTTTGTTGATTTGACTAGTTAAATCACTTGATTTCTCACCTAAGAACCTTGATTTTCTATTTAATTACCAAATTATGTGTAAACCGCGTCTAAACACTTTCATTTCAAACCTAAAACAATTTCCCCATTATCAAATCCTAATGAATTCAGTCATACACTATTTTTCTTGCGTCATACTCTTTTTTCTGGGAATTTTTGCCATAATGGTTGAATACGCAGAAAGTAGAAAGGAAAAGAGGTTGTACCACCCTCCACCCCCTATTGGAATAGGGGATTTAGTAGGATTCATGCGTAGCTTGGTTAAAAGACAAAAAGCTCTGCAAGAAAATATGAGTCAGCTCACCTAAAGTGCGCAAATAACCCCATCTTTGGAAAAAAAGTCCGGGTAAACGTAAGGAATCACCTCCTCCCGCCCCTAGAGAGATAGGAGGAAAGAGACAAGAGGAAAAGCTTTAGGAGGCTAAATATGGGATCTAAGATGATCAGATCTACTCGTACGCATGGATCAGAGCCTGAGGATTTCTCCTACCGACTAGGTAGAACCTCCACTATGAGGTCAATCGAGTATGATGATGACTAAACATATTTGGATGAACGAAGAAGTGATTTTGAGAGGATCGTCTGTGAAGGAAAGGGGCGCGAGCACATTTTCATCAAGATGAAGGCACAAGATAGGATGAATACAAGAGGCGACGTCAATACCAAGGATCATTTCCGCGACCTCATCAAAATAAAAAATCCACTCCAAAGGGGATTTGTTCAGGGATCTCCATCCACAACCTCCGTGATTAGTTATCCCACGAAGGCAAAATTCAATCCACTCATGATCACTCTGAAGTATGAAGGGAAATTAGAGACAATTTTACATGTAAGTAATACTAGGCAACATGTGACATATTCTTTGTAGCCGACGAGATGCATTGCAAAGCATTTTATAGCACTCTCACAGGTCCCACTCAAATTTGGTATAATGGGTTACCAAAAGTGAAATTCTTAGAGCTTAAACAACTAGCCAACATTTTTGTTAAGAATTTATGCTTTGGAGAAAAACTTGGTAAGTTAGTAGTTCACTTGTTAAGCGTCCATCAACGTGAGGATGAAATGAAAAGGGAGTACATTTCCCAATCTAATACTAAAAAGTGCACTTGGTGGACTATAATGAGAAATTAGCCATTATAGCGATCATGAGCGGAATGCTACCCGAAAAGTTGCACTGGGCACTGATCAAAGAACCTCCTAACCATATGGCCGAGCTTTTAGCCAAAGCATAAAAGATTATGAACGCAGATGAGGACATGGCTGCAAAAGAGTTTAGCCATAGAAAGAGATCAACATCGTGCAATTCCTCCTAACCATATAATACCAGTATTATGAATTCTCCACCTCTATCACTACAAATTCTATTTACTTGAGTGTCCTTCTCATTTTCAATCCGAAGTAGAATTTTCAAAAAGGTTTGGAAAGTGTCAGACTTTTGTTTGAAGAAGGCCACCCAAGTAAACCTGGTGAAGTCATCAACCATAACAAGAATGTAACTATGTCCACATAGACTCACAGTATGGGAAGGACCCATTAGGTCCATGTGGATGAGCTCCAAGGGTTTATAGGTAAGGATATCTTTAAGTTTCTTATGAGGTTCCTTAACAATTTTTCCTTCCTGACAATGTCCACAGACAACGTTAGAAATAGGTTTGATCTTTAGAATTCCTCTAACTATTTCTTTATGCCATATTTCATTATCATCCATTCTGGCAACGTTACAGATTTCAGTACTATTCATGACAGTATAACAATTGTCAGGAGTCCTGAATCCTGTAATTATGCACTCACCTTTTTCATATAAAATTTTGCAATTATTCTTTGAAAAGATGACAGTATGATTTGAGTTATAAAATTGCGAGATACTAAGTAGATTAGCCTTAAGACCTTGTACTAGAAGAACATTTTCAGGTATAGGTAATCCTTCTTCTTGGAGTGTTCCTTTACTAATGATTTGAGATGATACACCATCACCGAAAATAACTTTTCCTCCAGCAATGCTGGTTTTGTTTAAAAGTTTTATATCATCCCCAGTCATGTGTTTTGAACACCCAGAGTCTAAATACCAACCTGACGAGGTGTGTTCAGCTTTTAGAGCAGTAATCACAATGTTACACTTCATCTGGGGTAATAGCTCATTTTTTCTAACCCAAATAGCTCTTGTTTTTATTTTGCGCATATTTGCTCTCATTTGATAAAATTTGCGAGCATTCAATTTTTGTTGAAAGATATTTTGCACATGCGTTTGAATTTTATGGAAAATATGAGCATTTAGTTTAGGAAAGTATCTAGGAATCCTTCTTGTAAATGATCTTTTAGGTTTGGTATTTCTCTTTCTATAGTTAGAGTTTTTGTCTGGTTGTCTACGCAGAACATAATTGTTACGGTTTCTTCCAGAGTAGTTAAAGTTTTGGTATATAGGAGTATTACCGACAGGTTTTACTAAACGTCTAGAGTAGCAACCTTCAAAAGAATGACTGTATATGTCATCTTCTAATCACAAATCTTAAACCCAATCATGTTTCAAACATCAAAACTCAAAGTATTAATCAACCCCACTAATTATGCAATCTCAAATCCATATACATACACCTCAAATGCAAATTGAACCAAAAATCTAGGTTTTAACATATTAACTCAAAATCCATATTTTTATCCACAAATCATGAAATAAATGACACACATAAATTATTTAGCAAGTTTAATCACTTGCCTCAAAGTTGTAGAGGTTGAATCTTCCTCGAAGTTACGGATTGGCCGAAATCCCAAAGCTTTTCTCCTCTTTCTCTCTTCCTTTCCTCGTCTCTCTCTCTATATAGGGTTTTCTCTCACAAATGAGATTGGCTTATTATCTCGTAAGACTCCTAAGCCTTTAAATCCTAAATCCCAACTTTAAATGATAATACACGCTTTAAATGACTAGTAACACACCCCAAATTAAACACGGTTGTAACGCTTCTTAATTCATTAATAACCATTGCATGTGTATAACAAATCCAAGTCAAAATCATTTGTTGACCCTGGAGGGGGACCCTGGTCAATCCCCTCCCCTAGTAGAACTTTTCCTCCCACCACTGTTAGCTTTTTGGAAACTTGCAACTAATGCCACTATTCTATTTGCAAATGAGACATGCATCGAGTAATCTTTAGAGGACTCTATTTCAAACAATACAAACTGACGCACTCTTTTCCCTTTTTCTATTAACATACAATCACATGCGACTCTCAATACTTCACATGTTACTGACAGTCGACACCCTTGAAATCCAATCGACTAATGGATAGCAAGCCTGTGTGTTTTCACGTCACATCCCCATTAATGCCACCATGCTTTATAGACGTGAGGCAGTTTCTCGCCAAAACATAACATCGCATTGAATGAAAAATCTTTGACATTAATTCCACAATACGTTAGCATTCAATGTTAGTCAATCACATTTAATGCTAGTAAGGCCACTCGAGTAACCTTGCCTTCAAATAAATAGATCAGCCAAAAATTTTACGAGGATAGAAATTCGAAGCTAGAATTACTACTGGATTTTCTCCACATGCGAGAGATTTTGTGAGAACATTGATTGCCTGAACATTTCCCTTCACTTCCATTAATATCATCATTGATCATTAACTGAGCCTGAAGTTCCTGACTTTCCTTTATTGTGACAAGAATTCGTGCCATCTCTCCCTCTAACCAGGTTACCTGCTGGTTCCTTATTTATTGTGTTCACGGTGCTCTTATGGTGTAAAGACCTCATTTAATACCAACTTGAGTATTGAATATTATTGTCCCTTTTCATTCTCATTTATTGTCATTATTAAATATGCCTTGAGCATTAATCACAGTCTTTATAAGGGGTTACTCTTGCTTGATACCAATTGTATTCCAAGAACCCACATCTAACATTTGGCGACTCTGCTAGGGAGGTATTCTCTTTTGAGAAGATTCCAGAGGATATTATCACCAAGGCGATTGATTTTGACGTCATGCAGCATGAAGAGGAGGTGAATCTCACCAAATACTCTGAAGGGGCGAGAGTGGGGCAAGCGAAGCCTATCTCAGCCGCCACAGGTGTGATGGAGATGGCCGTCATGACAACAGGAATATGCCTAATGAAAATAATGGGACTCATGGGCCTATTTACGAAGTTCATCAAAACTCCCGGGGCTCATGCGATGTTGGGAGTCACCGGAGGATCAAACTCCTTTATGATTCCACCAGCAGGAATACCAGTCCCCTCTGTTATAGGAGGAGTTGTCACACCCACTATCAATGTTTCCCCTTCTGCTCCACCAATGATTTCCCCAGCCTTTGTTGTGGGAACAACTGTACCAAGCATAGGTTTGGCTGGTGCAACGCTGATAATGATGACTAGTGTAGGGGATTACACCGACTGTGCTGACAATGCTTGCTGCGCTAGCACCACTACCAGCTAGTTTTTCACCCTCTAGCATGGAGGAGATGGAGAAGGATCTCTTTAAGTTCATAGCGGTGTCCAAGGCGGGAGGATATAGTTCCTCAGTTTATAAAGATTTTTACACTCCGTACCCATAGGAGTACAATAATGAGCCCTACCTAGTAGGCAATATTCCACCCGTCTTTGAGAAATACATGAGAAAAAGTGCCAATCCTAAGGAACACGTGAAAAGGTTCATCGAGAGCCTAGGGGTTTACTGTAATGACAAAAAGTTAAGACTGGGGGAGTTAGAAAAATTGCGGACATAAAAGGCTTGTACTTAGTACTTCAACTTGGCGCCAGGCAATGTGGCCTCTTAGGAGGAATTGCACGTGTTATTTGTCTAAAAGTTCTTTTTGGCTGAAGAGGACTTTACACTCATGCAACTGGTTCGCGAGAAAAAAAAAGTCGTGGGAGGATGTTGTTGCCCACATTAGAAAATTTCACCCACACTCTCTAGATGTGAGAGAGGAAATGCGAGAGCATAAAATTTTACAAATGAGATACGCACATTCACCACATTTTTAAAAGCAGGAAGGAATATTTCTCTAGTGATAAAACCCGTGCCACCTCCACCTGCCTTGGAAAGTTTGTTGCTAAGGCCATCAACTAGCTCGAGGAGGGACGTACCTTCAAGGGTACACTATGCCGATGATGGAGGAAAATGGCAAAGAGGTGGTGGACGAGGAAGAAGAGACAGGGGCAATAAGAGGAGGTTCGAAGGAGAAGAGGACCCTCTCGAGCTACCATGCACGGTAAAACATGCATTAAACATTTATGACCTCATGGTGTGCGATAAACTTTACAGACTAGTTAACGCTAGTACGGTGCTGGCATCCCGAGAAGATAGATAAAAGCCAAACTTCTGTGTGATGCACAATGAAGTGAATGACCTAACTAGGGTATTTTTTTCATTGAGGAGGCTGATTTATGGTCATGTCAAAAAGGGGATATTAAATTACCCTAAGGCCATGTGAGTGATAACCCTCTACTAGATCAAGGGGCATATATGGCTAGTGCCTTCAATAAAAATTCGAGCAACTATTGAAGGAATAGTGGCTTCTCAAGGAAGATTTTAAAGAATCTCTGAAGGAATGTACCTTCGAGCATGCTTAGTTACAGTTGGAAGATAAAGAAAATCCCATGGAGAGCCTGAGCAGACGGATGGAGGCTTTCTCTCTAGAGGCAGTGAACATTGTGATAACCTTCAATGAGGCTACCTATAGGGACATGGAAGAGGTATATGAGCTTGAGGAGGATCAAACTAATCCTTGAATTGAATGTGAAGCAGTAGCACGCTCGCAGAAGTTCAGTTGGTTCTTCGACTAAGTTGGGCTCCCTGATCACTCATGGTTGGAGGTCACGCGAGACATTTTAGAGATTGCTAAGAAGAATATGGGTCCGCACTTGAAATGGAAGGGGCCCATAGCCAAGCTTGTAAGGAGGTACCTTTATGAAGTTACGTTTTTGGACGCTAATAGATTGATTAATTACCCTCACAACAGGCCTCTTTATGATACAACAACTGTGAATGATTGTGTTTTTACTCGTGTTTTGTTGGATGGTGGGGAAACCATCAACAAAATTCCTATTGGGTCCTTTTATGATTCTGGCCTATCTGAGTCATGGTTAGTGCAACATTCTTTGTTAATCTCGGGGTATGATAACCAGTCATCCAAAACCATTGGATATGTTAACACGGGCGTTACAATGGGGAATATTACTTCTCATATAAAATTCCACATTATGGACTGTGAGCCATCGTATCAACTGTTAGTGAGAAGAGTGTGGATGCACAATCACGGGTTAGTGCCTTCTACCTATCACCAATGTGCCAAAGAAAATGTAAAGGGAAAAAAGATGGCGATTCGAGCATCCAAGAAGTCATCTGCAAAAGAGGAAGCTCACATAGTAGATGCAGCCTTCTACACCGAGTTGGCAGAAGAGGCTACGGTAGTTATAAGGTACACTGGAGGCACAAGGATCACACTCAAGATAGAGTGCGTGCACCAGCTCAACTAGTGGTAGCTTGTGAAGAAGAACACAAGCAGGAGGCAACGAGACCTCCCAGTTTGTCAAGACAGTTGTGTGATCAAATGATGCCACGTATTGATCCTATAGAACATCAGGTCCAGTGCCAGAGTGTGCCCAGCAGACTGCGAGGGAGTTTGATGAAAATTGTCGCAAAAGGTCTCATAGGGAGGAAAAATCCCAGCAATACAAGAGAGTAGTTTTGCCTAGAGACAGAATTATTTACAGATTATACAGGTGTGAGAGAGCAACTGAAGGCTTGGATGATGAAGCTGACCCGATCTACGAATGTTTCCTGGTGGACAACCAAGGACAATGTTTGGTGATTGATAACTCGAGCATCCAAGAGTTTGTAGAAGAAGTAGAGAAAGAGCCCGAATGCATGAAAGACAGACCCGGGACACAAATTGAAGAGTTAGAAAAAATAGATCTGGCTAAGGAGGGTGATGACCCTAGCCCTATTTTATCTCGAAGGACCTTAAAGGGATATCATGAGAGGGTTTGATCGAGATGTTATAAGAGTTTAAAGACGTCTTTGCCTGGAAGTACACCGAGATGCTTGTGATTAATAAAGAAGTGAGCTGCCACAAGATGAACGTTTTTCCCTTAGCCATCCCAGTGAAGATTCTACTCGAACATACAAAGCAGAGTTAGAATTAAAGATAAAGGTAGAAATACAATGGCTACTCGCAGTCGATTTCATTGTCCATATTCAGTATCCCATTTGGTTATCTAGCATTATGCCGGTAGGAAAGAAAGACAAGTGCTAGATTAGGATCTACGTGGACTTTCAGGACTTGAACCGTGCATGCTCGAAAGATGAGTTTACATTGCCCTCTATAAACTTATTGATATATACAACTGCGGGGCACGAGATGTGAAGCTTCATGGATGGTTATGTGGGGTATAACTAGATCAAGATGGATTTGATTGACGTTGAGAAGACTGCTTTTTGAACACCTTTAGGTAACTTCATGTACACGATCATGTCATTCGATCTGAAAAATGCAAGAGCCACCTATTAGAGGACCATGATGGCCATATTCCATGACCTCTTCCACAAGATTGTGGAATTCTATGTCGATGACCTGGTGATTAAATCCAAGAAGGAGGCTAATCACTTAGAAGATTTGAATAGAGTGTTCACCAAATGTAGAAAGTACAAGCTAAAAATAAATCCCCTCAAATGTGCATTCGAGGTGACAAATGGGAAGTTCCTCAGGTTTGTGGTGAATAGGAAAGGAGTTCAGATGGATCTTCATAAGCAGCAAGCCATCCTTGACATGCTAAGGCCTAAGTTAGTAAGGGAATTGAAGAGCTTCGTGGGAAAAGTTTCCTACTTGAGGCGGTTTGTGCCCGGACTTGCTGAGGTGACCCATACACTAATGGAGCTATCGTGAAAAGGGTCCAAGTTTGCATGGGAGAAGATGCACCAAGAGTCTATAAACAAGCTGAAAAGGCTCAAGAAAAAATGCTCCAACTTCTCTCTAAAAAACCATCAGCCAAACACAACCCTAAAATTGTCGCCGCCATACCCAACCAAACTACCTCCGGCCACCCTAACTTATAGCCTACCATGAACAAACTACCTCCGGCCGTTCGTGGTGGTTGGACTCTTAACCCTAACCCTTCCCAAACGTCTACACATACGGATGGTAACTCCTAGATGCGTACCACCCCCTTGGATGTTGCTAGATTTAATCCTTATGATGCAGTGAGAATTCCCATCAATCAAGAAAGTGGCATGGGAATGGAGTCTGGTCCGATTGATATTCAAGATTCAATTGACAAGGAAGAAACTGAAGAGGGACAAATTGATGCCTCAAAAGAAAGTCTGGTCAAAGATACGATACAGGACTCTAAGATTGTAGAGATGTACAAGGAATTCATGAAGCATAAAGGTTTCTCATATGAGGATGTACTGCAACATGGAAGAGCCATATACAAAGACAAGGACTCCACCAATACCGGGGATGGAGGTAAGAGTGGGGAAATGCAAGTAGCAGGGGAATGTAATGGTTGTGGACCTATACCCTGCTCCCCCAAGAACAAAGCTGTGGAGAAATCTTGGAAGGAGGTTGTTGCCGATGGCCCATGGCATTTCGTGGGTAATCCATTTATCATCCAAAAATGGGCTCCAAATTTCTCTTTCAGCAAAGACTCAACTTCTGATATTCTAGTTTGGGTCAAATTTCATGACATTCCTGTCCAGTTATGGAACAGAGGAGGGGCTTAGCTATGTGGCAAGCTCAGTTGGAATACCAATGTATGCTGATACTATAACTGAAGGAATGCAGAAAATTAGTTTTGCTAGGATATGTGTAGAGATAAAAGTCATGGAAGAATACCCTAAGACCATTGATATTAAAATGGAGGATGGGTCCATTGCTGTGGTTGCAGTTGAGTACCAAGAAAAGCCTCCATCTTGTATCAAATGTGGCATTTTTGGTCATGATCTCCTTAATTGTCAGAAGGCTAAGAAGGCATGGGTGGCAACAAACAACAAAGAGGAGATGTATCCTTTCAAAAGTCAATCTGAGATTCAGAAGGCCTTAGAAGAGGAATGGACTCAAGTGCAACACACAACTACTATGAAACCTGTTCCTAATGACAAGAGGGCAACAAAACCAAAAGCAGTACAGGATGAGGAAGTTACCAATCTAGTTCTTAATGCCAGGAGTGATCCAAAGGCAGGGAAGGTTGAGGTAGTTACAAATCCAGTGATAGTAGCAGGGGATAAGAGCATAACTACCTCTAATTCCTTTGATATTTTGGAGACTGAGAATGATGATCCTCTATTGTCCACTCCTGCACCAGTTCGCTTGGTTCTTAAGATTAAGGCAGTTGATGTACTTGACAAGGGGAAGGAAAGGGGAGGAGACAAAGGTGAAGGCAATGAGTTATCTGGAAGTAACAAGAAAAGAAATAAGAAATCAGGTAACAAATTTAAAAAGTATAGATGATCAGAATGGGTACATGGAATATAAGGGGTATTAATGCTCCCCATAAACAGGTGGAGGTGGTTAAACTAATAAAAGATAATAGTTTAGACCTTATCAATCTTGTGGAAACTAAGATTAGAAGGAACAACCTGGATACTATCAAAAGTATATGCTTCTATCATTGGGAGTATATCCATAATTGCCCTATGGATGGGGGTGTGGCTAGAGTGATTGTGGGTTGGAACCCCAATATTTTGAAGATTGAGGTGATTAACACACATAGGCAGGCCCTGTTCTGCCTTGTAAATATCATTGGTACTAGCTAGTCTTTTCATGCTACTTTCATATATGGGGAAAACCTTCCAGAGCATAGGAGATGTCTATGGACATTCCTTAAAGAAAATAAAATGGTGGTTAATGATAGGCCTTGGATTCTAATGGGGGATTTTAATGTGGTCAGATGCCAAGAGGAAAAAAATGGGGATATTGGATATTGACAGAGCTGCAACTGAGGAGTTTAATGAATGTCTGAATGATCTAAATGCGGATGATATGGTCAATAGTGGATTATGGTTCACCTGGAATAGGAACCAGCGTGGTGACAATAATGTTCAATCGAGAATTGATAGAGTGATACACAATGATATGTGGACTACTCTTTTCCCTAATTCACAGGCTATTACCCTACCTAGTGGAATATCAGACCACAGTCCTATTATCACCATTATGGATAACACTATTAATTGGAGACCAAAGCCCTTCAAGTTCTTCAACTTCTGGATGAATCACAATGATTTTTTGCCTACTATCATTGAAGCTTGGGATGTTGAGGTGGATGGGAACCCAATGCAGAAGCTCTTCAAGAAGATTAATAGAGTCAAAGCCTCATTGAAGCACTTCAATAGGAAGTTCTTTAACAAGATTTCAACTTAGGTAGCTGATTCCAAGTCAAAGCTAGATGCTATACAAAGTGAGCTGGACAGAGATGGTGCTAATAGGGAGCTGTAGGCAGCAGAAAAGGAGATGAGAATCAAATATGCTGATCTAAGGAATGAGGAGGAATCCTTCCTTAGACAGAAGGCTAGAATTAAGTGGTTGCAGCTGGGAGATCAAAACAATACTTTCTTTCATAAGAAAGTAAATCAAAATGTGGTTAGAAGGAAAATTGTGAGCATTGAAAATGAACTAGGTGTGAGAATTGAAGGAAAAGAGCAGGTGGCTGGTGAAGCTGTGAGATTTTTTGAAAACTTGTTAGGGAATAGGACGCAATGTGATGATGCTAACACTGTCTTGGGGGAGGTGATAAAGAATAAACTCACCTCTAATCAAGCTGAGTTACTGGAGAAAGAGGTCACTCATGATGAAATCAAAGATGCAATGTTTGGCATAGGGTCTGACAAGGCCCCTGGTCCTGATGGTTTTAACAGCTACTTCTTTAAGAGGAATTGGCATCTTGTTGGGGAAGAGGTGTGTGAGGCTATAAAATTCTTTTTTGATAATGGGATTTTCTTTAAGCAATGGAACTGTATTAGTCTGGCTTTGATTCCTAAGGTTGCTACCCCTAGAAGTATGAGGGAGTACAGACCTATATCCTGCTGCAACACCTTGTACAAGTGCATTTCCAAAGTGATCACTTGCAGGCTTAAGAAGATGATGCCTGGCCTCATTAGTAATAATCAGGCTGCCTTTGTTGAAGGCATATAGCTGATTTTCCCAATTGAAGAGAAAAAGTCGGGCGTCTATACGCCGTTGATTTTCCCAATTGAAGAGATCTTTGAGTGTATCAAAGAGGACGAGCTTTTGAGGTGGCCAGAAAAGCTGAGAGCTCCACCCCACAAGAGGAACAAAGCCGCCTGGTGCAAATTCCATCAGGACCATGGCCATGAGACAGAGCAATGCTATGCTCTGAAAGATGAAGTCGAAAGGCTAATTGGCCAGGGGATGCTGCAGCGATTCCTGAAGAATGCATAAAGGGCTCTGCCGGACCTGACAGAGGCTGCATGCCACACCTCATCCTTAGCCTTTTTCAACTCAACTATTTCTGTTTATGCTTTATGTAGCTCATTAGAGCCCGAATACTCAAGATTTTATGTTTTATTAGCAAAGCCATTAGCTGAAACATACATATATAAATATAATGAATTAGCAAATTTTGCCATATCTCATTCCTCTCTTGTTTTCATAATTTGTCATCTCACAAAAAGACCTTTTGTCTTAAACAGAATACAAGGGAAGTATAAAACATTATCTTGGAAGATTATTATTATTTTGGGATGCACCTATGGAGGGATTGCGGTCTTAATTAGCTCAAAAGTTCCCCTCACGATGTGCGACTGTATCTTATCATATGATGATTATAATCAGGGAAGCATCCGAGGATTCAGGGAGCTTTTATCAGCCACGGGGGCTTACAATGCCCTTTCTCAGCTCTCGGGACGCGTCATCAAGCCGGGAGGCTTATGATCTCTGGCCGTGGAGGGCTTTATGTATATCAGTAGCTGTGGGTGGCTTCATAACATAACCCAGCCTGGAGAGGCTTGATAGTGTCTCACATATTAGCTGTGGGTGGCTTAACAACGTAACCCAGCCTGGAGAGGCTTGATAGTATCTCACATCTTAGCTGTGGGTGTCTTAACAACGTAACCCAGCCTGGAGAGGCTTGATAGTGTCTCACATATTAGCTGTGGGTGGCTTAACAACGTAACCCAGCCTGGAGAGGCTTGATAGTATCTCACATATTAGCTGTGGGTGGCTTAACAACGTAACCCAGCCTGGAGAGGCTTGATAGTGTCTCACATATTAGCTGTGGGTGGCTTAACAACGTAACCCAGCCTGGAGAGGCTTGGTAGTATCTCACATATTAGCTGTGGGTGGCTTAACAACGTAACCCAGCCTGGAGAGGCTTGATAGTGTCTCGCGTATTAGCCATGGGTGGCTTAATAATATAACCCAGCCAGAAGAGGCTTCATAGTGTCCCAAGATCGACTAAAGGTAAGCCATGGATGACAATCGAATCAACTATTGGAAGCTCGGTCATCATGATCATGAGGCGTGTCAAACCCGCAGGAGGATGGCCTCAGTTTCCCAGGGGCAAGGTTCTACAGCCTCATTATCTTGTCAACGGTCAAATAGATGCCGCGGCATCTTCATCCACCACAACCTTAGTGATGGATGGTAACCCACCAGTTAAATGGAAAAAGCGGCCGTTGCTCGTTCAAATCGCCGCGGCATGTACAGAAAAGGGAAGAAATCGCACCGCGGCCTGGGGTGACAGCCTAAGGTAGTGAGGCAATAAAGGGCCAAGATGACAAAGGAACCGCGGATGATATATAAGAAAATGCATGGAATTATGCTATGCTGCCGCGGACTTGGTTACAAGTTCTACAAGTTCTTTTAATACAAAAAGCTGGTTACAAATATGAGAGGCAGTAACATACAACCATTCATTATGGAAGGCAGAGCAAAAAAAAGAAGAAAACATTAAGCAGAGATAAGAATATGGCCGCAGCCTTTGCATTAATAAATTTGGATTACAAAAATAGGGGCCGCAGCCACAGCAAAGTTCGAAATTACAAAGTGCAACTTAAAATTCAAGAAGCCGCGTCGTCATCGTCATCAGCTTCATCACCGCCCGCGGCGGTCTCTGTCTCCTCGGCCTCTGCCTCTGCTTGGGCTATCAGCCTTGCCCTCTCTTCAGCCGTGGCCCTCAGCTCAGCAATGCACTCCTGATGTTCTGCATCACTTAATTTCCAAGCGAGGACCGTATCCTTGGCATCAGGGAAATTTCTAATGATTCTCTGCCGCAGCTCCTGATAGCCGCGGAGGTAGGCCCTGTTATTTGTAAGAAAGAAATCCTTGGAGCCTTTGAAGGACTCCACGGCATGATCTATAGCCAGCTGGAGGGCGTCGCCATGATCAACTTCCATCTTTTTGATAGCCGCGGCATGGGCTTCGTCCTTCTGAGTAGACTTGGCTTCAAGCTCTTGGTATTTTTGCTGGAGGAGGGCAAGCTTGGAAGTTGCAATCTCCGCAACACAGGCGGTTTCAGCTGTTTGAGCTTGCGACGACTTCAGAGATTCCGCGGCCTGATTGAAATTCTCTTCCGCTTCCTCTCTGGCTTTATTGGCCTTCTCCAGGTCCATGTGGGCTGCCTGGAGGGCCGCGGCAGATGATGCTTTCCCGGCCTCAAAAGAAGATGTCCGAGCCGACTGCAGGTCCGCAGCATGAGCACTCTTCTCGGCCTCTTTCAGCCGGTATAAAGCCTCGTACTTTCTTTTTTGGACTACAATCACGTCCGCGGCCTGTATATGGAATAAGAGACGTTAGCAAAAGCAAAAAATACGAGATACAAAGATTATGATGATTGGTACGTACCCTGAGAAGGCTGTGGAGGCCACAATCCTCCAGGTCTTCGTGATCTTCCCCAACAAGTCTGTCGAGGTCCGCGGCATCCAATGCACGCTTCATTCTCCGGGCAGCCTTGGCAGTAGTGTCCCAGGAGGAATTTGGGTCAGGCTGCCTTAGCTGAGGCCTTGGCCTACCATCTGGCCCAGACTCTCCGCGGAATTGGGGAGGCGGCAAATTTGCTTTGACGGCCACAACATTTGGTGGGGGTGGAGAAGACGACGGTTGCCGGGGAACTTCCGCTGGCAGCAGTCCTGCCGCGGCCAAATTTTCCCCTATGTCATCATCAAAGTGTTCATGATGCACAGGGGCTTCATCGTGAACCACTTGATCCGCGGCAGGATCTGTGGGTTTATCAACAAAAGAAGTCGCGGCCTGTTCCTTGGCCCTAGACCGCTTCCTTTTCCTGCTTCTCGCGGTGTTATTTAGGACGACCGCGTCCTCATCCATCTCTGCCAACTGTGCGGCCAGCAGTTCCCTATCGATCTCTTCACCTGGAAAGTAATGGCATGAGTTCAACAAATTCCAAGAGAATAAAACGACCGCGGAATGAGAGAAATGGAAACTCCGCGGCCTCGGCAACTCTTTTTTCCTGCCGCGAGTTCAAGTGCAGATTGTCAAGAGCTGCAGAAAGAAGATACAGTTCCAAGTTAGTAGTGGCCAAGAGAAAATAAAAGACGCCTAGAATCTTATACCTAGTTTGGAGGGTGAACCCTATTGCCGCGGCATTTTGTATGATCTCTCTCTCTCGTTCTCCTCTGGGTGCATCTCCCAGCCTTCACCGGAGATGTAAAAATATTTCCCCTTCCAGTTTTTTACGCTGGTCGGTCTCCCAGTGTATAGGGTCTCGTCCCTGCCGCTGCTAGAAAAGTAATAGTAGCTCGCGAACTTTACTGAGTTCTCCTTTGGGCGGTAGAAGTGGAAGAACTCCGCGGGAGTAATGTCCTTTTAGAACAACTTCTGCCAAAGGACAACTGCAGCAAGAACAGCTTTCCAACCATTGGGGTCTAACTGAGCTGGAGCCAGCTTCATCGTCTGGAAAATGCGACGGATGGGAACGGGAACAGGCAACCGCAGCCCATAGATGAACGCGTGCAAAGGGAAGCAAATTCCATCATCAGAAAGTGCCGTGCACGGTCTCCGGTTCGCGGCAGGGGCTGAACATGTCAAGTTTTCTGGAAACTCGAAAGCCTCAGCAACCTGCTCAACCCATTCTTGGGTCATCGAGCCGCGGATATCGAGAGCGACCAATGGTTTTGTAGCCCTCCCAGATGTACTTCCAGGCTTATTTCTAGAAGCCGCGGCAATCTCTCCTTCTCCCATGGGATGAGTGCTTGAATTGGCTTCCTCCATCGAACGAGATGGGGAACCCTTCCCAGATTCAGAATCCGCGGAGGTTGGGTCAATTACCACGCAGTTCGGACAATCCTTCACTTTGCAGGGCCCAACTGATCTTAGAGGCGGCGCGAAAGTAAGTTCTGGGGGAGAGGTCCCAAAATGCTTTGCCCAAAAGCCTCTAAGGAACTTGTCTGGGTCAAAGCTCATATGGCTGCAGCAGTACCTGAAAAACAGAATTCGCAGTTAGGCGCCGCAGCCAGTATGACTTGTAAGACTTCAAGAAGCCGCAGAAGGTTGTTTGTTTTAAGTCTTGAAGGCTGGAATTACGTCCCTAATACAGTTATTAATAAGCGAACTCTATTGCTTATGGGACCAAACGGCCCCAACTGTCCGTGGACAGTTCCATTTTATGGAACCTGAGCCGCCGCGGAAATGAATTAGAATTGCCTTAAGGCATCACCGACCGCGGCTATTCCTAATTTTTCAGACAGTCCTAAATGCTCTAGTAGCAACTACAGTTATTCTACATGGATGTCTTGGTCCCAAGGGCTGTGTATGTAGATGCCGCGGATGTGGACTTAAGGAACCGTGGCCATTTGGCACATTAGCGCAAAATTGCCAATCATATTGTGCCGCGGCATTTATCCTAAACATTTGATTAACAAAATTTTACATATCCTAAGATCAAATTCACAAAAGGTGGAGTTTTCAGCTATGAATGTCAAGGACAGTGGTATGAATGTCATATGCAGCAAATGTGGGAAAAAAGCAAAACAAACATGTAAAATCCAAGATTTCAGGCAAACGGACGAAGAAAGGCATAAACAACGAAGAAAAGTGAGAGTAGTGGTTGAAAAGTCACCTGGAAATGAAGAAAACCGCGAAGAACAGCCTCACACCACCTTGGAAACACCACACGCCGCTTCAAACCACCTCGGAAGGCTGTCGAAAAATACAAGAAGGATTGTGCAGAATTTCGCTCTCGATTTGCTCTCTCAAGTTTTGGAAACGCAATGAAGTCCACGGCCAGAAACAATTTATATAAGGGAGCGCGGAAGACGAATCGTCGCTTTGGAAGCACCGCGGTTACTAGGCTTATAAGCCGCAGTCCCAATATACTTCCCTTGGAACAACGGCTTGGGGGCTTATTGATAATGCCATATGTAGCACCATGCCGCGATAGTACTCATCCGAAGCCGCGGATGTTCAGACCATACAGGCCGCGGCAGTTACCACAGTCAGGGCGCGGATCAGATCTCTCGTAGGGCGCGGCCCCCTACATCAGAAGCCGCGGCACCCCACCTTAGGACGCTTCACTACTCGCGTTGCTTACTCTACGGGTTGTACACCCTTATCCACAAGTGACTGCAGACTTGGTACATGCCACGTGCTGTGGGCACATGACTCAACTCACTTCCTTATAAATAGAGGACCATACCCGGAAAGGGGGGGATCGATTCCACATACGCCCAAGGTAGGCTCTACAATACAGATCCTCACTACACAACCTCAACACACAACTTGGAGGCCACGCATCCACATCGCAGCCGCCTATCCAGCACCCCGGAATCCTCAGTACTGCCATGTACTCTCCATTATTCTCATATTTGTATGCCACTTTAGGCACGATTATACTGTACCATGCAACGCATATAATGAGAACGGAGCAACACAGTGGATGTAGGCCTATTTTAAAGGCTGAACCACTCTATATCTTGTCTTCTCTCTATTTACTTGCTTCACTTGTTCATCACACACTCTACTCTTGACTTGCTGGTATGAGAACGCCTTGTGGCCGATTTCTCGTATCATCAATCACCGCGAGTTGTCCCCTTCTAGCTGTACCCTCAAGATTGATCTTCTCAAGGCCTATGATACTGTTAGTTGGGAGTTTTTGCTCAACCTTCTTATGCATATTGGCTTCCCGGCTATGTTTGTTGGTTGGGTCGAGGAGTGTATTACCACGACTAGATTCTCTATCAGCTTGGATGGGCGTTTACATGGCTTCTTTGAGGGGAAGAGGGGGTTGAGACAAGGTGATCCTATCTCTCCTTTCTTATTCCTGCTTGTTATGGATACTTTCTCGTGTATTATGGACAAGGCTTGCCTCAATCCGGAGTTCAGTTTTCATCCTAGATGCAAGGAGGTGGGACTTAATCATCTTTGCTTTGCGGACGATTTGATCATTCTGTGTGGTGGCGATCCTGCTTCGTGTAGCATTGTGAAGAGGGCTATTGTGGCCTTCTCTTCAATCTCTGGCCTTCACCCCAATATTAACAAATCTAGTTTCTATTGCTCTGGGGTCGATGGGGTGAACAGGTTGGGGGAGGTTTTTGGCTTCTCCCATTGTTCCCCTCCCTTCATGTATCTTGGGGTTCCTCTTATCACTACTAGGCTTAAAGCTGTGGATTGTGAGAAGTTGATTGATAAAATAACGGGGAGGATTAAGTGTTGGACTAACAGGTTCCTCAGTTTTGCTGGGAGACTTCAGCTCATCAAATCGGTCTTGTTTGGTATTCAGGTCTACTGGTCTTGCCTGTTCATTCTGCCGAAAGGGGTTATTAGAAGAATTGACCAACTTTTGAAGGACTTCTTGTGGACGGGTTCTGATTCCAAACATACGGGGGCGAAGGTGTCGTGGGATGATCTGACGTGCAGTCATGAGGAAGGGGGGTTGGGCATTAAGAATGTAGAATTATGGAACAGAGCTGCTATTCTTAAGCTTCTGTGGAACCTCTGTAGTAAGAAGGATTGCCTATGGGTCAAATGGTGTAATGTGTATAAGATCAAGAATAGAAGTATTTGGGCCATTAGTATTCCAAGTGACTCTTCTTGGTGTTGGAGGAAACTGATGCAGTTGAGGGAGGTGGCCAAGCCTCTTATCAGGTCCAACATTGGTAATGGCGAAGATACCTTTGTGTGGCACGACAACTGGCATCCGTTAGGTCCTCTACTTGATCGCTATGGGGGAAGACTTATTTACGATGCGGCTAGCAATCACAAAGCTAGAGTGGCGGACTTTATTCATGAGGAGAGATGGAGGTGGCCTTCTTCTGTTACTTGGGAGCTTTTGGAGATTAGGAATTCTGAGCTGCCGAGTATTCGCCAAGGGGTTAGTGATGAGGTGGTGTGGAATTCCAATCGGGAAGGCTTCTCCATTGGGGCGGCGTTTGCGGCTCTTACTATTGCTCGTCCTGTGTTCAATTGTCACAAGTTGATTTGGAACAATAATAATATACCAAAATGTGCTTTTAGTTTATGGATCATATGTAGGGATGCTCTCCATACGAGAGATAAACTGTTTAGCTGGGGTATTGCCAACAATAACTTGTGTTGTACTTGTGGCGAGGAGGTGGAGAACCGGGAACACTTGTTTATAGAGTGTAATATTGCCAAAGAGGTTTGGCGCGAGGTCAGATTTAAGAACCAGGAGGTCAGAGAGGCTTTTAACTGGGAGGGCGAACTGGGGTTTGCTAATTCCGAATATGTGGACAAGAGCTTCTATAATAGACTTAGGTGTCTTTCCTTTTCCACCACTATCTACTGTCTTTGGATGGAGAGGAATGCGAGATTTTTCCAAGGAAAGGCCAAGAATTGTGAGATGATTGTCAGAGATATTGTTGCTATGGTTTGTACGAGGGCCTCTAAGTGGAAGAACAATAGGAGAAGCTTCACCAACTGGATGGCATGTATGAACTGGGACATCCCCGATTCGGTGTTATCTTAGTTGGTTTGTTTTGTGTTTGGTAGTTTGTGTCCTTTGGGGTATGCCCCTAGGATTGTGGTACTCCCTTGTTTATTGTTTGTAAGTAGCTTTCCTGAGTTCTAATTTACATAAATTTCCCAAAAAAAATGTGATTTAAGTTGAATAATTTGTATGATATTTATGTATATTCATTTGGAGATCAAAAATGGAATTTATGGGAATTACACCATAATCTTAGTTTTGATGATAAAAATTGTGGATTATAATGGTTATTAATCATGTAGGATAAATTTTGGGTAGATAAATATTGTTGGTTGTGAGTAAAAATTGAAGAGATTGGAGGTTTGGGAGATTTAGGGTTCATAACCCTTAAGACAAAATTAGGAAATTTGCAGAACCGAATCGATTCGGCCTAGCCGAATCGATTCGCCTTGAGAAAGTTTCCAGGTCTGGGTCGACCGAATCGATTCGGATGGTCCGAATCGATTCGGATGGTCCGAATCGATTCGGCATTTATGCAGAAGGTCAGGTTTTCCTGACCGAATCGATTCGGGTAGGCCGAATCGATTCGCTCTCTTGAACCCAAATCGATTCGGCTAGGTCGAATCGATTCGGAAGTCCTGCATTTTTGAGTAATTTTTCTTAGCTTTGTTCTAATTCATTTTCTTTAAGTCTAGGGCCTAGGAACCTTCTTTAATGAAGTAAACTAAGTGTCCTAGAGTTGTATTGAGTTAGTGTAATACCCCGTATTTTTGTGATATTTATTTTTGGGATTAATTAAATTAAATGTGAATTAATTGGAAATTAATCCGGATAACATACTAACGAGATGTTAGTTGGTATTTGATTATAATGAGTATATATGGCTATATATGAATATTGAATTATGAAATTTGTCGTGAGATTGAAATACGGCAATTTGGAAATTTTGTTGAGACGCGTGTGACCGTCGCGTCAGGAATATAATTATTTTAATTATAAAAGTGAATTTAAATCCCATTAACCGTATGGTCATTTTGAGTGCGCCAACGCGTCCGGAAGGGTCGAAATAGTCAGAAAATACTAGCCGGGGGTTTAGTTTGGGTCCCGGGGCATTTTTAGGCCATACCGGCAACGTAAAAGGGTAGTTTGGTAATTTTGAATTTTTCGGAATTAAAACCAACGAAAATTAGGAATTAAAAATCTGATTTGGTAATTACCCACTAAACCCACTAATAACCTAATGGGCTACGGGGGTTATTGGAATTAGTTCCAAAAAGTTTCCTAAGGCAAACCCTAGCCACCATTGTCACCTTGGAGAAGTAGACTTGTAGAGAGAGAGTGAGGAGAATTCTGCAGAGAGAGAGAGAATCATTCATCAATTCGGCATCAAAATCAGAGATATACATAACGCAAGTGGTTTAATTTCATTAGTTGCAGAGAATGCTTCTTCCATGCGTAAGAAATTGATAAAATTGTATTGTTTTTGGGAGATTGATGAAAACCCATTAAATTGGAATTAGAAACTTGTATTTTGATGAGAAATTGCATGTAGAATTGTATGTAGGTGATTAATCTGATGATAATATATTTTGGATGAAACAAAAACGGATTTAATTAGGCTCATTGGGGATTTAAGAATTTCTAGGGTTCATGTTCTTGAAATTGGGGAAAAATGTATAGATTTGATATTTGGATGATGTTTAGAATGAATTAACCCCACAAAACACGTTAGTATGTGACCTAAGTATGTTTAGGGACGATTAGAAACCTTGAACAATTGTTGGATTGATGTTTAGATGAGATTAGAGAGGAAGAAAAGTTGGAAAAACGAAATAGGGAAAATCTGGGCTCGAAACTGGCCTCTCGTTAGAAGACCTGCCCAGGTCGTTCGAACGAGCTCGTTCGAACGAGCTTCTAACGAGTTGACCTTTGACTTCTAACGAGGGTGATGTTCGTTCGATGCCTTTCGTTCGAACGAGATCTCGTTAGAAAGCCCACTTCGTTCGAACGAACTCTCGTTCGAACAGCCTCGTTCGAACGAGACTTCTAACGAGCCGACAGTTTAGGCTTTTTAGCCTGTTTTGATCCCGAGTGTCCCGTAACCTTGTTTATATGTAGAGATAACACTTCCTTGATGATTAATTGATATATTTGGGATATTTGGGATATAATGAGGAGTAAAACCTAGAAGTGTAGTTTGAACCAAAGGGAAATTATGAATTAGGACGTGAGTGTCGATTACGATGCGAGAATTATTGACGGCCTAAATAATTGAATTAACCGGAAACATATAAATTGTGTAACATTATAAGTTGGTATGAGAATGAGAAGTGTACCACAAATAAATTATGGTGATTACTAAGATGTGTGCATACTTAGTATATGTATATGATTTTATGTGTATGACATACCTACCATGCTTGCTATCACGGGAGGTTTATGTTCGCTTTGAGCCATCTATCCTTGTGTGCCTACGGGGGGGATTTAGATTGGTACCTCGAGAACATAGGTCAAAGAAGGACTTATTGGGTTGTTAATAAGTCTGCTGGTCGTGGGAGCGTAGGTATGTGCGTGACCCATGTGATGTGACTGTGTTCGCCTCCATTGTTTGTGATTGTTGTTATCTGAGAACGATTCCTGAGAGATTCGGAATGCGTGATCCTTATGTACGTGATGTACCGGGATTGATAGCAGAGTATGTGTGCACCGCAGCTTAGACTCGGGGTGCTTGTATTGTATATTTATGACGTGAATAATATACACTTAATTAATGAGAACTTTCATATGGTATTGTGTGTAAATACGAAAACGCTTTGAGAACATATAAAGTGACAACCTGTATTGTATTGTATGGCTAATATTTTGAGAACCCGAATTTTAGTAAAACCTCTATTAAATTGATAACGTTAGAATGTATAATGGGAACCGAGTAGAAAGGTTAGACTTCATGTCAGTTTAGTTAGAGGTGAATATCACTTAGAAGGGTGCTATACGTTAGGAGTGCACAATTAGTCGAGAGGTGAGTATTTCATGTGAGTGCACGTCCTAACATGTATTTTGCATTCGTTGTTTTAATGTTATTAAAGCACTTGCTATTTTTAAATACTCTCCACATTCGGGCTCTGACCCGTTTGCTTTCAAATCTACTTTTTGTAAAAACCATTTTAGGTGCCCAGCCACAAGGACACCATGCTTAGGATTCTTATTCAGGTGACGAGCTGTAGCTGTTTGTGGAAGTTACAGGACCTTGCTAGTAGACGCTTCTTTCATCTTGACCCCATATTCAGGATTCATCAGTTGTAGGGCATGTTGCCCATTTCTAGTAGAGACATTTCCTATTTCAGATTTTCAGACTATTTGGCATGTAATTAATTCAGAATACTTCGTTTTATTCATTTCAGTGATGGGATTGTTGTGAGGAGTTTTCCTCCGGACTTAGTATTATTTATTGGTTATTCTATTTCTTCATTATGGTGAATGGTTATGTTATTCTTTCATTATTCTTGCACTGTATGTTAATCAGACTTAAATTAAAATTTGGCATCTTACTTTTTAAATACTAGGTGGTTAGTAATCTTTAAAATGTTTTCGACAGTGATGCTATTAACTGAACCAACTTGACATTTTGTATTAATTTAATAAAGGAGTAGCTACCCGGTATTTAATTAGTCGGGGTGCCACAGGTGGTATCAGAGCATCAGGTTCTAGTGTCTTTTAGGATCTGTACGCTTATTATGTTTCCGCTGAGCTTTCTTTGATGTAGAGCCCTATATTTTAGGACTGTTGTAATCTTTTGTATATGCTACGTTCTTCAGCTATTTTAAGTTTATAAATGCGAACTTATAAACTTTTTTTCACGTTTCAGATGCCTCCGAGACGTGCTCCGAAGGATAGACATGCCCAGGCCGAACAGCCAGCAGCTCCGGCACAGGGTACTATGAATGCCAACGAAGTAGCCGCCATTGTTGCTCAGGCGGTGAATGCCGCGATAGCGGTGATACAGCAGGCTTCACCCCAGGTTCAGGCAGTGGCGTCAGTACCAGCACAGCTTCCCTCTACATGGGAGAGGGTGAGGGATGCTTTTCAGAAGGCGCATCCCCCTGAGTTCTCTGGTAGCTCCGATATTGTCGCAGTTAGCCAATGGAAGAAAGACATCCAGCGGCATCTCCGTATGTATGAGTGCACCGATGTGCAAAAGCAGTTATTGGCTTCCTTTAAGCTGGTGGGAGCCGCGTTGCAGTGGTGGGAGTCCACTACCACTTTGGAGGAGAAGGACACGATCCCTATTCAGATGTTCTGGGAGCGGTTCGACCGCAAGTACTTTCCACCCGCAGTGCAGACTGTGATGAGGCAGAAATTGCTGAACCTGAAGCAGGAGAATCTGACTGTAGCAGAGTATGAGGAGGAGTTTACAAGACTTCTCACTATTGTGCCAGATGAGGCACCTACTGAGAGCAAGAAGATTATGTTGTTTGTCGACGGGTTAGCTTGGAGGATCCGTCAGCACCTTATTGGGAACTTATCCCTGAGTACTTTCACAGATGTACCTCAATGCCGCATTGCTACATTGCCAGGATCATCGCTTCCATCTTCAGGGAAGCAAGAGAGAAGGAGAATCCAGCCAGCAGGGCAGGACTGGAAGTAATGGTGCTAGTGGAGCACCATCTCATGGACAGACTCGTCAGCACGAGCAGAGTTCCCATCAGGGGGACCCTGCTAAGCGATTCCATTCAGGTGATTCCAGGCAGGGATATGGGGGTTATAGGCAGTCCTAGATGGGAGCGACATCACAACTGCATAGAACTCCAATTCACGCATAGAAGAGTGTAATTCATGCCCCTTAGCAGTGAAGTTTTGGTCACCTTATCTCATACATAAGAAGTTTGTGATCAAATCTGACTATGAGGCATTACGGTTCCTTCATAGCCAGCGATGTGTTAACGACATACATGCCAAATGGACCGCCTACCTTCAGCATTACACTTTCCATCTCCAGTACATGCTCGGTAAGGAGAATCTGGTAGCGGATGCACTTAGCCAGAGCGCTCATGCTTTGGTGACTTTGCGAAGTCAAGTTTTTAGGTTTGATGAGATTTGAGACCTCTATCAGATCAATCTGGAGCTAGGACTCATTTATGTCGCATACCAGCAGGGCAATGGAGCATCGGATGAGTACCTATTACAGGACATCTTTTTACATGGGGGACAACTTTGTGTATTTCTTCTTTTTCTTTATGGGAGAAGATTATTTTTGTAGGGAGAGTCGCCACCAAATGAATGATTAACTTAGTTAATCCGATGCTTAACAGACAAAGAAGGAAGATAAAGATTACCCGAGGGAGTTTCCTCATTGATCCTCCACAAATGTGACTCAAAGAATATAACTCAAAGATCAAAGTCACTCGAATGACGATAGTTTGTAATATGAAACATAATGTGTTTTATCTTATGTTATACCGTGAGTGAGGTTATTCGGTACCCATGAGGGGCCATGCCTGGAAGGGCATAGGAGAGCTAAAATGATCTATCGAACAACCTCCTCCTGGTAATCTCGTAAGGACATGGTTTGGAGGATTGGGAGTAAGGCAATGTTGGGAATACAATAACCAACCCTCTTAGCACACTTGGGCAAAACTTTATCCAGTATATGTGGTTGCTCGAGCCACCTACAGTCGAGCTACTATATCTTCTATTCACTCGAGGAAACCTCTTCGAGGTACCTCAACCTTGCAGCCTTGGCCTAATGATAGTTTTTTATTCAACAAACAGAAGACTAAATACTCGAGATACTTATCAGCCGAGCAACCTCAAACCAAACACCATTCGTCTGACTGATGTGACCATACGCCTAGTGGGGTCGCTGTTCACTAACTTTCTGAAGTTATAACATCTGGCATTTAGGGACTCAAAATTACAGCACTCAAGTGGGTTTATCCTTAGGATGTCAGGCCTAGTCTACCAAATTTGACCTCTTATCCATTCTAAGATAAGCCTCTGAGCTGCCACATCACGTCCCTCATTAATGCCCACCATGCTTCCAACTGGTTAAGCAGTTTCCTGCCAAATTACAATATCCCATGCATTTTATGCAATATCTCCCACATTAATGAAAGGGTTACTTGTGCATTTAATGCTATCAATCACGTTGAATACCAGCAAGGTTACTCGAGTACCCTTGCCTCCATATAAATGCACCAACTAAATAGTTTAAATAATGGCATTATGAATCTAGAATTATCACCCGATTTCCTTCATACACGAGAGCTCCTGTGAGGACATTCCTCCCACACCTGCATTAACTGGGTTGAAGTTCCTTCCTTACCTTTATTACGTCTAGAGTGCTTGTTCTTTCTCCCTCCGACCAAGTTACCTGCTGGTCCCATCTATTTATTATACTTGTAGTGTATTCATAGTGTAGAAATATCATTCAATACAAGTCTGAATATTGAATCTGATTATCCCTTTTCACCTGTATTTACTATTAATACTTAATATTTTCTTGTGAATTAATCCAGGTTTCGATAAGGGGTTACGCCTCACATGATACTAATTGTATTCCAAGAACCCACATCTTTTATTTGCCGACTCTGCTAGGGAGGTATTCTCTTTTGAAAAGATTCCAGAGGACAACACCGCCAAGACTATTGATTTTGATGTTGTACAGCATGAGGAGGAGGTAAACCTCTCCATGTTCTTAAAGGAGTGAGAAGAGCACGAACGGAGCTAGCGCGTCCATTATCAGTGTGACGGAAATAACAAGCGTATAGGCAGGAATGGACCTAGCACAAATATTGGAGATCATGGGTTTGTTTTCAGAGTTCATCAAGACTCCGGTGGCCTGAACGATGTTGGGAGTCCTTGGGGGAGTGAGCTCTTTCATGACACCACCAGTAGGAATACCTGATCCTAGTGTCACATGAGGCGTTGTTGTGCACACTTTTAGCAATGTTCTTTCCACTGCTCTACTAACCTTGGGTAATATCCCTCTCACAATGACTGCCTGTGACGACGGGGCTAGCGACATAAGATCGGGGAATGACTTCAGTAGCTCAGGCCACGGCTGGTGGCATGGGGAAAATCACACCACCCACTCCGACGATGCCACTGGTGGTAATAGTTTAGCCAACCAGCTCTCCATCATCTATCTTGGAGGAAATGAAGGAGTTTTTGAAGTTCATAGCAGTGTCCAAAGCGGGAGATAGTTCTTCGATATATGATTACTTTCGTACTCCATATTCGGAGGAACATAACAATGAACCCTACCTAGTAGGGTATATTCCATCAATCTTTGAGAAGTACATGAGGAAGGGTGCAAACCCTAAAGAGAACGTGAAAAGGTTTATTGAAAGCCTTGGGGCCCATTACAATGATAAAATACTGAAGTAGAGGGAATTTTCAAAGTCCGTGACAGAGAAAGCCTACACATGGTATTCCCACTTGACCTTGAGTAGCGTAGTCTATTGGGAAGATCTAAACGTTTTATTTATACAAAAGTTCTTTTTGTCTGAGGACGAATTCACACTCTTGTAGCTGGCATGTGAGAAACAAAAGCAAGGAGAAAACGTAGTTGCCTATAACTGGAGATTTTGTGATCGCCCTCTAGCTATAAGAGAAGAGACTCAAGAGAGTAAACTATTATAAGTTTGTGTAGAAGGGTTATTGCCAGAATACATCTGCCATTTGATCAATGAAACACAACGGGGTACGTTTGCAGTATTCTTGAAAGCAGGCCCTGGTAGTAAAACCCACACCACCACCCTTGCCTTGTCAAGTTTGTTATTAAGGTCGTTAGTTGCCTCAGGGAGGGGAATACCCTCGAGGGTAAACTATGTAGACGATGGAGGAAAGAGAGAAGGCATCACTGGTCGAGGAAGAAAGGAACGAAGCAACAAGAGAAGATTTGAAGGTGAGGAGGATCCTCCCGAGCGACCTTGCACAGTGGAGCAAGCCTTAACCTTATATGATCTCATGGTTCATGACAAGGCATGCAGACCAGTCAACATTAGCACAGCGCACCTCCCTCGAGAGGAAAGGGAAAAGCCTTACTAATGTGCACTTCACAATAGAGTGAACCACTTGACCAAGGTGTGTTTTTCTCTCTAAGAAGTTGATTGACCATCACGTGAAGAATGGGGACATCCAGCTGCCCTAAACTAATGTGAATGATAATCCTTTACTAGTTCATGGGGCCCATATGGCCAGCGCTATTGATGAAGAGGTTGAGCAACTGATGAGAGAGCAGTGGTTTGAAGAGAATGACTTTGAATAATCTTTGGATAAATGCAACCTCAAGCTAGCTCAGCTCCAACTGGAGGATGAGACGAAGAAAGGAGATGAACTAGGAAGACAAGAATGTCACTCCATCAAGGTTTACGTAGGCAAATGGGGAACTTCTCCCTGGAGATAGTAAATGCAATGATAGCCTATGATGAGGCTACGTACAGAGACGTAGAAGAAGTCTATGACCTTGAAGATGAATAAATAGACACCTGGATCGAATGTACGGCGGTTGCCCGCTCGCAGAAGTTCAGTTGGTTCTTCAATCAAGTTAGGCTCCTCGAGAACTCGCGATTGGAGGTTATGTGATCCATCTTGGAAATAGAAAAGAAAAATATATAGCCCCACCTGAAATTGAAGGGGACCATGGCCAAGCTCATAAGAAGGTACCTCTTTGAAGTCACGTTCTCAGAGGCTGACAAATCGATCAGGTACCCCCACAACAAACCTTTGTATGTTACAACATATGTGGATGATTATGTTTTATCTCGTGTTATGTTGGATGGTGAAGCGTCCATCAACATAATGCCTATTAGATCTTTTATACCACTAGCACGTCCGAGACAAGGATAGTGCCACACTCGTTGGCAATATCAGGGTACAATAATATATCATCTAAATCTGTGGGGTATGTCAGTGTGGGAATCACAATGTGGAATATCACCTCCCACACTAAATTTCATATTATAGACTGTGAGCCATCGTGCCAACTTCTAGTTTGTAGGGTGTGGGTGCACAACTATGGGATGGTACCCTCCACTTATCATCAATGCGCTAAGGCAAACGTAAAGGGAAAGGAGATGGTGATTCAAGCTTCCAAGAATCCTATTGCAAAGGAGGAAGTGTACCTGGTAGATGTTTTCTTCTACACAGAGCTGGAAGAAGAAGCCAGGATGGTAGCAAGGTATACTGGAGGAACAAGGGTCCCGACCACTCAAGAGAGGGTGCAATTACCTGCCCGAATGGTGGTAGCCTACGAAGAAGAGCATGGCCAGGATGCAGTGAGGCATCCTAGATTATCGAGATAGCTCGGGGACCAAATGACTCCATGCATTGATCCAAATGAGCACCAAGTCCATACTCAGAGCATTTTCAGCAGGCATACTATAAGAGAGTTGGACGAGAATCACTGAAAGAGGCCCTATAAAAAAGAGGCCTTTCGACAGTGCAAGAGGGTAGTTTTGCCTAATTATAGAATTATATACAAGTTATGAAGGTGTGAGAGGGCAACTGAAGGTCTAGACGATGAGGCTGACCCGGTTTACGAATGCTTCCTGGTGGACAACTTGGGGCAGTGTTTGGTGATTGATAATTCTGGGGTCGAGGAGTTTGTAGAGGAAATATAAGAGAAAGTCGAGTACATGAAGTACAAACTGTGACACCTCGCCTAACAAAATACCGGGTGATCAGTCCTATACCAAATTAAAACAGGAATCCTAGTTGGTTCATCTTTAGCATCACTTTCGAAAACTTTTTAAAACTTACTAACCACCTAGTATTCCAAAAGCTGGTGTTAATTTTAACTTTTTAATTAAACAAAAATAGTACATGCGAAAATAAATACGAACAATTCACACAACTGAATAAAACTCAACTGAATAATTAAATAAATAATTTACCGAATAAACCATCGGCCACCAAAATGAAATCCGATACAAACATCCAACACCTGAATAAGTACATCTGAAAACTGTACTGAGAAGTCCGGGCGATAAGCCCTGAATAAAACTGGAACTGATAAATGATTCCTACTCTAGGAATAAATGAACGATGCGTTTAATCCAAACTCCTGCTAGCATCCACAAATATCGCAGCTCCGTGTCCCTGGAATATATTATCAATCCTGGCGTCCCTGTGGCTGGACACCTAAAAGGTTTGGAAAATAGTTTTATAGCAAGGGCTAGAGTATATAAATTAAATAAATATCTAATTACAGATATTTAATAGCACATACAATAAATATACACACACACATATATATATACTATCACTACACCGTATATATATATTATAAACCCCGGCTTTATCGTGTTCTAAAAAACCCGTAACACTAGCCTGTAATTTCCCGAGTCTCTGGCCCGACTCAACTTAATTAATTTTCTCACTTATAAAATTATCATTACCCCGAGTCTATGGTCCGACTCTAATATATTTAATTCACACTCAATTAATATAATATTTTTCTCGAGTCTGTGGTCTGACTCTCATATAAATACATTGCACAATAATGGTTCGACTTTAAGATTTTTAATTCACATCTCCATTAACTTATTACTTTCCCGAGTCTATAGTCCGACTCTAATTAAATTAATTAACACACCTATTATTTTAATACCTTCCCGAGTCTATCGTCCGACTCTAATTAAATTAATTAACACACCTATTAATTTAATACCTTCCCGAGTCTATCGTCCGACTCTAATTAAATTAATTAACACACATATTAATTTAATGCCTTCACGAGTCTATCGTCCGACTCTAATTAAATTAATTAACACACCTATTAATTTAATACCTTCCCGAGTCTATCGTCCGACTCTAATTAAATTAATTAACACACCTATTAATTTAATACCCATCCGAGTCTACAATTCGACTCTAATTAAATTAATTAACACACCTATTAATTTAATACCCATCCGAGTCTACAATCCGACTTTAAATAAATTAATTAACACACCTATTAATTTAATACCCATCCGAGTCTACAATCCGACTCTAATTAAATTAATTAACACACCTATTAATTTAATACCCATCCGAGTCTGTGGTCCGACTCTAATTTAAATTAATTTGAACCTCAATTAATTTATTACTTGGTATCGCCCAACCATTATACCCGGACTCGCTCACTTGGCCTGTAACTTAAATATTTCTTGAGTCTATGTTCCGACTCGAAATTAATTACGCCCTCTCCATAATTAATTTAATACTTTGGTGTCACTTAACCAACATACCCGGACTCGCTCACTTGGTCCATTTTTTTATATCTCATAATTTCATTCCCACATATTCGCCCACAGTGTCACACATTCATCTCCATAAATTTCCCAATTATATTTACCTATAATTACCAACATACCCGAACTCGCCCACTTGGTCCATAATTAAGTTGAATATGTTTCACCCAAAATTCTTACTTTAAGTCCCAACTCATAACTTAATTTGTCAATTCCTAATAGATATCTTTTGAGCCCCTAGCTATTAAACTCTTTATAATTTTTCACCAATTGAAATTATACGCCCAAAATCCAAACAAAAAATAAGGGCATATATCATAACCAACCTGACCTGCCAAAATTTCCCCATCGTCGATCGATCGATAGCCCTCGATCGATCGATCGATCGTCCCTTGGCAGTTCTTCTTCCCCATGAAAATTTCCACCATTAACGAGCTTTCAAGCTCTGTTTTTCCCTTCCATCCTTGACCAAACATAACAAAATCTTTAAACCCCTTTATTAAACTAATTTACAACAGGGATACAACCATAACTACCCTTATCCCCACCACAATTCATTGACTCACGAAATTTGGTTTTTCCATAAATTTCCATGAACTTTGTTCTACAATTCCAGTTCCAGATTTAAATACTACCCTTCTATATTCCGGGTTTCTCATTCAAATCAGATATCTATACCCAGAGATATATAATACTCCTAAGCTCTTACTTTGAATCTCATTCAAAGGTTCCATGAACAAAAACCCCATTTTTGTACCCATTTATCCCCAAAACGAATTTTGATTTACACATCACTATGATATGAATTGATTATCATCAATTTAGAAATCACAACAATTAACTACTTGCCTGGAATTGTTCGTAGTGTCTGATTCCGTTGGTGTAGAGATTGGTTGATGAAGAAAACCCCAAATTAATCCCTTAATTTGGATCCAAAAGACTCCCAATTGCTCTTGATTTTCTTTCCTCTGTGCCTCTCTCAAACCCTAGGTTTAGAGTTGTGTTGACTGTCGTTCCCTAATCTCTCAATTAGGTTAAAAACCCTTAATCCCGTTTTTCGCCATCTGGGCCTAATTAAAATGGCCCAACTCACCCCGTGTGGGGCCCGGCTATGCCCAAAAATACCCCGAGACCCAATTACTACCCCCCGGGTACTCTTTTCTGACTATCTCGACCCTTTCGGACCCAACCGCGCACTCAGAATTGCCATCCGAAATACTTTTTGACATTTCCAAATTTTGACCTCAAAATGCGACACACATTAATTCGGATAATTAAACTTAAAAGTAGCCAATTATAAATAATTCGGGTCACTCATTTAAATTCTCCAACTTGAATTTAAGTTTCTCCAATTTAAATATTTTTATAACTCCCAAAATAATTAAATATTAAATCCTCTAAATTACGGGGTGTACTCCCCCCCTACAAAGGAATTTCGTCCTCGAAATTAAGATGAGCGTAATGTTCCAAGCTTCGCATATTACTCTCTAGTCATGTGCCTACAATCCCGCTTTATCTATCCCATCTGCTTCTAACCATACGTTACACAAATATGCATTTAAATTAACCAGGGCACCCATACACCCTATACCCGTGTTTAACCTCACAAAATTTGCCTTAATTAACCCGGGTGTCCATACGCCCTATCCCCGCGCTTTACCGCACGAAAGTTATCCGACTATGCTAGTCGTAACCTGTAATATAACTTCGAACCCGTAGTCATATCACGTATATTTATATACATATATATCTACTGCCCGGGTACCCAACCCATGTACTAATGTCCAAACATCTCCCCACAAAATACTTGTCTCTCAACACAAAAGTATCTACGCTTACCCTCATGTTACCAAAGATGACATAAAGTACCGCGCCCTTACCATCACTAGTCCTTGCGCAAAATAAACCCCGAGCTATCTCTCTTTGCTCAAACATAAATCTAACCGCCCTGATTCACTTCAGTAAACACCCTTACTTACCGGGATAAAATGTGAGAACACAAAATCTCACTTTGTGTCTATCGTACCACACAATATAACATATATACGCACATATACATAGGCTAAATGCCCTCTCAGGTGATACCTAGTACCAATCATATCCTAGTGTCGCGAACACCAAAAGTTACCCCCACTATTCACAATAGTTCAAACCCATCACTATCCAGCCGATATTTAGGAAATATTATCAACCCTACTCCCATAATTCTCGAAAGTAGTAACTCTTCGCATAATCCAAACCTTCACTCAGTGTACACCTCCACTCTCCCATGAAGAACACCAAGGAACTCCACTACCCCACGAAAAGTTTATCCACATACTATGGCTGCTACAGCCAACGCACCCACTAAATTCGACTCACCCGCGAACTCTAGTGAAAAATAAGCCTTATATTGTGACATCCTCCTTATCATTCAAAAATATACCCCATGCTCATAGGGTAAAAATAATTACCACCATACTCCAGCTACAACGGCTGATCCTCGGGTTCCGGAGCATCTTCTCCCCGCCCGAATGCGCCTATGACTCGCTTTAGGGGCTGTACATCCAGGACCTCGTCCTGTAGTTGACCCCTGCCTCGCTTAAGACAATCTATCTTCATGTTTCTCGCTTCCCCCACAAACGAAACACCTTCTAATACATTCACCCTACCACTGGTCCCTTCCATGCCGACCTTGTTGGAATTTCTGGCCATCCTGCCGATAGCCTCCAGTTCTAAATCATTTGGCACGATTTTCCTGCCGAAATCCTGCCCCTGATCTCCCCCTGTCTGCTGCTGGGATACCCCACTGGTATTGTTCCCTCCAGCTTTATTCGACTGGTTGGTTTCCACTCCCCTCTTGCTTCCTTTCACGTGGAAGTGATCTTCCTGACAGTGCAGGAGTACTGCGTTAACGGCATCAGTATAAGCTACTTATGCGTAATTACTAATTAAATGTTGTCTGATTCTCTAGACTAACCCATCTATAAACCTTGCTTTCTTTCTCTCTTCATCGCTTACCTCATCCGGTACCAACTTTGCCAATCGAGTAAATTCTTCCTCGTAATCGACCACTAAACGATGCCCCCCGAGTCACCTCTCTAAATCTTCTCCTCATTTCGATCTTAACCACTGGAGGAGAATACTTGTGGTCGAACCATACCCAAAACTCTGCAATAACTAGCGTATCCCTTTCCTCCACTGTGGTGATCGACTCCCACTACTGTAGCGCTGCTCCTACTAAACTAAAAGTGGCTAGCATTTGCTTTCGCAACTCATCACAGTCTCCCATGCGTAGGTGACGCTGGATATCACTCTTCCTTGACACGCTAGCACTACATTGAACCCCCTCACACTCTGGTGGATGCCACTCTTAAAAAAAATCTCTCGTACTAGCTGCCATCCTGATGACCCCGCGTCAATCTGAACATACGGCGCCACTAACACTTATGCCTGATCTCGTGAAAAGTACCCTGCCATTGCGACCACCGTAGCTTCAACTGCCTGTGCCACTAGTTCAGTTACCTGTGCTGCCAAAATCATCTCTAGTCATTGTTGCGGTAACTCTTGCTCCTGATGAGCCTCCCTAGTCTCTTCTCCCCCTGCTGCCCTAGCTGCTCTCTCTCCTGGGCAGCATCTGGAATGAGAATTGAATCGTATGAGTTCACTCTCAAATATAAATTTGGCAGAAGAACGTAATTGCGCATACGTATTGAGAATACAACAATCTTGTGGTAGGGCTCTATATCAAAGATTGCTAAGCTGAAACATGAAAAGCCGCACATATCCTAAGGACACAAGAACCAGATGCTCTGATACGAACTGTGACACCTCGCCTAATAAAATATCGGGTGATCAGTCCTATACCAAATTAAAACAGGAATCCCAATTGGTTCATCCTTAGCATCACTGTCGAAAACTTTTTAAAACTTACTAACCACCTAGTATTCCAAAAGCTCGTGCCAATTTTAACTTTTTAATTACACAAAAACAGTACATGCGAAAACAAATACGAACCATTCACACAACTGAATAAAACTCAACTGAATAGTTAAATAAATAATTTATCGAATAAACCATCGGCCACCAAAATGAAATCCGATACAAACATCCAACACCTGAATAAGTACATCTGAAAACTGTACTGAGAAGTCTGGGCGACAAGCCCTGAATAAAACTGGAACTGATAAATGATTCCTACTATAGGAATAAATGAACAATGCGTCTAATCCAAACTCCTGCTATCATCCACAAATTCCACAGCTCCGTGTCCCTGGAATAGAATATCAATCCTAGCGTCTCTATGGCTGGTCACCTAAAAGGTTTTGAAAATAGTTTTATAGCAAGGGTTAGAACCCAAAACATTTTGAAAATATTTAGCAAGTGAATTAACTGCAGTAATTTAAAATGTATGAACGCTCTTCATATTTAAGTTAGTGTCGCACTCCCTTATGGACATTCTCACCCCTCCACTATTGTGCACACCTATCGGTTACCTTGACCCCCACCTAGTTTTACTACCCCGTCCAACTAATCCTGGTATAACCTCCCCCTTTCCATACTACTCTAACCCGAGTATAATGATTCTTGAATTACAAGTTATCTCACAATTAACTTAATTAATTCCTTCTTAAATAATAGCATATAACTGTGTCACAAGTTATATAAAGTAAATACATCACACACTGTATTATTACCCCCATATAATATTTAATACCATTATATACGTACCTTTACTAAAACATCCACACATATAACCTATGTAAATCCATCCCTCCGAGTATACCCTAGGCCGGATGATTCCCTCTAAAGTGCTATCCCACTAGGTGTGCTCACATAACCTAGTTACCCAAGTTGGATTCGCTCACCAACCTGGCCTAAAACATAAACGAAGTGGAGGCAGTCATATTCTTTCCCTGAAAGTGAGATAATCTCCTCACCCATATACCCGATGCTATGACCTGGGGATATACTCACCCTAATCCTCAAGCTAGTGTAATACCCCGTATTTTTATGCTTTATAAAATTGGGGATTTATTAAATTTATGTGAGTTATTAATTTAATATAAATCCGGAAATTAATTACTTTATAATTATTAACGTGATGTGAGTTAGTAATTATGGGAAACTTGTTGTTGAATATTACTAATGAGTAAAGTAATATAATATTGGTTCTATGAAATGTCACGAGTGAATAAAATGACAACTTTGGAAATTTGAGTCGGGACGCGCACTTGTCGCGTCGCGACTAAATATTGATTTATAAAAGTGAATAAATTATAGGTCACTCGTATGGTCATTTTGAGTGTGCCAAAGTGTCCGGAAGGGTCGAGATAGTCAGAAAAGTGTACCCGGGGGTTTAGTTTGGGTCTCGGGGAATTTTTAGGCGTATTTAGCGCCCCGGGAGGGCATTTTGGACATTTTGCATTTTTGGGTAATTAACCCCACGAAAATTATTAGGCTATATCAGCCATTTGGAAGAGTCCTTTAGGGTTATCAGACTCAAAACTTTAGAACGGCCATAGGAGAGGGAAGGAGAAAGATTTCCAAGCAATCCAAGGCCAAAAAGTCATCCGATTGCACCGCCACCACCACCAACGCTTAGATCGCGCGACGGGGAACGCTACCACACCAAATTCTTTCACAAATCAGAACTCTGAAATTTTCAGGCAAGTGTTTATCTTGCTTATTTTCGTTAATGCATCGTTCATGTTAGTCTAGGGTGATTAAGATGAGTTTTGTAGAAGAAAATCCATGTTGGAGATAGGAAAATAGCATGTAGTAATGATTTGAATGATAATCTGGAAACCCTTCATATGTAGAGGCTTAAACCACGAATTTATGATGAATTAGGAGTAGGAATTTCTGGAAAAAGAATGATTAGAACAAAGTTAAAGAATTTCTAGGGTGAGATTTATATGAGTTTTGGCCTATTAATCCATGTTTAATGATGAATATTCGCATGCTTTACGTAGAAGATGTATAATATGGGTTTATACTACTTGTAGTACGAATTTTTGGGAGTTTGGGTGTGAAAAATCTGGAATTGATTAAGGTTGGATTATGAAACCCGTAACTGTAATCTGCAGAATTCGCCATACCTGTTTGATTGATCGATCGAACCAGGAGTGTCGATCGATTGACGCATCGATCGATCGAGCTCCTGCCATCGATCGATCGACCCCTTCTGGCAGACTCATATTTCCCCATTTGTAAATAGTTAAATTCAAATTAAATGAGTACAAATATTTGGACATCCCTATTAGAATATTTTGGAAGGTAAAGGAGACCAGTAGGACTTATTAATAATTATGGGACCCTTAACTGTAAGACGAGATGTACATTTTTGGGATATTGACATATAAGGGGCGATGGGTTGATGTATTAAAGGGAGAGACGCGTAAGATAGTTACGTTGGAAATTAGATGAGTACCTACTGAATTCTATACTTGGGAGGATAGAGTCCATGAGTGTTACGTAGTAAGTTGGATTAATCCCTCAATTAAAGTAAGAGACGAACCGTTATAAGTGATAACTAAATGATGAGAAATAAGGATAAATGTTATAATTATGGGTTATGAGATGAACCTAAATTTGATATAGCAAAAGTAGTATATTTATATGACTGTGTGTATGCATATACTATATACGTGTAAAAATCATGCCCGCGCTACTTGTTATCCCTGAGGTTACCGCACTGGGACAGTCTTATCTCGATGGGACCTTTACGGGGGATATTGACTTGTACCCTAGAAGATAGGAATCCTAGGTACGGGTTATCGGATCGATAGTCGGACGGTCCTAAGAGACGTGAGGGTATGTACTGACCTCTTAGACTTGGAAACTATGCTTCGCCTCAATATTGTTTTGTTTTGTTCAATACAGTTCGAGAGTGATTCCGAACTTGTATTTCCCTTAGAACGACTGATACGGGGATTGGATAGCAGAGTATGTTCGCACCATAATTATTATGTGGGGTGCTGTTAGAATATATATATTATATGAGTATTTAATATATATATATATATATATATATATATATATATATATATATATATATATATATATATATATTAAATTCTGGAATTTAGGAACTACCTACTGTGTTGAAAATAAGTAAGAAATGTATAATTATTACAATTGATAAAAATGTGTTTTAAAAGTATAACAGGCTACGGAGAAACTTTATTAGCGATTAAGGTTTAATTGAGAACTTTGTCGTCAAATGAAATTACCCTCTTAAAATAGTTGAATTGTTCAGTTTAAATCTTACGAGTAAACTAAGATAAGATAAGTTAAACCGTTGGGAAGGTTAGTGCGATAGGTGTGCACATTAGAAGAGAGGTGAGAATTTCTCAAGGGAGTGTCGCAATAATATGTTGTTGCATTGGCCTGTAAACAGTTTAAATACTTGCTAAACGAATTTTAAATCATTTACACTATCGGGCACTGATCCGTTTCCATTTTCTTTTCTCTCTTGTATATATATGTATGTATTACAGGTGCCCAGCCACAGGGGCGTCTTGCATAGGATCCTTTGGAGGGAACGTGCTGCAGCTTAGGTGGGAGTTGCAGGCCTCTTGCTTAGACGACCTCACTTTTTGATTCCACTCCTAGCATATTTATTCAGTTGGGCATGTGTCGCCCGTTTCCATTATTCAGTTATTTAGTGGACTCAGTAATTCATTTATTTTCCAGTATTTTATTCCTTGAAATTTATTATTGTCAGGATGTTTTCATTTAAGTATTAAGTGCTGGATTCAATTAGTTGAATGTTTGATTATTTGGATTGTATGTTCCAGGATAGTTGTGGTGTGACTATTAAATTGTGAATTATGCAAAGTTTTAAATGTTAGTTTATTAAATAAAATTTGGAAAGTAATGTCTAAAATGGTTTTGACACTTAGCTTAATTATTTAGGGTGTTTAATTTGGAAAAATTATTTTTACGACAGTGATGCTAAGAATGATCCAACTGTTCACCTTGATTTTAATTTGATAAAGGAGTGATCGCCCGGTATTTAATTAGGCGGGGTATCACAGCTAGGGGATTCACCCACATCGCGCAACCTCCCTTGATAGCACTAGAGTATATAAATTAAATAAATATCTAATCACTGTTATTTAATAGCACACACAATAAATATATACACACACACACACACACTCACACACACACACACACACACACACACACACATATATATATATATACTATCACCACACCGTATATATATATTATAAACCCCAGCTTTACCGTGTACTCAAAAACCCGTAACACTAGCCTGTAATTTCCCGAGTCTCTGGCCTGACTCAACTTAATTAATTTTCTCACTTATAAAATTATCATTACCCCGAGTCTGTGGTCCGACTCTAATATATTTAATTCACACTCAATTAATATAATATTTTTCCCGAGTCTGTGGTCCGACTCTCATATAAATACATTGCACAATAATGGTTCGACTCAAAGATTTTTAATTCAAATCTGCATTAACTTATTACTTTTCCGAGTCTATAGTCCGACTCTAATTAAATTAATTAACACACCTATTAATTTAATACCTTCTCGAGTCTATCATCCGACTCTAATTAAATTAATTAACACACCTATTAATTTAATACCTTCCCGAGTCTATCGTCCGACTCTAATTAAATTAATTAACACACCTATTAATTTAATACCTTCCCGAGTCTATCGTCCGACTCTAATTAAATTAACTAACACACCTATTAATTTAATACCCATTCGAGTCTACAATCCGACTTTAATTAAATTAATTAACACACCTATTAATTTAATACCCATCCGAGTCTACAACCGGACTTTAATTAAATTAATTAACACACCTATTAATTTAATACCCATCTGAGTCTACAATCCGACTCTAATTAAATTAATTAACACACCTATTAATTTAATACCCATCCGAGTCTGTGGTCCGACTCTAATTATAATTAATTAACACCTCAATTTATTTATTACTTGGCATCTCCCAACCATTATACCCGAACTCGCTCACTTGGCCCATAACTTAATAATTCTCGAGTCTATGTTCCGACTCTAAATTAATTACTCTCTCTCCATAATTAATTTAATACTTTGGTGTCACTTAACCAACATACCCGGACTCGCTCACTTGGTCCATTTTTTTACATCTCATAATTTCATTCCCACATATTCGCCCACAATGTGTCACACATTTATCTCCATAAATTTCCCAATTATATTTACATTACCAACATACCCGGACTCGCCCACTTGGTCCATAATTAAGTTGAATATGTTTCATCCAAAATTATTACTTTAAGTCCCAACTCTTAACTTAATTTGTCAATTCCTAATAGCTATCTTTTGAGCCCCTATCTATTGAACTCTTTATAATTTTTCACCAATTGAAATTATACCCCCAAAATGCAAACAAAAAAATAAGGGCATATATAATAACCAACCTGACCTGCCAGAATTTCCCCATCGTCGATCGATCGTCCCTTGGCAGTTCTTCTTCCCCACAAAAATTTCCACCAATAACGAGCTTTCAAGCTCTGTTTTTCCCTTCCATCCTTGACCAAACATAACAAAATCTTTAAACCCCTTTATTAAACTAATTTACAAGAAGGATACAACCATAACTGCCCTTTATCCCCACCACAATTCATTGAATAACGAATTGGGTTTTGCCATAAATTTCTATGAACTTTGTTCTACAATTCCAGTTCCAGATTTAAATACTACCCTTCTATATTCCGGGTTTCTCATTCAAATCAAATATCTATACTCAGAGATATATAATACGCCTAAGTTCTTACTTTGAATCTCATTCAAAGGTTCCATGAACAAAAACCCCATTTTTGTACCCATTTATCCCCAAAACGAATTTTGATTTACACATCACTATGATATGAATTGATCATCATCAATTTAGAAATCACAACAGTTAACCACTTGCCTGGAATTGTTTGTAGTGTCTAATTCCGTTGGTGTAGAGATTGGTTGATGAAGAACACCCCAAATTAATTCCTTGATTTCGCTCCAAAAGACTCACAATTGCTCTTGATTTTCTTTCCTCCGTGCCTCTCTCAAACCCTAGGTTTAGAGTTGTGTTGACTTCCTTTCCCTAATCTCTCAATTAGGTTAAAAACCCTTAATCCCGTTTTTCGCCATCTGGGCCTAATTAAAATGGCCCAACTCACCCGTGTGTATGCCATAAAATACTTCGAGACCCAATTACTACCCTCGGGTACTCTTTTCTGACTATCTCGGCCCTTCCGGACACAACCGCGCACTTAGAATTGCCATCTGAAATACTTTTTGACATTTCCAAATTTCGACCTCAAAATGCGACACATTAGTTCGGATAATTAAACTTAAAAGTCGCCAATTATAAATAATTCGTCTCACTCAATTAAATTCTCCAACTTGAATTTAAGTTTCTCCAATTTAAATATTTTTATAACTCCCAAACTAATTAAATATTAAATCCTCCAAATTACGGGGTGTTACACAAACCCAGGCAAAAAATCCAAGAGTTGGAGAAAATAGACTTGGCAAAAAAAGGTGATGATCCCTATCTTTATCATGAAGGGCCTGGAAGGGTGCCTCGAGAGGAGTTAGTCAAGGAACTACTAAAGTTCATAGACGTCTTCACGTGGAAGTATACCGAGATTCCCGGGGTGGGAAAGGAGGTGAGTTGTCATAGGTTGAATGTTTTTCCATCAACCATCTCGGTAAAGCAGGCCACCCAAATGTACAAGGTAGAGTTGGATCTGAATATAAAGATGAGGTTCAAAGGTTACTTATAGCCGACTTCATAGTTCCAATCTAGCGTCCAATTTGGCTTTCTAGTATTATGCCTGTGGGAAAGAAGGGCAAGAGCCAGATTCGAATCTGTGTGGATTTTAGGGACCTGAATCGAGCGTGCCCGAAAGATGAATCCCGAGTACCTTCCATAGATAGCTTGATCAATGCAACTGCGGGCCACGAGATGTACAGTTTCATGGATGGCTATGTAGGGTACAACCAGAAGATGGATCTAGCTGATGCAGAGAAGACTGCTTTCCGAACGCCTTTGGGTAATTTCATGTATATGGTTATGCCCTTTGGATTGAAGAATGCGGGATCCACTTACCAAAGAATAATAATGCCTGTCTTCCATGATCTCTTCCATAAGATCATGGAATTTTACATTGATGATATGGTAATCAAGTCCAAAAAAAAGGGGTCTCACCTAGATGACTTGAGGAGGGTGTTCACCCGATGCCATAAATATAAGCTAAAGATGAACCCCTCAAATGTGCATTCGGGGTAACGAGCGAGAAGTTCCTGGGGTTTGTGTTAAACCAACAAGGAGTTCAAATGGACTTGGATAAACTTCGGGCCATTCTCGATATGACAAGGCCAAATTTTGTAAGAGAGCAGAAGAGTTTCCTAGGAAAAGTCTCCTACTTGAGGAGGTTTGTTCCAGGGCTGGCCGAAGTAACACATTTGTTGATGGAGTTGCTGAGAAAGGGCACTAAGTTTGCATGGGAACCGATTCACCAGGACGCCATGGACAAGTTGAAAACGCTCCTTACTTTCCCTCAAACAATGATTCCCCCAAAAGCAGGTATCCCTTTACATTTATATCTTACATAACGATAAATTGGTGCGTTATTAGACCAATAGATGGATGGTATAGAAAAACCTATTTATTACTTGAGTATAATTATACATAGGCCAGAGGCCAGATAAACTAGCATTGAGAGGCATTGTTTAGCCTTTATATTTATAGCACAAAAAGTTAGGCACTACTTACTGTCATTCACAGTCCACATTATCACTAGATGTGATCCTATAAAGTTTTTGCTTGCTATAACTATATTAATAGGTAGGGTAGCCCGATGGTTCTTAATCCTCTCGAAGTATGATCTTAAATGCATAGTTTCAGGAGCTATTAAGATCCAGGTTTATGCAGATTTACTGACTATCTTCCCGTCTGGAACATTCGAGCCACCCGTCAAGGAGCTCCCCGATGATAATCTTCTGGACAACTTTATAGTAATAGACTCATTGAGTGGATCATGGAGTTAGGTTGAAAAGAAAGGGGCAGCTGGGGTCATCCTGAGAAAGAATTATGAAGGGATTCGCTTATAGTTCAAGCTGGAATTCGAATGTTCGAATAACGAAGCTGAATATGAAGTACTGGTCTTGGGGTTGTTCGAGGCCCTCAGAAGGGGTATCCAAGTCCGAACAATAAAAGGGAACTCCAACTTTGAAGTGAAATAGGTTACATGTGAGCTCTCTTTGAAGCACATGAGCCTGGTGCCCTACTGAATAATCATACAACGGTTACTTGGGCAGTTCAAAGTGGTAAAAATAAAAAAACATCCCCAAATGATGAATCAGCATGCCGACACTTATGCTACGATTTCTCAAAAGATTTCCTTTTAGGGGGGAGTCAACATTCGTTTGAATTATAAAGAGGATAGTTCCCTTGACCGTGTTAGAGACGTTGTCCACAAATGATATCGATGATTGGAGAGGTGAAATTAAAAAGAAATTTGAAAAAGGTGAAGGCCCGCTGACCCTAGTTGACCTGGCGCAATATTTCATCACTAGGGGCAACTGATATTACAAAAATAAAGGAGGCTGGTTGTCCAGATGTGTAGACCCAGAAGAAGCGAAGAAAAGACTGATTAAAGTGCATGAAGACTGCTGTGAGACCACTGAGATCCCCTTGTCCAGAAGAGTCTAACAGTAAGGGTATTTTTGGCCTTCGATGAGGTAAGACTCTGCGATGATACAAAGAGACTGTGAGAAATGTCGTTTGTATTACTAGGCAGCATAATACAACTTTATCGGTCAATCTCAAGATTAGAGACAACCTTATACAAAGACCTGCTGGTAGATGGAGTAATGCCAACAGACAAAGAAGATGCTGCAAAGGTAAAAAGACGAGCACCCGGGTATTTTGTCCAAGAAGGGCAGTTGTATCGATGAGTCTATCATGACAAGCCTCTAAGGTGCATAGGGGAAGAAGCTAAAGAAGTGCTAAAATAAGTCCACGAGACAGGACACATCAGAGGAGCTAAGCTCTATGATTAACTCATGACCTTGGGATACTATTGGCATACAATGGAGAAAGACTCAATAGAATTCGTTCGTAAATGCAAAGCTTGTCAATTTTATGGAAATATGATCCACGCTCCTTCGGTGAATTTGCATTCTCTCTCTCATACCACTCAAGAGGGCCACAAGGGGGGTAGTGGCTCGATTCATGAAAGAATACATCATTTACCGATTCGGCATTCCAAAAGTGTTCCTATCAGATAAAAGTACCCCCGTCATGAATAGTGAACTAAGCCTGCTAACAGACAAGTACTCCATTATCCACCCCAAGTCAACAGTAGCATACCCGAAGTGCAATGAGCAGGCAGAAGCCACTGATAAGACTTTAGTGAATATCTTGGAAAAAATGTTAGAGGATTTCCCGAGCACATGGGATGACAAAATTCCCAAAATAATATGGGCTTATCGAACAACAAAGAAGAAACCGATGGGGTATACTCCATTTTCTTTAGTCTTTGAGGCAGAAGATGGTTTTCTAGTTGAGCTCGAGGTACCTTTCGCCCGTTAAACTTACGAAGTTCCATGCTACCTTATAGACGGAACGTGAATTTTGAAGCAATGGAAAAGCACAGGTACAATGTTGCGAGGCATTTAGAGATGTATAGAAAATAGTTCTCCAGATCCTATGACCAAATGGTGAGGCCGAGGAACTTCAAAGAAGGGAATCTTGTCCTAAAAGCATGCACGAGGCACATCTGGGGTTTGTCATTGCCAAAGTTTGAAGTTAACTGGGAGGGACCCTACATCATTTGAGCAACTCATGATTTAGGCTACTGCAAGATATTCAAAGTGGAAGACGATGTTACCTTCAAACTAAATAACAAGTGACTAAAAATCTATGATGTTTGAATGTATGTTTTGTCAATACTTCAGTTTATTGCAGTATATTTTGTTAATACTTGTTCCGAAGGATGTCCCTTATAAATGATTGGGACTACTTGTTTAGCATGGTGTAAAGTGATATTTGCTTTAAAGATGTTGACCCACTACTCTTTCGTGTTAGTTATTTTCCTTATTTTGCATAGTGTGACTTACATTAATGTAATAAATCAGCTAATATTCAAACAAGATAAAAAGGAAGAAAATAAAATGTCATAAAGTTTATATAAATAAAGAAGCGTTGTGCCAAAGAGGATAAAAAAAATTGTGGGACATTTAAAAAAGGAGAAATTAAACAAAGGCTGCTAAGGGGCATCCATGATAAAGCGAAGGTTGGACGAGTCAAGAATCCGATGTTGATGCTGAGGAAGAATCTACTCAAGGCTACTTTGGTCAGAGATTACATCTGCCAGATCCTGTTGGCGAAGCTCCTCCTCTGCTGAACATTCTCCAGGCTCTGCTCCTTCTTGAGTAACTTAACTTCTACTCAAGCAATAACTTCATGCGCATCCTGTACTTCCTGCTCGGACATAACTAGTTCGACCTCTAAGCCTACAAGTTCCTTCAAGATAGCTACCTATGAGGGATGAGAACTCTATAACCGATGATAAAGAGCAGGTGGGTCTGCCTTTTTGAAATCACGCAGCAGCTTCACTAACCAAGCCAGCGAGAACTCATCATTAATATTCACGTTGATCTTCCCCAACAACGTTTTAATTGTATTAGATCTGAGAGACTCCATAGGAGTATTGAGGATTTCTTCTAAAATAGTGGAAAGCCCAAGTAGTCGGTAAGCCATCATCACAGGTATAGGTTGAAGGCTACGAGGAGTAAAAGTTGAGGGAAATTTGGATAAATGTTGCTCAATCAGGGCATGGGGGCCTTTAGTCAATATATGGGACAAATTGATCAAGGTTTGCCTTACAACCACTTTGGGAGCTGCCTCAGGAGGGTGCACACTAAAAATGCTATCACTCACAGAGGGGAGTCTAGTGTGCGAGGCACTATCACTATCTTGGTCTCTGAAAGTGAGCACCTCGCATATCCCACCAACAATGGGTACCATTCCTTGAACCTGGATGCTAGGGCCCGTGGATGCAAATTCAGCCAAAGTCCTCGCCTGTGAAATTGCATGAGCAACACAATCAACTCTTGGGTTGCGCATTGTATGTTGCTCCACTTCCACCTGAAATACAACAACTTGTTAAGTCAGGAAATAAATATGCAAATTGGCTTGAAAGCATAAATTTTATGTCCAGAATGACTTGGCCTGTCTGACCCTCGGTTATGGGATATTATAAGCCCAAATGACTTGGTTCGCCTGACCTTTGGTTATGGGAGATTTTAAGTACGAAATGAGTTGGCTTGCCTGACCCTCGGTTATGAGAGATTTAAAGACCAATATGACTTGGCCCGGCTGACCCTCAGTTATGGGAGATTTTTAAGACCAATATGGTTTGGCCTGCCCGACCCTCAGTTGTGGGAGATCCTATGACCAATATGAATTGGCAAAAATGACAACATTTAAATACAGGAGATACAGAGAAAAAAGCATACCTATGTCTATTGGTCACCAATGAACTGCCGGGTAGCCATCTGTACCACATTTTCTTCCTCAGGCAAATCAAGTGTCACCAAAAGACGTTGTTCTGGGAGGGCAACCATACCACCTCCTAATTCAGCAACTTCCTCTCGTACCCCTTCTCCCTGTCCTGAAGCAGTAATAACTTTGTCTCCCTCATGATTGAGGATTGAGGGTCCAAAAAGCATAATAAAAACATGGTAATTAGAGTAGGGGGACTAACGGAGAAGTGGGTTCGGGCAAAGAAACTTGCGAAGCACAACGGAGAGAAAGAAAAAACAACAAGACAAAGGCATAAGGAGCACAAAACAACAAAAGTAAAAGCTTATCACAGATGACGGAACAACAATAGCGGGGGACTTATGCACAGACTCAACAACACTTGCATTAGGAGCACCTGCCTCGAGACCAGCCTGCTCACGCAAAAAAGTAGAGTCAAGCGAATAACCATTATTAGATTCGAAGGAAGTAACATAAATATTTACCCTTAGGGGGAATTTGTAGTTACCTGTGAGGCTGTAGGAGAAACTATCTCCTTCTGCATAACTTCCTTCAAAGTAAGTGAAACTTCGACGTGCCTTTCCAACAGATCACTTTCTTCAACACTATCGTGCGCACCACCTCGGGCACCAACCTGAAAAGAAAAGTGGGAATAAATAAGAGTCATCATCATGAGGTAAAAGAAGAAATTTAGAGACTTAGAAGGAGAATAGCAGACATACCTCTCCTTTTTCCAAAACTTTATCCAAAACATCCTCTAAAACCTTATAATCTCGAGATGGTGAAGCAGGCTTAGCAGGAGAAACCATTTTTCTCAACCTGCATCTCCGAACAAGAACAAACTCTTCCTCCTATTCTTTTTCCTCTTCCTCTTCTTTATCTTCCTCTCCTTATTCCTCCTCCTCCTCATCATCATCATCATCATCATCACCTTCACAACAGATTCATATATATCAGACTGCTCTTCCTTGTTCGCCTCATTTGATTCCTCCAACACAATTTTGATGGGGCTAATCAACTTCCTCTTCTTACTACCTTCGACAGATCGAGAAGAATATGAGAACCCACTAGAGGGCATCTGGGATAACATGAAAGCACTATCCTCCTCACTAAAATTCTCTCAAGTCTGCCTGAGTTGATCGAACATCAGGCTAACTATTTGGGTAACCTTGGGATCTGGAGTTTGGACCAGTGAGACTTATTGGGTAACCTTAAGTTTCTTTGGTGGGGCCTTTCTAGTGGCCCTCATAGTTGCTCCAGTTAATGCAATATGGGAAGTATCACCCCCTTCAACTAGCCTTGAAGGACCAGGGGCAACAATAGCTGCATCGACTGGAAGAGAAGATTGATCTGCTTTCTTTTTCCTAAACACAACTTGATCCACAAGGGCAAGTGGAGGCAACTCGGAGGGAACATAATTATTAGTGGTGCTGGGAGAGAACATTGAGTTGAAAGTTGTGCAGTTCCTCAAACCCAACTTCATGGGAGGATACCTTTCCACCTCAGAGTATCGAGACTCCTTGAGAATATTGCTCTAGAAGCGACCAAGTTGATTCAACCAGAATATTGTCAGATACATCGCCAACCTACCCCTCGGGCTCTCTTGTTTGGGATAACAAGGTTGCTTGAGTAATTACAATAAAGAACAATGACTGAGGTCAGGTAGTTGGTACATGTAAAAGATAAGTTGGTGGGTTTCTCATGGGTGAAATGACTTAACATAGGACTGCCCTAATCATAGCCAAACTGCATAGCTACATGGTGCAGAATTTAAACAGAGTAAAACGAGGACCATTCTGTGTAAGAACATAAGTAAGAGGGAATCAACAACAGCGGAACATTGTTGGAGGGAAAGTTTCTAACCAGCATTTCCTCGATAGGGACGATGGGACGCTCCTCTTCTATAAAGAACTGATTTGAAAAAAACTAGTTTACCGCAAAATTGGGATGAGGTACAAAACTTTTAGCTTTGTCAATTAAAGATGCAAGTGGTCTCTTAGAACTCTTGTGATTCTAACACCAAACTCGAGGGACTCTAATGGGCTGAGAGCTGGGATAGCTATCGTTCGGGGTATAATCTGGAAAGTGGGCGTATAAGAAGGTTGTCAACAACATATGGTTCACATAATTGGAGACATCAAACCTACTGATGCTCCTAACTGAGTCAACGTGTAATCGATCCAGCCAAGTATATAGCGAACCAAGAGTAATAGCAGAAAGGGGAAGTTTCTCACCATCGGCCATGCGAACTACCATATTGATCAGATCCTTACTTAGGCAATCGTGGGGCTTGCCTGGGAGAAAGATCTTCGATAGTAAAACCCATATGTAGCCCGCAAGCTCAATTGGGGAGTTAAATCCCTTTCCAGTTGATGGTTGCTTGAACACTTTCTTCGCGCGAGGGTTCTCTTTGGCCGCCTCGCATGCCTTAATCACAACTTTATCCTCAATAAAATAAAAATACCTAATCACCTCCGTGTAGGTACATTTGTTGTATGTTACCATGCAATCTTTCACAACCGCCTCCAACTCCACCCGTAAAGCCTTTTCTTTGCTAGAAACAGCCTCCTTTAAGAAGGTGTCAAAACATGTTACCTCCAATCCCAACAACTCACAAACATCCTCAAGGGTGATGGTAAACTCACCCCAAGAGGCCACAAAATTATGTGACCTAACTCTAACGAAATACAAGCACTAGAGAGCGGCATTGTTCTTTGCAAGGGTGAGATCACCCAACCAACTGGTACATTAAAGACTAATCAGAGCTAGTTGCAAAGGTACTTGGAGTGTATATAATTGATCCAAGGATCCAAACCTTCATAGGTGCCAGAGGCGGACTCAAACTCCACCTTTGAAAATGGATAGTCACCACGCTTAATACGGAGCCTAGTAACAGTGGCAGTGGGGATATATGCGAAGTTTTCAGCATCATCACTTTCTCCCATTAACAACCTCACTTGCTCCACTGGCACTAGTTCACCGGGGAAATCTTCAGCCGCCGACCAAAAACGATCGAGCTCACCAAAGTATGGGGCACGACGATAACATGCCCACTGGTTCTGGCGTGCCTGAGTACGGGGGGAAGCACCCCTAGCAGATTGAGTCCATTTCACAATAGGTTCCATGGGAGAAATTAAAAGGATAAGGAAAGGGAATAGATTCAAAGAAAGGAAGGTAGAAGGCAAACCACTGAATGTCTTCTCTCACAAACACACACTCACTTTTTAAGAAAACCTAGGGGTGAAAGTTTGAGATGAATGTATACCCTTTTTATAAGGGCAACACAAACCCCAACAGGCGGCAAATAGCAATGCCTTGGGAAGCGTAACGATGATCAAAATGGCTTGTGTGGCCAGCACATGGGTGTAGGGGACAGATTTAAGGGTTGTAATGACAACGCTTCGGGAAGGGACGTGCTGATAATCTCATGTGAGGAAAACGCGCTTACCCTGATGTCACCACGTGTTACACATAGAAGCACAAGCGACAACCCCGTTAAATGGGGCGTATTTAGAGTCTTTTCAAACTTTTTGGGAGATGAAGAGCTTTATGGGAAATTTAAATAAATCCCTTCACTTCCCCCAAGGTATCTGACACATGCAATCATGAAGTCCCATTACAAAAAAAGGTTTTATCAGAAATATTACAAGGCATTTGAACAGATGAAGCAGTTCAAAAGACTCAGAAAGATATAGCTCCACCTTTACTAATAACTTGTTGTTTATTGTAATTATGTCCCAATGGGTATTGTATACTTTTTGCAGAAAAGGATCGAAGGCCAAAAAAGGGTTTCGTACAGATATTTCTTCATGCAATAAACAAATATCTCTATGAAAGGGCAAATGTAGGGGGAGTCCCCACCAAAGAATGATTAACCGATGCTTAACAGACAAAGAAGGAAGATAAAGATTACCCGAGGGAGTTTCCTCATTGACCCTCCACAAACGTGACTCGAAGAATATAAATCAAAGATCAAAGTCACTCAAATGACGATAGTTTGTAATATGAAACAAAATGTATTTTATCTTACGCTATATCATGAGCGAGGTTATTCGATACCCACAAGGGACCATTCCTGGTAGGGCATGGAAGAGATAACATGCTCTATCGAACAACCTCCTCTTGGAAACCTCGCGGAGACATGGTTTGAAGGATTGGGACGTTGGGAATATGATAACCAACCCTCATGGAACACTTGGGCAAAACTTCATCGAGTATATGTGGTTGTTCGAGCTACCTACAGCTGAGATACCATAACTTCTACTCACTCTAGGGAACCTCCTCAACATATCTCAACCTTGAAGCCTTGGCCTAATGATAGTTTTTTATCCAACAAATAGAAGACTAAACACTCGAGCTGCTTATCAACTAAGAAACCTCAAACCAATCACCATTCGTCGGATTGATGAGACCACACGCCTAGTGGGGTCGCTATTCACCGACTTTCTAATGTCATAACAACTGGCATTTAGGGACTCAAAATTACAACACTCACATGGGTTTATCCTTAGGATGGAAGGCCTAGTCTACCAAATCTGACCCCTTAGCCATTCTGAGATAAGCCTCGCAGCTGCCACGCCACGCCCTAGCCCACCATGCTTCGAACTGGTTAAGTAGTTTTTCGCCAAATTATAAGATCCCATACGTTTAACGCAATATCTCCCACATTAATGAAGGGGTTACTTGTATGCTGTCAATCACATTGAATACCAATAATGTTACTCGAGTAACCTTGCCTCCATATAAATGCACCAACTAAATAGTTTACAATAACGACATTTTGAACCTAGAATTGCTGCCCGATTTCCTTCACACACGAAAGCTCCTATGAGAACATTCTTCCCACACCCATTTAATACCCGTATTATTGAGTATTAATTGGGTTTGAAATTCCCGCCTTACCTTTATTGCGTCCAGAGTGCTTGCTCTTTCACCCTTCGACCAGATTACCTATTGGTCCCATCTATTTATTATACTTATAGTGTATTCATGGTGTAGAAATATCATTCGATACAAGCCTAAATATTGAATCTCATTGTCCCTTTTCACCAGTATTTACTGTTAATATTTAATATTGTCTTGTGCATTAATCTTGATCTCGATAAGGGGTTACGCCTCACATGATACTAACTGTATTCCAAGAACGCACATCTTATAATTTCCAAGGTTCACGGAGGAGGTTTTGTAGGGAATTTAGATAGGTACGCACTCATACGATGTTGCGAAATCATTTTTATTGGCTGACTATGAGACGATATACTAAAGCCTTCATTAGGTGTTGCTACACTTGTCAGATGGCCAAGGGGCAACACACTAATGCCGACTTATACACTCCACTTCCAGTTCCCGAGTGCTCATAGCAGGATATCTTGATAGATTTTATTATTGGCATCCCACGTACTTCTAGTGGCCACGACTCCATACTCTTTGTTGTAGATCGATTCTCCAAGATGTCTCAGTTCAATCCGTGTACCTAAACGACAGATGCTTTTCATGTCGCCTCTTTGTATTTTCGTGAGATTGTCCGCTTACATGGAGTGCCTCACAACATTAAATATGATCAGGATCTGCAATTTATGGGACACTATGGCATTTGTTATGGACTAACTTTTTGTTTTCGACTACCTTTCACCCCCAAACAGACGGAGGTGATAATTGGAGTGTGGGTGACCTTTTATGGCGTTTGACATCAGAGTATCCCTGTAGGTGGGATATAGTGAAATCACGGGCTGAGTTTACCTTCAATAATGTCGTCGATTATTCTATAGGTTTATCTCTTTTTCAGATCGTGTTGGGGTAGTCTCCCATGTTTCCCATTGATCGAGCCTAGTTTCCCCCGACGGTGCCTACTGGCCCTTCAGCTGAGGAGTTTGCTGCTCATCTAACTTCCACTTAAGCGGATGTTCACGCCCGTCTACATATCATATATGCCTCTTATAAAGAGGCTGCTGATGAGCACCGTCGATTTGTCTCCTTCTGATCGAGTGACCTCCTCATGGTATACCTCCCGAAGGTGTGCCTATAGGGCAAGGGTACCAAACTTCTTATGCGTCGTTTTGGTCCTTTTTTGATTGTCTGAGCTTATGGAAAAATGCCTATGAGGTTGATCTCCCTGATGAGTTCCACATGCACCGCACATTTAATGTGGAACCTTTTTCCATTTCGAGGCACTCATGCTCCACAGATTCCAATTCCTTTGACCATCGGCCACACGGTCCGTTCTCACGTAGGTCGCATTGAGAGGATTATCTCCTTCGAGTTCGTGTCATCCTCTTTGAGTGATTATACATGTTACTTAGTTCGTTGGGTTGGCCGTCCCAAGGTAGAAGATTCATGAATCATTGAGGCCACCCTCCAGCACATTGACCACGATTTCTATCAGCAATATACAAAGTATATATAGTTTTGTCAAGGGGACAAGTGATGTTGGAGCATAGGGACATGGGCATCCTTTTTAACTTTATTTTATTTTGTTCTTTTTTAGCCTTTTGCATTTTTACTACAAATAGCCCACGGGCCTTCTTTTGTAGCACTTTTGCCATTTTGAAATTAAAAGACTAGAGAGAGAAATAATAAACCATTCCTCATTTTCCATGTTGTTGTTGTTGTTGTGTAGATAAATTCTTTTTTTATGCATCTGTATCCTAGATTACATCAAAATGAACCAAATTAAGTAGTAGATCGCTCAAGTTTAGAGTGAAAATCCTAACAAACTTGAGATGAAGTTGACGATTGACTTATTTATCTCATAAGTCAACTAATTGATCATCAAATAAAGTCATCATACGCAAGCTCATGTAAGCTTGATTTTTTTTATTTATCATATCTTAATATGTTTTTGGTTAATCAGGTCTAGTTCCACCCAAATTCAGTAAGTTAATAATGAGTTTAGAAATATGATCAAACTTGATTTGTTTATTATAAATATTTATATCGAATGAGCATCTTACAAAATGAACATGTGTTAATCTTGAATAGTTTGCTATATGTTACGACTCTTAAACTACAAACTATCGGTTTCAATGAGTATAAACGATCTACAAGAATCCAATAGATATCACAAAACCTAATCTTATGGAACTTTCAAATTGGTGAGGCATTAGATAGCATATTAAGCTATAAGAGAGTAGCCCCCAATAAGATAATATATATTTAATTGCATTTGGAAGAGTCATATACTTAAATTTTGTAATATTACATGGGCTAACTTTACATTCTTGCGATAAATTACCTCAATTATTTTCCCTCATTCATTTTATTTTTCCATCATTTCTCATTTGGTAGTTTTATACTTTTATGGTGTTTGGTTGTTGCCAAAATACAATGATTATATGTTTTAGTTTAAAATTAAGCTTTAATGATTTACAAGGAAAATTTGTTCATTATAAATTTAGGTAGTTCAAACAATCAACTACATGTATAATTAGAGAACAATCTAATACACAACTTATAATTAAAGAAACTACAATCAAAGAAATGAAAATTTCAACCGGGACAATGAAGAAAAATAATCACTTACCAACAATAGCATCAAAAATAACAACAACAAAATACATGCACTGAGTTCCCCAATCAACTGGGCCTTGAGGAGCAATGGCAAAATAGACACTGTAATCTAAAATATATGTGCAAACTTACTACAATGTAACAATTGACATAATTCAAAACAGAGCCCGAGATAAAGAATTTATCACCGGAATGACATCTAATCTTCTCAAACTAAGACACTAATAGATATGAGTCTATGAATACGGAACCGTTATTATTACAACTAAACATTAACTACCAACTACACAACACTAACAACAATAATGAATAAAACTAAACTAAGAAAATGAATTACTTTCTCTCTCCATATTATATTTCTCAATATTCACGTGTAATTACAAATGAATGACAATGGCCTATTTATAGGAGAAAAATTACTTAGTAACCAAGTAATGACACAAAGGACTAAAAAGGACAACTAATAACTAAAAATGACTAATTAGCCCCAAACATTCTTGGAGATCGTATCATAAAATTCATCGTTCTCCCCGTCTTCGTAAAGCTCATTCTTGAGTGTGTAGGGTGACTCATCAATGCCACATGATAGATTCCTCGAAAAATTTCGAACCCCAATCAAAATCATCCAAAAGTGGGCTACCCACACTTTAATTAGTCCCATGCGTATGAACCTCATTAATAACGGGTCTAATATACCAAATTTCGGCAATATTCCCTACAAAATATGAGTAACCAGAAACTGACGACCATATTCGCCTTCTCTACACCATGAGCACACAGTTACAACTCGGCTTGGTAGACCCTTGAATCTGATCGGATGGAAATGTCAACGACCGCACCCTTGTGAGTACGATGGAAAACAAGCGGACTGAAAGCGGTGACATTCCGAAAGGTCAGACCTAAAATGGAAAATAATAGAAGATGGATCCTAAGTGGGACGCATTTTTCAAGTAAATCTTGAGTTGTATAAAAAATAGGTCATTACGCCAATTTTTACCGAATCTGAGGTCAAATAGGAGGTAGGGGATCGGGTCAAAGAAGGGCAGGTTCATTTTTTATCGGGTTTGATTGTGGTTAGGCATAGATGAGTGGAGACAGGGTTAAAATAGGGTTAAAAGAGGTTATGCCAGATTAGGATAATAACTTCATGTGATTCAGAATTTGGTCACATGAATTTGGGGGTGGTGGGAGTTGTTTTACGTCAATAGAGGACGGTGGGGAAGTGTTTCATAGGTTGGGGAAGAAGATGGGGTGGTATTTTGGAGTGTAGTGCAGGTTGTGTCGCGGTAGGAGCAGGTGATGGTGGAGGAAGATGAGGTGGTCAAGGGTGAAAAAGTGGTAGCTAAAAGGGCTGGTATCCCCCCAATTAGCGGTGATGGAATCTAGGGTTTCCATCCGCCCGATTCTTATTTGGACATTTATCAATCTAACAATTTAACGGTTGCCTGAGTTGAAACCACAACCTGATACCCACTTCATATACCACGACGAACACTAAGAAAAATGCAGATCTGATACCAATTTGATGTGCATCTATGAATATGGAAGCGTTATTATTATAACTACACAACACCACCGCTAACAACAAATAAAACTAAACTAAGAAAATGTCTTTCTTTTTCTCTTTATATTCTATTTCTCAATATTCAAGTGTAATTACAAATGAATGCGAAGGGCCTATTTATGTAATACCCCGTATTTTTATGGCTTTTAAATTTAGGGATTTATTAAATTTAATTGAGATCAATTAATTTAATTTTAATCCGGAAAGTTGTTTTAAATATTTACTAGCGTGACGAGAGTTAGTAATTATTGAAATTTGTTGATTTGTTAAATATTACTTATTGAGTAAAGTAATATGTAGAATTGATTTTATAAAAAAAATTGTCACGAGTGAATAAAATGACAATTATGGAAATTAAGTCGGGACGCGCCTGTGTCGTGCCAGGACTAAATTATTATTATTATTATTATTATAAGTGAATAAATTATAAGTCCCCGTATGGTCATTTCGAGTGCGCCAACATGTCCGGAAGGGTCGAGATAGTCAGAAAAGTGTACCCGAGAGTTTAGTTTGGGTCTCGAAACGTTTTTAGGCCTAACCGGTAACCCGGGAGGGCATTTTGGTAATTTTCTATTTTTGGCCTTTAATAATGACGAAAATCACTAAGGTTATATCAGATGGAATGCCATGGAAGTTAGGGTTCTTAGAACCAAAAGAGAAAAAGGCCATAGGAAGATGAAGAGAAAAGCCTTCCAAGTGTTCAAGGCCAAGAACCACCAATCTTGCAACCCCACCACCACCAAAGCGTAGATCGAAAGAAGAGGATTACTGCTATACCAATCAGAGTCATCGAATAAGAACCTTAAATTCCCAGGCAAGTATCTATCTTACTTTTCTTGGAGTTAATGTTTCACTCATGTTAGATTAGGATTGATAAACCTATGTCTCGTGGAAAAATTTAAGGATTTAGAGAATCAAATCACATGTTTTAGAGGGAATAAATATATTCTGGAAATCTAAATCACATGTAGAGGATTTACCCACGAAATTGGAGTGATTTAAAAGTGATAAATCTGGAAAAAGAATTAGAACAATGGAAGTTTAGTGTAAAATTAGGATTCTTGATAATTAAGACAAATTGCCCCTTTAATACAATCTCGTTGATGAATTTGTACATGTTTCACGTAGGTAATCATGCATATATATGTATAGAGAACTAGTAGAAATATTATTTTGGAGTTTGGGAATCGATAATGATGTTTTGGAGAAATTTGGAAGATGAAACTCGTAGGTTTAATTTGCAGCTTCTTTGCAAGAACTGCTTGATCGATCGATCAACCCAAGAACATCCCATCGATTATAGGGTACAAGAGTATGGTGCCTAGTAAAGGAGAACGATTAAAGTAGTGTTGTTCTGGTTTGGACAGGCGTGTTACGTCCGGAGACCATTTGTACAGTCAAGGCATTTAGCAAGGTAGAAGTATGAGTTTTATCCTCGGAGGATGAGGCGTGTTTTATGTGACACGAGCGAGTCAATATATTTTTTCCATTGCTAGATTAGCGTGTGAGACAAGTTTAATGCGTATAACTATAAACATTATTATTATGTGAATATTTTCCCTAGTGTAGCGGGATTATCTTTAGTGCTATCCGAGGAGGATGAATGTGTGTATTAATAGTGTTATATACTTTATTGAGGTTAATCGTTTTAGTAGTATGATATACGAGTATGATATTATATTAGTTATAACTTTATAGTAATGGTTAGTACGATAGTAGGCAGTAATTGCAAGGCGATGGAGTGGTTGCCTTAGTGCATCATGTTTTGTTCTGGCGAGGCCTCACCTGTGAGAGGGTCAGACTCGCACTTATATTAGCTATTTTAGAGACTTCAGAGGGGATAGTAGGCTCGAGATATTCGATTCTGGTGTGTGTAAGGACTTTTGTTGTTATGATTCAGTATATATTGGGTTTACTGTTGAGCGAAAAGATTTGACTCATATTATGTGGAGCGCTCAGGACTTAGTGATAGGTAGAGAGCACTAATATATCTATCCTTTAGAGATGTGATAGTTAAGAGTTAGACTCATATGTTTGGGATCAGGATTTTGAGAGTCCTGATTGTATGTGTACGAGGTTTGCGAATAGTGATTACCACCAATACTGGATGATAGTGGATTGGCGAAATGTTCTTTGTGTAGGTGTAATTACGGGAGGTGATGAAACTTTTCTGTCAAAAGACGGAATAAAGGGGTACATGTTATGGACGAAAAAACCTAACAGATTTCGATAACGAAGTGGAAGGTACGTGGGAATGGACGTGTGGAATATATGTTTGTGGGACAAGCATAACGAAGTGGAAGTGGTAGAATAGATTAAGAGTCGTGTGAAAGACGATAAATCCATATATATGAGTGCGATCAGAGTAGTACACCCGAACTTGGTTGGAAGACTGTGGGATGCCATTTAAAAAGGGGTATTCCTTGAGAAGGGTAGAATTTAATTATTATGGAGAACACTCGGAGAGGAGTTGTAATTAGTCAAATGTTGAGAGCAAGTTGCGCGTACAAAGAACGATGATGTTAGTATGGTATAAAAGGTCCAGAAGTGCACATCATGGAGAAAAGTGCACGGGTCGGAACTTTTGGTATACGCCAAGGAAATAAGGGGAGTATTAAGTGTCCCTTAATGTGAGACGTTTCAAGTGGAAGTCGATGTTGAGCAGGACATAGTGAGTAGTTTATGCATGCACCACTCATAGATAGAGATCGGTTGTAATAAGAGTATCAACTAGAGAATTTTGTGGTTATCAACAATTCTTGTAACGGAAGAGGGCAGTAAAGTCGGTAAAGTTCCTTGAATGGGTTGCCATCTTCAAGGTAAGATCAAGGTTTCAACATGTGGATCAAGTCGCCCAAGAAGGAAGTGATTGATATTCCTTTGGGGTAATTCACAATATTGACTAGTGTGCCCCAGTCTCCCTTGAAAGTAAGGGATAGCACCGGTACGTGGTCCTACACGGTATTATTTTCTAAATCGGGATGAGATTTGTGAATCCCACCTTCAAGATGGGATTTCAGGAAACAACGGAGGTAACGTTTTGTTTTGAGTAGGAGGTATCACCCATATCTGAGGAGTAGGTGCACGGTGATTAACGATTAGTTGAGCCGCGTGAAGGTAATTTTAGAATCTTGGTGATCATTTCGTTTCCACAACGGATATAACTAGCACTCGTACCTGTTTGTCGTAAACGAGGTGCTTATTGAGGTTTTGGTGTGGAAGAACCTTAACTATTCTCTTTCTATACGTTTAGAAGTGAGCGGATAATCAGAATTTTGGATCGGTCGAGAATAATTCGATGACTATGGTGGAATTCCACGACAGTTTTAGGCGAACAAGAGTGGTCAGATGTTCGTATGGTTTTTTTTCTCAGAATGGGAGTTTTTATGGTTAGATAAATTCGAGTAGTTGTCATGTAGTGAGGTGTCGCCTCCCAATGATACTGAAATAATGGGAATTAATAGTGTATATGCGTGTCTTATGCGAATGCTATCGGATAGGAGCTCAATGTGAAGTGTCGTTAATGAGAGTGTTAAACAAGCTTGCGGAGAGACGGAGCTATAGTGATTGAGCTCCCTACTAAGTAGATAGTTTGCTTACTGTTATGGTATCCAAAATTGTTTGACCAGGTAGGCCTTATTTTCCAAATTTCGGGACGAAATTCCGTTATTAGGGGGGAAGTATATAATACCCCGCATTTTTATGGCTTTTAAATTTAGGGATTTATTAAATTTAATTGAGATCAATTAATTTAATTTTAATCCAGAAAGTTGTTTTAAATATTTACTAGCGTGACGAGAGTTAGTAATTATTGAAATTTGTTGATTTGTTAAATATTACTTATTGAGTAAAGTAATATGTAGAATTGATTTTACAAAAAAAAATTGTCACAAGTGAATAAAATGACAATTATGGAAATTAATTCGGGACGCGCCTGTGTCGTGTCAGGACTAAATTATTATTATTATTATAAGTGAATAAATTATAAGTCACCTATATATATATATATATATATATTCGGTTAGTGAGACTTGGTAAAAATGGGAGATATCCAATAAGTCCTTAAATGAAAATAAGGTATTTATTAGTTATCAAAGTGAGCATATACTTGGGTTTAGTATCATGCGTATATGAATGCATGATTATGATTCTTTGAGAGAATCTTTGGGCTTAATGGTCATCGCTAGATGTAGTTGGCAATTATGGCCATATGTATATATTCAAGGATGAATATATGGTATATATATATATATATATATATATATATATATATATACTACGTGATTAAAGTATATATATATGATATGATGTAAATGGTTTTGAAAATGTAAAAATGAAAGTTTTCAAAATGGTAAAGAAATGATTTTCATAAATAATAATTTATGGATACACACCTCTCTAAATCGCTATCATAAGGGAAGTTGCGTGCGTATGGTGAAGCCCCATGGCTAATGAATGCATGGTGGATATAGTCCTATAGGCCATATGAGCGATTATATATTTTTTGTGCTGGTTAGGTGATTTTGGGTGTGGTCATGACTATCCCGCAGGCATATGGCCGCTTCCCGACGATTTGTTAGGTTCCTAGGTTGTCTTATTTGATAGGCCATGGAAGATGATAGCCATTTAGGGGCGCGTCCAGTGGGAAAACCCGGAGGGACGGTCTTAGATTTGTTAAAGCAATTTATGATAATAAATTGGCTTTAAATACATTTCCTGGATGTAAGAAGGGAAATGGGGTAAATGAATTGGCTTCGGAAACACTTCCCGGATGGAAGAAGGGAAGTGGAAACATATGATATGATAAAAGCATTTTTATGATAATAAAAATGGCTTTTAATTACATTTCCTGGATGGAAGAAAGGAAATGGGATGTTTTAAAACGGAAAAGCATTTTTATGTTAATAAAAACTGGCTTTTTAAAAGTTATATGATATGTTAAAGCAATTCATGCTAATGAGTTGGCTTTTAAATACATTTCCTGGATATAAGAAAGGAAATGAAAAGTTTTTGAGATAAATATGATAAGTATTGATAAATACTTTGTATATGAATCCTCAGTCCGGGAGATAGATCCGGATGTGTTTTATAAAGATGAAATTTAATTGGTAAACCTCAGTCCGGGAGATATTATCCGGATGTATATTGTAAGGTATATATAAGAATGAATGTGAAATGTATATAAATATAAGTATGTATCTATACTTTAGTTTTGTGCTACCTAATGGATCTCTACCATTAACGCTGCCAAGTAGTGGTGTATCAGGGGAGTTCCTTGTTTGGATTTCGCTTCGCGAGACACCCCATGCACGAACTTAGTGCAGTGTTGAGAATTGAGGGAAGTTTAGCCCTTAGTACTCCCGGTAAAGGTTTTTAGTGGACGGGTGAATTAGCTTAGTTAGGCGGGGTAGCTTAACTAGAAGTTAAGTGCGTTAGGTATGCACTAATAGAAGAGAGGTGATAGGTATCTCATGGGAGTGCGATACCAAACTTAAATATGAGATAAAACCTTTTTAAAAAAAAAAAGGCATTTATGCACTTGCTAAATATTTTTTTCAAACTCGGGCTCTGACCTGTTTATCTACTTTTCCTCTCTTGCTATATTTATATATATATATATATATATATATATATATATATATATATATATATATATATATATATATATAGGTGTCCAGACACAGGGACGCCTGGATGGCACTTCTTTCGAGTCAAATGTCAGCTGCAGCAACTGTGGATGCGTGCAGTTTTTTTATAGCCGCTTCCATTCTTGTACTCTAGATAGGAGGTACTGTATAAATATTCGGGCCAATGGTCCAATTGTATTTATTTATTCTTTTAGAGCATCATTCGATATGGTTGTATATTTTGACCGAGTGTTCGGTTATTTTATTTCATTTCAGTTTCATTTATGCATAAACTGTGTGGATGTTTTATTTATAGTCGTTTAAAAAGAGTAGTTAAGTAAAATTTTGACACCGGCCTAATAGATTATTAGTAATTAAATGGATTTTCGACAGTGATGCTAAGAATGATCCATATGAGACTCCTGTTAAAATTTGATATAGGAGTGATCGCCCGGTATCTTATTAGGCGGGTTGTCACATGAATAAATGTTGAAAATTTGATAAGTGTATGGTCTTAAGACTACATATGTTAATAAAGTAGTCTTCAAATGTTCAATGATCTCTTATAAAAAGAAATTAATTAAATAAAGAGATTTTCAATTTGAGAAGTGTGTTACTCCAAAGTGTTAAAATAAGTTTTAACATTTGAGAAGTTGGAGGGTATAACTTAATAATGTTTTTGGAAAAATAACACTTATAAAAAGTAAAAGAAAATGCAAGTTTGGAGGTAAAATTGTAATTTTACATAAAGTGGAACATTTCTACGAAATAAAAATATTGGAAATGGTGTTACACAAATTGTTCTAAATGAAAGTGATTTTGAAATAAAATCAACGTGTGTAAAGGACAAAAATTGATGATTTTAAAGTGTAACACAAGGCCGGTAAAACTCGGGTTTTTAACTTCGGTCAGTAAAAAGTGGAATAATGTGGATATTTAAAAAATGTTAAAACATATTAATATGGTTGGGTGACACCGGGAATAATTAAGAAGGGTTCGGAGCTTTAAGGTGAAAGATTCAAAATCACTGGCCAGAGCATATGGTAGCATAGTCGACGGTGTGGAGCCCGTCAAATTATGCGAATATTTGAAAGATTTTGAGAAAAGATAACAAGAAAAGTGGAACTCGTCAAGAAATGGGTTGTGTGGTGAATATAAAAAAGGACAACCTAACTTGAATAAAATGTAATACCCCGTATTTTTATGCTATATTTAATTTGGGGATTTATTAAATTTAATGTGATGATTTATTTAATAAAAATCCGGAAATTAATTATGTTATAATTATTAACGTGACTAGAGTTAGTAATTATGGGAAACTTATTGAATATTACTAATGAGCATAGTAATATATTATATTGGTTATATTGAATGTCATAAGTAAATTAAATGACTATTTCGGAAATTTAAGTCGGGACGTGCCCGTGTCACGTCGGGACTAATTATGTTAATTAAAAAGGGAATATTTTATAAGTTGTCTGTATGGTCGTTTTGAGTGCGCCAACGCGTCCGGAAGGGTCGAGATAGTCAGAAAAGTGTACCCGGGGGTTTAGTTTGGGTCTCGGGGTGTTTTTAGGCCTAATTAGTGACCCGGGAGGGCATTTTGGTCATTTTACAAAATAGGGTAATTAAACCCACGAATTTCAGCCATCCTTAGCATCTATTTAGGTCAGCCTTTTAGGGTTAGAACATTCATAACCCTAGTACGGCCATTGGAGAAGAGAGGAGAGAGCTCTCAAGGTGATTCAAGGCCAAATACACCACCGTTTGCACCGCCGTCACCACCAACACGTAGATCTCGAGGAGGAGAACGCAACCACACCAAAATCAACAGGAAACCAGACCTCTGAAATCCCAGGCAAGTGTTTAACTTGCGTATTTTCGTTGGTGCAATATTCATATTAGTCTAGGAATGATTAGGAGTATAATCTATGGAAGAAAACCCCAATTCTTGATAGGAATTTGCATGTAGAAGTCATTAAAATCATATTCTGGAAACCTTATGGGATGTAGATGATTAACCCACGGATTTTTGATGATTATGTAGAAGGAAATTCTGGAGAAAAACTGATTAGAACAGAAGTTAAGAAAACTTAGGGTTCTTGATGATTAGATGAGATTTTAGGTTGTTTAATCATGTTTAATGATGGTTATACGCATGCTTAACGTTAGAAACATCTGGTAATATGTTATTATGTTTGTGGTATAAGTTTTGGGACGATTAGTGTTGGAAAATATATATTTGGATGAAGAATTTTGATGAAACCCGTAACTGCACTTCTGCAGAAATCGAAATACCTGTTTGATCGATCGATTGACCCTAGAGCGTCGATCGATCGAAGGTTCGATCGATCGAGCCCCAGCCGTCGATCGATCGACCCTTCCTGGCAGCCTCTTATTTCCCCTTGTTTAATTAGTTGAATTAATTTATCGTGGAATGATTCTTGGGCATTATAAATAAAATGTTTTGGGATATAGGAGAGACCAGTAGGACATATGGTTAAAGGATGGGAACTTTATTATGAGACGATAAATGCGTTTTAGGGACAATTAATTAAGGAATGATGAAACTACGCATTTCAAGTGAGAGATTACGTCAAATACTTATGATAGTGAATAGGCGTCTACCTACTGAATTTCCTACTTGGATAGTTAGAATCCACGAGTGTCACGTAATTAGTGAGAAAACCCTTCGAGTCAAGGTTAGAGACAAAACCTTATACGAAATTCTATAACTGTGAAATTAAGGATATATGGTATAATTATGGGTGATGAGAAGAACCTATATTAATATGATAAAGTGGTATATTTATATGATTGTGTGTACATATATTATATGCATGTGAAAAACATACCGCGCTACTTGCTATCCTTGAGGTTACCGCGCTGGGACAAGTCTTATCTCGATGGGACCTTTATGGGGGATATTGACTTGTACCCTAGAAGATAGATATCCTTGGTACATGCTATTGAATTAATAGTTCAGACGGTCCTAAGAGACGCGAGTATATGCCATCCTCTTAGTGACTTGGAATCTATGCTTCGCCTCACTATTGTTTGTGTATGTGTTAATACAATTCGAGAGTGATTCCGAATTTGTATTCCCCTTGATATGAGTGGTATGGGGTTTGGGATAGTGGAAGTATGCACGCACCATAGCTTTAGTTGGGGTGCTGTTATATATATATATATTATTCGTGTAGTTAATATATATATATGAGATTATGGAATTTAAACTGCCTACTTTGATTTGATAAGTAGGATATGGTAGTTTACTCAAATAATAAATACTGTTTTGCGAGAATATAATATGTCACTGGGAACTTTATAAATTGATGAAGCTAAAACGAGAGTTGTGCTACAAGTTGAAAGTAACCTTTTTAAACAATGACATTGTCCGGTTTTGAAAACTTATGAGTAAGTTAAGTTAAATTAAATTATTGGGAAGGTTAGTATGATAAATTGTTAAGTTAAACCATTTGGGAAGGTTAGTACGATAGGCGTGCACATTAGAAGAGAGGTGAGAATTTCTCAAGAGAGTGTCGAACTAATATGTTGTTGCATTGGCCTGTATCAATTTAAATACTTGCTAAACAAATTTTAAATCATACACACTTTCGGGCTCTGACCCGTTTTCTCTCTCCCTCTCTCCCTTGTATATATATGTATGTATTTCAGGTGCCCAGCCACAGGGGCGTCTTGCTTAGGATCTCTTGGAAGGAACGCGCTGCAGCTTAGGTGGGAGTTGCAGGTCTTTTGATTAGACGACTTCGTTCATTCAGATCCACTCTTAACACTTTCATTCAGATGGGCATGTGTAGCCCTTTCCATTATTTCTTTATGTTGGGACATTGTTATTTCAGTTGTTTCCTAGTTCGTTATTATGGGATTTTGTTCAGGATGGATGTATTACTTTATTTTCTCTCATGTTGACATTCGTTGATGGATGTTTTATATATTGGATTTTTGGTTCCAGTTTATTGTGGTGTGAATCTTATTCATTGATCTTTGTTAATAAAATAAATAAATCTTTTCTTTAAATAAAATTTGGAAGTTAATGTTTAAAATTGGTTTTGACACTTAGCTTAATTATATAGGGTGTTAAATTGGAAAAATTATTTTTATCGATAGTGATGCTGAGAATGAACCAACTGTTCACCTTGATTTAATTTAATAAAGGAGTGATCGCCCGGTATTTAATTAGGCGGGGTGTCACATAAAATTGATAAATATTCCATTAAAAGATAATGTGGACAAGTAATGTAAGAAATTGGCTAATGTCCATTAAATGTAAGGGATGGTATAGTAAAGTGACTAAATGGATAATTAAGCAACCTAACGAGGTTTAACCCATAATCAACACAAGAGTGTGTTAATAAAAGGTTTTCATGGAAAATAAGTATTTTCTAACATAGTGTGTCCGTGTTGAAAGATGGTTTTCAAGGAAAAATTGGTGTAAATAAATGAGAAATTTCGACAAAAGAAGTGTCTTTGCTAAACAAAGTGTACTTGTTTAAGGTATTTAACCGGGTGTGTTAAATCGGGAAATAAATGTCAAAGTGAAGTAAAAAGTGGAATCTTTTATAAGATTAATGTGAATTGATCAGAATAAATAATGCTTTAGAATAAAGGGAACTTAAGTATTCTGTCCCATATTTTAAGATTAATTTGTGGTCACTCTCATGTTTTTAGTTTTTAGTAGTAGGTACTATTGTAACCACTATGGGACAAGTGTCTATCTATGTGACAATGTAGAGGTGCGGTTATAGAGTAGTTGTAGTCGGTAATGGGGTGGTTATGGGACTTATAACAATTTTAAAAATACACAGGATGGGAGCCTAATAAATCTTAGGAGATGGGTAAAGCCAAAAAAAACTATAGAATAAAATGGTATCATGCATTAATGCAGAAGTATGTATATAGAATGAGACAAATGGCCAGTGAGAAAATACAATAATGTAATATAGATAGGAAGTAATTGCATGTGAATGTAGTTAATGTGTTAAAGTCTCTTTTTTGTTGTTCGATTCTATATTACATTATTGTATTTTCTCACTGGCCATTTGTCTCATTCCTTCCTCTTTGCCACAACAGGTTATATGTGGTTTCTTACTTTGAGGGCGTTACTCAGATCAGATTTCTTTTATCTTTACGTTCTTAGCTATGTATGCTTGGATTCCGAGAATACTTCCCACGGGTCCCTCACATGGCTTGATTTAAATGGGAATACCATGTTTAACAAGTGAAACGTTAACTAAGTAAAACTAGACTAGTCACATTATTTAGGTTGTCCATTGCACCTCACACCTAACGTCCAGGTCGGACCGAGTTGACCACGGGTAACCCATAAATCCAGGTCAGGATGTTACAATCACAACCCCTATTATGATTAAAAATCGATAACTTTCCACAAAAAAATTAATATAATTAAATTCATGACAAAATACATAAAACTTTATAACTAAATCAACCTATCTCAAATATATAATTTAGTTAGCTATGTTTTAAATTAATTATTAATTTTAATACCAATGCTAGTTATTTATTTTCATTTCTTAATACTAAATTAACATAACCAAAACCTAACACGTCATTACCCGGAACTAACTCAACACTTCACCACCTTTAAAGATCCAAAAGCACCCAAACACTATGCCACCAAACCCAAACACGGAACCACCATCACCATAGCTCACACATTCCCTCTCTCCGATTCACCATCACCATCTCTGACCTCCTGTGAACCCTTTTCACCCCCAACACCAACATTTTACGAACAAGTATATCATCCCCTTTTTTCTCTAAAAAATACAATTCCCATGCAGGAGTTTGCCTACCTCCTCATTTCTTCAGGAAAAAAAGCCCAAGCACGATCGCGCATGCACACACACACACACAAGAGAGAGAGAGAGAGAGAGAGAGAGAGAGAGAGAGAGAGAGAGAGAGAGAGAAATGTTTTCAATTTAAGGATTGATTTTGAATATGATTACTAGCTCAATTTTTTATTCGATTGAGAAGATGTTTCGATGATGTAAATCTTATGTAACAACCCTTGACTTTGGAGACTGAGAAATTAAATTTGGGGAAAATAAAATTTAATGGAATTGGAGAATTTTAGAATTTGGGTAATGAGGTCCAAAAATTAAGGACGTTTTAAAGTATTCCGGATGATGATTTCGAGGGTACCATCGATCCCGGAAGGGTCGAGATAGTAAAAATGACTGTCATTGGGATTTATTTCGGCTCCGGAATATTTTTAAGTCAGTTTGACTCGAATTGGAATAAACGAATCATTTAAAGTGTGTATTAACATTTAAAACGGGGGTTTATGTTTTAAAGGATTTAAAGGCTTACGGATCAAGCCTTCTCATTTGAGAGAAAGAGAGAAAAAGCCCTAGAGGGAGAAAGAAGAAAGAAAGAAGAAGAGAGGAAGAAAGAGAGGAGAAAAAGCTTGGAGATTCCGGACCAAGCGCGACAACGAGGACGATCCAACCACTACAAAATCGAGGCAAGTGTTTAATCTTGCTAAATAAGTCATTTGTGTATTTCATTTCATAATTTGTGGGTTAAAGAAATGGATTTTGGGTATTAATATCAAAACCTAGATTTTGGGTACTAAAATGGAAATTTGATGTTTATACATGGGTTTAATGATATATAACTTGTTGGGATGAAATGTAGGATGAGTTTACATGTTAAGAATATTATTGGGTTAAAGATTTGGGGTTTTGGTGATGATATTTGGGTGTTTGAGGAAGTAGGTTTTTGTTGAAATATGGAAATCGGCCAAGATAACTGGTGTGGCCGGTCGATCGTGCCTTAAGGGAAAAGCCTACTGCATTTCTTCGTAGGCAAAATTTGGACCCGCGGTCGACCGGGGGTCTGGGACCGATCGACCGATCCCCTCTTTTTAGCCCAAGATGTGGATTTCTTTCTTTCCCTTTTCTTTTGGAGTTTTATTCTTAGGGGCTTTCTTAATGGGTTTATTATGAAGGGTTATGATATTAGATTAAGGGAATTGGGGCCCTAGGTCGAATAGGGGCTTACGGGCCTATGTTAAATTGATTTAGGAGGATGGGATGCCTCTTTTAGTAATGAAAGAAATATGGGACTGAAGTGATTGGCGGATTATCCTATTATGATGGAGGTGGGAAATCATGGATTGGTTGTAAATGGTAGAGATAGTCCCTTTTTGCTTAAGTGTGTATGAAAAATGGATATTCCGAGGCATGGTGCAGTTTATTGGTGCTATATATAGCCGGGTATATTATGTGCATAGCCATTATACATCAGATGTGATATGTACACTTGGTCATGGGTATGGATGATGGTATATATATATATGGTTAGAATGAATGCCTATATATATATTTATATATATATCCTATAGATGAAAGGATATGGAATCTTGTTGGAGTACATCTTGGATGATTATGGTGTACTAGATTATTGGGGGTTGATGTATCGCATTTAAGGAATATTTCGGTTACATCATCCCAAGGATATTATTGGAGATTTTAATTTGTTCTTGTTTAGCAATCTAAAATTAGTAGAATTGTATGTCTGGCATAATGGATCTCTAGGATCGACATTGTCAAGTAGTAGTGTAACGGGGCGGTTCCTTGTTCGGATTTCACTTTGCGAGACTCCCCACGCACGAAACGTAGTGCAATGTTGAGATTGGAGAGAAGTTTTGTCAATAATTATGTATGCATGTTATTTAGAAATTAAATTCTATGTTTTAACCCAAATGTATATGGGTAACGTATTAAGAATTATAATTGATTAAATTATAAACCGGAATCCATTAAGCCTAGTATGGAATATATGTTTGTTAAAATAATTTAGTACGCTTAGAAAGAGTTGGATTCTGGGGTTATGATATAGGAAGGCTGGTACTGGGGGTATAGGCTATGCCTATGTTTAGTTAGGTTGTCCTTATAGGTGGGGTACTTAACTAAAATTTCAGGACGCGAATAGGTGCACGCCGTTAGATGAGAGGCGAGTTGGGGTTTCACGAGAGTGCGATTCCACTTTAATTATGAAATAAGTGCATTGATATTTATTATACACGGTTAACACACTTGCCAAATATTTTCACAACTCGGGTTCTGACCCGTTTACTTTTCTCTCCTGCATGTGTGTGTATATATATATATATATATATATATATATATATATATATATATATATATATATATATATATTACTACAGGTGTCCTACTGCATGGATGCCGGATGAACTTCTATCCAGAGTCTTGGGAGCCGTGACAGGTGCGGACTGTTTCGGGATGTAGATTGTAGTCGCTTCCTACTTCTTTAAAAATCTAGGTAGGATTCATGTTGTGTATCGGGTTTATACCCAAGGGATATTTATATATGTTTACATTTATTCCATTTCAGTTTTTGTATTAGATGTGATTCGACAGCTTATTCGGGTTTATTTCCTTGTAGTATATTCGGTTGTAGTTACTTATTTCAATTGTTGTTATTCATTTCATTTATCATAGTTCTTGTATGCATCTTTCTTTTCTTTCTTAGTAGCTTATAGTGTTGGTTTATTGTCTGTTGCATATTATTTTTTTTATTTTAACATCTCGCTTATATGATTTCGGGTAGTTTGTCTCATACTATTTAGTACCGACAGTTGGTGTTGAGACTGAGACATCTGAAACTCCTGAATTAATGTAGTATATGACCACCCATTATTATTTTAAGTGGGTTGTTACAGATGGTATCAGAGCATCAGGTTCTAGAATCTTTAGGATCTGTGCGGGTTTTCTGTGTTCTTCCGTTAACGTTCTTGACATAAAGCCCTATTATTAGGATTGTTGTGTTCACTGCGTTTATTTTCTTATGTGAAGTGTATTCACTCTATCGACGTCTTGATAACAAGTTGCTTCCATTTCAGACGTCGCCTAGATTATGTCGTCTAGGAAAGGACAAGATTAGAGATGCAATACCCATAACAGATTTTGCGTACGCTTTGATTGGAGGTAATTGTTTTCCTCAATTCAAGCGGAAATAAGAAAGGGGGAATTTTCTCGGATGGCGAATCTTGGACTTAGTAAGGTAAGTCTGAGGAGATGTATATAGTGTAGTCCTTGGGAGGTTTAGATTGAGAAACCCGTCAATTTTGTTAGGGAGCCACGTGCTGCTGACTTCTACTGATGGAAGGTAAGTGGCATTGCCCAATCGTTAGGGGTGTTGTCTTCATTTAAGAAGGGCGTAAGAAATTTGGAGACTCAGGTTCGTTGAGTAGGACTGAGGGAGTTTTCGGTAGTCACAATCGCGTTTTGTCCTTCAAAATGGTTAGGAAGGATTTTGGGGAAGATGTTTCTTTTGTGGAGAAATAGGTTTAGGAAAATGATTGTCCTGGAAGAAGTAGAGGACCCTGAGTTTAGCTTCAAGGACGAGGTGAAACCATTGGATTATGGAAGTATAAGGTAGAATACCTTTCTTTGGGTTTAAGTTACGCTTTGTGCGATTTTGGGAACGTCGCGCGTAAGGTATGATGAGTAGTTTGCCGCTACACCGTTAGCGTATATGAAATTTTTCCTAGAGGAAGGAGTGAGTAAGTATGGCCTTGGTAGGGCCTCTTTGGAGATAATACACCTTCTAGTGAAGAGATAGTAGGGAGTTGTGCGATTGAGTTCCGAAAGTGTGGACAAATGGGGTTTGTTGAGTAGTGGTTATGAGACTACTGTCTTATGGATAGGTTAGGGCATGTAATTATAGTGTCCCAATGAGGGAAGGATTTGCTTTGAAGCAATTCTTTGACGCAATGCAAGGGATTAGGATGGTTGAGAGGTTTAGAGTTTAGTGGATTTATTTTGAGCGGATAATTTAGCTCATAGTTGTGCTAGTTTTGAGAACTAGGTATTGGTTAGAGTGTTGTATTGGTTGAGGCCTTATGTCCTCAACATAAGGTATTTGTTTGGCGTGTTGAAAGACACGGAATTTATTTATATCATATTGTTACATAGGCCTTCGGGCAATATCTAAAATATGAAAATCTTTTATAAAACCTTAACCCTGGTTCAACTAATCTCAATCCCCGACCTATCTACACAGTAAGTGTATTGGGAGGGTTCCTTGTTTGGATTTCGCTTGCTAGACCACCCCCGCACGAAGGTAGCTAGCGTCAGGAATTGAGGAGAGTTCAATCCTTGGGAAATTTCAAACCTTCATATATTTAGTATGTTGCTATATATTATATTACCGGGGGTTATATTACGATTTGAGGCTAGTGGAGCCTGATTATAATAGTGATCCTAAGGTTTGATGTAAGGACTAGATAAGATTGAGGTCCTAGGCATATCTTAAATTTCGCGGGCGAAATTTTTGTAAGGGGGGGAACTATGTAACAACCCTTGACTTTGGAGACTGAGAAATTAAATTTTGAGAAAATAAAATTTAATTGAATTGGAGAATTTCAGAATTTGGGTAATGAGGTCCAAAAATTAAGGACGTTTTAAAGTATTCCGGATGATGATTTAGAGGGTACCATCGATCCTGGAAGGGTCGAGATAGTCAAAATGACTGTCATTGGGATTTATTTCTGCTCCGGAATATTTTTAAGTCGGTTTGACTCGAATTGGAATAAATGAGTCATTTAAAGTGTGTATTAACATTTAAAACTGGGGTTTATGTTTTAAAGGATTTAAAGGCTTACGGATCAAGCCTTCTCATTTGAGAGAAAGAGAGAGAAAGTCCTAGAGGGAGAAAGAAGAAAGAAAGAAGAAGAGAGGAAGAAAGAGAGGAGAAAAAGCTTGGAGATTCCGGACCAAACGCGACAACGAGGACGATCCAACCACTACAAAATCGAGGCAAGTGTTTAATCTTGCTAAATAAGTCATTTGTGTATTTCATTTCATAATAATTGGGTTAAAGAAATGGATTTTGGGTATTAATATCAAAACCTAGATTTTGGGTACTAAAATGGAAATTTGATGTTTATACATGGGTTTAATGATATATAACTTGTTGGGATGAAATGTAGGATGAGTTTACATGTTAAGAATATTATTGGGTTAAAGATTTGGGGTTTTGGTAATGATATTTGGGTGTTTGAGGAAGTAGTGTTTTGTTGAAAAGTGGAAATCGGCCAAGATAACTGGTGTGGCCGGTCGACCGCGCCTTAAGGGAAAAGCCTACCTACTGCATTTCTTCGTAGGCAAAATTTGGACCCGCGGTCGACCGGGGATTTGGGACCGGTCGACCGGTCCCCTCTTTTTAGCCCAAGATATGCATTTCTTTCTTTCCCTTTTCTTTTGGAGTTTTATTCTTTGGGGCTTTCTTAATGGGGTTATTATGAAGGGTTATGATATTAGATTAAGGGAATTGGGGCCCTAGGTCGAATAGGGGCTTATGGGCGTATGTTAAATTGATTTAGGAGGATGGGATGCCTCTTTTAGTAATGAAAGAAATATGGGACTAAAGTGATTGGTGGATTATCCTATTATGATGGAGGTGGGAAATCATGGATTGGTTGTAAATGGTAGAGATAGTCCCTTTTTGCTTAAGTGTGTATGAAAAATGGATATTCTGAGGCATGGTGCAGTTTATTGGCGCTATATATAGTCGGGTATATCATGTGCATAGCCATTGTACATCAGATGTGATATGTACACTTGGTCATGGGTATGGATGATGGTATATATATATATGGTTAGAATGAATGCTATATATATATATATTTATATATATATCCTATAGATGAAAGGATATGGAATCTTGTTGGAGTACATCTTGGATGATTATGGTGTACTAGATTATTGGGGGTTGATGTATCGCATTTAAGGAATATTTCGGTTACATCATCCCAAGGATATTATTGGAGATTTTAAGTTGTTCTTGTTTAGCAATCTAAAATTAGTAGAATTGTATGTCTGGCATAATGGATCTCTAGGATCGACATTGTCAAGTAGTGGTATAACGGGGCAGTTCCTTGTTCGGATTTCGCTTTGCGAGACTCCCCACGCACGAAACGTAGTGCAATGTTGAGATTGGAGAGAAGTTTTGTCAATAATTATGTATGCATGTTATTTAGAAATTAAATTCTATGTTTTAACCCAAATGTATATGGGTAACGTATTAAGAATTATAATTGATTAAATTATAAACCGGAATCCATTAAGCCTAGTATGGAATATATGTTTGTTAAAATAATTTAGTACGCTTAGAAAGAGTTGGATTCTGGGGTTATGATATAGGAAGGCTGGTACTAGGGGTATAGGCTATGCCTATGTTTAGTTAGGTTGTCCTTATAGGTGGGGTACTTAACTAAAATTTCAGGAGCGAATAGGTGCGCGCCGTTAGATGAGATGCGAGTTGGGGTTTCACGAGAGTGCGATTCTACTTTAATTATGAAATAAGTGCATTGATATTAATTATGCACGGTTAACACACTTGCCAAATATTTTCACAACTCGGGTTCTGACCCGTTTACTTTTCTCTCCTGCATGTATATATATATATATATATATATATATATATATTACTACAGGTGTCCTACCGCATGGATGCCGGATGACCTTCTATCCAGAGTCTTGGGAGCCGTGACAGGTGCGGACTGTTACGAGATGTAGATTGTAGTCGCTTCCTACTTCTTTAAAAATCTAGGTAGGATTCATGTTGTGTATCGGGTTTATACCCAAGGGATATTTATATATGTTTACATTTATTCCATTTTAATATTGTATTGGCTGTGACCCGACAGCTTATTCGGGTTTATTTCCTTGTAGTATATTCGGTTGTAGTTACTTATTTCAATTGTTGTTATTTCATTTATCATAGTTCTTGTATGCATCTTTCTTTTCTTTCTTAGTAGCTTATAGTGTTGGTTTATTGTCTGTTGCATATTATTTTTTTTATTTTAACATCTCGCTTATATGATTTCGGGTAGTTTGTCTCATACTATTTAGTACCGACAGTTGATGTTGAGACTGAGCCTTCTGAAACTCCTGAATTAATGTTGTATAGGGTTGGCCACCCGTTATTATTTTATGCGGGTTGTTACATCTTATTTCGATTTTGCTACATATGTTGGTTGGATCAATATGTATGGACGTGAATCAATTTTATTTTTCCTTAGAGTTGTGTTGGTTGTACATTGTAGTCTATTTTGTTTTATTTTTCTTTGGTAAATAAATACCATTTTTGCTTATTTCTAAATTATTGGCCTCCTTAACTTTATCAATATCATGATTAAGATGCATAATGAACCACACAAAGCAATGTCGCCCTAAAAATGATGCAAGTCACTCACTTTACCATCCTAACCCCCAAACCTCCTCCTGGCGGTTTTGGTACGAGGACCTAATGTAAACAAAATTTGAAATATTGGTAAGTCTTAATGTTCTCTTCCTTATTCTAACAAAAGTCCTAATTAAACTCAAAAAACTTGTCGTAGTCTCACATCTCTTCAGATAAATCCAAATCACAATATTGAGAATTAGAACTAACCCAGTTTTAACCCCCGTTCTGGTTAAAAATCGATACATTTCCATTTAAACATCTATAAAATTGAATTCATGATAAAGTACATAAAACTTTACGACTAGATCGACCTGTTTCAAATATATAATTTAGTTAACTATGTTTTATATTAAATTTTAATTTTAATACCAATGCTAGTTTTTTTATTTTCATTTGTTTATACTAAATTAACGTAACAAAAGCTTAACACATGTTACTCTGAATTAACAACACCTCACCTCTAAAGATCCACTATTACCCAAACACAATGCCTCCAAATGACCCAAACACGGAACCACCATCACCATACCTCTCACATTCTCTCTCTTCGGTTAACCAACCACCACCTCTAACCTTCGGTGAACCCTTACCCCAACACCAACATTTCACCCATATGTGCATCCTCCCATTTTTCTCTCTCAAAAATTCAATCCCCTCCTAGGACTTTACCTCCTTATTCATTTCTTTAAAAAAACACATGCACACTCTCGTGTGCAAGAGAGAGAGAGAGAGAGAGAGAGAGAGAGAGAGAGAGATGTAACAGATTCATTTTCAATTTAAGAAAAGATTTTGAATTTGATTAACTGTTCGATTTCGGGTTCAATTGCGAAGATGTTTCGATGCTTCAAATCTTATTTTGATTTTTCTATATATGGTGTTTGGATTAATGTGTAGGGACTTGAATAAATTTTTCTATCCCTTAAAGTCGTGTTGATTGTACTTTGTAAGTTGTTTTGGTTTAGTTTAGTTTTTATTTTTTGGTAGGAAAAAAGACCATTTTTACTTATTTTTAAATGATCAACTTACTTAAGTTTACCAATATCATGATTAAGATATATAATGAATCACGTGAAGCAACATAGCCCTAAAAATGATGCAAGTCACTCACTTCAACATCCCAAACCCCAATCCTCCTCTAGACAATTTTGGTACCAGCACTTGATGTAAATAACATTTCCAATATTGGCAACTCATAATATTCTCTTCTTCCTTCTAACAAAATATAATCATTAGACTAAAAAACTTCTCTTTGCCCGACACCTTTTCAAATAAATCCAAATCATGACTGTAAGAATCAGAACTAACCTAGTTACAACCTCCGTTCTGATTAAAAATTGATACCTTTCAATCCAAAAATTAATAGAATTGAAGTCTTGATAAGATACATAAAACTTTATAACTAAATCGACCTCTTTCAAATATATAATTTAAATAATAATGCTAGTTTATTTTCATTTCTTTATACTAAATTAATGTAACCAAAACTTAATACATCGCTATGCTGAATTAACTCAACACCTCAATACCTACAGAGATCAACTAGCACCTAAACACGATTCCACCAAACGACCCAAACACAGCACCACCATCACCACGACTTTCACATTCTTTCTCCTCTTGTGTACCCTTCCTCACCCCAACACCATTATTTAACCCACCTATACATCCTCCCCTTTTTCTATCAAAAATCCAATCCCCTCCTAGAAATTTACTTCCTTCCTCCCTACTTTAAGAAAACGTGTTGGAACTGAAAGTACATAAAATGTGTTTTTCCTTCATCAGAAACAGATAATTATATAAATACCATAAAAGAAATATACAACAAAAGTATACCAGAACTCCACTCGAAAGAAAAGCTAGACAACAAAGGAAAAAAGTAACATTGGTTTATTGGTTACATTCCAAAAAGGGAAGAGGACTATTAATTTGGAACGTTATAAAAAGATTGTGTGTATTAATTCAGACGGATTTATGAGATAATAACCAAGGAAAAATGATAAATGAGCATGAGCTTTATCATTCTCATAGAACAAGTTGATATGTTTAAATCTAATATTCGCTTTAATTATTCATAGTCAAATAACTCAATCGCTTTGGAACCTTTTGACAACAAAGCATATCAAGAGATTATGTATCTCACCCTACCCCATATGTCTACATTTGATGACTTCTTATTATTCAATATTCTATGATTTTTTCTCTCTCCATAACACTACACCAAAATTGCTAATCTGGCACGCTGAGGGAAGGAGATTTTGGCACGGTTTAAAACTGTGCCAGAATCTGGCGCGGTTTAATCATAAACTGGCACGGTTTAAAATAATGTCAGACTCTGGAATGGTTCTAAACCGTGCCAAATATGAGTACACTTCATTAAAAAAATAACACCCCAAAATTTCAAGAGACTAAATGGTTATTTTTTTCAAGAGACTAAATCTCCCTCTCTCTATACCCGACGACTCCCCGTTCCACACTACCCGGCGACCTCGATCGAAGCTACCCGCCGCCGCCTGTTCATCGTAGCCTCCTGCCGCCACCTCTTCATCGCAGCCTCCCACCACCGCCTCTTCATCGCAGCCTCCCGCCACCTCCATACTCCACGATCCACGCTACCCGGCGCTCATCCTCACTGTCGCCTCCATCATCCACAATATTTATGAAATCAAACCAACACAGGTATTTCAATCGTCAGGATGCGTACACTTGTGTATGTGTATATATATATGCGTGTGTGATTATAGATTTTCTTTTTAACTCCTTTGTGACTTGTTGATGAATTGATAGTTCATGTATGTGGAGTTGGTAGGGAAGAAATGAAATACATATAGCATTTTTGTCATTGAAGCTTGAGGAAAAATCAGAATATTAATTGCCAAAACGCAGTGTGTGTTGTTATGTTTTCCTTTTTACAGCCTTGTGTCTCGTTGATGAGTTGATTGTCTGTGTGTAGATTTGGAGTTAGAAGGGTGGAAATGAAATAAAAATGAGATTATTTCACTAAAACTTTAAGGGAAAAAATGAAAAATAAAGGTCTATAGAGAAATTTATAATTAGAATTAGAATTAATTGCCAAAACGCGTATGTGTGTGTGTGTGTGTGTGTGTATGTTTGTATATTGTCATTTTAACACCTTAGTGTCTCATCAATGAATTGATTGTTTATGTATATATGTGTGCGTGAACATAGTGTGTGTACTTGAAGGTGGAAGGGAAGAAACACACTAAGATCAGCTTTTGATTGGTATGAATATGTATATTTGCACATGTATGTATATACATGTAATTATACACTTTAAATTTATTAGCTCTATGTTTGGTTGATGAAATAGTGCCAAACATTGTTGCAAAACGTGATCGGAATGTTGTTGTAAGAAATCACTGGGGGCTTGGGGGCATATCAATAACTGTAAGTAAGTATTCACTATATGGAATTTTTCTATATTTTTTCCATTCTTCATTTGTTTTTCTTTTTATTGTCCAGTAAGAAACCATTCAATAAATTTTTGTAATTGAATTATATATAATGATGATGTAGATACTTGATTCTTCTGGATTGTACTTATTTCTCACTTTTTTTCTTTTTTTCTTATCTATCAGTTTGTTTGTTGGACAATTATGTTTCAGAAACAGAGAGAAGGCATGTTGTTCCATCACAAGTGCAATGACATATTTTGGGTGGGTTCGCCTAAATTGTGGGTTGATTGAGTGCACCATATAAAAAGTATTCTAACATGCATGAAAGGGCGTTTGTAAATTTTCTTTTGGCAGTTGGTTGTCATCCATTTGGACTGTTCACTTGTGCAAAGGATCTAGTTAGCATGGATACAAAGGTAAGCTTATTGTTCATACCCTTTGGACTTGAATTCTTTCTAGTTTATTCTCTGGTTAATTTTGATCACATTAACATATTGTAGGTCAGGATGTTAGCAGTTTATGTGTAAAACCCAAACCATCCCCCAAACGGCCCTGTACGAGGTATGAACACCTCGTACGGGACTAATATAACTCGTAGGAACTAACCGCGTAGTCAAGGGACTTCTGGTTTGACAATATGCCGATAAATTGGAAATATCTAGACTAAACGTAAAAACAAGCCGTTAAAGGGAGAAAATACAATCCAGCTTCCAAACGACCCCGTAAGAGGCACTAACACCTCGTACGGGACCAATATAACTCGTAGGAACTGATCGTGTACTCTCTGGTCTCCGGGTTTAAGAATATGACGATAATTTGTAAATATCAACACTTAAACTTAAAAACAAGCCACTAAAGGGTGAAAACCTAAACTAGCCACCAAACGGTCCCGTAAGAGGCACGAACACCTCGCACGGGACCAACGTAACTTGTAGGAACTGACCGCGTAGTCTCGGGTCTCCCGATTTGAGAATATGACGATAATTTGCAATAATAACACTTAAGACTTAAAAACAGTCCGTTAAAGGGTGAAAACCCAAACGGGCCCCCAAACGACCTCGTAGGAGGCACGAACACCTCGCACGGGACCAATGTAACTTTTAGGAACTGACCGCGTAGTCCTTGGTCTCCCGATTTGAGAATACGACGATAATTTGCAAAAAATAACACTTAGGCATAAAAACAATCCGTTAAAGGGTGAAAACCCAGACAGGCCCCCAAACGACCCTGTAAGAGGCACGAACACCTCGCACGGGACCAACGTAACTTGTAGGAACTGACCGTGTAGTCCGAGGTCTCCCGATTTGAGAATATGACGATATTTTGCAAAAATAACACTTAAGACTTAAAAACAGGCCGTTAAAGTGTGAAAACCCAAACGTGCCCCCAAACGACCCCGTAGGAGGCACGAACACCTCGCACGGGACCAATGTAACTCTTAGGAACTGATCGCGTAGTCCCTGGTCTCCCGATTTCAGAATTTGCAAAAAATAACACTTAGACTTAAAAATAATCCGTTAAAGGGTGAAAACCCAAATGGGCCCCCAAACGACCCTCTAGGAGGCACGAACACCTCGCACGGGACCAATGTAACTTGTTGGAAATGATCGCGTAGTCTCGGCTCTCTCGGTTTGAGAATATGACGATAATTTGCAAAAATAACACTTAAGACTTAAAAACAGACCGTTAAAGGGTGAAAACCCAAACGGGTCCCCAAACGACCCCGTAGGAGGCACGAACACCTCCCAGGGAACAAATATAACTTGTAGGAACTGACCGCGTAGTCTCAGATCTCCTGATTTGAGAGTATGACGATAATTTGCAAAAATCACACTTAGACTTAAAAACAGGCCATTAAAGGGTGAAAACCCAAACGGGCCACCAAACGACCCCGTAGGAGGCACGAACACCTTGCACGGGACCAATGTAACTTGTAGGAACTGACCGCGTAGTCCTGGGTCTCTCGGTTTGAGAGTATGACGAGAATTTGTAAAAATCAACACTTAGACTTGAAAACAGGCCGTTAAAGGGTAAAAACTCAAACCAGCCCCCAAACGATCCCGTAGGAGGCACGAACACCTCGCACGGGACCAATGTAACTTGTAGGAACTGATCGCGTAGTCCCGGGTCTCCTGTCTTGAGAGTATGACGATAATTTGCAAAAATCACATTAGACTTGAAAACAGGCCGTTAAAGGGTGAAAACTGAAACCATCCCCCAAACGACCCCGTAGGAGGCACAAACACCTCGTACGGGACCCATGTAACTTGTAGGAACTGACCGCGTAGTCCCGGGTCTCCCTGTTTGAGAGTGTGATGATAATTTGCAAAAATCATACTTAGACTTGAAAAGAGGCCGTTAAAGGGTGAAAACCCGAACCAGCCCCCAAACGACCCCGTAGGAGGCACGAACACCTCGCACGGGACCAATGTAACTTGTAGGAACTGACCGCGTAGTCCCGAGTCTCCCCGTTTGAGAGTGTGACGATAATTTGCAAAAATCACACAGACTAGAAAACAGGCCGTTAAAGGGTGAAAACCCGAACCAGCCCCCAAACGACCCCGTAGGAGGCACGAACACCTCGTACGGGATCAATGCAACTTGTAGGAACTGACCGCGTAGTCCTGGGTCTCCCGGTTTGAGAGTATGACGATAATTTGCAAAAATCACACTTTGACTTGAAAACATGCCGTTTAAGGGTGAAAACGCAAACCAGCCCCCAAACGACCCCGTAAGAGGCACGAACACCTCGCACGGGACCAATGTAACTTGTAAGAACTGACCGCGTAGTCCCGGGTCTCCCGGTTTGAGAGTATGACGATAATTTGTAAAAATCAACACTTAGACTTGAAAACAGGCCGTTAAAGGATAAAAACTCAAACCAGCCCCCAAACGACCCCGTAGGAGGCACGGACACCTCGCACGGGACCAATGTAACTTGTAGGAACTGACCGCGTAGTCCCGGGTCTCCCTGTTTGAGAGTATGACGATAATTTGCAAAAATCACACTTAGACTTGAAAACAGGCCGTTAAAGGGTGAAAACTCAAACCAGCCCCCAAACGACCCCGTAGGAGGCACGAACATGTAATAACCCTCTCTTCTGATAGCCTATTTTATATTTATTTACTATGGGTAGAAATTAATTATAAAATGATGGATGTTGTGTAAATATTAATTAAATATGAAAAAGGTTGATATTTACTGAAATGTTGTATAGTTACCTTATGAGTAGGTAAAAATATTAATGTGGTGATTTATGGTGTCATAAGATATAAAATGACAATTTGGTTTAATATGAAACCAGAAGTAAAATGAGTTATAAAATTTCCAAATGATAATTTGGATAGTGTAGTTAGTCCCGGTAGGTGCAAGATAGTCAAAATAAGTGCCATATTGTATTTTGGCATTTCGGTCACTTTTGACTGGTTTTGGCTTTAAAGTGTAGTCGCATATTATTTTATCGCGCATTAGTCACTTAAGTGGGCTTTTAGACTTAAGCCCCGTTTTATTTTCCCCAACCCCATTTCTTTTCTTCCATTTTATACAATTGAGCCCTAGAGAGAGAGGAGAAAGCTTTGGAGAAAAAGAGAGGTTTGGAGATTTAGCTTGGATCATTGCCTACACCAAATCAAATCTGCATTTTCATGATCAAGGCAAGTAACTTACTTGCTACAATATGATTTAAGTGGATTAATTAGTATGATTAGTTGTGAATTTGTTGTGTTTAATCATTTTAGGGTTTTGTTAGATTAATTGGGTATTAACCCTTGGAGATGAATTTGGATGATAGTTTTTGTATATAATGGTAGTTAGAGGCCTTTATTATGTATTGGTGGTGATAGATGATCTTGGTTTAGGTTGGTTTTGGGTTTAAGGAAAATTTGGAGTTCAAGACTCCATAGCCATTCTTGGCAATTACGCAGGGGCGAATCGATTCGGCCCCTGGGGCGAATCGATTCGCATAGATGCAGAATCCCAGGTCTTGGTACCCGAATCGATTCGGGTTAAGACCGAATCGATTCGGCATTTGCATAAACTAAAAGTTTGTTGTCCGAACCGATTCGCTTTCAGAGCGAATCGATTCGTTTCCAGCAGTTTTGGGTCATTTTCCTTTTAAATTTTTATCCTTTTTCTTTAGGATTAGGACCTAGGAACCTTCTTGAATGGAAGTAAACTTAGAGTCCTAGAGTAATAGTTGAGTTTGGTCGTTACCCTAGACTAGAAATGGGTTCATCAGGGGTTTACTCTGGGAGGTTTAAAGTGATGTTAAGGCATTACTTATTTTAATTCAAACTTTTGAAGTTTGGAAGTTAGGAGTTTGGAAGCCCATGCTTGGAGACTTTAGGGGCTTATCGAAGTTATATAAACTTTGGGGAATTTTAGAATCGTTACGAGTATTTGGAGATTTAGTCGGGACTTGTAAATTGAGGAATAGTAATGAAAATATTCGATGGGGTTAGGTTCGCATAAAATGAACCACATTAGTCAAAGGTATTAGGTTCGAATAAAATGAACCAGGTTATTTAATGGAGATGGGTTCGAATAAAATGGACCAAACACATGAATAATGGAAATGAAATTTGGTAATGATAATTAAAAATGAAAATGAGATTTAAAAAATGTAAATGATAATTTATTCTTACACACCTCTCTAAATACCATCATAAGGGAAGTTCCCTGGCTAATGAATGCAGGGTGGATATAGTCCTAGGCCATGTGAGCGCTTTTATATATATATGTATTTTTCTGCGATGGGTAGGAGATTCTGGGTGTGGTCTTGACTACCCCGCAGGCACATGGCCGCTTCCCGACGGAATTCGATAGGTGCCCAGGTTGTCTTATGTTAGGCCCTGGAAGATGATGGTCATTTAGGGGCGCGCACAGTGGGGAAACTCGGACGGGCGGTCTTAGATATCATTATATGTATATGAATATAACTATATTTTCATCAAGTTGGACTTGATGGTTGTTAAACGCCACAAAGAGCGTATGATATATGCCATAAAGAGCACGGGATTGAGATAAATGTGCCATAAAGAGCACTTGATATTAATGATATTCCTATTAAGGAATGGGAAGATAATTAACTATAAAAGTTAATAAGTGAAAGGAAATGATATCTCTTGATTTAACCAAACAAATGGTTTTATTCCTATTAAGGAATGTAAGAAGGATATGATAATTGGATTTATGAGGAAAGGTTTTAAATTTAAGTTATTTACTATTATTTCTTCTATGTTGATGACACGCCATATTATCATCCTTGTCATTTATGCATAACTGTTCATACCTATCATGCTTTTTATTCTTCTGGTGATCATATAGAACCCGACCCTGACCGGTTTACTTTCCTTGTTGTATATATATACGATTGTATTCGTTCAGGTGCTCCACCGCAAGGACGCCCGTTTTGACTTCCCAAATTCCTTTGCTTTTGACGAGCTGCAAGATTTTGCGGGTTATTATAGGTCATTGAATTAGACGCCTCCATTTTGGTATTCTAGATACGATCGAGTCTTACACTCGGGCGTGTGGCCCAAACCTTTGTATTTGATTAATGAATGTATTATGTAAGATACTTAAATTCATTGTAATACTTTGTATATAGCTGTGCACCGACAGCCTATTCGGTCCTCTTGTTTACATTCGCTTTAGTTGTAATATTTATACTCTTGTGGAATTCCACTTGCTTATCAGATTGGGTTGTTTAAATTTAATTTTCATAACTGCATTTCTAAAATTTTACACCTTTTGGCAACCCGTTTTCTGATTTATTGGGTGGTTTTCCCGTATACTCAGTTTATATTTTGTGATGCTGAGAATGATATCCATCCATGATTCCTGTTACGTTTGAGCATCGGGCTGGCCACCCCTTATCTCGGATCTCGGGTTGTCACAGAACACCTCGCACGGGACCCATGTAACTTGTAGGAACTGACCGCGTAGTCCTGGGTCTCCCTGTTTGAGAGTGTTGCAAAAATCATACTTAGACTTGAAAAGAGGCCGTTAAAGGGTGAAAACCCGAACCAGCCCCCAAACGACCCCGTAGGAGGCACGAACACCTCGCACGGGACCAATGTAACTTGTAGGAACTGACCGCGTAGTCCCGGGTCTCCCTGTTTGAGAGTGTGACGATAATTTACAAAAATCACACAGACTTGAAAACAGGCTGTTAAAGGGTGAAAACCGGAACCAACCCCCAAACGACCCCGTAGGAGGCACGAACACCTCACACGGGATCAATGTAACTTATAGGAACTGACCCTGTAGTCCCGGGTCTCCCAGTTTGAGAGTATGATGATAATTTGCAAAAATCACACTTTGACTTGAAAACATGCAGTTAAAGGGTGAAAACGCAAACCAGCCCCCAAACAACCCCGTAGGAGGCACGAACACCTAGCACGGGACCAATGTAACTTGTAGGAACTGACCGCGTAGTCCCGGGTCTCCCGATTTGAGAGTATGATAATAATTTGCAAAAATCATACTTAGACTTGAAAACAGGCGTTAAAGGGTGAAAACCCAAACCAACCCCTAAACGACCCCGTAGGAGGCACGAACACCTCGTACGGGACCAATGTAACTTGTAGGAACTGACCGCGTAGTCTCGGGTCTCCCGGTTTGAGAGTATGATGATAATTTGCAAAAATCACACTTAGACTTGAAAGCAGGCCGTTAAAGGGTGAAAACTCAAACCATCCCCCAAACGACCCCGTAGGAGGCACGAACACCTCGCACGGGACCCATGTAACTTGTAGGAACTGACCGCGTAGTCCCGGGTCTCCCTGTTTGAGAGTGTGACGATAATTTGCAAAAATCATACTTAGACTTGAAAAGAGGCCGTTAAAGGGTGAAAACCCGAACCAGCCCCCAAACGACCCCGTAGGAGGCACAAACACCTCGTACGGGACCAATGTAACTTGTAGGAACTGACCGCGTAGTCCCGGGTCTCCCTGTTTGAGAGTGTGACGATAATTTGCAAAAATCACACAGACTTGAAAACAGGCCGTTAAAGGGTGAAAACCCGAACCAGCCCCCAAACGACCCCGTAGGAGGCACAAACACCTCGCACGGGATCAATGTAACTTATAGGAACTGACTGCGTAGTCCCGGGTCTCCCGGTTTGAGAGTATGAGGATAATTTGCAAAAATCACACTTTGACTTGAAAACATGCCGTTAAAGGGTGAAAACGCAAACCAGCCCCCAAACGACCCCGTAGGAGGCACGAACACCTAGAATGGGACCAATGTAACTTGTAGGAACTGACCGCGTAGTCCCGGGTCTCCCGATTTGAGAGTATGATGATAATTTGCCAAAATCACACTTATACTTGAAAATAGACCGTTAAAGGGTGAAAACCCAAACCAGCCCCCAAACGACCCCGTAGGAGGCACGAACACCTCGCACGGGACCAATGTAACTTGTAGGAACTGACTGCGTAGTCCCGGGTCTCCCGGTTTGAGAGTATGACGATAATTTGCAAAAATCACACTTTAACTTGAAAACAGCCCGTTAAATGGTGAAAACGTGAATCAGCCCCCAAACGACCCCGTAGGAGGCATGAACACCTCGCACGAGAACAATGTAAGTTGTAGGAACTGACCGCGTAGTCCCGGGTCTCCCGGTTTGAGAGTATGCCGATAATTTACAAAAATCACACTTAGACTTGAAAACAGGCCGTTAAAGGGTGAAAACGTGAACCAACCCCCAAACGACCCCGTAGGAGGCACGAACACCTCGTACGGGACCAATGTAACTCGTAGGAACTGGTCGCGTAGTCCCGGGTCTCCCGGTTTGAGAGTATGACGATAATTTGTAAAAATCACACTTCGACTTTAAAACATGCCGTTAAAGGGTGAAAACCCAAACCAGCCCCCAAACGACCCCGTAGGAGGCACGAACACCTCGCATGGGACCAATGTAACTTGTAGGAACTGACCGCATAGACCCGGGTCTCCCGGTTTGAGAGTATGACGATAATTTCTAAAAATCACACTTTGACTTGAAAACTGGCCGTTAAAAGGTGAAAATCCAAACCAGCACCCAAACGACCCCGTAGGAGGCACGAACACCTCGTACGGGACCAATGTAACTTGTAGGAACTGATCGCGTAGTCCCGGGTCTCCCGATTTGAGAGTATGACGATAATTTGCAAAAATCACACTTTGACTTGAAAACAGGTCGTTAAAGGGTGAAAACCCAAACCAGCCCCCAAACGATCCCGTAGGAGGCACGAACACCTCGTACGGGACCAATGTAACTTGTTGGAACTGGCCGCGTAGTCCCGGGTCTCCCGATTTGAGAGTATAACGATAATTTGCAAAAATCACACTTTGACTTGCCTACGTATATGCAATTTTTCTGCTTCTATATGCAATTTTTCTGCTTGAATACGATTTTTTTTAAAATGACTTGGTTACTAATATTGTATCTTTTTTGTGTCTTATTGTTTTTGTAGGATGACACTCAATCGCTAGCTTTTATTCTCTTGGAACGCACGAAGATGTCAATGCTTTACAACAGGGGGATTGTTTATTTAGTGTCGTTAATATTCAGGATTTTATTTTTTGTGTTATGGCCGAGCAGGCTTCAGTAGTTTTATGGTTTATTTTTATGACCGTGCTCACTGTAGTAGTTTTATTGTTGACATTTATTGCCATGCGGGATTTATATGGGCAGATTTTATGTTTAGCAGGTTTTGGAATGCTAAAAAAATAGAGAAAACTCTGCCCTATTTTTTTTTTATATGGGAACTATTAACTCTTGTAATTTTTTGAAGTTATTGTCGACTTTTATGGTCATGTGCGGCTTTATATTGGTATTAACTCTTGTAATTTTTTGAAGTTTGTATGCACATTAGTTTATCAACAACCTGCGATATTCATAATTTGTGAATTTTCTTGATTTTTTTTTTGCAAATAATAAATATTTTTCCTACCGGATTTGGAATTTGCAGATTTTCTAGATTTGTTTCCTATTATTATTATTTTTTTAATCAATCGAAAAATCTGGCACGGTTTTAAACCGTGCCAAAACCGTTCCAATGTATAAAAATGAGAACACTTATAAAACATTCTGGCACGCTTTAAAACCGTGCCAAAAGCGTGCTAGAAAATAGACAATTTGGCACGGTTTCGACGTGTGCCAAAAGCGTGCCAGATTTAACATATAACACGGTTTAAAAGCGTGCCAGATAAAAAATTGGCACAGTTTAAAAGCGTGCCAAAAGCGTGCCAGTTTGGGAAATCTGGCACGATTTTAAACCGCGGTAGAAAATCTGGCACGCCTGATTCTGGCACGGTTTTGAACCGTGCCAGATTGTGTCTGGCGCTATTTTAAACCGGGCCAGTTTCCTATTTTTGGTGTAGTATAAACTCAAGATCATAGGCCACAAACACAAGAATAAGAAGAAGGAAAAAAAAACTATTTTTCCCTTGTACATTAATCTTTTTATTTTTTGTTAAAGGAACCAAGATTCGTTGTTAGTTGTATTGAGCCAATGATCGAAAGTCAAAATACATGGAGCAAAAGAAATTGTCAAAATTTCATCATAAAGCACCATTTAATATGAACCAAACAATTGAAGTTTATAACTGTTAGTGAGAAACTATATCAAATAAGACCACTATAAAGTCCTAAAATTATGGTGGTTTGACCTTTGCTTAAAGACTGGAATAAGGAATTTGTTGGGCCCTAAGGTGGCACGATCACTCTAGTATTGACGGAGAGCACTAGCACTCCTAACAACACTATCACTAGCACCCGTAATACAAACTCTAACTAATAACCTTTATAATTATCCCTTTTTTATGACTTGTACAAAATACAAGTTCTCCTTAGACTACTAACAGTGTCTCTAGCACTTATACCATTAAGCCCCTTGTTGGCTACACATAACCAACCACCAATAAGGTATCGCCACATCACTAGGTTCTTGGAGGGGTATGCTGTGTCCACCACCTTATCGCTGCGGAAATACAGAAACCACCCATTCCAACACTACCCATATGTCATTCTCATGGTGTCAAGTAAACATCATAAGGTTAAGCTTAAGAACTTAAAGGCGAGAAAACAAAGGAACTTGATCCTCAACACGAACCATGAACATTTGTCGGGGGCTCAATCACTCATCACCTCAGATGACATAACCACAAATTCAGACCAATAATAGCAAATAAATAACATGATGTTACAACTTTCTAGCTACATCATATAACATAATGTAACGTCTCGTTCAAAACATGAGGCGCTACTGCGATTAAAACTAAACTAAATCCTCAACAATTAGTATATAGCATCTATATTCCACAAAAATAAGCATAACGAATAAAATATTACATAACGTCCAATCCAAAATTTACACCTCCAAAATAATTACAATTTAATTCCTCTAAGAATAATGCTAAGCTATCTAAAGAGTTACACTGCCAATTTAAACAAAAAATAAAATCCTCCAAACGTCGAGCTCTAAAATCCTCCAAAATTCGTAGCGTCCAAATCCAGGCTAACCTGCTACTAAAAGAAAAATACGGGGAAGTACACAATGTGACAAGAATAGATGATTAAAATAACAATGATGAATAAAATTCAACAATACGAATCTGAATTCAAGTTCAATGCGACATCCGAGCATTATGCCAATTTAATTTCCCAATAACACACCAATAGGTCACCAGGCCTCACCTCACCTCACCTCACCTAAGCTTCGTAAAGCCTCATCCTAATTGGACTATTAGACTATTGGCGGATGACCATTCTTCGTGAAATATAAAAATTTCATGACACCATGTCCATCAACAAATACAATATATCAATCGAATCAATATTTTAAATTCCAATAAACCTCATGATATTGACAATATGAGTACAAATAAATGAGGAACAAACGATTACTCTTGAGAGATTTAAGGAGCATATTGTGTAAACCCAATACCTTAAAATTATCACAAGAAACTCAAAAGATTCTGCCTCAAAATTCTGATCATACCACTGCGCTCCTCGCGCGAAAATAATAAAATCTCGTTCTAGCCCTAACTTGAGAAAATACCAAATAGGCCTTTAAATCATGGGTTGAATCCTGGTTTAAACAGGGAAAGGATTTTTAGATAGAGGGAAATGAAAATAATAGAGCCCATTGATTTTTGAAAAGGCTAAAATGTGTTTTAAAAGTCCTAAACCCGTCACTTTATGTTTATATACCAAAATGAGTCCTACCCAAACACAAACATAATTTTTTTACGGACGATCGAACCGTTAGAATTGGCTAAAATTTAGAGACACAGTAGCTGAAGGCGAGAGAAGCTACACAAAAAAATCCAGCTTGATTGGGCGGTCGAACATTTTTATTTATTTGTTTTCCTTAGGTCGGATCTTCCCCCGATTTTTATACAAAAAGTTATAATTTCCAAATTTTAATCCCAATTTAAATTCCACTTAAAACCTTGTTTTTATATCTAAAAACCAATTATACCAAAATTAAATAGATTTCAAAAATTTATTTTTCCAAAATTTTAAATTTACCAAAGACTTTTACGACCCAAAAATCACGAGGTGTTACATACTTCCTCACTAACACAGGATTTTTATCCTCGAAATTAGACGAAGCGTAAACATAAAATGTAAAGTCGCACAAATAAAATAAGCCTTACATACCCCTACCCATAAATACCTCGATTAGGCACCTATACACTCAATCCTACCCGCACGTTTCTCGACGTTCTCTCTCACGAATCACTACTCTATTCTATCTCTCAAAAATCATCACAACACTAAAGTCCTCAAATCAATTATAAACATCCTCACATCAATATTACTAATCCTAATCTCTATGCCTACCACATCCTCAGCAAAAACTCCCTATCTCCAATGAAACACATCTAGCCCGTATGCTAGACCAAAACCCAAAGGCCCGTAGGTTGTCGTATAATACCATCTGTAACACCCCGCGCAAAACACGAGGCACAACTACGATCAAAACTAAACTAAATTCTCAACAATTAGTATTGAGCATCTATATTCCACAAAAATAAACTTAACTAACCCAAAATTATATAATGTCCAATCCAAAATTTACACCTCCAAAATAATTACAATCTAATTCCTCTAAAAATAATGCTAAGCTCTCCAAATAGTTACGCTACCAATCTAAACAAAAAAATCAAAAAATTCCAAACGTCGAGCTCTAAAATCCTCCAAAATCCATGGCATCCAAATTCATGCTAACCTATCACTAAAAGAAAAATACGGGAAAGTACATAATATGACAAGAATATATGCTCAAAACAATAACAATGAATAAAATGAAACAATACGAATCTGAATTCAAGTCCAATGCGACATCCGAGCATTATACCAATTTAATTTCTAAATAACACATCAATAGGTCATCAATCCTCACCTCACCTTACTTGCTTTGTAAAGCCTCATCCTGGATATTGGACTATTGAACTATTGACGGGTGACCATGCGATGTGAAATATAAAAATTTCATGACACCATGCCAATCAATAAATACAATATCTCAATCAAATCAATATTTTAGATTTCAATAAACGTCGTAATATCAACAATATTAGTACAAATAAATGAGGAACAAGTGACTACTTTAGAGAGATTTAAAGAGCATAATGCGTAAACTCCGTACCTTAAAATCATCACAAGAAACTCATAAGATTCTACCTCAAGATTCTGATTATACCACTACGCTCCTCGCGCGAAAACAATAAAAACTCGTTCTAGCCCAAACTCGAGAAAACACCAAATAAGCCTTCAAATCATGAGTTGAATCCTTGTTTAAATTGGGAAAGGGTTTTGTAAATAGGGGGAAATGAAAATAATAGAGGCTACTAATTTTTTAGAAGGCTAAAATGTGTTTTAAAAGTCCTAAACCCATCATTTTATGTTTATATGCCAAAAAGAATTTGAGTTCTACTCAAACACAAGCACAAAAAAAAAATATTACGGACGATCGGCCAGTTGGAATTGGCTCAAATTTGGAGCCATAGTAGCTGAAGGCGAGAGAAGCTGCAAAAAAAATTTAGTTCAATCGGACGATCGAATATTTTTATTTATTTATTTTTCTTAGGTCGGATCCTCCCCCGATTTTTATACAAAAAGTTTTAGTTTCCAAATTTTAATCCCAATTTAAATTCCACTTAAAACCTTATTTCTATATTTAAAAACCAATGGTTTTTTCATACCAAAAGGAAATAGATTCCACAAATTTATTTTTCTAAAATTTTAATCTGCCAATGAATTTTACGACTCAAAAATCTCGGGGTATTATACATAATTTATGTGAGAAAGACCAAACAAAATCTCATCTTCACATAAAACCTCAAAAATCAAGGGAAACATGTGTATATTCTAAAAGATCAAAGCATCATTGTAATATAGATGAATATCATACCAACTTATCAATCATCGTAAAGCACACTCCTTTGTGCGACTATTACTTGATTCCCATCAGATATGTAATATATCACGGAAAGATTGAAACTGGAGGAACGAAATTGCTATTTTCATATCACAAGGAACAAATAGAATGTAAAATTAATTATAGCAAAAATAGAGGCTTTCTTACCAAGAAAAAAATAATTTATATATACACGAGATCGCCTAAATATAACTTTGGTTAACTACAATCAAGAATTTCATGTAGGCCGCCCATCCTCCCATGATCTCCATCTTGATATGTCGGTAAAATTTGCAAATCAAGCTGAAATACATCAAATTTATATCTCATTATATGATGATATTAAAATAGAAGAAAGAAATTGAGGGCAGCCAAACATCTAACATTGACAAGAAATGAGCCAATGGTTCTTTCTAAGATCAGTGACTTGAAGACTAAAGTACTTAGCGAGGCATACATGTTGGTTATCCATTTTTAAATACCAAACATCCGGTAAATAAACTTTTTTTGGTTCATGATTCTCATCACCTTGTTTTCAGACTTTTAAGATGAGTTGGAAAGTTGGTTTGCCTTTGAAATACAAGTTTTTGTGTGATTAGCGGCTCATGGGAAGGTGAATATATGAGACTTATCCTAAGAAATAATTATATTAAATTGAAACAGAAATAACCATAATCATAATCATTATCGCCACCGTAATAATAATGACGATAATAATAATAATAATAATAATAATAATAATAATAATTAGATTAAAATAATGGATGCAAAAAGATAATGGATGCAAAGTCAAAGAAGGTACAAAAAGATAATGGATGCAAACCATTAGATTAAAATAAGAGAAAAAAACAAAAAAGCATTAATGCTTTTTCGAATAATGAGAACCTTTATGTTTAAGATGTAGAAATTTTTAGAATATGAGTTTAACCTTTGAAGGATTGTTTTGAAATAAAATTAATGGTTCCATCAAATAATTAAACTGACATTGGGTTAACGGAAGAGAATAAGATAACACAAATGATAACTCACATAACACACTCAATCTCTAAGGAAGACCACTAAAGAGAAGGAGCAACACTCGTCGTCAATTGAAATCCATTAACCGAATAAGAGCAAAAGAGGAAGAATACACTTCTAAAGATAAAAGTTTGTTTATATTATCGAATCAAGCTGCCTTTATTTCATACATGGCCACCCCTTACATTGGTGCTTGGAACAACCCTCCAATAGTAGATTGGGGAATAATAATTAATAAATAACGTGGGAAATAAATAATAATAATAATAATAATATAAATAATAATAATAATAATAATAATAATAATAATAATAATAATAATAATAATAATAATAATAATAATAATAATAATAATATATGAAACTCCATCCAATATGACTAGGTACATTGAACAAAACTATTCTACCAGAAATATTAAGCCGACTTCAAATGGTTTCTGGGATTTGTATGATTTGAATATGACTATTATCCATAGATAATTGGAAATATACGCGTCTTATTTTTCCAAGGAACATTGAATCGCGCCATTTGTACTTCTGAGGAGGTAATAAAGTTATTTTTACTAAAGGTTGTTTCTGCTGACAAAAAATATGAGAATTGACTGTTGAGATTCCCAAGCTCACAAAAATGAATAATTAGACTTCTAGGGACTTGTAGAATTAAGGGAACATGCTCCAGCATCATAAAACATCTTACATTTTTTTAATGGTTAGAAATAATTCATTGAATACAACTAATAAATAAGTTAACTCACCGTGAAGTAAGAAAACTGTTGAGAATCAGTTGCCTCAATGTAGGGAGCCATGTCCCACCCTGGAAAAAAAATATAGCTATAAGGACATGATTTTATAAATGTCCGTTATCAATTTAGAATGTCATATACCAATACACTGTCGAAGAACGTTCAAAGATCAAATATGCATCGAGGTGGATCCGAATATTAAGTTCTTCAACAATCAAGACTCTGCAAGATGAATATGGTAAAGATTATGTTTTTATTCCATAATTATTCACTTTAATTTTGGGATATTTTTCATAAAATATTTTCTACGTATTGGAGCGGAGCTTTAAGTATTTTTCATAAATATATATATATATTTAGGATTTTTTTAGGCGGTGCATTTAACGAGGAAAAGATAAATGAAAAGGTTTTATTTTTTAACAATCTCATTCGAACGACATCGTATCTAGTTCAAACGACATCCCATCTGGTTCGAAAGACATCGTTTGTCGCTCGAACAAGACGTGTTGTCGCGCGATACTTCAAACGAAATCGTCTATCGTTCAAACGACACCACCGCCTTAATTTTTCTATAAAAGAGTCTTTCTTTCTAAGTCCATTTTTTAGAAGAAGTCTTTTTCAATTCTGCAAACACTGAAAAACGGCATAAAGCTTTTGGCTTATTCCTTTAATGTTTAAACACCTTGTTTTCAATTCACAAAATCATCCAAATCTTATGTGAATTTTTTTGGAACCCAAGAACGGAACTTTGCTATTGTTCAACTCTTTGTAGAGAGGATAAATCTACATCGGACAGAGGTCAAATTAGGGAGTCCTGCGGTATTCCTGGGTTGAAGATAGGACTGCGGTCTTTGAGGTTCGCTGCGTGTGGGTCTTTGCTGAAAATAGAACTGTGTGTTCTTGAGGAGTAGTTGCGATTGTTCCTTTGCTGACGACACCGATCGACACCTGCGGGTATTCGTGTGTCAAAATCTATTTCATTATAATCCGTTGTAAGTTACGATTTACTAATTATAGTGAAATAAAGGTTTTTCCCCTGTGGGGGATTTTTCCTCATATTGTGACTATCTTGTAATATGTTTTCCTTTGCATGCTTATTGCTTTACGATTTCATATCACTTAGATGCATGTGTTAGGACTTAATTAAAACTTGGGTTTCATTAAAACTGGTTTAGTTGTCACACAAATAAAAGTTGTTTTATTTGATAAGTCACATGTATTCCTCTGTAGCACTTTCAAATTGGTATCAGAGCCTGTTGCAGTAAGTTATTGTGTTTTGATCCTGACTTTTCCAAATCTGTTTTTGAAATCCCAATTTTTTCTAAATATGCCTTTTGGGGGATTTGACGATTTTAGATGTCACTTGTCTGAAGGAACTATTTGGAAATCTCGGTTGAAATCTGCTTTTAAAACTCTCGTTAAAAGGAAAGAATCTGAGAGATGTCTTTGTTGTGAGGGGATTGGCCATAACTTAGATGAGTATCCCACCAAATTTAGAGAGAGTTTTAATAAACCCATTTCTTATGCTGCCACCCCTAGTAAGAGTGACCTAAATGAATAAAAAATTTGTGCAAGTAAGCGTGTCCTACCCAACTGTGTGTCCACTAATGAGAATGGCGATAATACTTCTTTCACAGCCACTGATATTATATCCCATGCAAGTGAGGGTGATGGGAGTGAGGGTGGAAGTGAAGATGAGCATAACTTGCAAACATCTTTCAATGAACTTTATGTCGAAGCATTGAAAACAAAGAGAGAAAATTTAGAATTGATAGCTCAATTGAAAGAGCGTGCCTTCAAAAATAATGATGTTTTAGTTGAAGATCTTAGGGCACATGAGAAAATTTTGAGAGAGAAGCTTGAGTACGTCGAGGGAGAGAGAGATAGTCTTCGAGGGATAATGGAGGCTACGAAAAAAGGAACTTCTTGAGTTTGAGGATTCTAGGCGCGTACTAGAATCTAGGATAGGTGAACTTGAGAAAATTTTGAGAGATTCGTCTAAAGTGAAATTTGATTTGGAGTCTAGGTCTGAAAAGCTTGATAAGATTTTAGACACTGTCGAATTCAAAAAGGATAGGGGTGGGATTGGTTTTGAAAAACAGGTTCAACCCATTCCCAAAGCCATCTCCACACGTGTGAGAGAGCCTCTGAGGGTTGTTAAGAGAGAGGAATCCAGGGTTGTCAAGCGAGAGCCACCTAGGATCATTAAGAGAGTGCCACCTAGGAATTTGAGGAGAGAGCCACCTTTAGGTAACGTTCAGCACCACATTTACACTTGCACACGTTGCGGTAAGCAAGGTCATCTTAGGCGTTTATGTTACAAACTTTTAAATGGACCTAGGAAGGTTAATAAAAGAATAAATTCGATTCCTCAAATCCCCACTTGTCATTACAAATCTATTTGGGTTAGGAAATCGGATTTAGAGGCTTATGGTCTATTTGTTCACGACTCTGATTTGCTTGCACGTGTATCACCCCATGTGAGATCGTTTGGTTAATTGTGTTGATATTTGTCATACACTAGCAATGCTCCATATTACATTGTTATTAGTGTTATGACTCATTTTATAGTAGTTTACATTGTTTTATGAGTTCTAACTACTGTTTTAACACTGTTTTCTCAGCACCTTCCAGGTATCCCTTTCTGGAAAAAAATTCACTAGGCAACACTGTTTAATATTTTGGCCAAAAGTGAGAAAATGCTATTTTTCTCGTTCGATCGAGATTTAATGTCGCGACAAACTATCGTTTGAACGAAAAGCATTCTCGTTCAAGCGACACTATAATTCGTTTAAACGACATGTTTGGTTTCCGGCACTTTTCTGTTTATAGTACCCTGTGTTCATCTGCTTAGGTTTTTGGTACTGCTGGTTGCTTTTGGAATAGTTTATACGCAGTTATGTTTAGTGTTCATGCTTAATTGCTTATACTGCATTATTCGTTTAATCACACTTGCTTAGATTATTGATTCATTTGTGTGATTATTGTTCGCTAGCATAGGCTCATGCCGACATTATGCCTATTGCTAGTGTGTACCATGTTTGTATTTATGGTTTTGGTTTTTGGAAAAATACAAAAAGATTTTCATTTTTTTTGGAAAAAATTAAAAAGGTCAAAAAGAGTATTGTATTTTGTTTTACACCATATATCAATAGACACTTAGGATGAACAGGTCACAACTTCATTCCATTTATCCATATGACTATTTGATGAGACAATATATCATGTCATCCATGTGCTTTACAATGCTTGGAGTCATTGAGATGCTATTAGTTGATACTTCTTACATCTTTAACTCGTGATTTCCTTTATTTCACACATGCACGAATTTGTTTGATTATTGTACTTGCCTATCACATGTTGGTCGAGTGTTTTCATCTCAATCCTGCCCTTAAAATGAACCAAGTGCAATAATACGAGAGTAATAAAAGTAGTGCATGTAAAAACCATTACTCGTGAGGAATTTGTTTATATTCAAAAAATTAATGAGTGATATGGGAAAGGGCTGCGAGTGAATAACAATCATGTCGTGAAAGCCAACGTTTGAAAAAAGCCCATATAAAAAATTAAGGCAATAAAAAGATGAAATATGCCAAAATTTGGGCCAATAGGCTTTCTTTAAGTTGAGAATTTAGTACCTCATTAGATATAAAAATTGCATTATTATATATGAGGGAGGTTGGTTGGAAAGTAATCAATGGGTTTGCACGTCCTTTGAAAAAATTTCAAAACAGCACTAAATTATTTTGGACGTTATTGGTGTGAAAATCACTTAGTCTTTGATTTGTTGATTTGATTTAGTCGATATCTTCTAAATTCAACCATTTTACACCTAAGGATGATTTTGATGTTCATTCGATAGGAGTACATGTATGCATCGTGCACATATGCTTGATTGAGTTTTATTACCTATTGAATGTTTTCACACCTTTTCATTCCGTTTCCACGATTTGGTTGTCTTAGTGTAAATTCATGGTGTGTGATTTTGTAACATCTTTTTTTTGGTATGAAAAATCTGAAAAATCAAAAATAGTTTGTTTGTATTGGTTTACCCTGACACCCCGATTTGATTTGTGAGGTTTATTCTTTTCCTTGTCTATTTCGAACAAATAAAAAGGGGGAGAACGAATTATAACTTTATGGGGTAGATTTGAGATTTTATATATGTTTTGATTTTATCTCATTTCAAACTCGATATGTCACGAAGGTATTTGCTTTGTCTCATGTGTGTAGGTACGAAGAATTGATGATTACTGGATTGCAAGAAGAATTGATGATTACTGGATTTGTACACCCTGATGAGAAAAGCTTATTTGATGTTGAAGATTTTGAAGAAAAGTTCTAGTCCTTAATGTTTAGTACCTTTTCACTTTCGGGTTCATGGGAGGGTATTAGATATGTATAGGTATTTGATTTGATAATTCGGATATTTTTATTTTGTACCAGCATAGACATAGGGGGAGATTTGTAAGGACATAATTTTATAAATGTCCGTTATCAATTTAGTATGTCATATACCGATACGTCGTCGAAGAACGTTCAAAGATCAAATATGCATCGAGACGGATCCGAATATCAAGTTCTTCAACAATCAAGACTCTGCAAGATGAATATGGTAAAGATTATGTTTTTATTCCATAATTATTCACTTTAATTTTGGTATATTTTTCATAAAATATTTTCTAAGTGTTGGAGAGGAGCTTTAAATGTTTTTTATAAAACAAAAAAGAAAAAATATATATATATATATATATATTTTTTAGGAGTTTTTGAGGCGGTGCATTTAACGAGGAAGAGATAAATGAAAAAGTTTTTATTTTTTAACAATCTCGTTCGAACGACATCGTTTCTGGTTCGAACGACATCCCATCTGGTTCGAACGACATCGTTTGTCGCTCGAATGAGACGTGTTGTTGCACGATACTTCAAACGACATCGTCTCTCGTTCGAATGACACCACTGCCTTAATTTTTCTATAAAAGAGTCTTTCCAACTCCATTTTTTAGAAGAAGTCTTTTTCAATTCTGCAAACACTGAAAAATGGCAGAAAGCTTTTGGCTTCTTCCTTTAGGGTTTAAACACCTTGTTTTCAATTCACAAAACCATCCCAATCTTATGTGAATTGTTTTGGAACCCAAGAATATAACTTTGCTATTGTTCAACGAGAATAAATCTACACCGGACTGAGGTCAAATTAGGGAGTGTTGCGGTATTCCTGGGCCGAAGATAGGATTGCGATCTTTGAGGTTCACTGCGTATGGGTCTTTGCTGAAAACAGAATTGTGTGTTCTTGAGGAGTAGCTGCAGTTGTTCCTTTGCTAACGACACCGACCGACACCTGCGGGTATTCGTGTGTCAAAAATCTATTTCATTGTAATCCGTTGTAAGTTGCAATTTACTAATTATAGTGAAATAAAGGTTTTGCCCCTGTAGGGGATTTTTCCTCATATTGTGACTATCTTGTAATTTGCTTTCCTTTGCATGCTTATTGCTTTATGATTTCATATCACTTAGATGCATGTGTTAGGACTTAACTAAAACTTGGGTTTCATTAAAACTGGTTTAGTTGTCACACAATTAAAATTGGTTTTATTTGAGAAGTCGCATTTATTCCGCTCTAGCACTTTCAATAGCCATCAATAAAAAGACCTAAAAATATTTAAAAAGGTGTTTTTATTCACACTAAATATTTATTCTACCCACCCCGTCACAATGTTTATTAAAATTTCAATATTTAAAATATAAAATAATAGTTTTATCACGTAAACCACCCCACTACAAAAGTTTTAACGTAAACAATAGTCAACAAGATGGTGATATCCCTCAAGGCCATTATTTCTCTCTACCAAAACTTAACACATTCTGAATAAAGTTTGATCGAGCATTTATGAACTCCTCCATCCCTTCTTTAATTCAAATCTTTCTTTCATATCGCTATTCGGTAGGGAATTCATTTCCAATGTCAAGTATCACTTCTAAAATACAGGGAGGTCGATTTGTCACATTCTAGCAAGTTACCAATTTCCAATACATGCTAACTTCTTATGTTTTCTGGTAATTACGGTTTGGACAAAGTGTTGAAATGTATTAAAGCGAAACTCATGGATATGACATATGATGGGAAGGAGTGTTGTTTACAAAGTTTATGGCACTATCGAGTTGATCTAACTCAAAATGCAATATATAATATTAAGAACGAGGAATTGGCATCTTCAATATGGAAGAAAATGGACAATAAGTACATGATAACGAATATAGAAATTGTTTCTCTTTCAAAAATAAAAAAAAATTCTATACATGGAAGGTTCGTCGATGAAAAAACTTCTTAGTGACTTCAATATAAATTTCTCTTATTTATCAAGCTTAGATGTAGACATTGATGATGAACATTATTGACCGAGACATGCCTCCTACAACTTAGGAATACATGCTCGGGTTAAACTAACTGTAACAGCGAGAAGACTTTAACCAAGATCTTCACAACAGCAAGAATAATTCAAACCAGTTTGAATAACTCTTATACAACATGTTTACTTTCTCAACAACTAGCGTATATAAATGACAAGCCTGTCTTAGCTATAAGAGATATATAATAATATGATAATAGTTACGATTTGAAATTGTATTAGAGAAGTAATTTTTTTTCTTTAAACTCAATTTTTCTCATTGTCTTATCCTATTCAACTACAATGACCACTTCCTCAAACACAAATAGTGATACATCTTCCCCACTTTCCACTGTCAATATTGGCCCATCTCATCATTACGTCAATATTAGACTTAACAATAAAAATTATCGCCATTTTATAACTCAAGTTGAACCATTTTCAAATGGCCAAAACCTTCTTTGATTTATTAGCAGTAGTTACCAATGCCCCTCTGAAGAACCAGTTACAACCTTATAAAAACAACAAGATAAGTTCATAATTAGCATGCTTGTTGCCTTTATATCCACTCAAATTATCTCTATTGTTGTAGGACTCCAAACATCCCATCAAATATGGAAGACTCTTGCTGATGCTCTTGCATCTGCCTCTGGAACTCGCATACTTAATCACCATCTTCACCTTCACCGTATATACTAAGGTGATGACTCTTCTTCTACCTTTCTCCAAAAATTAAAAGCAATTTTTGACGAACTAAGTGTTGTTGGCCATTCCCTCACCCAGTTGAATTTAGCATTCACATATTTGAGGACCTACGTTCTGAATTTAAAGACTTAACTATCACTCTAACAGCAAGATCCACCCTATTAACATTCTCTGAACTTCATTCCACTTTACTATGTCATGAATTTATTAACAATGATAATTCTCATAACTTAATATTCAACCTCTAAATCATATACCCACTTCTCACATCACCACCTACTACTCCCCAAACCAATACTACCATATAACCCTTTCTCACCACACTACAACCCATCCTAGATACTCACAATCTTACTCCTCCCGTGGTCGCTCCAACCGTGGTTGTGGTCGAGGAAGGGGTTGTTCGTTCTATTATTGACCCAACTATACACCTCGTTGTCAAATATGTACTGGCCTCTATCACACAGCACCATCTTGTCCTCGTCGATTTAACATCTCTGACTCTCCAATGCCCATCGCCATTACACCGACACCTATTTTTCTCAACCAAGTCTACTCTCGACCCCTCCATCACCTATAACAACTTGGCTCCCTAATATCGGTGCGCCCTATCATGTGACCCTGGATCTTACCCACCTTTACCATCCTTATGCACGGATTCGATACTCTTCACATTAGCAATGGTAAGGAACTGTTAATTTTTCATATTGGTAAGTCCTCTATTTCCACTCACTCTTCTACTCTCTCATTAAATAATGTTTTACATGTTCCTAATAATTCCAATTCTCTTATCTCTGTTCAAAAATTTACTCAAGATATTGACATTTATTTTGAATTTAATCCTCATTTCTTTGTTGTTAAGGATCGTCGAACTCATAAGCCTCTACTTCAAGGCATGAGTAACTACATGCTGGCTCTAATAGTATCATCTCCTCCTCCACATGCCTATCATACTATAAAAGCATCCTCCACTTGTTGTCACAATCGCTTGGGTCACCCTCATGATCGAATCCTTCATCAACTTTTTCATCAACATCAACTTCCTCTTATTTCATAATATTTGTGTAGTGTGTCAAATGGGCAATTCCTATATATAAAACTTACCAAGTTGTATTAAGTCATCCTCGTCTATATTAAATTTAACATATAGTGATGTATGGGTACCCTCTTTTATTATGTCAACCAATGGTCATAAATATTTTGTCATATTCATTTATCATTTTTCTAACTTTATTTGGTATTATCCTATGATGCATAAATCTGATTTGTACTCCATCCTTCTTAATTTTCAAAAATTGGATAAACGTCAATTTTATACTAAAATTAAAAATGTCCAAACCAATTGGGGTGGCAAAGTTTGCAAATTAGACCAATTTTTTAAAAATTATGGTATTCATCACTGTAACTCTTGCCCCCCCACACACGAACAGGTCGGTTTTGTTGAACATTGTTACCGCTGTACTATTGAAATGGGCCTAACTCTCTATAACACCCCGCCTATTCCAATAATTAGTAATCAATCCTCTATTAAAATAAAACAGGAATCTCGGTCTGGTTCATTCTTAGCATCATTGTCGATAACCAAATTAATTACTAACAACCTATTAGGCCTTGTGTCAAATTTTAAAAATTTAATAACTTGCTTTATTAAAACGTTCAACCATCTAAATCATAAATCCAACAAATAAATAAACACATCCAATTTAATAAACACTCATCACAATAATAGACTGAATACTGATGACTTTAAATAAAATAATTAACCAAACAACTCTCAGTAAACCCAAATACAATAGTCCACTAATACGGAATATAGATTAAAGTTTGAATAATGTATAAATGGCCTAACTGGGCGACATGCCCGAAATGGAAACTGAACTAAACATTCTATCTAAATAATATTGATAGAGGCGTCTAATAGTTACAAGTATTTATAATAGTTACAAGCATCCTCTGACTGGAAGGATAGCTAAGACTAGTATCGCTATGGCTGAGCACCTAAAAGGTTTTGAAAAAGGATTTTTGATACGGGTCAGAGCCCAAGACCATTTTAAAATTATTTACAAGTATTTATAATGCAACAAGGAATATGCAATAGAATTGTTCATAATTATCATGTCTCGCACTTGCATTAGATTATCCTCTCCCCACATCTATAGTTATGCTACCCCGCCCAACTAGTATAATTACTTAACTTAGGCACACATGTTAAAACTCTAGCACAACTATGCTACACGTATTTTACTTTGCTTTGTTTATCATTTAGCTATCACGTAAGCTATATCATTATAATTCTTAATCATAATATTATCGTTAATAAGTTGCATAATTGTACACTAGTTATAACTTCAATGTCCACATATTCATTTTATCACACATATACATATATCACTCTTTTATATGTATATGCATAGCATCCCCGACTTGTCCTCCTAAATGCAATCCATATTATGCTACCAGTCCTTAGGTACATCACGTACCATGCCTAGGCCACCGGGTCAAAATCTCACCATCGAACCCAAATCATAAACATATAAACTAGAGGCGGTCATAGACATACATCTATGGATCACAACCATACTATATTACCCCCGATAGACTCTAAATCCACATAGAGTGGTCATGAAATAGTCCTATGACTTGGGGAAATAACCCAACACCTGTTGGTTACAGCAGGGTGGGCCGCCCACTACGCACATCCTCCAACGATAGCATATCTAGAGTAGGATCACATATACTAGTCACACATATATATATATATATATATTCTCACCCTAAATACGTATGCGTATACATATAATCGTCTAATCGTGTGCATATATCACTCATACACAAAACCCGACTCTTCCCCGACTCTTGATTTATCAAGTATTCCGTTACTTATATTAATACAATAATCTCGTATTTCTGGCCACCAATTTATTCTACTCAAACCCATAGCCTAACTCTTCCCAAAATCACAAATTGATTTCATAAATGATAACCCAAGTGTTATCCACCCTAATACACTCGTAAACTTGTACCTAGATTTGATTCCCTTCAAACCCAAGGTAGACTAATCACTCATATATATTCCACAAGTCCTATGCCGCTTATCAAGCTTCGTAAACCAGGACGAACACTCAATGGCCCACAAAAACAACACAACAAAAATGGGAGACAGCCACGTTGAGCGAATCGATTTGCATGGCTGCCCGAAAACGGTTTGGTGGGCGAACCGGTTGGTTTCACCTGGCAATAACCAAACTTTTTGACAGGTTTTTTCATCTTCTCTTCAACCCTATGAGTCCCCAACATCAACCAAACCCTTCACATGAGTTTCCCATTAATCCCAAATGTAATACAACATATTTCAACATATAAATCAACCTGAATTTTTTTAAAAACTATGGGATTATTGATTATTCATCAAGGATTATTCCTAATACCAACCCTAATTCAAGTTTTCGTCTACTATCTTATTAAACATCCAAGAATGCATATTCATATCTTTATTTATATGAGATTTAATATGTTATCACATTTGAATTCCTTCTCTATCAATCCATTCTCAAAATACTTGTTTTATATGTTAATCCCACCCAAAAATTTGTGTTTCTACACCAAATTTATTCATGAACTATTGAAACCACAACAATAATTAAATCATCATAAATAATTGCCTTTTAAACCATAGAGATTTTGAATTCTTCCATTGTGATCCTTTTTACCTGATGATCTTGTACCCGAAATGCTCTGATTCTCCTCCCGGATCATTTTCTTTACTTTATCTTGATTTTCCCATCTTTTTTCTCTCCTCTCTCAAACCTTAAGTCTTTGGGATGTTGGAATGGCTGACAAATCCATCAACATTCCCTAGACCTTAAACCTTATTAATAACGAAATTAGGTTAAGCCCCACTTGTAAAATGACCTGAATGCCGTTATGCGGATCCCGTTTAGCCTAAAAAGTTCTTGAAATCCAATTACAACCCCTAGGTACCTAATTATGACTATCTAGACCCATTCTGGATCATTGGCGCACTCAAAATCATCGTCCGAGCTATCTAACATAATTTTCCATCTCATTCCCAACACGACCATAGTCGCGCGTTTCGAATGAGATACTGTCAAACCCGTTGATTTTACTCACTTACGATGTAATGTTAATTAACATGTTTTCATTTAATTATCACATAGATATCAATCCTTATAATGTATAATTAGTATTTTTTTTTTCGGTAATTAAATGTATTAGAAACAGAGAACCAATATACAAAGCCAAAAGGCCAGAGGGTCAACTAGAAACAAGCTTCTAGAGACCACAAACACAACACTTAGACATACATAAGAGAATTGGGTAATCCCCATAAGTTACACGTCATCCAATTGGCATAGGATCTTCGAACCTTCTTCCATCTAGTAGTCTTACCTTGCACCATCTCCTCAATGTTCCTTATCACCTTGTTTGCAGTAGAATGGCCCTTATCGTGAAGTCTGCAATTCCTTTCATGCCAGAGACAGTATTTATTTATTTATTTCTCAAATTAATTAAATTACGTGCACACTTATAATTTAAAATATTCTAAATATACGAGTGTTACATACTTCCCCCCAACAACCAAATTTTATCCCCGAAATTCGGATATACCTAGTACCAAAAACTCTGGATAATTTTCCCCACGTGGAATTCTCACGCTCCCAAATCAACTCACGACAACATTGTGATGTTTCCACTATACACACATTAACGATACCATTTCGACCAAATTCCTACTTATTTCGGCCGATGTGTCTCTTCTAATCATTTATTTATAGATATATTAAGTCACTCCTAAGGTCATTCCGTAATGAAGACACACGAAACACTTTATGAACCCATTGTAAAAGCTCCGGTAACACGAGCCTATACGCCACTAGCTTTATCATCTCAATAATGAGAAAAGGTCCCCCATTCTAGGTGACAACCTCCCTTGTTCCCAAATCGCATAACTCCCTTCATATGAGACGCCCGTAGTAACACCTGACCACTCTCGTCAGACTACAAAAATCTTTGATTCGTAATAATGTAACTCTTTCGATGCTCTTGAACTACTCGAAAATAATTCCTGATTAACTCAATCCCTGTTAACGTACCCTGAATCACGTTTGGCCCGATAGGCTTGTTATCCCCCACATCTAACCAACCAAAGGGCGGACGACAAGGTCACCCATACAAATCCTTAAAAGGCGCAACGCTAATAATAAATTGGTATGAGTTATTACATTCAACTCTACCAATGGTAATTATCGTTACCAATTACCTTAAAAAAATTTGAATACACATTCCTAGTATATTTTCTAACATCTTAGTCACCCCTTTCGACTACCCATCGGTTTGCAGGTGATATGCCTTGCTCAAGCGCAACTCGATTCCCATCGCCTCCTGACAACCCTACCAGAGGTGGTACATTAAGATCTTATCTTGCTCCACAATAATGTTAGGTGGCACCTCATGCCGACTCATTCTCTATTTATAATAAAATGGTAGGCATATTACCCGATTGGGTAATTCACCCAAATTTGTAATGACTGCTCCATCTCGGTCAATCGATCCTAATAATCCAGAGGGGATCTTGACCCTTTAGTGACGTTGATAACCAAAATTGAACTTCATCGTTGTACGTACTCATTATGTCACAGGGATCACTAATTTGCAAAACTCTTAGTTGATCGCCAAGGATTAACCTTCTCCATCGACGAGTGATGTACCTGGAGACAAACTTCGTCATGCCTTGCTCCACACTGATTGACACGTCCTTTATCCCAGATATGTTTTACATCTTACTCACGCTCTTTGGGTATACTAAAAACCACGACGCATGCGTCTTCTCCCAAGCCATGCACTTCGTCGGTCTTTTTCATCTTGTATAATTAACTTTCTATGTATGCGCAAGCCAACCTCAAATCTTGACTGAGTACAACTCCTCTTTACTTCCCAAAGATATTATACCCTCCCTTGGTAACAAGGATACCTTGCCTATGTCTTCACAGTCCTTTAACCCATCTCAGGCATGATGACTTTCCCTGTTGTATATGTCCGGACTATCTTCTTCCCCTAACGAAGTTCAGTCCACCTTACTATTCCAACTCTATTGCTAACCACCCTATAGGAATACGACTAAACTCAATTACCTCCATGTTACCTTATCTCGGACAATAATGAATATAGAACTAACCAGCGCACCCATACACCCTATACCCCACCCATGCATATCTGCACAAATACCATGGATGCAACTTACATGCATCAAACTCGACCCCGAATGTTTTGCATGATTATACAGTAAGGTTAGACTCGATTACACTACTAATCACTAATCAAATCTTTTGAGCTTGTCTCAGTTATCAACTGCAAACATTCCCCAGTGCTTTATATACAGCATGTTTCCCTCCACTACCCTGAACTCGTATAAGATCTCTTTACTCTATTGTACTAAATAATGCCCTAGATCCCTAAAACATCTCCCGACGCTTACAAATGTTCATGCGCAAGACATCTTGTAAGCAAAATCTAAATAAGGAACCCACCGTTACCCTACTACTTATCTTTATCGGTTATCAAGATTCGTAGGCCTAAAGCATATTACTTGGACACTAAAAAATCCTATATCCAAAAGTCACTAAATCAGATTCCTAACTCTCACATCTCTAAAGGAGTAATACAATACGGCACTCGCGCTATCTCTAAGTCTTCGGAGCTAGGTCAATAATGAACTCAATCTCTTGGCTCAATAATAACCCCAGTATCCCCTAAATTACATCAATAAAGTCCCTATGCACATGGATGAATATAATAAGACAACTAAACTCTCTGAATTCTCCTCCTTAATATCATATAAATGCGGGATCGACCCCTCGGAAAAGATACATATCATATCCTATAATAGCGAACATGATAGCCTTATTGTAACAGTCCACCATCGCTAAAACTGTCGCTAACCAGCTTATACCCAGGATGACATTATACTCATACCTCTCTAAAAATGAGTATATCCACTAAAATATATCCTCCCAATGTCCACACTCGCTCCCCTGCAGATGGAACAAAAGAGACCCCCCTATCCCCAGATAAATATATACTCATAATAGTAATACTGACGCTACACCCACTAAATTTGTCCCACACGCGAATTTATTACTAACGAAATACCGTGACGAACCCAAGTTAAACAAAACTCGTCCCATCTGCCTATGAATATAAAGCATACCTTCAATTGTCAATGACATTGGCTGTTTAACTGGTTCACGAACGTAATACGCATGCCCAAACTGCCTCAAGAACACTATATCTCCTTCCCCTTTTGGGCACCCTTCTCCCGTCCTCTAGCTTGCTACAAAAAAGCCCGACGCATGTGGCATTGATCTCCACATATAAACACTTATCCATGAAATTCCCCTGTATCTGGCCTTATTGTCCATGTCGGGGCTACCCAGTTCTCAGGACCTGGTGGCTTCAGTCTTGATGGCCACTCTCATTGTTCCCTTAGCCCTTTGGAACATGCTGCTGACCCTGATGGCCCTATTTGAATCCACCGTCTCTTGATTGGAATCCCCCTTATCTGAATATCTTATCCCGATCCCCCCGCTGGGTATCCTGCTCATGATATCTGCCATGTTGCTACTTTGATGCCCCACTAACACTGTTTCCCCCAGTGTTTCCCTCGTGGCTAGACTCCCCAATTCTCTTGCCTCCCTTCACATTGAAGAGGTGATCCTAGAAGTGAAGAAGTGCTACATTGAAGACCTCAATATAAGTCTTCAATGCAGGATTACTTAGCAAGCGTTGTCAAATCCTCTAAGTGAGTCCATCGGTAAACTTCAGTATCTTTTTCTCCTTCGTATTCACCTCGTCAGGCACTAAGTTTGCCAAACGGGTCAATTCCTTCTCATATTCGGCCACTACCCAACCCTCCTACGATAAGTCTAGAATCGTCCTTCGCATATCAGTCTGAATAGAGGATGGAAAGAACTTGTGGTCTAACCGCACCCAAAACTCTCTCATAGTAATAGTATCTCTTTCTTCAGACGTGGTGACTGACTCCCACCACTGCAATGCTGCTCCTACAAGCTTAAAAGTCTCCAAAATCTAGTTTTTTGTGTCACTGCACTCAACCATACCTAGATATCACTAGATATCCTTCTTCCATTGGCTGGCTACTAAAACGACTGCATTTCCTTGAAACTCCGGTGGATGGCCCTTTTGAATGGCCCCTCTGCCTCTCTCCTATACTAACGGTATTGGGTAAGCTTAAACTATCATCACTTGTTGTTTTGGCTATGCTTGGGAAAACTCCTGCGCCATGGAAGTCATCATGACATTAACTACCTGAGCAACAATTGTGGCGACCTCTGTTGTGGTCACTGTCCCCCGAATAGTTTATGGCTCCAATTGAGCCTCTCCTCCAACGGCCAACTGGTGGCCTTGGTTAGTCATCCTCTCTTGTTTAGCATCCGAAACCAAACTAAATTCATTTAAGATTAACTTAAATTATACACAATATCAGAAGTACATAGAAGCGCAATATGAATCAACAGCCTAAGCATAGGGCTCCACGTCAAAGAAGAAGTAACGCTAAATACATAACAAGTCTGCACATATCCTAAGGATAATAGAACTTGATGCTTTGATACCATTAATGACCCCCCGCCTATTATAATAATTAGTAATCAATCCTTTGCTGAAATAAAATAAGAATCTTAGTTCGGTTCATTCTTAGCATCAATGTTGAAAACCAAATTAATTACTAATAACCTATTAGGCCTGGTGTCAAATTTTAGAAACTTAATAACATGATTTATTAAAACATTCAACCATCTAAATCACTAATACAATAAATAAATAAATGTAACCGATTTAACGAAACATTCGCCACAAGAGTTGACTGAATACTGATGACTTGAAATAAAATAATTAATTGAACAACACTCTGTAAAACCAAATACAATAATCCACTGATATGGAATATAGTAAAGTCTAAACAATGTAAGAACTGTCTAACTGGGAGATATGCCCAATATGGAAACTAAAGTAAACATCATATTTAGATAACAATGATAGAAGCGTCTAATTAATCCCTCCATGCATCCACAACTGCTACAACATCGTCTGATTGGAAGGATGTGACACCCCGCCTAATTAAATACCGGGCGATCACTCCTTTATTAAATTAAAATCAAGATGAACAGTTGGTTCATTCTTAGCATCACTGTCGTAAAATAACTTTTCCATTTTAAACACCCTAATTAATTAAGCTAAGTGTCAAAACCATTTTAAACATTATCTTTCAAATTTTATTTTTAAAGAAATATTATTTATTTATTTATTAACAACATTTTCAATAAGTAAGAATCATACCACAATTATCCTGGAACATAATCCAAATAGTCTAAACATTCAACATTCAAAATCCCATCATTTAAAACTTAAAGTAAAACATTCATGCTGAATAAATCCCAAAGTAACAGTACTCGAAATAACTGAAATACAAATGTCCCAATAAAACAGATAAATAGTGGAAAGGGCGACACGTGCCCAATAACTGAGAATGATAGAAGTGGAATCAAGTAAATGAAATCGTCTAAACAAATGGCCTGCAACTCCCACCTAAGCTGCAGCACGTTCCTCCCAAGGGATCCTAAGCAAGACGCCCCTGTGGCTGGGCACCTGTAATATATACATATATATACAAGAGAGAAAGAGAAATAGGTAGGGGTCAGAGCCCGATAGTGTATATGATTTAAAAATTCGTTTAGCAAGTATTTAAATTGATACAGGCCAATGCAACAACATATTAGTGCGACACTCTCTTGAGAAATTCTCACCTCTCTTCTAATGTGCACACCTATCGTACTAACCTTCCCAATGGTCTAACTCGTCATATATCACACTATCCTTTCCCAATGATTTAACTTATCTTAGGTTATTCGCAGGATTTAAAACTGAACAAAACAATTGTTTAAAAGTAGGGTTTCAATTATTAACCAAAGTTCTCATTTTAACTCTATTAATCAACAAAGTTTTCCAGTATCATATTATACTTTCTCAAAACATGTATTACTATTTGAGTCATCAACCATGTCCTACATATCAAATCACAGTAGACAGTTCCAGATTTCAAAATTTTATATATATATTAACTACTCGAAAAATATATATATATCATAACAGCACCCCACATAAAACTATGGTGCGGGCATACTCTACTATCCAAACTCCGTATCACTCATATTAAGGGGAAATACAAATTCGGAATCACTCTCGAAATGTATTAACACATACACAACAATAGTGAGGCGAAGCATAGATTCCAAGTCTCAAAGAGGATGGCACATACCCGCGTCTCTTAGGACCGTCTGAACTATCAAATAGATAGCCTGTACCAAGGATATCTATCTTCTAGGGTACGAGTCAATATCCCCCATAAGGCAACACAGGATAAGATCGTCCCAGCGCGGCAACCTCAGGGATAGCAAGTAGCGTGGGTATGTTTTTTACACATAGATAGTATATGCATACACAATCATATAATTATACTAATATTACCATATCAATATTAGGTATATCTCAATTCCCATAGTTATGACTTTTATCCATATTATCACATTATTAGTAAACACATATAACGGTTCGTTTCTAACCTTGAATCGGTATTATTCCAACTTACCACATAACTCTCTATGGCTTTATCCTCCCAATTATAAAATTCAGTAGGTACACATTTGTCCCAAAGTAACTCTCTTACGTGTCTCTCTCTTTAAATCATAAATTCACCGACCCTTATGTAATTATCCCAAAATACAATCTTTGCCCGACATCAAAGGTCCCAAAATTTATTCACATGTCCTACTGGTCTTCCCTATCTCCCAAAACATTTTATTAAGGATGCCCAAGAATTATTTCACAATAAATTGAATTTAACTAATCTAAAAAGGGAAATAGGAGTCTTCCAGGAGGGGTCGATCGATCGAGGTCTGGGCGATCGATCGAAGATCTGGGCTCGATCGATCGATCAAGCAGGTATGCGAAATCTGCAGAATTGCAGTTACGGGTTTCATCTCCTAATCTTCACCAAATCCATATTTTTCATACCCAAACGACCCATAATTCATACTACTAATATCATAACATCATATTGAGGATTCCCTACGTAAAGCATGTGGTTTTCTATCACTAATTATGGATTAACAACCCCAAAATCTATATAATTATCAAGAACCCTAGAAATCTCTTAAACATGGTTCTAACAATTATTTTTCCAGAAATTCCTTCTAATAAACATCATAATTTCGTGGGTAATTCCTCTACATGGCAAGGGTTTCCAGAATTATCAATTTATCCATAACTACATGCAATTTCCTAACTCATATTTTAGGTTTCTTCCATAAAAACTCATTCTAATTACTCTATGAAAGATGCATCAACGAAATAAGAGAGATAAACACTTGCCTGGGATTTTCAGAAGTCTGGTTCGCGGCTGATTTTGGTGTGGTTGCGTTCCCCGTCTTGCGATCTACACGTTGGTGGTGGCGGCGGTGCAAACCGTTGAGTTTTGAGCCTTGGAATCCCTTGAGAGCTCTCTCCTCTCTGCTCCAATGGCCGTTCTAGGTTTTGGGTATTCTAACCCTAGGTGACAACCTCAATATATGATATAACCCCTCTAATTTTGGTGGGTTTAATTACCCATAAATACAAAATGACTAAAATGCCCTCCCGGGCTACTAATTAGGCCTAAAAACACCCCGAGACCCAAATCATACTTCCGGGTATACTTTTCTGACTATCTCAACCCTTCCGGACGCATTGGCGCACTCAAAACGACCATACGAACAACTTATAAAATATTCACTTTTATTTATTAATATTTAGTCCCGACGCGACACGGGCGCGTCCCGACTCAAATTTCCAAAATTGTCATTTTATTCACTAGTGACATTCAATATAACCAATATTATGTATTACTTTGCTCATCAGTAATATTCAACAAATTTGTCATAATTACTAACTCTCATCACGTTAATAATTATAACATAATTAATTTCTGGATTTTTATTAAATAATTTATTCACATTAAATTTAATAAATCCCCAAATTAATATAGCATAAAAATATGGGGTGTTACAAAGGATAGCTAAGCCTGACATCCCTAGAGCACCCAAACGTTTTTAAAAAAGGATTATTGATACGGATCATAGCCTAAAACCATTTTAAAAATATTTGCAAGAATTTAAAATGCAATAATGAATATGCATCAGAATTGTTTATAATTATATGATGTCGCACTCACGTAAGATTATCCTCGGCCCTCATGTATAGTGTGCACCTACCATATATATTTTAGTTCCATAGTTATGCTATCCCGCCTTACTAGTATAATCACTTAACTTAGCGCCACACTCAAAAACTCTAGCCCAGCTATGCTATACGTATTTTACTTTGCTTTGTTTCTCATTTAGATACCACATAAGCTATAATCTTATCATTAACAATTTACATCAATGTTCATATATTCATTTTATCACACATATACATATAACACTCTTTTATACGTATATACATAGCATCCCCTAGTTGTCCTCCCGGATGCAATCCCTATTATGCAATCAGGCTCCAGCTACATCATGTACCATTCCTGGGCTAACATATCAGAATCTCACTACCAAATCCAAATTGTAAACACATAAAGTAGAGGAGATCATAGACATATATTCGTGGGTCATAACAATAGCACATTACCCCACTAGAAACTAAACTCACATATAGTGGTCATGCAACAGTCCTATGACTTGGGGAAATAACCCAAGACCTCCTGGTTACGCCAGGGTGGGCCGCCCACTACGCTCAACCTCCAACGATAGCATATCTAGAGTAAGTATGTTCACATATATCAATCACACACACACACACACATACATACATACTATCACCCATAGTGCATATACATATACATATAATTGGCTAATCTTGGTTATATCACTTCTAGCACTAGCCCACAAATCCGAGTCATCCCCAGCTCCCAATTTACCAAGTATTCACTTACTTGGATTAATATAATAATATCATATTTTTTGCCACTAAGCTATTCTACTCAAACCCATAGCCTAACTCTTTTTGAAATCCCAACCCAATTTCATAAACTATAAACCAAGTGTTATTCACCCCAATAGACTCGTAACCTCGTACCCGGATTTAATTCCCCTCAAACCTAAGGTAGATTATAATCACTCTTATATATTCCCAAAATTCCTATGTCACCTATCAAACCCCATAACCATATTGAACCCTCAACGACCCACGAAAACAGCGCAACAAAATGGGAAGATATCTATGCTGAGCGAATTGGTTCGTATGGCTTCCCGAACCAGTTCGGTGGGCAAATCGGTTTGCCTCTGCCCTGCAAACATTATTCATTTGACCTGGCAAAAACCTAATTTTTTGACAAGTTTCTTCATCTTCTCTTCAACCCTATAAGTCCCCAACATCAACCAAACCCCTTCACATGATTTTCCCATCAATCCAAAACATAATACAACATGTTTCTATATATAAATCAACCCATAAACTTTTAAAACTTCGAGATTATCAATTGTTCATCAAGGATTATTCATAATATCAACCCTAATTCAAGATTTCATTAACGATCTTATTAACCACCCAATAATGCATCTTTAATAATATTGTGCCTGGAATGCTCCGATTCTCCTCCCAGATCATTTCTCTTCACTTTCTCTTGATTTTCCCTTTTATTTTCTTTCTTCTCTCAAACCCTAAGTCTTTCGGATGGTGAGATGGTTGCCCACTCTGTCCATCTTCCCTAGATATGATATTAAGCCTCATTAATCCCGAAAATAGGTTAAGCCCCACTTATAAAATGACTCGAACGCCCTTATACGAGTCCCGTTAAGCCTAAAAAGTCCCCGAAACCCAATTACAACCCCTAGGAACCTAATTCTGACTATCTTGACCTATTCTGAATCATTGACACACTCACAATCATCATTCAAGTTATCTAACATTGATTTTCCATCTCATTCCCAACACAACCCTAACTGCGCGTCTCGAATGAGATACTATCAAACCCATCAATTTTTCTCACTTACGACGTGATGTTAGTTAATATATTTCATTTACTTATCATGCAAATAAATATAATATCACATAGATAATAATCCTTATAATCGCTAATCAACAAGTATTTATTTCTCAAATTAATTAAATTACATACACACTTGTAATTTAAAATATTCTAAAAATACGGGGTGTTACACTCTCATGGCACATGGCTCTATTATTAAAAAGTATTGGCATTACGCCTTTGAAACTGCAAATTTTCTAATTAACTATATGTCAACAATCTCTCAAACAATTCTCCCATTGAAATTATTTACTCTCACCCTCCTAATTATAATTTTTTTTAAGTCTTTGGTTGTCTTTGTTTTCCATACCTTCATCCCTATAATTCTCATAAAATAGAATACTGCTCTTATGCATGTGTCTTTGTTGGTTAATACTTCAAATCAACATGGTTATCGTTGTCTACATCTTCAAACCGAGTAAATTTATTTTTCCTCCCATGTTCGTTTTGATGAAACTGAGTTGCCATTCACTAAATCTATTTCACAACCCAATGTATCGAATTTCAATTTAACCAATATTCCTTGGGGCAGTGTGTCTACTACATTACAATAGCTAAATTATGTACCCAGTTCATTACCTAACAATAACACATTCCATAATATACGCCACCATCATCAGTTAATCCGATGCCACCGCTACATCAACCCTCAAATCCATCTAATCTAAATTTATTTATCGATTTTGGTCCCTTACCCATCACCCAATCTACCCACACCCACTCCATGCATCTCCGCTCCCATTCTAATCGAAACTCTTCCAAATCTCACATTCATTTCACCACTGTCCAACTCATCGAACCCACCTGTTTTACTTCGGCAAACAAAGACCTTCAATGGCACAACACCATGGTCACTGAAATTAATGCCCATCTACACAACAACACTTGGTCCCTTGTTCCACCCTCTCCCACCATGAATATTATTAGTTACAAATGGGTTTATCGAATAAAATGCAAATCCGACGGCTCCCTTAAATGATACAAATCCCGTTTAGTAGCTAAAGGTTTTCACAAAAAATATGGTATTTATTTCAATAAAACTTTTAGCCCCATTGTTAAAGCAATTACTATTCGCACCATTCTCTCTATTTTCATTTCTCACATTTTCCCTATATCTCAGTTGGACGTCAATAATGGTTTCTTACATGGCTTTCTAACAGAAGATGTTTTCATGGGACAACCTCCTGATTTTAAAGATCCCACTTATCCCAATTTTGTGTGCAAACTCAATTTCTCTTTTATGGGCTTAAACAAGCCCCACGTGCTTGGTTTCATCGTCTTACACAATATCTACTCACATAAAAATTTTAGGATCCAAAATCGACTATTCTCTATTCATTTATAAAGATGGTATCAACATAATGTACCTTCATATTTATGTTGATGACATACTTTTAATAGGTAACAATTCTAATCTCATGCAAACTCTTATCACCTCACTTGGAATTGAATTCTCTCTTAAAACTCTTGGCTATCTCTATTATTTTCTTGGTGTAGAAGTTACACCGACAACCACCAGACTTCATCTCTCCAAACATTGTTATGTTAATGACTTACTACATAAGCATGGCATGTCAAACTCAAAACCCCTCAACATGCCAATTTCCACCAATCTCTCCTTATCTACAACCGAAGGAACACCATTAAAAAATCCCACATTATACCGAAAAATTATTAGTACTCTTTAATATCAACTCTCAATTTCAATTTCTTCGGGACAAGCTTATGGTTGTTTCAAAAACCCCACTAGCTTGTTGGAGGGGTATTAATGGAGACTCACCCCTCCTACAACTTAGGAAAATATACTCAGGATAAACAAACCGTAACAGCTAGAAGATTTTAACCAAGATATTCTCAACAACAAGAATAATTCAAATCAGTTAGGAATTGAGAAGTAGATAAATGAGACGTGTAATTTGATTCGCTGAATGCGCTTATAAAGAAGAACTTAGGGTTTATTTAATACAACTTTGTAAATTATCACTAGTGCACAGAATCAGAGATAAAAAGGAGAAGGGAAGGCTTGAGAGCTTTGCATTCAGGACTAGGAAAGTTGTTGAACCACTTATAATTTCTCCGTCTCGTGTTTGTGATTGTCTTTCTCATCATATCTCATTAACTTTCCAAATATTTTTCTTACAATTATATATTGGGTTGTCATTTGAGTTTTAGTTGTGCATGAAGAACACATTGCTTGGCTGAGTATATCCCGAAGAAAGATTAAAAAATGTCAATATTTTTCAACTGGGACAGTAATTAAAATATATAAGGTTCTAATCAAATGAGGGGGAGGAATGGTTATTGTTGGGTGTGTATATATACACACACACACAGAGAATTGTTCTACAATGGACTGAAAAATTGACCAGCTTTTCTAAAAAAAAATTATTGATTTGATTTTTTTTTGTGGGAAATTATTAAAAATTAACATATTGATTGATTTTTTTAAAATAGCAAAAAATTCATTTTCAGATGATTTTTTTTTTGGTGTCCCAAAATAATTAAAAACTCCAAAAAATCAAACTCAATAATTTTTTGAAGTATTTTATATAAATGGGTCTCTTTTTTGTCATTCCTTTAAGTCCCCCTTGACACACACACACAGAGATATATATATTGGTATGAGTGGTGGGGGTGGGTGGTTTAATAGTTTGGGGAGGTAAATAAATATAAGGAAAGCCATACACAAAGCTAATATTGATCCAAGGAAAAAGAGGGGCGTCATACCTAAAGATAACGTTGATCACTGCATGTTTTTTTTTTTGGGGGGGGGAAATTATGTATATATCAACAAGAGGAACTACAACAAGTGCAAAACAAAAAGCGAAAAATCCCTAGGAACATCCTATGGGGCATACCCCAAAGGGACAAGAAACAAAGCAATGGGAAAAATACCCAAAACCCCCATACCCCACATCCTAATCATACTATCCGAGATTCCCCAGTTCATGCATGCCATCCAGTTTTCGAATCTTCTTCTCCCTTTCTCCCATGATATGGCCCCTCAATCTCTTTGAGAATGGCTTCAGTGTTCCTACTCACCTTCTTGAAAAGTCTGGCATTTCTTTCCATCCACAGGCAGTAAATGGTGGTAGAAAATGAGATGTTCCTAATACGGTTAAAAAGGCTAGTGCCCCTGTATTTTGATATAGCATGGTGCATCTCATTGTCCCAATCCATAGCGTCCCTATTCTCCTGATTTCTGAATCTAACCTCCTTCCACACCTCCTTAGCAACATGACACTCATTAAAGACATGGCTAACAGATTCAACCCCACTTAAACAACAGCAGCACAGGTTGTCCTCAGAAATACCCCAGCTAAAGAGCTTATCCTTGGTGTGAATCTCATCCCTACAAATCATCCATAAAATAAAGGCGCATTTGGGAATGTTAGAATTGTTCCACACGATCATATGCCAGCTAACAGGGGGCGACTAGAGGTAATCTGATCATAGGCCGAACCGATTGAGAACCCACCACGGTTGGGGATCCAAACCACCTCATCATCAATATCCTGCCTAATCTGGGGCAACTCTGCATTCCTAATATCCAGAAGTTCCCAGGTAACCGCAGTAGGCCATCTCCACCTATTCTCCACAATGTGGTAAGCCACCAGGGCCTTATGATTGCTAGTAGCATCGTAGATAACCCTATCACCAAAAAGAGGTTGCAACGGGCCCAAAGGATGCCAATTGTCATACCATAAGAAAGTGTCCTCCCCGTTACCAATGTTCCTTTTGATGAGAGGTCTGATCAGATGTCTAAGTTGCATCATCTTCCTCCAACTCCAAGCCGAGTCGTTAGCGATAGGAACAACCCACATACTTCTTTTCTTTAACTTGTACACATTACACCACTTAACCCACGGGCAATCTTTCTTGCTACTGAGATTCCATAACATGTACACATTACACCACTTAACCCATCCTCTTCAGATTTTAATGAATGGTACTTCTTTTCATTTTGCCAAGTGTTTATAAAAAAACTCAATAAACGAAACAAACTTTGGATTAAAAAAAGGAAAGAACTGAAACAACACTATTACTTATAGAGTGAATTAGACCTTGAGAACAACCACGTAGACGATAGTCGAATACTTATCTGGATATGGGCAACGAGCTAATATAGAAACAACTTATGATAAAAAAAAATGAAACTAATTATTTTCTTTAGGGTAAAATGAAAAATTGACCCTAAACTTAGGGATCGATTTCCATTATCTCGCAATGTTTCAATTTAATTCTTCATGTTTAATTATTGCGTGAATTCAAACCTTGAGTCCAACTTTGCCAAAAACAAAGACAAAAAATTGGCCCGGATTGTAGTTTATGAAAAGTTTTTTTCATTTTAAATCCTAAATTTTGGATTTTTAACATTTCAAAACCAAAGTTTAAGTCACATCAGCTTTCATTCTTTGATTTGATTTGAAGAGGAATTACGATTTCAACACAAAAGAAATTAAAAATGACACTGCAACAACTGACTGATTGAGTGAGATAAAATTGGCATTCAACTTCAGGGTCTATTGTAAAAAAAAGTTTAGTATACATGTAAGGACACAAATTTTCAATTGAGTCTTAATGTAGTTTTGGCTCAATTCCGAACAAAAATATTTGAGTCATAGGATAGAGTTCAAGGTCATCCATTCAAGCCTATGACGAGTTTGTTGAAGACGAAGCGGCCAAGATTAAAGTTTCATCAAATGCCGAGTTTGTTGTGCCTCGTTTCTACGTTAACAACATTTGTTCCATTTACTCCTAAGGTATAAATGCATTACATATTTATATAGGAGCTTGAAACAATTAGTATTGGGTGTAAGTTTTGTTTAAACTGTTGTTTATTTTCAGAAGGTTTCTTTAAAACTTTAAAATAAAGTTTTTGGGCTAAAATCGAATTTTTAAGCTTTTTGGTTTTTCGTTCGAACGAGTTTTTCGTTCGAACGAGATTTGACAACGACCTGCCTCTAGAACTTCATTAGAAGTATCGTTCGGACGAGACTTCTTTCGAACGAAAATCTCGTTCGAATGAGATTTCAGGCGGGAAATTTTTTTGGCAGTTTTTCCCATGTTTCCACTTATATTTACCCACTAACTTTTGACATAAGTTATATGTGTAGGAACGATGTTCGAAAATTCCAAAATGAAAGAGTTCATGTTTTGAGTGTTTATTTTTCAAGAAAAAAATCCTAAAACACTTTTGTTTTCACCCATAGTTTATTTATTCCAAGTTTTCATATAAATATCGTGCTTGGAGTGTTTGGCACCGGGTTTACTATACCGTGTTGAAGAGTTCGTTTGGGTTTACTTTTACATCCCTCAAAGAAGAAGTCTCGTTCTTTTGCTGCGGCATTCTCACATGGTGAAAGGCACCATATGTGGTTGACGGTGTTCCTAAAGTCTCATTGGTGAAGTCCAAGGTTCCGATGGAGTTTCGGGATTGTCGACTAGGCGGAGGTGTTTACAAGAAGACGCGTCAAGGCTTGAAAAGGGTCGAGTCGAGGAAGTAAGTCATATGTCTTGTAATTGTAAAACCATACTTACTGGACTTAAGGCTAGGGTCGTCCGAGGTTTTTTCTCGTTGTGGGCTTTTCCTTGTACATCGCGGCGTAGTGGTTATTTGTTTATTTTATCTTTTGCAAAACTCACATTAGATGCATGCTTAGGTAAAAAGATAAAATTGGTTTAAATCACTACTTGTTTAATTTGGTGCAAATTCAATTTGGGTATATATTAATTTAATTCAAGTCATCATTTAATTTGTTAAATTTGGTTTGGCCTAATTTGGTAATATTGAAAATATGACTTAGGTAAATTTCTAGGACTTGGGTTAAATTGGTTTAAGTGAAAAATGTATTTGTTGTCTAATTTAATTTCACTTTGAACTTGTTTAATTTTAATTTGAAAGAAATTAAATTTTGGTGTTTGTGTGTGTTTAATTGAACCCTCTTCTTTCGCATCTTTACAAGGAAATTGAAATTATATTTTCAATAAGATTTTAAAATTGGGGGCCTCGTGTTCCAACAAGTGGTATCAGAGCGGGATCGCTAAATTATTGCGTTAATGATCCTTTAAATATTTTTGGTAAAAATGAAATTTTCCCTGTCTTCAAAATTTCCTATTTTCAATTGTTCTAACTATGCATATTGGAAAGCGCAGATGAAATCGGCATTAAAATCTATCGACGAGAGAGTTTGGTTGTCTATTGTTAACGGATGGTCCCCACCTACACATTTGGTAGATAGTGAGTGTGTCCCAAAACCCGCCGATAGATGGAGTGAGAATGAATTTAAACTATCTAATTTTAATTCCCGAGGTTTAAATGCCTTGTTTAGCGCGGTCACACCGGATGACTTCCATCGCATTATGACGTGTGAACCGCTAAAGAAGCTTGGGATATTTTACAACTCACTCATGAAGGAACTAGTGTCGTTAGAGCTTCGAAACTCCAAAACTCATTACTCAATTTGAAACCATCAAAATGAATGAAAAAGAAACTTTTGATGAATTTTATGCTAGACTTTCCGATATTGTTAATTCATCTTTTAATTTGGGAGAGAAAATACCCGACAACCGAGTAGTAAAGAAAATTGTAAGGTCCCTACCCGATAGATTTATTCCTAAGGTGACCATGTTAAATTCTTTACCCATTTTAGCCTCTACGAAATTAGAAGAGCTCGTAGGTGATTTACAAACCTATGAACTAGACATGTTTCCCTCCAAAATCGAAAATAAAATAGATAAGGGCGTTGCTTTGAGAGCCCGAAAGGAGGAAAAATAAGTAGTAGAGAGTGAAAGTGATAGTGACTCGAAAAATATGGCTATGTTTGCTAGAAAATTTCGAAAATTTCTTAAATTTAATAAAGATAAATTTAAAAATGATTTTAAGAAATTTGAAAAAATTACGCATGACAAAGCCGAGAAGATCCCTAAAACTGTTAATTAAAATTTCAATAGGGACGAGTCAAATAGGTGTTATGGTTGTGAAGGGTATGGCCATAGGGCAAAAGAGTGCCCCACTAAACTAAGGAGAGAGGGTAAGCAACCAATTGCTTTTAGCACAACCCTTAGTGATAGTGTAAGGAAGAGGGACCCGATTCCCCCATTGAGCGCAACTTTACCGCGTTCATTGCTAGTTATGTAAGTGAAAGTGAGGAATCATCCAATAATGACATCTTAATACATAACACTTCCGAGGCCTTTGTTTGTGAAGCTATAAAAGATGATGGTAGTGAGAGCGGAGAAGAAAGAGAGAGTGAAAATGAAGAAGAGGTTGATGTGAGTGAACTTCAAAATGCTTTTTAAGAACTTTATGAAGAATATATTAAATAAAAAAGAGAAAATTTGAAGTTAGAAGCTTGTTTAAAAGAGCGTGTCAAGGTCGTTGATGATAGTGTATTGGTTGAAGACCTTAAGACACGTGAGAGAACTCTTCGAGAGAAGCTTGAATATATATATAGAAGGCGAGATGGATAGCGTTAGAGGTTTAATAGAGTCAATGAAAAAGGAGCTTCTCGAGTTTGAAGAGAGAAATGTTTTTATTAGAGTCTAACATTATAGATTTAGAAAATAAATTAAAAGACTCCAGTAAAGTCAAATTTGATTTGGAGTGCCGTTCGGAGAAATTAGATAAAATATTAGGAATGGCCCAAATTAAAAATGACACTTGTGGTTTAGGCTTCAACACTTGTAATGAATCAACTCATAAATCGAAAACCAATGTTTTAGGAGAATCGCTTAGGAAAGCCTTTGTAGATCATTCCTTGGGTAAGTCTTTTCGCTGAGCCTTTAGGTGCTCGCATTGTGGTAGAAAAGGCCATCTTAAGAAATTTTGTTTTGATCTTAAACAAGGTCCTAGAAAATCCTTACGTAAGGCAACCGAGGTAGCAAAGTTTCCTACTTCCCGAGATCGTCATTCACCATTAATTTGGGTTAGGAGATCCGATTTGGTAGCTTTACAAGATAGGGTTTTTGATTCTCATTTACTTTCACATGATTCCTCCCTTGCAAAATCTAAAGGTTGAATGTGTTAGTTTTGTTTGCATACTCTAGCTTTTTGTGCTTCATATTATATATCATTGCTAGGTGTATGCATGTTTAATCATTGTCTAGTCTATGCTCCATGCTTAATCACATGCTAGAATAATGATTTTTGTTTATCTTTTGTATTATACTTCTTGCATTTTAGTTTGCATTAAATGAAATATATAAAAAGATTTTTGTTTATCATTTGCGTTTTACCTTTTAGTAATTTAGGTTTAATGAAAAATACAAATGATTTTGTTTGTCTTTTGAGTAAATATTTTTGTTTTTCGTTAAAAATTTCAAAAACTCAAAAAGATTTTTGTTTTTGTGTATTTTAGTTTGACACACTTTATGTGGCATATACTTGTGTTTGAATCCCTATTTTTTCGCTTCCATATGGCTAGAACTTTTGGTTTAGATTGTCAATCCTTAAAGTGTTTTATTACCATGCTTACATGGAGTAGTTGGATTTTGTGTTGATATAATGGATTCTATTTTTATATACCTTAATTCACACATGCACGAGCTCTCTTGAAATTTTAACTTCATGTGTATATTTGAGATTTGTTAGGTGTTCTCCTAATCAATCTTGTCATCTACATGTTATGTGACCTGGGAGGACTAGTGCATGTCAAAATCCGTTGCACGTGAGATTTGTGTGAGATATAAAAAGATATATATAAATGTGCATGGGGAAGGGGAAGGGCTCCGAAAGGAAATATCATCCTTTGTGAGTAAGCCACCGTTTGGAATGGACCTAAAAGAAATACGTGGTCCAAAGGCCTAAAAAGAAAATATGGCATTAAAAAGAAAAATAATTACCAAGGCCTGTTTTTAATTGATATATTCATTCAAAAATATATATGCTTATTGAGGGAGATTGGATGGTATATCAACGGTTTGCACAATATCCGTTTATCCTAGTTATACTTTCAATGTCATGACTCTATTGGTTTATAGAATCATCAAAAGTCTAAGCTTGTATGCATTGTGTATGTTTGTTCATTGAGTTCAATCTATATTGTCACATGAGGTTATATTCAAATGTGATGAAGTTTGCAATCAAATGAGAACTCCGTGAACATGTTTTAAGTGACTGGGTCTAAATTTTTTTTTGGTAACTAAATATATTGAAAAGAAAGAAGGATATACAAGGTGAAAAGAAACACCAAGTCCAAAGGCTAGTGACTAGAAGGTGGGGCATACCCCCCCCCCCCCCCCCCCACAACAAACATCAACAATAGAAATCATCCCCCAAACAAGACAAACACCCACCAACATAGGGGAAGGGGATAAGACAACATTAAAGGTACATCATGGATTCAGGAAGCCCCCATTGGTTGCAGACCATCCAGTTGGTGTAGCTTCTGTAAGTGTTCTTCCAAGTACTGATCTTGATCTTCATCATATTATTAATCTCATTCATGAGCTGTCCAGGAGATCTAACCCCTCTCTTGTGAAGCCTGCCATTCCTTTCCATCCAAATACAATAGATGGCAGTAGTGAAAGATAGAGTTCTGACTTTGTTGATGAGTTTGTTGTTGTTAGCATACTCCACAGCCCTCTCCAGCTCCCTCTCCCAGGTCCCTATATTCCTGTAGCATTATTTATTGCAAAGAACTTCCATCCACACCTCCTTAGCGTATGGGCAATCAGCAAGGATGTGCGATAAAGTTTCAATCCCATTAGTGCATAAAAGGCATTTATTGTTGTCCACTACCCCCTACTCCATCAGTTTATCCTTGGTAATGAGACTTCTTCTGCAGGCCAGCCAAGAGATGAAAGAGCATTTAGGTATGTATGTTGGCACGGTTCTGTAATACCCCGTACTTTTGACTATAATTATTTTTGGGATTAATTAATTAAATAGCGTATTAATTGGAAATTAATCCGGGTTATAAATACTAATGAGATGCAAATTGGTATTTGATTATGTGCATATATGATAATATATGTATTTGGTATTATAAAATTTGTCGTGGGATTTATATACGGCATTTTAGAAATTTTGTTGAGACGCGTGGGACCGCCGCGTCACGGTATAATATTTTGATAATAAAAGTGAATTTAAAATCTATAATTCGTATGGTTGTTTTGAGTGAGCCAACACGTCCGGAAGGGTCGAGATAGTCAGAAAACACTAGCCGGGGGTATAGTTTGGGTCCCGGGGTATTTTTAGGCCATACCGGTAACTTAAAGGGTATTTTAGTAATTTGGTATTTTTGGGTAATTAAAAGTGACGAAAATTGAGAGTTGTAATCTGATAAGGAATTGACCCAACCAACCCTTTATTAACCCCATAAGCTACGTAAGTTATCATTTAGTCTTCCAACTCTCCCAAAGGAAACCCTAGCCACCATAGCCACCTTTGGAAGAAGAAAGCTTGGAGAAGGAGAGAGAGAGAGGAAATCTGCAGAAAGAGATTACAAATCCAACACCAAATCCAGAGACAATCAAGGCAAGTGATTTATTCCATTTAAATTTCGGAGAATGCTTCTTCCATGTTAGATTTTTCAAAAACTTTGTGTGTTCTTGGAAGATAATGAAAAACCCATAAGTTTGGAGTTATTAGTTTAAATTTTGGGATATAGGTTGCATGTAGAATATTACTGGACGATTATATTAAGAGAAAATACTGCTTTTTGTGATATCAAATACGGATTTAAGATGAAGTTATGAATGTTCTTGAGATAAAATCTGGAAACTAGGTTTTTGATGAAGATTGATCCATATGTAGCCTTTAGTTGTTGAAATATTGATTTGTGGACGTTAGTAATATCGTAGGATGGTTATATGACATTACTATAACGTTAAATCTGAAAATCATACGTTAGAAATAAGTTTTGGGACGTTTTCAAATCTGCAGAACGAAGCAGTCCGTAGCCATACCTGTTCGATCGATCGATCGACATTCATCAGTCGATCGATCAACTATATCGATCGATCGATATTCATAGGTCGATCGATCGACCTCCCCAGAATGAGTAAAATTTTCCTTAATTTGATTTTAAATGGTGGAAACCCTCGGAGAATATGTTTGGAGAACTTATGAATACCCTCACCCTTAAGGAAGACCAGTAGGTGTGATTATTATAGTGGACTTTAATTAGAATGCAATTCGGGGAATTATTCTAGGTTATTGAAATTCGTTAGAGAGGTAACGTTTGGGTTAATAGTGCAAAATTGTGTAATTCGATGAAATAAGGTTTAGAGCAGAAGTAAAGACCTTAGGAATAAAGATGTTATATTTGGGAATAATCGGAACCTAATAATCTGTTATAGGTAGGTTTTAAGGATAAGGGACTACGGCGTGAGACGTGTCGGCAATTTAACTTTATATTAACGGGAGACTTGAAAAATATATAAGTTTGGGATAACGGTATAAGGATGTAGAAAATACCTTATTAATATGGTAATATCTAAGATGTGTGAATGCTTAGTATATAGTTTGTGTGTATGACATACCTACCATACTTGCTATCACGGGAGGTTGCGTTCGCTTAGGACCCTCTAATCCTTGTGTGCCTACGGAGGGGATATAGACTGGTACCTTGATGAACATAGGTCATAGAAAGACTTATTGTGATATTAATAAGTCCGCTGATCATGGGAGCGTAGGTATGTGCGTGACCCATGTGATGGTGACTGTGTTCGCCTCCACTATTTGTGATTTGTGTTATCTGAACTATTCCTGAGAGATTCGGAATATGTGATCCTTATGTACGTGATGTACCAGGATGGATAGCAGAGTATGTGTGCACTACAGCTTAGTTGCGGGGTGCTTGTATTGTATATTTATGATGTGAATAATATACATTTAATTAATGAGAATCATCATGTTAATGTTGTAATTATATTACGGTATTGTTTCGAGAAATATAACGAGTTAATTTACAGTTATAAATATTGCACATTGAGTATCTGAGTTGACGTTAAACCTCTATTTAATTACGAGCATTATTATGTAAATGGAACCAAGTATTATTGGCAGGACCTTTGGCAGTCTAGCTAGATATGTTGTCACTTAGCTAGTAGTATGGGTAGTTATAGATGGGTACTTGCGTTAGGAGTGCACAGTTAGACGAGAGGTGAGAATATAATGTGAGTGCACGTCCTAACATGTACTTTGCATTTAATGTTTTTAAATGTTTTTAAAGCACTTGCAGGTTTTTAAAATATAACTCCACATTCGGGCTCTGACCCGTTTGCTTTTTCAAATCTCTTTTTTCTTTGTAAAACCTTTTTAGGTGCCCAGCCACAAGGACACCAAGCATAGGATTTTCATTCAGAAGACGAGCTGTAGCTGTTTGTGGAAGCTACAGGGACTTGCATTTAGACGCCTCTCTCATTTGGATTCCAGTCTCAGCATCTATCGGTTGTAGGGCATGTTGCCCAATTCTATTAGACATTTTTACATTTCAGTTTTCAGACTCTAGCATGTATTGCTCAGTATTCAGTTTTAGTTATTTATTTCAGTTTACTTATCAGTTGTGGGATTTGTAGTGAGGGGTTTCCTCCAGACGTTATTTATTTCTATTGTGATGGTTATTCATTTTACTTCAGTATGGTGAATGGTGTTATTTATTTCTTTACACTTGTTGCATGTTAATCAGACTTAAATTAAAATTTGGCAACTTGCTTTTTAAATACTAGGTGGTTAGTAATAATAAAATGTTTTCGACAGTGATGCTATTAACTGAGCCAACTTGGCATTTTGAATTAATTTTATAAAGGAGTAGCTACCCGGTATTTAATTAGTCGGGGTGTCACAGGTTCCACACCAACTTATTCCATTCCACATCAGAATTGTGACTGCAAATAGCCTTATAGGCAGACTGAATGGTGAATATCCCATTCGTAGAAGGTAACCAAGTTACCACATCCTCATGATGAGAAATAAGAGGAAGAGTGGCTGTCTGGATGTCATTGAGCTCCCACGTAACTGTGGAAGGCCACCTCCAATTCGTACCACAAATGAAGTCATCCACCTTAGCATAGGAGTTGCTGGCTGCATCATAAATGGTCCTGTCCCCAAATAAAGGTTGTAGAGGCCCAAGAGGGTGCCAATTATCATGCCAGATAAAAGTGTTGTTACCGTTACCAATGATAGACTTAATGAGAGGTCTACTCTCCCTCCTCATTCTCAGAATTTTCCTCCATGTCCATGAGCAATCACTAGGGATAGCTATTGCCCAGAAGCTCCTTCTCTTGATTTTGTACATGTGACACCATTTAACCCAAAGACTCTCTTTATTATTGCATATATTCCATACTTGTTTCATCATAGCAGCCTTATTCCATTCTTCAATGCATTTAATCCCCAAGCCTCCCTCGGATTTAGGTTTACATACCTTATTCCAGGCCACTTTGGCTCCACTATGCTTCAGGTCAGAACCATGCCAGATGAAGTCTCTAATCAGTTGGTCAATAGCCTTAATGACCCCTTTGGGCATGATGAACAGACTGGCCCAATACACCTGTATACTAAAAAGGATAGAGAGAGCAGGCTAAAGTCTGCCAGCATAGCTGAGCATCTTGTTGGTCCAACTCCTAATCCTCTTAGTAAGTCTATTGATGAGATCCAAGCAGTCCTCATTCTTAAGTCTGGTAGAGATAAAAGGCACACCAAGGTATTTGAATGGTGGCTTCATTAATTGGAACCCAATTTTGTCGGCCAAAGCCTAAGCATGAAGAACATACATTCCCCCGCAGTAGATGTTGATTTTCTCCATATTAGGACAAAGCCCAGAAAGAAGAACAAACTCCTCAATAGTATGATTGATGCAGTCAATTGACTACTCATCCCCCCCCACATAAGATCATCAGCTCATCAGCAAAGCAAAGGTGGTTAAGACCAATTTCCTTGCATTTAGGGTGGTATTTGAAGTTCATGTTGTTGCAGTGCTGGTCCAGAAGACAGGAAAAACTCTCCATACCCAGAAGAAAAAGATAAGGGGATAGAGGGTCACCTTGTCTAAGGCCTCTAGAGCTTTTAAAGAAACCATGGGATTCACCATTGAGGCTAATGGAGTACCAAGCAGTGGTCACACACTCCTTAATCCACATGATCATGATATGAGGAAATCTGACCTACTTTAAGACATCAAATAGGAACTCCCAGCTCACAGTGTCGTAAGCCTCAGAAAGTACACCTTAATAGCACATCTAGACACACCATTGCCTCTATGATAGTTCCTCATGAGCTCTTGGAGTAAGAGGACATTATCAGCAATGGATCTTTGGGTCTAAATTTAATTGTTGCTAGTTCACACCCCAACACTTTCGTTTCCATATGACACATTTTTGCCATACGAGTGTGAAAAGCTTATTTTATTTTTTGTCATTTGTGTGTTTGTATCTATATATACGTGCATGTGCATTACTGGTATATTTAATTTATGTATATATATGATATTTTTCCGTCTTTGCCTTGCTTTCTGGTCCATCTATGCTTCTTCTTCATAATTGGTTTCTATCTTCAAGCATTCTTTGTTGATATCACATGCTTAATACTTTATGTATCATATTGGTATCCTTTTCTTGCATCTTAGTTGGTAACCGTTATTATTTGTTGGATTGGTTATGATTTTGTTGCCTATGTGCTTTAATGTTCTCATCACTTTATGCACAATTGCATGTTTAGCTTGTTATCCCATTGTATTCATCCCTTGTTTAGTTTAGGGGGAGTATATGCTTTAATTGGGGGAGATAAGTTAATTTTTAATTCTATCACCTTTGTCTATTCCTGAACAAAAAGGGGGAGAATGATAGGGGGAGAAATGGTATCTAATCCTATTGTTATCGTATCTTAGTTTGGGAGATTGAACTTAGAGGGAGAACGCTATCTTCTTAGGTTGATCATAGTTGATAAAGGGGATAATTAATTTAGGGGGAGTATTTATTTTATGCATTTAATATTCTCGATATTCCCTATGCATTTGATAGTTTGCTTAAGTGTGCAGGAATTCTTCTAAATGGCAACTTTCATCATCGGCAAAGATTTTGATCCTTGGGTTATTTGAGTCAAGCAGTTGTATTTTTATTTTGGGTGGGACATTTTTTTTTAAGTCTAGTAGATCTTGACATCCCTTTAGGATTTTTGTTGGGTTTTGTCCCGGAATAGCCAAAGGGGGAGATTTGTAAGGACACAAATTTTCAATTGAGTCTTAATGTAGTTTTGGCTCAATTCCGGACAAAAACATTTGAGTCATAGGATAGAGTTCAATGTCATCCATTCAAGCCTATGACGTGTTTGTTGAAGACGTAGCGGCCAAGATTAAAGCTTCATCAATGCCGAGTTTGTTGTGCCTCATTTCTACGTCAACAACATTTGTTCCGTTTACTCCTAAGGAATGAATGCATTACATATTTATATAGGAGCTTGGAACAATTAGTATTGGGGGTAAGTTTTGTTTAAACTGTTGTTTATTTTCAGAAGGTTTCTTTAAAACATTAAAATAAAGTTTCTGGGCTAAAATCGAATTTTTAAGCTTTCCGGTTTTTCGTTCGAACGCGCTTTTGGAAAAAATGGAGGCACGCATAATTATGACTAAAAAGGTGAGAAGGTCTATATAATTTACCATTGAGATAAATACCCTCCCAAATCATGACTAGATGAATAAAGAAGGCTTAACTTACCTGTTTTTCAGACATGGTGCCTCCACAAATTATGGCAAGATGTTGAGTACTTCCTCACCTAGTGCATACTCCTGTGAGACCATCCTGCAAAATACAACAAATGACTATAGTAATGCTTACACTAGCTCTTGAAGTTTATCAACACAAATATCAAATAATTAATACCGAGGCCCAAGAAATATATAATAGTCATAATTAAGAAAAAATACCCATGCAATAAGAAAACCAAATAATACACACGTGTCATGCAATTATTAAGCAGAAAGGCAAAACAAATTCGGGCCCTTGAGTAAAAACAAGATAGTACGTACAACTTGGAATGCATAATATAAGATAAAAGTAACGATCAAAAGTTTAGCGATGCAAGTAAAGGTAATGTAAATGCAATAACAATCACCGTAACAACAATATTACGTTTTAAGAGATAGGGCTTTATACCAACCCTTCATTCTCATTCATTCATCCTTAAAATTAAAGTGATTACAATGGATAGCGCCTATTATAAAATTATCTTGCTAGCAAAGATAACCATAAATGGGAAAAAAGACTACAGAGGCCCTTAAGAAAACCTAAAGTGAACATTACTACCTAGTTAAAATACTAATAAAAGAGAAATAAAAATATAAGCACGAGATTAAACATATTACCACTAGACCCTCGGGCAGTAGAAACACTTCAATCTCCCTGACTTAAAAAAGTTCTTATCCATGGGGATAAAGATTCCATTACAGATGCTACGCCATCACCACCAATCTCCCCGCTTGAAAGGGAAATCGTCCTTGAAATTGGGCATATCCATGAGCAAAATTCTAAATTCGAGCTGCCCTGCACTCTTTTCAAAGATGTCAAAAAATAAGTATCCCTTGGAGTTCATCATCGCAATGAGGTAAGTAATGAATTATTGAAGGAAGAAAAACATGACATCCTTAGAAGGAATAATAATCGGGTCATCACATGTGACACCCCGCTCGCCCGGGGAGAGCGAACGAAGTGCCACTATCGATAAAACTAAATCAATTCCACAAATAACAATGTATAGAGCATCTAATTCCCAAACAACAAAAGAGAACTACGAATCCCAAATCTTTTCAAAATACAAATACAACAAATCTCTCGAATTAATACAACTAACTCGAAAATAAAATACAAATATCCAATGCTCTATACATCAAAATAATACAATCTTCTCATCTCTTGTATTAAAATTCTTCCCAAATAATCCAAGCTAAAATCATCCCAATTGGTCCATAGCACTCAAATCCGTGCTCACCTGCCAACTAAGAAAAAAATATGGGGAAGTACACAATACGACAGGAAAGATGCTCAACAATAATATGTTAGCGATGAATAAAGCGCAACAATACGAATACAAATTATTCAAATCAAATGTGAATCTCAATAGCATTTATCAATAAATTTCTCAACAACACATTAACCGGGTCACCAGGCCTCACCCCATTCACATATGCTTTATCAAGTCATAGCCCTTGGAAGCAGGAATTTTGGCGGGTGCCCAACATCTGTGTCATATTAAAATCTCATGACAACGTGCTTAACGACAACATGAATAATACCACATGAATCAAAATAATTCCAACAATTATTTTTTCCAGATTTTAATGAATTTAACAATTCAAAATATGAGTTCAATTAACAAGAATTCAACGGAATAAACACTCGCGAGATTTAGGAGCATATTGTGTAAAACCCCATACCTCAAACCACCAAAAGATACCATCAATAATTCTGCCCAGAAATGCTTAAAAAGCCACCAAAAATCTGCTCTCAAAGATCATCAAAAACACCTCCAAGAACAACCACAAAACTGCCCCAAGAACACCACCAAAAACCTAAGGTTGAATGCATAAATCAAAGCGCTTGTTTGAGCATAAAAGAGAGGAATTAAAAACATGTTTGCTGCCAAAAAGTTGTACCAAAAAGGGTCACCCACGACCTTATTTTATAAGGCAAAGAATAAGAGTTGCAAAGAAATAAAACTCTAAAAACTGCTTGCTGCGCACGTTTTCTGCTGGGGTCGATAGATCGATCGCCCAGGAAAACTGGCAGTTCGCCTAAAAAAAAGCCTATAAGGCAAAATATTGTAAAATCAATATAAAATCCGTTTTAACTCCGTTTTCGAAACCGTTTGAAATTCTTCCCTTTAAAAATAATAACCAACATATTTTAGCAATAAAAATAAATTTATCTCAAAATTTATTTTTCCTCTTTAATTTGAAAATATCCCAAAAATTACGCGGGTTGTTACACTTCCCCACTAATAATGGAATTTCAACCTCGAAATTCGCCAAATGCCTAACTCTCAAAAATCAGGCCAGAATCTCAAAAAATAATCTCGTCACCAAAAATAAATTCCTCACATCTAATCTAGATGCCTAACGCGAAACGATTCTCTAAAAATTTCTATCTCCAAAATATGCGCCACAAAAACGCAACAGACCCAAAACCCAAGACCCGAGGGTGGTCGTATACCTAAGCTCTGATACCATTTGTAACACCCCGCTCCCCCGGGGAGAGCGAACGGAGGGCCACTATCGATAAAACTAAATTAATTTCACAAATAACAAGGTATAGAGCATCTAATTCCCAAGCAACAAAAGAGAACTACGAATCCCAAATCTCTTCAAAATACAAATACAACAAATCTCTCGAATTAATACAACTAACACGAAAATAAAATACAAATCTCCAATGCTCTATACATCAAAATAATACAATCTTCTCATCTCTTGTATTAAAATTCTTCCCAATAATCCACGCTAAAATCATCCCAATTGGTCTATAGCCCTCAAATCCGTGCTCAACTAAGAAAAAAAATGGGGAAGTACACAATACGACAGGAAAGATGCTCAACAATAATATGTTAGCGATGAATAAAGCACAACAATACAAATACGAATTATTCAAATCAAATGTGAATCTCAATAGCATTTATCAATAAATTTCTCAACAACACATTAATCGGGTCACCAGGCCTCACCCCATCCGCATATGCTTTATCAAGTCAAAGCCCTTGGAAGCTGGAATTTTGGCGGGTGCCCAACGTCTGTGTCATATTAAAATCTCATGACAACGTGCTTAACGACAACATGAATAATACCACATGAATCAAAATAATTCCAATAATTATTTTTCCAGATTTCAATGAATTTAACAATTCAAAATATGAGTTCAATTAACAAGAATTCAACGGAATAAACACTCGCGAGATTTAGGAGCATATTGTGTAAAACTCCATACCTCAAACAACCAAAAGATACCATCAATAATTCTGCCCAGAAACGCTTAAAAAGCCACCAAAAATTTGCTCTCAAAGATCACCAAAAACACCTCCAAGAACAACCTCAAAACTGCCCCAAGAACACCTCCAAAAACCTAAGGTTGAATGCATAAATCAAATGGCTTGTTTGAGTACAAAAGAGAGGAATTAAAAACATGTTTGCTGCCAAAAAATTGTACCAAAAAGGGTCACCCATGACCTTATTTTATAAGGAAAAGAATAAGAGTTGTAAAGAAACAAAACTCTAAAAATTGCTTGCTGCGCACGTTTTCTGTTGGGGTAGATCGATCGACCCCAGGCGTCGATCGATCGATCGCCCAAGAAAATTGGCAGTTAGCCTAAAAAATGCCTATAAGGAAAAATATTGTAAAATCAATATAAAATAAACGGAGTTAAAACGGATTTTATATTGATTTTAAAATATTTTGCCTTATAGATATTTTTTAGGCGAAGTGCCAGTTTTCCTGGGCGATTGATCGATTGACGTCTGGGGTCGATCGATCGACCCTAGCAGAAAACGTGCACAGCAAGCAGTTTTTAGAGTTTTGTTTCTTTACAACTCTTATTCTTTGCCTTATAAAATAAGGTCGTGGGTGACCCTTTTTGGCAGCAAATATGTTTTTAATTCCTCTCTTTTATACTCAAACAACCCTTTGATTTATGCATTCAACCTTAGGTTTTTGGAGGTATTCTTGGGGCAGTTTTGAGGTTGTTCTTAGAGGTGTTTTTGGTGATCTTTGAGAGCAGATTTTTGGTGGCTTTTTAAGCGTTTCTGGGCAAAATTATTGATGGTATCTTTTGGTGGTTTGAGGTATGGGGTTTTACACAATATGCTCCTAAATCTCGCGAGTGTTTATTCCGTTGAATTCTTATTAATTGAACTCATATTTTGAATTGTTAAATTTACTGAAATCTGGAAAAATAATTATTGGAATTATTTTGATTCATGTGGTATTATTCATGTTGTCGTTAAGCGCGTTGTCACGAGATTTTAATATGACACAGACGTTGGGCACCCGCCAAAATTCCTGCTTCCAAGGGCTATGACTTGATAAAGCATATGCGGATGAGATGAGGCCTGGTGACCCGATTAATGTGTTGTTGAGAAATTTATTGATAAATGCTATTGAGATTCGCATTTGATTTGAATAATTCGTATTCGTATTCGTATTCGTATTGTTGCGCTTTATTCGCCGCTAACATATTATTGTTGAGCATCTTTCTTGTCGTATTGTGTACTTCCCCATCTTTTCTCTTAGTTGGCAGGTGAGCACAGATTTGAGTGCTATGGACATTGGATGATTTTAGCGTGGATTATTTGGGAAGAATTTTAATACAAGGGATGAGAAGATTGTATTATTTTGATGTATAGAGCATTGGAGATTTGTATTTTATTTTCAAGTTAGTTGTATTAATTCGAGAGATTTGTTGTATTTGTATTTTGAAAAGATTTGGGATTCGTAGTTCTCTTTTGTTGTTTGGGAATTAGATTCTCTATACCTTGTTATTTGTGGAATTGATTTAGTTTTATCGATAGTGGCACTCCGTTCGCTCTCCCCGGGCGGGCGGGGTGTTACATCACACCCCTGTGAAGGCAAGCCCGTAAAAATTAACGAGTCAATCTCAGCAAAACAGCTACAGAAAAATCGTCTTTTGTTTAGAAGAGTGGAAAATTTCAATAACATAATACAACTTTGCCTTTTCAAAGTGTGTACGAATCACCACCCATTCTCATAAAAAATAAAAAAAAAAGTCGGTATCGTCTTTACCACATTTGGAATAGAAGTATCTCAGAATCTGATCTTGGTAGCCAAATAATCCTCAAGAAAGTTGTTGAAAAAATGTCCAATGGAAAACTCGGGGAAGTCAACAAACTTGGAATTTTGACTGGAGCTAAGGTAGAGGATTTAAGATGGTCGTTAGGACCATTGAGAACGGTAACTCGGGGAATAAAGAATGGCTCACCCAGTGACAAATGACGGTAGTGTAAGATTCATGATGCTCAAACAAGTGCATCCCTAACCCAAACTTGATATTATTCCTCCTATAACATATCTCCTTGTCCCACTCCTCTGCCTTTAGATGACGATTGGTGTCTAAAATTGGTATGATAATCCCAATTAATCTTAGCTTAATTATACCAATAATTATGTACCACATATAAAATATAAGATTATATGAACTAGGGAGAGATGGGGGATAAAGAGAGAAACACGAATTTTTTTGTGGTCTAACCTAATATGATGCCTACATCCACGAGTGTAATGCCACTAAGTGTATAATTTAGGTACAGGTTCTTAAGAACTCTCTAAGGTTAGGTGTGTATCATTTTTCAATTATTCCCCAACTGAGGGGTGCAATTACCAATTTATATTAATGGGAAGGAGGAGAGGAAAAATACCTTTATACATTAGGTATTTGTACCTTATTACATTATAGATTACAGCTTAACATATCTTCACATGCATGTGCATGGGTGACCGTAGAAATATTCGCGTGTGTTTGTTCACCTTACTGATGGTTTGCATTCCTGAAGGTGGTCGGCCAGTCTGCCGACCTAAGGGGATAATAAATATGACCATATTAATATGTTGGATGGGGCCTACTAGATATTATGTCAGGAGTCATGTTTTTATTGACCCATGTAGCATTGATATTTTAGGTCACAACAAAAGCCCTCAATACTTCATTCTTGTTTGGAATGAATAATGTTTGAAAGGATGGAATATTATCCATCGGGGTTTGTTCGGCTCTTTGGAGATGTCTATTCGGCTGCTGACCTCTGGGAGTTTGTAAATTTTATATCCTTCAATTCTTTGAGTCAATTGCAACTTTTTAAATTACAACAAAAATAGCAAACCGCCTGAGGGTACGCTGGTCATTTTATTTCTTGGTTATTGACACATTGTCAAAAAATGAAGCGATGGGTACGCTTCATCATTTTAGTTCGTGCAACTCAGGAGACGTCACTGAGTTTTATAAAACATTAGTTCCCTCCTTCATTTATTTTACCCTGAATTTCAAACTCTTTTCTTCCCTCTTAATATTTTCTTTCACCATTTGTGTGAGTTGTTCCTCCTTGTCGTTTCTTTTTCACTATATGAATCCTTCTCCTCTTGTATTTCTTTCATTATTATAAAAATGGTGTATACTATTAATAAGAGTTCGTTGGATCTTTTTAGGGATACTCACAGAATCCCTGTTTGGGTAAAGACAGAGTTATTGACATGTCTTTGTGACCTCTGTGAATTGGAGGAGGGTCATTGAATCCCTACCAACTTTATTACTAAGTGTGGGGTTACCTTTCCTCCCAATCTCTTATTTTTAGAGTTTTGTCAATATTTCAATGTGGTCCCAGCCCAAGTTGCCCCAAACACTTGGAGAATGGTTAAGAGAATAAGCCTCATTAATGAGTGGTACCGAACCAAAATATGAATAAAGGGGTTAATGTATTGTTACAGTTAGGGAACCACTAACGAGAACATTTATTATATGAAGACGAGATTCTCTAATAGAGCCCTTGTAGTAAATTTGCCTAACTCAAACAAAGATTATTAGGATCATGGTTTGATATAGAAAGATTGATAACTTTCCCCTCTTCCTAAGGGTGAGGAATAAACTGGGCCTCGGTGCCTTTAGGAAGACCAAGGTATAGGTCGACACTCACACACATTTATATATTTTTATCATTTGGGGCCTCTTTCTGATTCCATCATTAGTTTCTTTTTAATGTCTTTGTGTTTTGCAGAGAAAAACAAGAAATATATTCCTTATGTCTCAAACGTCAATTTTGCTGACGTGAAAATTATCTGGTCTATATAATGAAGGATTTGTGTAGCTCATCCTCTTTCTGCCTCAGTATTGCTTGGATACCACAGTTCTACCATATCTTTGATTATTCATCTAACAGAGGATATACCAGTAGACCCCATCAATCTAGAAGGCCTAGATTCTACATTCTCTAGTGCCGATTCAGAGTCTCCACTATAAGCAGAAGGGAATTTCTCTGTTAGGGGTACCTCATCATCCTTTAAATATTTGGACATCTCGTTTATGTCGACAATATCTCTTCAAAAGAAATGATTAAGAGGAAGATACCAAACCTCTTAGCTAGCTTCAAATCCCCCTCTAGTTGAACGGGAATCAAATGCTGGAGGTTCCAAATAACCGTGGTTGACATATCTCTGGGCAAAAATCAAGAGTCCCAATTCAAGAGGTTGAATAGGGGTCCCACCCCTACCTTGGAGTTGGATGGAAAAATTCAGGCCAACAAGGGTTAAGTTAGTGCCCACTTTGTTACTGTTGACATTGGTCTAGCTCATGGTTTGATTAGAGCAAGGGTTTGTCTTGCCAACAAGGTTACAGCGTCTTTCCTTACTCATACAAGTCTGGTTGAACGGGGCAACCATAACCTGGCCCTAATAAGTATCTCCTGATATTTTCTTATTATCATATTTACCTGTTGCTAATGCTTTTTTAATATTAATTTTTGCAGTTATTGGTGGACTATGACTAGTTAATGAGGAGGAATATTAAGTTGAAAGAATCCTCTACATATGTGGAAGTAGCCTCCAAAGGCACTCGAGACTCCTTGGAGGCTGTCAAATAGGCCCACAGAAAGGACAAAAAGAAAATGGTTGAAACTATTAAGGGGGTTAAGGATGGAAAACCCCAAAAGGAGTAAGCTGCTAGAGATGTTTTAAAGAAAGTTGACCAGACTAAGAAGGAAACGAGGGAGGCTGAGATGGTTGCAGAGCAGGCAAAGGTCCAGGTGGCAGAGCTGAAAGCCAAGGCCAATAAGGATAAGAAGGATGCTTACACCTAAGGATAGGAAAAGGCATTCTCTATTTCTTCCATCCAAATTGGAAGTCTGAAGAAGTCCTCCTTCAAGGAGGGTTGAGATGCCTCTCTAACCCAGGTTAGCATGGCTATTGGCTCAGACTTGTTCCATATTCATAATCAAGGCACTCATTCACAAATTAAGGATAAAGTTAATGACAAGGGGTTGAATGAGTCTTTGGTACCTCGGGATCAGATGGTGGTGGTTGCTCAACCAGAGAAAGAAGTGTCTTAAGACAAGGAGATGGTGTAATTGATAGGACTATTTGTATTTTGTTTTATAAATTGATATAGTTGCTCCACTTCTTCAGTTGTAATACCTTTATATCTTTAATAAAAAATTTCATTTTTCAGTCATGATTTTGAACAGTTTGATGCATTCATTCTTTTATTTCGTCATTACTTATGCAGTACTATGTTTATTTCAATTTGACTCAAGAATGGTTAATTTGATTATAGTTGAAAGTTTACTTTTCTAGAGGAGTAGTCGACGGTTTGACAATGGTCACGAAAGATAGATGAGGAAGACGTAGAGGAAGTTCTCGACTTAGATATCTCTAACTAGTCTAAGGATATGAATCTCCATATGCGCAGGTTGTTCCATCAACCAGTTGCGACCAACATTGCATACTACGAGATAATCCTCAAGATTCAGTGGGACCATAAGGATATTATTGCTAGTTTGTCTACCAACTACGATAATTATTTTGCTATTCTTCGGAGTGAAAGTGAATTTGACAAAAAACTGCAAGAATTGGCTTCGGCTTACTCTAAAAAGGAGTTTATACTGGATTTAGATTTAAACAGTGCTCAGGAGGTGGCTAGTCTTCCATTAGCGAAAGATGAAAGAACTAAGAAAATTCTAGCCGACAAAGCCGATCTCATAAAGAATTAACCGACTACCATTAAGAGGTTAAGTGAGAAGGTTTATTGTCTCACGTATCACTTTCATAAGCAACCTCGTACCATATGGATGGATGGTTATGACGAAGTATTCGCGCATCTGGGCAAAGAACTTTAGCAAGCCCGTAGACAAGGTTATATAAATAGGGGTCGATAAATCCCCTTAGTGTGATGAAACTTCTAAACGAAGACAAGCTCTGGTATAGGCATGACCCTGGTTACCTGGGTCATCGTAATCCTCCCTTCAATATGGATGTCTAGTCGATTCCCCATGATGAGATCCCCATTAAATTGATCAAGAAATACCTCAAAGATTAAAATTTGTATAGGGATGATGTCATTAGCCGACCCTTGCATTTAGTGATCAAGGCCAACTCTAGTTATCAATCAAGGTTAGGTATCTAAGCATGACTATCACTCCTAGATAATTGATATTTAGTTGTTATTTTCCGTTGCTAGATGTTTCTATGTAATAAAACTCTAATGTTTTGGGGTATTTAAATAAATGAACAAATTATTTTACTATGTGATTATGGCCTACCTGTAGTTTAGTCTTATGATTTTGTGGTTGGCAATGAGCAGACTAATCTACCTTACTGGTTATCAATTTAGACAAACTCGTGTAGTCTTGCCATAGGTTCTACTAAAATTTGCTTGTTTGTGGTCTCTTAAACGAATCTTGTTATTTTGACCAAGTGTTAGCATTAGTTACCATAGGCGACCAAATGTTTTAGGATAATTCCTTAATTCGATCTAGTAAAACTTCTTGTTAGAGAATTCAGTGAATCATATATAAAGTTTTTATGCTTCGAACTTCTTGTTCTTGACCTCGCGGGGTCATATATGAATTTTATACTTGGAATTTCTCTTTTGTGGCCTATCCGAAGGTGAAGTCATGCGTGAAGTTTTATTTTAAAGTTTTTGGACTTTTAGTCTTTCATTGTTATTTGAGATTGCCTTTTTAAATTTTAGTATATCTCCCCCTTCCGAAAAAAGGGCAATAATTTTTTTATGGAACTCGATGTTCTTTATTGAGAATTGGAAACAAGTTACAAGAAATAAAAGCGATGACATTTTGTCAAATCACTAATAATATTTCCTCATATATTATGCGTTCCAAGGGTTTTTGAATGGTTCTCCTTCTAGGGTGTCAATTCGATAAGTGCATGTTGAATAACTGCATAAATGCGAAAAGGCCAATGCCAATTTGGCTCTAATTTGTTCCCTTTCTGGATCACTTTCTTCAATACGTAGTTTTCTTTCTTAATATTGCTCGGTTTAACTCTCCTGATATAGAATTGAGTAGTTCTTTACTGATATGTGGCTATGCAAAGTGCAATGAGTTATCTAACTTTCTCAACCAAGTCCAAATCTAACCCCTTCTTATAATATCACTCTTTGGAGAATCGAATTGAGCACTCTGTGACTAGGAAGACAATTTTTGGTGGGGATTACTGCATCAGTCCCCAATGCTAACATGTAGGGGTTCACAGGTGGTTGTTCTCGGCATGGTCCTGTAAGCCCAAAACATATATTGTAGTTCGTTGATCCAGTTTCCCTTGGCATCATCCAACCTCTTCTTTATTCTATCGAGTAGAGTTATATTGGTCACTTATGTCTTTGCATTGCATTGCAGATGTCCAGGGGAGGCATGTAACTTTTGAATTTTATCCTAAACACAATAATCTTCAAACTCTTTGGTTGTCAAATTGCATTCCATGGTTGGTGATGAAAGTATATTTCATTTCATATCGATAAATGATGTTCTTCCATATGAACTGAAAGACCTTCTCGTAAGGCATATCCACCAGTGGATCTGCCTCTATCCACTTAGTGAAGTAATCTACTGCGATGACCAAGTACTTGAACCCTCCCTCATCTCCAGTAGAGGGGCGACTAGGTCAATCCCCCACATGGAAAAGGAACAAGGGGATGTGATCGACATGAGCATGGCCCCCGGGATTTTGCGGATTGTAGCATATTTTTGGCATTTTTTATAATGTCTTGCATATTTGGAACAGTCTTATTTCACGATGGGGCGATAATAACCTTGTGTGGCTACTCGTCTAACCATCGATCTTCCTATAGAATGAGCTTTGCATGAACCTTCATGTATTTCATTTATTAAAATTGGTACCTCTGTTGGATGGACATATTTGAATAGCGAAATGATGAATCCTCTTCTGTATAGGATCCCTCATTCCATAACATAGCTAACTACTTTGTACCTTAGTCTTTTAGCCTCCTTTGGATCGTTCGATAAGATGCCCTTCTTAATGTACAGATTGGATTTATCCATGATGGGCCTAAATCCATGGCGATCCTATTGAGGCTTTCTTCGATGATACTTCGATGCATGAGGATTTCTACTGGAATGGTTCTTCTTAACTCAGTTTCGGTTACCGAAGTGAATCGAGCAAGTGCATCTTCCTGGGCATCATTAATCCTATATATGGTCATCCGGGTTGGATCCCTCCGACGCAGAATGACCCCTAACTTGGGACGGAGGATCAATAGATCCCCCTCTATCCACCTTTGCCATACGCATGCGGATGTTTTGAATATATGGAGGTCCTCTTTTCGCCACACGTGTCGATATCTTCATGGGCTACCTCGGATATAACATTGGCCATTGTTAAGGGGATAACACAAAGGAATGGAGTCGACAACCTATTTTTTCTCAAAATAGGCAAAAAAATGTGGCTGCATCGAGAGAATGGCTTCAAGTTCTCACTGATGCATACAAAACCAAATGAATCGAAAGTCCAGGGACTAAATTACAGAATATAAAGGTGTTAGGCACCCATTTCGCCCTTTCACTCTCTCATAGGCTATTTTGATTTTCTCCTTTTTCTCCAAAGAGCGATATGTGTGTACATGTGTGTAATATAAATAATAGGAGAAGAGGACAAAGCTCTGATTTATGTCATGGAAGGGACAAAGCAAACTCATCCATAAGAGTGCACCCGGAAATAATCAAACATATGATGTAAGTGCCTGTTGAATCAAGAATTGCTATGTAAAAATGAATGTGCATGTCGTACGAGACACAAGTATATGAGAGTTTAAGACTCACAAAATAAATATAATTGAATGTAAAAGACATAAAAGTGAAAAGAGAGGACTCGAATCCCAGGTTTGGCCCGGGACGCCTACATAATCCAAAGGGCACCAAAGTACACGTGGTTTGAATATATCATAAGGATGGGGTTCAACTCATAAATCCAAATTTAAGACTCCTCTTTGAGTGTTTTTTAGAAAATAATGTGTTCAAGTGCGAGAAAATAAGTCTTACTTTTGGGATTTACAAGTAAACCATCCTTTTGTCTTTTTTGGATTTTATGAAAATAATTTGCATGAAATACTAATAATAAAAATGGATATGTATTTTATGTGAGGAAAAACTAAAAGATATCACAAAATGAGAATAAAGTGAATAATAACAATAAATGAATACGAATAGAGAATAAATGAGGGTGGACCTCCTATAAGACTTTTTTTGCTGAATTTGGGAGGTGTGTGTGACATCCCGCCTTATAATCCCGGATGATAAGTCCATTAATAAATTAAGAAAGAATCATTAATGTAACAACCCATATTTTTAATGATTTTTATATTGGGAGCAATTAAATTAAAAATGAGAAACTAATCCGATTTAAAATAAATAGTAATTAGCGAGACAATGGTTAATATTTATTGGTAAGAATTATATTGAGTATTTGAAAGTGTAATAAATTGATAAGAATATATTATGATTGTCGGGGGTGAGAAATACGACATTTACAGTAATTTAGGTTGGACGCGCGTGTCAGTCGTGTCGAGACTTAAATTATGAGATAAAATGTGATTTAATTAGGGGTAATCCAATTGGTCATTTCGAGTATGTCGGTGTATCCGTAAGTGTCGAGATAGTCTAAAAAGTGTACTCAGGGGTTTGGATTGGGACCTGGGGTATTTTTAGGCCAAACCGACACCCCGGGAGGGTATTTTAGTCTTTTAGATTTTTAAGGTAAAGGGACCTACGAGTTTGCTAGAGTTATATCATTAGGTAGGTTGAGGGTGCTAGGTTTAGAAGTTAAAAAATCAAAGACAGGCCACTAGAGGAGGAATGAGGGGAGTTCCAAGGCTTCCCACACCATTTTTAAACCACCACCACCACCACCGGAGTGTAGAACGGGAGGAGAGGAAGGAAACCCCAATGCCTTTCAGACCTATGACTCCAGGCAAGTGTTAATCTTGCAAAATTTGAGTGCATATAATATCCATGTTAGAGTAGGATTGAAAAATACCCATGAATAAATGATTTTGGCTTTAAATTGGAGAATTAATTCATGATCTTGGGTAGGAATTGCATGTAGATTGAACCCTTATATGAATAGAAAATGAAATCAGAACATATGAGATGATAATAATAGAAGAAATTGGGTTTTGTTGATGTTTTTGAATAAAAAGAATAACCTAGGGTTTTGGAGTGAAACTGAAGGATTAATGTGATTTAAATGACCCTCCTTGATGTTTTGATTACATTAGAAATCCTTTATACATGTTATTATAAGGATTAGTATAATGGTGAATTAATAATACGTGGGGGATGCTCAGAGATATACGATGATAAGTATAATAATACGTAGGAGATTCGAGAGTTATATATACTACGTACGGGACACATATTATAGGTTGCGTGTATACATATATTGATGATATATATATATATATGTGTGTGTGTGTGTGTGTGTGTGTGTGTGTGTGTGTGTGTGCTGTATGAATACCTATTGTATGATCGTACTTAGGCTACCTGCTATCATAGGAGATTCCGCACAGTGGACAGTCTTATCCTGATAAGCCCATTGGGGGGATTTTAGACTTATGCCTCAGAATATAGAACTTAGGGATCGATCACTACTTGTACATAAGTGTGATCGGTCATTTTGGTGCATTAGGTGTGTGCGTAACCCAAAGGCTTAGAACTATGTTCGCCTCCAAATTGCGTGGATTAAGAAAATATGGTTCGAGAGTGATTCTGAACCAAAAGTCCTCTATTTAGTACGTGATGTACCAGGACTCAATAGTAGGGTATGACCGCATCGCAGGTCTCCACCTAGGGATGTCGTATTCGTATATATTGCAAAAGTGGTGTGTGTGTATATATATATACACGTGTGATTAATTTTACTGCGTGTGCACTAGTAGTTAAGATATATAGTGATATCTAAAGTAATCCAAGTGTGTGGGAACATAATATTTAATTGGTAATTTTTATTGGCTAAAAGGGTCTGAAAATTCGGTAACGTATTGTATGGGCAATACAGGTGGGCACAACGAACTATTACGCAGGGAGAGACTTGATTCAAACCAGTTAGGTTGGGTAGCATAACTAGGTTGGTATAGAAGTATGCGTTAGGTGTGCAGATTAGTTGAGAGGTGAGGATCTCAAGTGAGGGCACGTAAAGTTAACATGTATGCAATATCTACTCTTTAATGTATTTTAAATACTTGCAAAATATTTTTAAACTATTTTTTGGGGCTATGACCCATTTCAAATCTATTTTTTGTAAAAACCTTTTAAGTGCCCAGCCACAGGGATGCCACACTTAGGAGTTCATTCATATTTGACGTGCTATAGCTGTTGTGGGCGTTGCAGGACCTCGGAGTGGACGCTTCCACCTTTATTCATTCCATTTCATCATTTAGCTTTATCAGTCGGGCATATCACCCATCTTCAGATAGTAGTTATTTCGGAGGCACAGTACCTTTATTTTATTTCCAGTGTTGGATTTGGTTTTATATTATGGACTATTGTATGTGAACTTATGTCTGGAGTATTTATTCCAAACACATTTGTCTATTCAGTTGTTTTATTATCTATTATGTTGTTTACTGAAATGGTGAGTGTGATTTATTAGTTAGATTATTGCAAGTTAATAAAAAAATTGACACCGGGCCATTAGAGTATTAGTAAAATAGTTAGATTTCGACAGTAATAAAACCATTAATAAATACTTTTTAATTTAATAACGGACTTGTCACTCGAGAATAGAATAGGCGGGGTTTCGGTTCTAGTGTCTTAGGATTTGTACATACGTGTCACGCGTTCTTTGATATAGAGACCTACTATTAGGATTGTTACATTCATGATTACACATTTACGTCTTCATCTATTTTGAGATATATTGAACTATGGACTTATAGAAATTCTCTTTCATTTTAGATGTCACCCTGACGTACACCACGAGCCACCACGGATGCACGGTTCGAGCTGCAGCGAGCTCAGGCACAGGGGATATGAACGATGTTGAGGTCACCGCCATTGTTGCATAGACAGTTAATGCAACTTTGAGCACATTTGCTCAGCAGGCACCACAGGTGCCACCTCAACCTCAGGTTCTGGCTCCAGACCAGACACACTCATTTCCTCTTGCTTGGGAACGAGTCAAAGATGCCTTTCAAAAGGCTCATCCTCCCGAGTTTCTGGAAATCTCCAATATCATTGTTTCTTGCCAATGGAAGAAGGATATTCACAGCATTTATGGATATATGGGTGCACCGATGTACAAAGACATATACTAGATACTTTTAAGCTAGTGAGGGAAGCCTTGTAGTGGTGGGAGTTTGTTACCACCATACAGGAGAGTCATTCAGGAGTTCTGGGAGCAATTCGACCGCAAGTACTTTTCATCTGCCATTCCGCTAGAGATGAGGCGAAAGTTCTTAGACCTTTCCCAGGAAGGAAGGACAGTGGCTGAATATGAGGAGGAATTTACTCGTCTGGAAAATTTTATACCAGATGAGGTGAGCACAGAGCAGAAGAGGATGCAACTCTTTATTGATGGTCTTACTTAGAGGATCCGACAGCATTTGTTGGGTAATCCTGCTTTGAAGATGTATACAGATGTGTTAAATTTCGCTTTACTTCATTGTCAGTATCACTGCTTCCATATGAAAAGAAACAAGCGCATAGACGAATCCAACCAGTAGGGCAAGACAGGTGGTGGCAATGCCAGTGAGGCACAATCGAGTCAGACTCAGATGAGACAGAGTGAGCAAGGTTCCCAACAGTGGAATTTTGTTAAGCGTTTCCGATTAGGAGATTTTAGATAAAGGAATGGTCGATTCAAGCATGGCCATAAGGGTCAGTAGGGCCAGCAGCATTTTCGGCAGGGCTAACGGGGCCAAGGGAGAGGTGGTAGTGGCCAGTCGGGCTAAGGCCAGTAGGGCCAGAGAGGAGGAAATTTCACTAGTAGATGTTTTATATGTGGCAATAATAGCCATAAGCGTCAGGATTGCCCTGATTAGGGCAGGGGTCCACAGCAGCAGAGCCCTCGCCACTTATTTTGTTAGCTGATATTCTTGTGTTAGATATGTCGGAGTATGATGCTATTATTAGCATGAATTAGCTAGAAGCGTATAGAGCCGTGATTGATTGTTACAGTAGGAGCATTATGTTTGTGATCCCGGGCAAGGAGATTCTTAATGGCGATGCCTCATCCCGAAGGAGGATCATCCACTCACTTATACCATATAGAGGAGGAGACCTCTAAGTGGGTAGTGATCTCCCTAGATTCGATCCCAGTTGTGTGTGAGTTCGCTGACATATTTCAAGGGATACCAGGATTATCGCCTAGTCTAGAGATTGAGCTTGTCATTGATTTAGCGGCAGCTCATGCACCTTATCATATGGATCATATGGAGACGAGGGAGCTACGAGATCAGATTAAGCAGCTCTTGGGCCAGGGTTTTATCCGTAGGATTACCTCGCTTTGGCGTTCCCCAATGCTATTTGTGAAGAAGAAAGATGGATATTTACGCTTGTGTGTGGATTATCGAGAGTTAAACAAAGTCACGATACAGAATAAATATCCGTTGCCCATAATCAACGACTTATTCAACCGGCTAAGAGGAGTCGCCTACTTCTGTAAGATAGATTTGATATCAGGATACCACAAGTTAGGTGTAATACCCCGTATTTTTATGCTTTCTAAATTTGGGGATTTATTAAATTTAATGTAAGTTATTAATTTAATATAAATCCGGAAATTAAATATTTTTAATTACTAACGTGACGAGAGTTAGTAATCATTGGAAACTTGTTGAATATTACTAATGAGTAAAGTAATATAATATTGGTACTATTAAATGTCACGAGTGAATAAAATGATAATTTTGGAAATTTAAGTCGGGACGCGCCCGTGTCGCGTCAGGACTAAATATTGATTAATAAAAGTGAATAAATTATAAGTCGCTCGTATGGTTGTTTTGAGTGCGCCAAAGTATCCAGAAGGGTCGATATAGTCAGAAAAGTGTACCCGGGAGTTTAGTTTGGGTCTCGGGACATTTTTAGGCCTATTTAGCACCCCGGGAGGGCATTTTGGACATTTTGCATTTTTAGGTAATTAAACCCACGAAATTTATTAGGTTATATCAGCCATTTGGAACGGTCTTTTAGGGTTAGCAGACTCACAACCTTAGAACGACCATTAGAGAGGAAGGTAGAAAGCTTTCCAAACAATCCAAGGCCAAAAATTCATCCGGTGGCACCGCCTCCATCACCAACGCGTAGATCGCGCGACGGGGAACGCAACCACACCAAATTAGTCCACAAATCAGAACCCTGAAATCTACAGGCAAGTATTTATCTTACTGAATTCTAGTTAATGATCCTCTCATGTTAGTCTAGGAATAAAAATTTCGTATTTTGATTGAAAAATTATATGTTTTGGAAGAAGAAATCGCATGTGCTGTAAGGAGAATCTGTGTATCTTGAACCTTGATCATATGTAGAGGTTGTATTACTAAATTTGGAATTAATATGGATGATCGAATTGATGTTGATTAGCTTCTTTAATTGAAAATTTGGTAATTAGGGTTCTTACGAATTAATTTGGGGATTTCATGTAATCTAAATGATTTTTGATGAATTAATGATTCTAGGAAGTTATTAATGTTATATAATCATGATATTATTGATTGGGATTGAAGAGGAGACGTTTGGGATTAAACTATTGAAGTTTTTAGGCTTAAAAATGGTGAAAAACGAATCTGCCAAAGGTTGAAGACGAAACAGTGCAGTTCGTGCGATGTCGCGCGAAGTAGTTCAAGCGAGGTGTCAATGTCGCGCGAAGTCGTTCGAGCGAGATGGACAAGTCGCTCGAAGTAGTTCGAGCGACACATGGAAGTCGTTCGAACGAGATTTTCAATTTTTAGGGATATTCCTATTTTTACCCCTATTTTAGAAATCGATTAATTTGAGTGAGGAAAACCCGTATTCGAGGAATTCAGATTAGTACAAAATTTTTGGGGTTGTGTAGGTGTGACGATTTAAGTATTTGGGACGGTGAGGTTACTTTAAAGATCACGAGAGGGAGATAACCGTAATAAACGATATGAGTCCGTTATACGGGATAAGTGAGTAAAATGTCTTCAGAACAAGAAGTTATAATTATAGGTTGTGGGTACACCAAATTGAGAAATGTGAATAAGTGTTGTATATATATGACTATGTGATTGTGCATATATTATAAATGTGTAAAAATCATGCCCGTGCTACTTGCTATCCCTGAGGTTACCGCGCTGGGACAGTCTTATCTCGATGGGACCTTTATGGGGGATATTGACTCGTACCCTAGAAGATAGAGATCCTTTGGTACATGCTAATCGGATCGATAGTCAAACGGCCTAAGAGACGTGGGGGCATGTGCTGACCTCTTAGAGACCGGGACTCTATGCTTCGCCTCAACATTGTTTATGTTTGTGTTAATACAGTTCGAGAGTGATTCCGAACTTGTATTTCCCTTAGTACGAGTGATACGGGGACTGGATAGCAGAGTATGCCCGCACCATAATTTTTATGTGGGGTGTTGTTAGAATATATATATATTACATGGGTATTGAATATATATATTACATTCTGAAATATGTGAATTACCTCCTATGTTTATGGTAAGTATAATGATTTCAATTGAGAAATACGTGTTTTGAAAGTATAGTATATTACTGGGAAACTTTATTAGTAAATAAAGGTTAAATGGGAACTTTGTTATTAAATGAAATCTACCTCTTAAACAGTTAAATTCGTCAGTTTAAATCTTACGAGTAACCTAAGATAAGATAAGTTAAACCGTTGGGAAGGTTAATGCGATAGGTGTGCACATTAGAAGAGAAGTGAGAATTTCTCAAGGGAGTGCCGCACTAATATGTTGTTGCATTTGCCAGTAAATAATTTAAATACTTGCTAAACAAATTTTAAATCGTTTTTACAATCGGGTTCTGACCCGTTTCCATTTTATTTCCCTCTTGTATGTATATATATATATATATATATATATATATATATATATATATATATATATATGTATTACAGGTGCCTAGCCACAGGGGCGTCTTGCATAGGATCCTTTGGAAGGAACGCGCTGCAGCTTAGGTGGGAGTTGCAGGCCTCTTGCTTAGACGACCTCATTTATTTGATTCTACTCCTAGCATTATTTATTCCAGTTGGGCATGTGTCACCCTTTCCATTATTCAGTTGTTTCATGGGACATTGTGATTCATTTATTTTCAGTATTCACACTTTGGGATTTATTACTGTCAGGATGTTTTTCCTTTAAATTTTAATGTTGGAATTACCTTGTTGGATGTTTAATTATTGGATTGTTTGTTCCGGTATAGTTGTTGTGTGATTCTTTAATTATGAATTTCGTAAAGTTTAAATGTTGGTTTATATAAATAAAACTTGGAAACTAATGTCTAAAATGGTTTTGACACTTAGCTTATTTATGTAGGGTGTTAAATTGGAAAAGTTATTTTTACGACAGTGATGCTAAGAATGAACCAACCGTTCACCTTGATTATAATTTAATAAAGGACTGATCACCCGGTATTTAATTAAGCGGGGTGTCACATTAGGTATTCGGGAACAAGATATATCTAACACTCCCTTTCTAACGAGATATGAGTCTTATGAGTTTCAGGTTATGCCAATTGGGCTAACCAACACGCTAGCGACATTTATGGACTTGATGAATAAGGCATTCAGAGGGTTCTTGGATCAGCTTGTCATCGTCTTTATCGATGACATCCTTATTTATTCTCGGACTAAGGAGGAGCATGCGGAGCATCTGCGTAGGGTTTTTCAGGCATTAAGAGAGCCCCAGTTGTACGCTAAGTTTGAGAAATGTGGATTTTAGCTGCGTGAGGTATAGTTTTGGGGTCATATTGCATCTGTGTAATACCCCGTATTTTTTAGGCTTTCTAAATTTGGGGATTTATTAAATTTAATGTGAGTTATTAATTTAATATAAATCCGGAAATTAATTATTTTTTTTATTACTAACGTGATGAGAGTTAGTAATCATTTGGAAACTTGTTGAATATTACTAATGAGTAAACTAATATAATATTGGTACTATTAAATGTCACGAGTGGATAAAATAACAATTTTGGAAATTTGAATCGGGACGCGCCCATGTCGCGTCGGGACTAAATATTGATTAATAAAAGTGAATAAATTATAAGTCACTCGTATGGTCATTTCAAGTGCGTCAAAGTGTCCGAAAGGGTCGAGATAGTCGGAAAAGTGTACCCGGGGGTTTAGTTTGGATCTCGGGGCATTTTTAGGCTTATTTAGCGCCCCGGGAGGGAATTTTGGACATTTTGTAATTTTGGGCAATTAAACCCACGAAAATTATTAGGCTATATCAGCCAGTTGGAATAGTTCTTTGGGTTAGCAGACTCAAAACTTTAGAACGGCCATAGGAGACGGAAGGAGAAAGCTTTCCAAGCAATCCAAGGCCAAAAAGTCATCCGATTGCACCGCCACCACCACCAACGCGTAGATCGCGCGACGGGGAATGCAACCATGCCAAATTCATCCACAAATCAGAACTCTGAAATTTTCAGGTAAGTGTTTATCTTGCTTATTTTCGTTAATGCATCACTCATGTTAGTCTAGGGTTGATTATGATAAGTTTCATGGAAGAAAACCCATGTTGGAGATAGGAAATTGCATGTAGTAATGATATATATGGAAATCTGGAAATCCCTTTAATATGTAGAGGTTGAACCACGAATTTATGATGTTTTAGAAGAAGAAATTCTGGAAAAAGATTGATTAGAACATAGTTAAAGAAATTTCTAGGGTTCATGAGGTTTATACAAGTTTTGCCCTTTTAATCCATGGTTATTGATGAAAATTCACATGCTTTACGTAGAAGATTGTTAGTTTGGGTTTATACTATTTGTAGTACGAATTTTTGGGAGTTTGGGAATGAAAAATCTGAATTTGATTGAGGTTGGATTATGAAACACGTAACTGTTGATCTGCAGAATTCGCCATACCTGTTTGATCGATCGATCGAACCAGGAGTGTCGATCGATCGACGCATCGATCGTTCGAGCTCCTGGCATCGATCGATCGACCCCTTCTGGCAGACTCATATTTCCCCTTTTAAATAGTTGAACTAAATTTAAATGAGTAATACTCCTTAGACATCCTTATTAAAATATTTGGGAGATGAAGAAGACCAGTAGGACTTATTAATAATTATGAGACCTTTAATGTAAGATGAGATTTACATTTTTTGGGATGTTTACATATAAGGGACGATAGAATTATGTATTAAAGGGAGAGACGCATAAGATAGTTACGATGGAAAATAGATGAGTACCTACTGAATTCTACACTTGGGAGGATAGAGGCCATGAGTGTTACGTAGTAAGTTGGAATAATCCCTCAAACTAAAAGTAAGAGACGAACTGTTATAAGTGATAACTAAATAATGAGAAATAAGGATAAATGTTATAATTATGGGTTATGAGATGAACCTAAATTTGATATAGCAAAAGTAGTATATTTATATGACTGTGTTTATGCATATACTATATACGTGTGAAAATCATGCCCGCGCTACTTGCCATCCCTGAGGTTACCGCGTTGGGATAGTCTTATCTCGATGGGACCTTTACGGGGGATATTGACTTGTACCCAAGAAGATAGGAATCCTAGGTACATGCTATTGAATCGATAGTCATGGTTCTAAGAGACGCGAAGGTATGTGCTGACCTCTTGGACTTGGAAACTATGCTTCGCCTCCATATTATTTGTGTATGTATTAATACAGTTCGAGAGTAATTCCAAACTTGTATTTCCCTTAGTACGAGTGATAAGGGGATTGGATAGCAGAGTATGCGAGCACCATAATTTTTATGTGGGGTGCTGATAGAACATATATATATTATACGAGTATTTAATATATATATGAATTTCTGAAATTCGGAACTTCCTATTGTGTTTATGGTAAGTAAGAAATGAATAATGACTTCAATTTGGAAACACTTGTTTCGATAAGTATAATAGGACACTGGGAAACTTTATCAGCAAATAAGGTTTAAATGAGAACTTTGTGATCAAACAAAATTATCCTCTTAAACAATTAAATTGTCCAGTTCTACATCTTACGAGTAACCTAAGATAAGTTAAACCGTTGGGGAAGGTTAGTGCGATAGGCGTGCACATTAGAAGAGAGGTGAGAATTTCTCAAGGGAGTGCCGCACTAATATGTTGTTGCATTGGCCTGTAAACATTTTAAATACTTGCTAAACAAATTTTAAATCATTTTCACTATCGGGCTCTGACCCGTTTCCATTTTTCTTTTCTCTCTTGTTATATATGTATATATTTCAAGTGCCCATCCACAGGGGCGTCTTGCATAGGATCCTTTGGAAGGAACGCGCTGCAGCTTAGGTGGGAGTTGCAGGCCACTTGCTTAGACGACCTCACTTCTTGATTCCTCTTCTAGCACTATTATTTCAGTTGGGCATGTGTCGCCCTTTCCATTATTCAGTTGTTTTATTGGATATTGTATTCCATTTATTTCCAGTATTTGCACTTTGGGATTTTTATTGTAAGGATGTTTTTCATTTAAGTATTAAATGTTGGATTCAATTAATTAAATGTTTGGTTATTTGGATTTATATATTCCATGTGTGACCCTTTATCTATAAATGATGTCCAACTTAAATGTTGGTTTATATAAATAAAATTTGGATAGTAATGTCTAAAATGGTTTTGACATTTAGCTTAACTATTTAGGGTGTTTAAATTGGAAATTTTATTTTTACGATAGTGATGCTAAGAATTAACCAACTGTTCACCTTGATTTTAATTTAATAAAGGAGTGATCGCCCTGTATTTAATTAGGAGGGGTGTCACAATCTGCCAGGGGAATATTAACAGATACGAGTAAGGAGTTAGCTGTTAGGGAGTGGGGACAACCGACGACACCAATGGAGGTGCACAGTTTCTTGGGGTTAGTCAGGTACTATTGATGATTTATTCGGGGGTTTTCGAAGATTGTGGGTTCATTGACCAACTTGACTTGCAAAGGGGTATCGTTTATCTGGGATGACACTTGTCAGATAGATTTCAATGAGCTAAAGGACAAGTTGACTTCGGCACCAATTCTCACATTGACAAGGATGGCAGTGGAGTATCTTCTTTTTACTGACGCGTCCCTACAAGAAATTGGGGGTGTGCAACAACAGAAGGACCAGACTATAGCTTATGCTTTTTGTAAGCTTAGCCTCATGAGAGGAATTACCCAACCCATGAATTGGAGTTAGCGGAAGTCATATTTCCACTGTGGATTTGGAGACATTACCTTCTGGGATAGAGGTTTCGTCTATTCACATATCATAAGTCACTACAATATTTGTTCACTCAGAGAGAGCTGAATATGCGTCAGCGTAAGTGGTTGGAATTTGTGAAGGATGATCAGTTTGATATCCATTATCATCCAGGGAGGCTAACATGGTGGCAGATGCATTGAGTAATAGGCCAGCGGGGGATGTGGATGAAGTTTGTAAGGTGAAATGGAAGGAGCTGGGGCAACAAAATTCAGTTGCCAGATTATTTATGTCGGTTATGATCGTCACCCCCCAGATTATCATGAGAGTAGTACAGGACCAAGCAGCGAATTCGTTTTGTCTGGATCAGATTCGACAACTTTTAGTCAGAGGAGCAGAGTCTTGATCTATGAGTTCAGAGGTAGGCTTACGCTTCAACGGGATATTGATTGTCCCAGAGGAGGAAGACTTACGGCACGTGGTGATGGCAGAGTCACACGGATCACGATTTGTGGTACATTCTTGAGGGGATAAGATGTACTAAGATATGAGACGGCAGTATTAGTGGAGTGGGATAAAGATAGACATTGCAGAGTTTGTCTTGAGGTGTACCACTTGTCAGTTGGTGAAGGTAGCCCATCAGAAACCAATAGGGGTTCTACAGTCGTTAGAGATTCTAATGTGTAAATGGGAGAGCATTCCCATGGATTTTATCACTGGGTTGCCTACTTCTCAGAGGGGTAACGATTCTATTTGGGTGATAATGGATTGGTTGACTAAGGTGGCCCATTTTCTTCCAGCCCGAACGAATTATACCACGGGACAATATGCCTAGATTTCCATCGTTGATATAGTGCGATTGAATGGGGTGCCACTAGATATTGTGACCGACAAGGACAATATCTTCGTGTCTCATTTTTGGGAGATTTTTTAGGAGTCCATGGGTACCGAGTTGGGATTGAGTACGGCCTATCATCCACAGACAGATGGTCAGACATAGAGAACGAATCAGATGTTAGAAGATATTCTATGGATGTGTATCCTTGATTTTAGTGGAGGTTGGGAGCAGTATCTTTCACAAGTGGAGTTTGCGTATAATAACTCCTATCAGTTTACGATTGGAATTACACCATTGGAGGCCATGTATAGTAGACCTTACTGTTCACCCGCCTGTTGGTTGGAGGTAGGGGACAATAAGCTTCTCAGACCAGAGTTGATTCAGGATACTTCGACCAAGATTAACCTGATTTAGAGTCGTACATGGATAGCTCAGGACAGACAAAAGAGTTATGTCGATGCCAAGAGGTTCGTCTTGGAGTTTAATGTGGGGGATCATGTGTTACTGCGTGTATCTCCAATGATGGGGGCAATGATGTTCAAAAAGAAAGGGAAGTTAACACCAAGGTATGTGGGGCCATTCCCTTTCATCGAGCGAATTGGGCCAGTGGCATATAGACTTGGATTTTCGGAGCACTTACATCGTATTCATGATGCATTCCATATTTCTTCACTGAGGCGATATCTTCAAGATGAGTTATCTCACACTCACATTGTATTAGAGGAGATTGATTTACAGCCCCATATTTCATATGAGGAGAGGCGACTTGCTATCATATACCATAGTGAAACGAGGCTGAGGTCGAAGGTAGTTCCAGTTATACGTGTTCAGTGGGGGAACTATAATGCTGACGAGTGTACTTGGGAGAGTAAGAATAAGATGTGCGACAAATATCCAAAGTTATTCATACCTGTAGAATCGCTACAGCGGAAATATTGCCACTTCTCAAATAAAATCCAATTTTAATTATTCCCAAATTTTAGTTAAACCCTAAAATATGCATCTGGATGATTTATTCAATAAAATAAAGCATGCAGGATAAAGAAAACAATTTCAGGCAAAATCCCCGAAGGGCAAAACCCTTTATTTTCACAATAATTTGTAAAGAACAGTTTACACGAATTATACTGAAAATAAGAGTGACATACGAAATACCCTCAGGTGTCGGTTCCGATGTCGTCGGCTGGAATTTCCCGCAAGAACTCCAAATGGGAAACAATGGAAAATAATCTTCTTATCCACAAGAGTAACTTTATAGTGACTCACTCTACAATATCACGCAGCTCTCCGATTGTAGAGTTCTCCCCACAAAGGTAAAGTTTCAACAAAGTTGAATCTAGGGTTCCAAAATAATTCACTAAAAGATTGGGATGTTTTGTAAATTAAAAATCAAAGGTTAAAGAACCTAAAAGAAGAAAACAAAAGAATTCTACAGAAGAAGTTTTGTAACAGTTCAAAAATGCAGGTCTTCTTATGAAAAACGGATTTAGAGACTCCTATTTATAAAAAACTTGAGGCAGCGCGTCGTTCGAACGAGGTTGAATGCCGTTCGAACGAGATGCTATGTCATTTGAACGACACAAGCAGGTTGCTCGAACGAAAAACATGACACATGGCAAATGACGTTTGAATGACAAAAGCGTGTTGTTTAAACGATCGATCAAACGAGATTTCACGCGTGCTTGTAGATAATTTCGATACAAACGCGTGACCGCCAGTTTCGTATTTTTCTGATTTTTTATGAATTAGTCATGATTTTTCTACGGAAAGGTGTCCGAGAACAAAATCTTTAGAAAAATATTTGATAAAAATATCCCAACACTTTAAGTGAAATGCTAAGGAATTAAAACTCAACCTTACCAAACTTAACATCGTGGAGGCTTGAATGTTGAAGATCTTGATATTCGGATCCGTCTTTGAACTACACAAGCAGGTTGCTCGAACGAAAAACATGACACATGGCAAATGATGTTTGAATGACAAAAGCATGTTGTTTAAACGATCGATCAAACGAGATTTCACGCGTGCTTGTAGATAATTTCAATACGAACGCGTGACCACCAGTTTCGTATTTTTCTGATTTTTTATGAATTAGTTATGATTTTTCTACGGAAAGGGTGTCCGAGAACAAAATCTTTAGAAAAATATTTGATAAAAATATCCCAACACTTTAAGTGAAATGCTAAGGAATTAAAACTCAACCTTACCAAACTTAACATCGTGGAGGCTTGAATGTTGAAGATCTTGATATTCGGATCCGTCTTTGATGCTTGAATGTTCTCGAATGCTCTTCGACGATGTAGCGGTATACGACATACTAAATTGATAACGGACTTATAAAATAATGTCCTTACAAAGACCTCCCTATGTCTATGCCGGTACAAAATAAAAACTCTGAATTATCAAATCAACGTGCCTATACAAATTTAATATCCCCCATGAACCCAAAAATGGAAAATACTAAAATTTGCAAGTCTTCAAATTTTCTTCAAAAATCTTAAAGTTCAAATCTTGAAACCTTTAAGCTTTTCTCATCAGGGTGTGCAACATATGATCATCACTTTTGTACCTACACACATGAGATAAAGCAAATACCTTCGTGACGCATCGAATTTAAATGATATAAGAATAAATCAATCAATATAATCAAATCTCCCCCATAATGCAAACTCCCTCATAAAATCATAATTCGTTCTCCCCCTCTTTATTATGTCCCCAAATAGACACATAAGAAGAAACAAACTAAACATGGAGTGTCACGATAAAAGTGCATAGCAAATATGAATCAAACTACGCGTATGCAAAGGTGTAACTCAAAAAATTCCCCAAACTATTTTTGATTTTTTAATTTTTTCAAAGCAAAAATAATAATACAAAAATCACACCATGGATGTATACTAAAACAACCAAGTCATGGAAATGGAATGTATGGGTGTGAATACATTTGATAGGTAAATCAACTCAATCAATCATATGTGCACAATGCATACCTGTATTCCTAACGAATGAACATCAAAAGTATCCTTGGGTGTAAAAATTATCGAATTTAGATGACATCGTCTTATACAAATCAACAAATCAAAGTCGAAGTGATTTCCATCCCAATAACGTCCAAAACTATTTAGTGCTTTTTCAAGATTTTCAAGGACGTGCAAACCCATTTTAATTCTCCATCCAAACGCCCTCATATATATTTTCTTTATAGAGATGTATAAACTAAATTCTCAAACATTGGAGAACTGGTGCAAAAACCTAAATGGCCCATAAATGGCATGAATTTCTTTTTATTGCCTTTAAATTTTTTTGAGCTCTTTTAAACCTCCTTGGACCCCGGATAATAAAATTCCTCATTTTTTTAGGTCCAATTTAAACGGTGGCTTATTATTCGCAAAGGTCAAATGTGAACCTTTCGGAGCCCTTCCCCGTTTTTAAATAAAGTACACAAACTCACAAAACGGTTCTTATATGCACAATTTTCTTCTCAAATTTTATCGCGCTTGGTTCGTTTTAAAGACAGGATTGAAGTGAAAACACCCAATCAACATGTGATAAGACAAGCACAATAATCAAACAAATATGTGCACGTGTGCAATAAAGGAAATCATGAGTCAAATATGTAGGAAGTAACACTTAATTACATCTCAATGACTCAAAACATTATAAAGCACATGGATGAATTGACCTATTGTCTCAAAACACTATCAAATAGTCATATGAAAAAATGGAATGATGTTGTGACTTGGTCATCCTAAGTGTCCATCCATAAACGGTGCAAACAAAATAAAAAAATATTTTTGGATTTTCTCAAAATTTTATCAAAATAAAATCTTTTTATATTTTTCAATTTTTTTTAAAAAAGAAAAAATTTATACAAAAAGTACATGTCACAACATTAGCAAACATAAATATCATGAAACCAAAAAAAACAAGCGTATGACAAACAAGCGAATACAGTCATCTATATGATATGGCAAGAAAAGAATCTTGTGCAACCAAACAGGAATCAACTTGTCTAAAATCTAATGCCTCTAAAAGTGATTTCCTAACCCAAATAGATGTGAAACGTCGTGTGGAGGATTTAGGAACCAAGTGAACACTAGACATAAACTTCCTAGGACTTTTTCCAAGATCAAAACAAAAACGCCTAAAATGACCTTTCCTACCACAATATGAACATGTGTAAACGGGAGGAATGTTACCTAAAGTGTGATCTCTTCTAACTTCATTGGGATTAATTGACCTTTTAAAAGAAATAATGGTTTTGGCTTTAGCACTAGAAGCATGAGAACAGGATGAGCCATTACCATCACTATCAAACCTACTTGAATAATTTAAATCATTTTTCAGCTTCAAAATATTTGATTCAAGCAACAAATTAGACTCTTCCAAAGACAGGGATTTCTTTTTCAAATTTTCAACAATTTCTAAAAGGGTATCTCTCTCCCTCTCAATTAAAGCAAACTTTTTCCTAAGAGTCTCTTAACGTTCCACAAACTCATTGATTAAAATATTTTTGTCATCTTTGGCACAAACACAAACCATCGAATTTTTAAGGTCCTCTAACTCTTTTTCTAAAAATAAGACCCTATCATCACTCTCATTTTTGGACAATTTTAAAGCATTAAATTTGTGGTCCAAATAAACAAATTTTTCATGATAAAAATCTCTTTGATTTTGAATCGTTTGCAAAATATCCACCGCGGATTTAAAATGAGAATTTTCTTTTTCCAAAAAATCAATTCTTTTAGCAAACGTCAAATTTAAACTATTTAAATTTAAACTATTTAAATCATAAGCGCTCCATCAAAAAAATTGCAACGGATTTTTCAAGAAAAATCAATATCACACAAATTTTGCGAAAAACAAAGATCACGCGATAAATTAGTGTAACTCGCTCTAATACCAATTTGACAACGTGAGAAGTCAAATTGTATAAAAAAATCCCTAAAAAATTAGGATCACGCGATAAATTAGCGTAACCCGCTCTGATACCAATTTGTAGAATCGCTACAGCAGAAATATTGTCACTTCTCAAATCAAATCCAATTTTAATTATTTCCAAATTTTAGTTAAACCCTAAAACATGCATCTAGATGATTTATTCAATAAAATAAAGCATGCAGGATAAAGCAAACAATTTCAGGAAAATTTCCGAAGGGAAAAACCTTTTATTTTCACTATAATTTGTAAACAACGGTTTACACGGATTATACTGAAAACAAGAGTGACATACGAAATACCCACAGGTGTGGGTTCCGATGTCGTTGACTAAAATTTCCCGCAAGAACTACAGATGGGCAGCAATGGAAAATAATCGGATTCTCCACAAGAGTAACTTTATAGAGACTCCCTCCACAATAGCACGCAGCTCTCCAGTTGTAGAGTTCTCCCCACAAAGGTAAAGTTTAACCAAAGTTGAATCTAGGGTTCCAAAATAATTCACTAAAAGATTGGGATGTTTTGTGAATTGAAAATCAAAGGTTAAAGAACCTAAAAGAAGAAGATAAAAGAATTTTGCAGAAGCAGTTTCATAATAGTTAAAAACGCAGGTCTTCTTATGAAAAACGGAGTTAGAGACTCCTATTTATAAAAAACTTAAGGTGGCGCGTCGTTCGAACGAGGTTGAATGTCGCTAGAACGAGATGCTACGTCGTTTGAACCACACAAACAGGTCGCTAGAATGAAAAACATGACATGTGGAAAATGATGTTTGAACGACAAAAGCAGGTCATTTGAATGACCTATCAAACGGAATTTCATGCGTGCTTGTAGATAATTTCGATACGAACGCGTGACCGTCAGTTTCGTATTTTTCTGATTTTTTATGAATTAGTTATGATTTTTCTACAGAAAGGTGTCCAAGAACAAAATCTTTAGAAAAATATTTGATAAAAATATCCCAACACTTTAAGTGAAATTCTAAGGTATTAAAACTCAATCTTACCAAACTTAACGTCGCAGAGGCTTGAATGTTGAAGATCTTGATATTCGGATCCGTCTTTGATGCTTGAATATTTTTGAATGCTCTTCGACGGTGTAGCGGTATACGACATACTAAATTGATAACGGACTTATAAAATAATGTCCTTACAATACCAGGTATTGTTCCGAATTTTGGGACGAAATTATGTTATCGGGGGGAAGTATGTAACATCCCGTATTTTTAATAATTTTTATATTGGGAGTAATTAAATTAAAAAAAGAGGAAATTAATACGGTTTAGAATAGATATTAATTACAGAGACAAGGTTTAATATTTATTTGTTAGAATTATATTAATTATTACTTAATGAATGAGTAATAAATTGATAAGAATATATTATGATTATTGTGAGTGAGAAATACAACAGTTATGGTTATTTAAGTGGGATGCGCGTGTCAGTCGCGTCAGGACTTAAATTATGAGATAAAAAGTGATTTAATCATGTGTAATCCAAATGGTCATTTCGAGTACTCTACAGTGTCCTGATGGGTCAAGATAGTCAGAAAAATGTACTCGAGAGTTTGGATTGGGTCCCGAGGCATTTTTAGGCCAAATCGGCATCCCGGGAGGGTATCTTAGTCTTTTGGATTTTTAAGGTAAAGGGACCTACAATTTTGCTAGAGTTATATCATTAGGTAGCTTGAGGGTGCTATGGTTAGAAGTTAAAAAATCAGAGAGTTGCCACTGGAGGAGGAAGGATAGGAGTTCCAAGGCTTGCCACACCATTTTTGCACCACCACCACTATCGGAGTGTAGATCGGGAGGAGAGGAAGGCGACCCCAATACTTTTTTGCAGAAAATCAGACCTACAATTCTAGGCAAGTGTTTATCTTATAAAATTTGAGTGCATATATTATCCATATTAGAGTGGGATTGAACAATAACCATGAATAAATGATTTTGGATTTAAATTGGAGAATTAATTCATGATCTTGGGTAGGAATTGCATGTAAATTGAACCCCTATGTGAATAGAAAACGAAATCAGAACATATGAGATGATGATGATGATAATAATAATAAAAATAATAATAATAATAATAATAATAATAATAATAAAAATAATAATAATAGTAATAATAATAATAATAGAAGAAATCAGGGTTTTGTTGATGTTCTTTAATAAAAAGAATACCCTAGGTTTTTTGAGTTAAATTGAAGTATTAATGCAATTTATATGACGACCGTCCTTGATGTTTTAAATACGTTAGAAATTCATTATACACGTTATTATAGGGATTAGTATACTTAATTGCGAGTTTGGGACATAATTAAGGAGGTTTGAAGGATCGAAATTCGTAAAAATCGTAACAGTTAAAAGGAAGGAGACGACTTGTACAGTTTCGAATCGATTAGGTCCAAGGTTGAATCGATTTGGTAAGGAGAATCGATTTCGGCTATTAGACAAATCGATTCGGCTGCCCAGATTTTGGCAATTTTCACTATTTAAGCCTGAACTTGTAAATGATGATCGGGTGAACTTTTGGGATACCTTTAAAATATAGTGAGAGATATTTGGGTTACCAGTAGGTTAATGATATGGTTGGGACTTAGTCATAAGTGTGAAAAATTAAGACTAAAATTAATCGGCATAATTTGTAATGTAATGAATTCGGGATAATGAGAACGAGTTATGGTGGCAAACCTATGACTTAGACGAGCAGAGTATGAGTTAATTATCTACTTAAATAATTTTAAGGATAGTTGGCACACTTCGAGTAGTGGGGATACTCAAAGATATACGATGATAAGTATAATGGTAAATTAATAATACAGAGGATATTCGAGAGTTATAAATACTACGTACGTATCATATATTGCGTTTATACCTTTACTGATGATATATAGGTTGCATGAATACCTATTGTATGAACTCTTATGTGTATGAACATATCTAGGCTACCTGCTATCATGGGAGATTCCGCGTCGTGGATAGTCTTATCCTAATCACTGGGGGGGGGATTTTGGACTTGTGTGTCGCGTGCCGACTTAATTAGGTTAAAATCATCCTTTTATCTAGAGATAAATTCCCTTAAATAATACTTTACTTTAAATCTCTCAAAAAATAACATAAGATTTTTTTTCTTTTTAAAGGCATGTTTAGATGAAAACATAACTATAGGTACATATAACTTACAAGTACTAAACAAATTTACATATAAAAGTTCATTTGTTTAACATTGACACAAAAACCATGTTGATAGTCGACCCATATTAGATATTCGTCACTCCCCCGTTTTAAGGTCCTAACTTGGCAGTGAACTCCAAACGATAAGCATGTCTGAAACAAAACATTATAGGAGTGTAAGCTATAAAGGCTTAGTGAATGACCATATACCACACATATAACCAATTTGAATAACTATTTTTATTTTCTTCAAATGCTATAAGCCAATAGGAATTATGAAACTCTCGCAAGCCTGGACCCGCCACAGTCCAATTAACCCACCACAGTTATTGGGGACCAGCACATCCCTTTATTAGGCCCGAGTACACAAACCTTTAAGTTGGATTAACAGGACCTCCACATCCCGTAGGACCCACCACAGTCCTTAACATTAGATAAAGGACCCGCCACAGCCCATAACATTAAATAACATCGCTTAACATTTTTAATCATATGCATATGTTTCATAAACACCACATCACTCCATAAGCATTTTAACACATGTATGTAACTACACATTTCCATATGAAAATATAAGCATCTATATTTCATAGGGCAAATCACTCACCTTGAAGTAAGTAGTAAAATTAACACCAGAATCTTCTTCCTTCGTATAGTAGTATTAGCCGTTTCCGTACCTATCCATTTGACATCATTAGTATTTGAATACACTAAATAATATTAAACTTCGTAACACATCACAACAGTTGGACAATCATAAACAACTTAAAAGAAATTAAATATGAAGCTTGCCATTTCTATAACATCCTATTAATTAGGGTTCTAACACAATATACTGAATTAAATTATGAATTCTCTATACAAACTTATGCCCGTTCTATCATAACATTTTCCAAATTATTTTTCAAGAAAAACAACAACAAAGCTTCAACTTCAACATGACCCCTAAGCCAAAGCATAAGGTATTTTATTCTCATCTTTGAGTATGTCATACTCATATATTTTCTCTAACCTTTCCAATTGGAATCACTAAATTTCAATCATTATTCCATGATTTATGCCATTTTTAGCAAAACTAGGTCGGAATAGAACATTAAAGCATAACTTCACATTTTTAAGCATACATAACCTCCACCTCGGTTATCAATCATGGAAACACATACTAAACATGTTTTAGTACATACACACATCATATACATGAATTTTCTAATTCAAAAGCTCCACAAGAAGGTGATTCGAATCTTGGATTTTAAGGTTAGCATTTATGATCCCAACACGCGTTCTTACATATGTTCTTAAGCCATCCTTATTTTAATACAATTTGGCAATATGGGTATCTATAAATATTTATCAAAGTCAGAAACAAAAATATACAAATTGTAAAACTCATCCTTCTGACCAACTTTAATAAAGAGGTAATTACCTTATAAGATCTCCTCGATTTATAGTAATTTTTCGAAGATTTTTCTTCCTTAAACTTCCTTTCTCTCTCTCTAGGCAAATATTTACAAACTTGTTATTTTTTGTGAGGAAGAAGCTATACATATGTTGTAAGATCAGAAATAAGTTTTAAAGGGGACTAATAGCCATTAACCTTGTGGTGATACGTGATTGATTGGACTAAAGGTCCAATCAAATAATTTCACTAATGACAGATTTATCCCGACTTTTTAAAATCACCATAACTACGTATTTCGGACCCCGATTTAATCCAATTTTACGTCTGCGTGTAGATAACTTATATATCTACAACTTTCATATTTTATGTTTTCCCAAAATCATAGAATTAGTACGCCTAATTTGGGCTTGAACATGAAAGTAACAATTTACCAACTTTCTCAAAACTTTCACATTTGGCAACCAAACGTTGCCAATTTCGCACCAACACCCTAATTTACTTTTATAAACATAATGATGCATTAAAAACATAATTCATAATGCATTTAGCCACATAACTAATCATATGCTCTAAACATGTTATCCCCGATCATAAGCTCGATTAACATCTAATATAAGTAACACATATATCACATGAGTATGCATCCCCTAAACATTATAATTAACATATTTAACACCCATCACCAACTTATAATTCATAACTTATACTTAATCATATAATTAACATTCCTAATCATGTTTTAGGGCCTTACAATTCTACCCCTCTTATAAAAAAATCATCCTCGAAATTTAACGCATAAGAAACTTACCAAACAGATGGGGATATTGCTTCCTCATGTTATCCTCTCCTTCCCACGTGGCATACTCCACATTTTGACTTCTCCGCATTACTTTAACTAATGGAATAGTTTTATTACGTAACACCTGCTCTTTTCGATCTAAAGTATAAATTGGTTCCTCCACGTAGGTCAAGCCATCTTGAAGCTCTATCTGTTGTGAAGTAAACACATGTGAAAGATGTGGTACATACTTTCGTAACATCGATATATGGAAAACATCATGTATCTGAGATAATTCTGGTGGTAATTATAACTTATAAGCCACAGAGCCAACTCGTTTCACTATCTCATATAGGCCAATGTACATAGGACTCAATTTTCCCTTCTTTCCAAATCTCATAACCCCTTTCCAAGGAGAAACACATAGGAATACTCGATCACCTTCCTCAACTTTCAATTCTTTCCTTCGGTTATCTTCATAACTTTTCTGTCTACTTTAAGCCACCTTCAAGTGATTATACATAAAATTTATCTTTTCAGCAGTTTGCTGCACAATTTCTGGCCCAAATAGTTTTCTTTCTCCTACTTCAGTCCAACACACTGGAGTTCTGCATTTTCTCCCATACCTTTCTCCACAAGGAGCCATATCAATACTCGAATGATAGCTATTATTATAATCAAATTCTATTAGTGGCAAGTTTTCATCCCAACTTCCCTTGAACTCCAATACACAAATTCGTAACATGTCTTCGAGTGTCTGGATCGTTCTTTCTGACTACCCATCAGTCTGAGGATGAAAAGCTGTACTAAATTTTAATTTAGTCCCCAAGGATTTTTGTAAACTAGGCCAAAAGTGAGAAGTAAACTTAGGATCTCGATCAGAAATGATAGAAACAGGTGCACCATGCAATCTAATAATCTTATCCACATATATTTTGGCATATCTATCCATGGAGTAAGTAGTTTTAACAGGAAAAAAATGTGCAAACTTAGTCAATCTATCAACGATAACCCAAATAGAATCAAACCCTCATTATGATTTTGGTAAACCTATAACAAAATTTGTAATAACATGCTCCCATTTCCACTCAGGAATAGGTAAGGGGGGGACTGTAGTAAACCACTTCGCTTCTGATGCTCCGCCTTCACTTATTGGCAAGCTAGACATTTCGCAACAAAATTTGCAATATTGTGTTTAATTCCTGGCCACCAATAACACTACTTCAAATCTTTATAAAGTTTTGTGCTTCCTGGATGCATAGCATACAAAGAACAATGGGCTTCTTTTAAAATTGTTCTCCTCAAATCAGGCACATTAGGTACACATAAACGGTTATCGTACATAACAATGTCATCATCACGACTAGAAATTCATTTGCTTTACCCTTTTTTATATTGTATCTAACTTACTCCAATTCTATATCTCCTGCCTGTGCTTGTTTTATCCAGTCTATTAGTGTAGGTCTAACATTTAAATGTGTTAGTAATCCACAAGACTCATTCAAAGTTAATTCCACCCCTATTAAAGCTAACTCTATCAGTAGGCCAACTCGAATACAATAAATACAAGATACTCTGCCTAGAGATTTTCTACTCAAAGCATCAGCAACAACATTAGCCTTACCTGGATGGTGATGTATTGTGCTTTCATAATCCTTTATAAGTTCCATCCACCTCATTTGCCTCAAGTTCAAGTCTTTTTGAGTAAACAAGTATTTTAAACTTTGATGGTCAGTAAAAATTTAACAGCTAACACCATATAAGTAGTGCCCCCAAATATTTAGTGCAAAAACTATTGCGGACAACTCGAGATCATGTATAGGGTAGTTGCGTTCATGTATCTTTAACTGTCGAGAAGAAAAAGCAATTACCTTTCCATGCTGCATTAACACACAACCGAGTCCTTGATACAAGGCATCACTATAAATAACTAAACCTTCTGTACCCATTGGAATAGTCAATACTGGAGTTGATGTCAATTTACCCTTTAAATTTTCAAAGCTTTTCTCATAATCATTACTCCACACAAACTTGTTTTCCTTTATGGTAAGCTTAGTCAATGGCAATGCAATATAAGAAAACCCTCGTATAAATCGCCTATAGTATCCAGCCAATCCCAAAAAACTACGTAATTCTATCACTAATTGGTCTTTCCCAATTCATAACATGCCCCCAAAATACTACTTTTTCGAGCCAAAATTCACATTTAGAAAATTTAGCATATAACTGTTTCTCTTGCAACATCTTTAAAAATATACGCAGATGATGCTCATGCTCCTCCTTACTATGAGAATATATAAAAATATCATCAATGAAGACGATAACAAAATAGTAAATGTATGGGTGAAATATGCGGTTCATCAAGTCCATGAATACGGCTGGTGCATTTATTAACCCAAATGGCATGACCAGAAATTCATAATGTCCATACCTGGAACGAAAAGCAGTTTTAGAAATATCACATTCTCTTACTTTTAATTGATGATATCCCGATCTGAGAGCAATCTGGAAAAAATACTTGGGATTCTTGTAACTGATCAAACAAGTCATCAATGCAGGGTAGTGGGTATTTATTACAGACCGTCACCTTATTCAATTAACGATAATCGATGCACAGTCTCATGGTTCCATCTTTCTTCTTCACAAATAATACTAGGACTCCCCACGGTGATACACTAGGCCTTATAAAAGCACGGTCTAACAAATCTTGCAACTGTATTTTTAGCTCCTTTAGGTACTATACGATATGGTACAATAGATATCGGTGCGGTGCCTGGTACCAACTCAATCATAAATTCTACCTCACGGTCTGATCCTAACCCTGGGAGTTCTTCTGGGAAGACATCAACAAACTTATTAACTACTCGTATATCTGATAGTTTTCCAGCCTCTTGTAGTGTGTCCACCACATGGGAAAGATAACCCTGACACCCTTTCCTTAACAATTCATAAGATTTTATAGTAGAAATCAAACAAGTTGGAGTGACATTTCGTTCGCCAACAGATTTAAATTCAGGTTCACCCGGTAATCAAAACAATACCTCCTTTCGAAAGCAGTCTAAACATACATGATATGAGGCCAACCAATCCATACACAGTATCATATCAAAGTCATGCATATCGAGAGGTAACAAGTCAACCAGTAATTCTTTTTCATCCACTCGCACCACACACTCCCTATATACCCTCTCAACAAAAAACCAAGCCCCCGCTGGAGTAACAATAGCTAAACCATAATCTAATGATGATAATGGTTTATTACGATGCAACAGATAAAGCAAAGACACAAAAGAATGTGTAGAACCAGGATTTAACAACACATAAGCATCTTTATCACCAATATGAAGTGTACATGTCACTATGTTAGGCATAGCTTGTGCATCTTGTTGCGTCAGTGCAAACACTCTGCCTTGATCTTGATTTTGCGATATACCTCCTCTACCTCCCCTGGGTACATTCTGTGTAGAATTCCTACTCCTACTATCAAACTACCAACTGATGTTGTAGCTCCCATCATTAGACAATTCTTCTGTAAGTGCCCTGGTTGATGACAATGGAAATATAAAGGTGTCGTCTCAGCTATTGTACACTCTCGAGACATGTGCCATTGACCACCACATCTATAACAAAATATGGCCCTCGGTCCCAACATGGATGCATTTTTTGATCGACTCATTCCAGACCTTCCACTTCGAGCTTGAAATATTCCAGGTGCATTTCTGCTATTTTTTAAATCCCTGACCCTTAGGTACTCCTCGTGCTACACTTTGAGTTGAGGTTCCCATCTCCCATCCATATGATTTTGTACTATCGTGTCTAGCTTTCTTCGAATGTTCGGCTTGCATTTATTTCATTGACTTTTCTGACACCATAGCTCTATCCACCAAGTCCACGTAATCTGTGATCTTTATATTAACAACCACGGTTTTTATGTCGACATTCAACCCAGTTTGAAATCGATCACATTTACTTTCTTATGACCTCACCAAATCAGGTGCAAATCTGGATAAAGATATAAACAAATTCCATCCTCTGCCACTGTTCGCCAGAGACGAATCCGTTCACGATCCGTGGGACCAACACCGTTCGAAGGTGTGTGGCCCGCCCCACCTAGAACAGTCATGTTTGATTGGGCACATTCGCTCACTTACGTTGTCCCCCCTCAGCTCACTTGACTCCTTAACCTTGATAGGAAGATGTCTTATTCCATAATTTGTGCATAAGGGTAAGGAACTTTGGATGAACTAATGCGAATGGGGGTAAGCCTCGCTGCTCGGAAACACCCAGTGTTGACCACACTGAAAGCGCAGGTAATGCCAGTTGGCGAAGACTAGAACATGTTTAATAAGAGTTAGTCGACCTCCGGAGGACAACAATTTGCTTTTCCAACCTGAGATTCTCTTTTTCATTTTCTCCAGTATCGGAAGGCAATGTTCTATCTTTATTCTCTTGAGGGACAAGGGAACATCCAGGTACTTGATAGGAAAACTACCAATATTCGGGGACAAGGGGCGAAACGACCTCTCGATCTACTTACTGCAGCCCAGGAAGAAAAATGGAAAATATTTTTCAAATAACACATTCACAAACTTCTCCCGTGTAATTTGTGGAGGATTCATTGGCACCATTCCCCCAATTATAGTAAGTAACCTTTATGTAGCATCCCACCATAACTTTGTATCATCCTCTAACCTAAAGGTTGCTAACAAAACCTTTTGTTCATCTAGCACTTCCATCACCTTAAATATCGTTTCCATCTTTCTAATCCACCCCTCTGCCACTAACGGATCAGTAGTTCCAGTAAATGCTGGCGAAATTAACTTCATGAACCTCTCATGCAATTTATCCCTATCACCACCATGTGCTCCACCTCTTGCTTGTTCCACAAGTTGTACCACAACACGTAATATTATTCTCACGTCATCAATAGGTTGTTGTTGCACCTCTGGTTCATCCACTTCAATATGTCCCTGTCCTTGTTGACTATTAGGTACATATGATGCATCACCCTCTGCTCTATCATGCGGCTCGTGTGGATCCATCACTCACTGTAATATAAATAACTTAAACAGGATACAATAATAATAGTTTAACATTAACACTGTTAGTCAAAATCCTGACCCATAAAAACTCACTTTCTATTGTCCACTACCAATCCAGACCCTCACACCATGTCCATAACCTAATAACCATGCTCTAATACCAAGTTGTCGTCCCCGACTTAATTAGGTTAAAATCATCCTTTTATCTAGAGATAGATTCCATTAAACAATACTTTACTTTAAATCTCTTGAAAAATAGCACAAGATTTTTTTTTCTTTTCAAAGGCATGTTTAGATGAAAACATAGCTACATGTACATATAACTTACAAGTACTAAACAACTTTACATATATAAGTTCCGTTGTTTAACATTGACACAAATCCTTGTTGATATTCAACCAATATTAGATATTCGCCACTCCCCCGTTTTAAGGTCCTAACTTGACAGTGAACTCCAAACGATAAGCATACTTGAAACAAAACATTATAGGAATGTAAGCTATAAAGGCTTAGTGAATGACCATATACCACACATATAACCAATTTGAATAACTATTTTTATTTTGTTCAAATGCTATAATCCAACAGGAGTTTTGAAACTCTCGCAAGCCTGGACCCGCCACAGTCCAACCCACCATAGTTATTAGGGATCACCACATCCCTTTATTAGGCTCGAGTACACAAACCTTTAAGTTGGATTAACAAGACCGCCCGTAGGAGCCTACCACAGTCCTTAACATTAGATAAAGGACCCGCCACAGCCCATAACATTAAATAACATCGCTTAACATTTTTAATCATATGCTTAGTTTCATAAATACCACATCACTCCACAAGTATTTTAACACATATATGTAACTACACATTTCCATATGAAAATATAAGCATTTATAATTCATATGGCAGGTCACTCACCTTTGAGTAGGTAATAAAATCAACACTAAAATTTACTTCCTTTGTATAGTAGTATTAGTCATTTCCGTACCTATCAATTTGACATCATTAGTATTTGAATATACCAAATAACATTAAACTTTGTAACACATCACATCAGTTGGTCAATCAGAAACGACTTAAAAGAAATTAAATATAAAGCTTAACATTTCTATAACACCCTATTAATTAGGGTTCTAACACAATTTACGGAATTAAATTACGAATTATCTAAACAAAGTTATGCTCATTCAATTATAACCTTTTCCAAATTATTTCTCAAGAAAAACAGCAACAAAGCTTCAACTTCAACATGACCCCCAAGCCAAACCAGAAGGTATTTTATTCTCATCTTTGAGTATGTCACACTCATATATGTTTTCTAACCTCTCCAATTGGAATCACTTGATTTCAGTCATTATTCCATGATTTATGCCATTTTTAGCAAAACTAGGCCGGAATAGAACATTAAAGCATAACTTAACATTTTTAAGCATACATAACCTCCACCTCGGTTATCAATCATGGAAACACATACTAAACATGTTTTAGTACATACAAATAACATATACATGAATTTACTAATTCAAAAGCTCCACAAGAAGGTGATTCGAATCAAGGATTTTAAAGTTAGCATTTATGATCCTAACACGCATTATTACATATGTTCTTAAGCCATACTTATTTTATCACAATTTGGCAATATGGGTATCTATAAATATTTATCAAAGTCAGAAACAAAAACATACAATGTGTAAAACTCATCCTTGTGACCAACTTTAATAAAGAGGTAATTACCTTATTTCCTCGATTTATGGTAATTTTCCAAAGATTTTTCTTCCTTAAACTTCATTTCTCTCTCCTTAGCCAAATCTTTCCAAAATTGTTATTTCTTATGAGGAAGAAGATATACATATGTTTTAAGATCAGAAATATGTTTTAAAGGGGTCTAATAGCCATTAACCTTGTGGTGATACGTGAATGGTTGGACTAAAGTTTCAATCAAATAATTCCACTAATGACAGATTTGTCCCGCCTTTGTACAATCACCATAACTACGTATTTCGAACCCCGTTTTACTCCAATTTTACGTATACGCGTAGATAACTTATATATCTACAACTTTCATATTTTATGTTTTCCCAAAATCATAGAATTAGTACGCCTAATTTGGGTTCGAACAGGAAAATAGCAATTTACCAACAATCTCAAAACTTTCACATTTGGCAACCAAACGTTGCCAATTTCGCACCAACACCCTCATTTACTTTCATAAACATAATGATGCATTAAAAACATACTTCATAATGCATTTAGCCACATAACTAATCATATGCTCTAAACATGTTATCCCTGATCATAAGCTCGATTAGCATCTAATGTAAGTAACACATATATCACATGAGTATGCATCCCTTAAACATTATAATTAACATATTTAACACCATCACCAACTTATAACTCATTACTTATACTTAATCATATAATTAGCATTCCTAATCATTTTTTAGGGCCTTACAGTGTGCCTCGAAACATACAACTTGGGGATTGAGCATTAATTGTGTGTATGATAGAGTGACCGGCCATTTGGGTGCGTTAGGTGTGTGCGAGCCTAAAGGCTTAAAACTATGTTCGCCTCTAAATTGTGTGGATTGTAAAAGTATGGTTCGAGATTGATTCCGAGCCAAACGTCCTTTACTTAGTACGTGATGTACCAGGACTCGCTAGTAGGGTATGCTTGCATAGCAGGTCTCCACCTTGGGATGTTGTATTCGTATATATTGCAAGAGTGGTGTGTGTGTGTGTGTGTGTGTGTGTGATTTATTTTACTATGTGTGCACTAGTAGATTAGATAGATAGTGATATCTAAAGTAAATCAAGTATGTGGGAACTTAATATTTAATTTGCGATTTTTACTGGCTAACGGGGTTTGGAAATTCGGTAACGTATTGTATGGAAAATACAAGTGGGCATAACGAACTATTAGACAGAGATAGACTTAATTCGAACTATTTAGGCGGGGTAGCGTAACTAAGTTGATATAGAATTATACGTTAGGCGTGTACATTAGTTGAGAGGTGAGAATCATAAGTGAGGGCACGTAAAGTTAACATATATACAACATCTTGTAAAATATTTAATGCATTTTAGATATCACTATATATCTTTAATGTATTTTAAATACTTTCAAAATATTTTAAAACTATTTTCTTGGTCTCTTACCCGTTTCAAATCAATTTTTGTAAAATACTTTTAGGTGCCCAAATGCTTCCACTTTTATTCGTTCCATTTCATCATTTAGTTTTATCAGTCGGGTATGTCGCCCATCTTTAGATAGTAGTTATTTCGGAGACACAGTACCTTTATTTTATTTCCAGTGTTGGATCTGGTTTTATGCTGTCACTGTGTGTATGCTGATTTTGGTAGTGATATAAGGGTGGTATAATAGGATGAGGTAGGTAACTAAATGTGTAAGGAAAATGAGGTGGGAGAATGTTTGAAAATAGGCTTTTTTTGTAATGAGAATACTCTGGTTTTGAGGGAATATTTGTTAACTGTTGAAAGGGATCTCTCTTAGGAGTAAGGTCATGGGCTCCTTAAAAACTGCACTTTTAGGGTTAGATGGTGCCGATTAGCAAGGCCTATAGTCTGTCGGCATAGTGTCTGCTTGCTGTAATACCCCGTATTTTTGTGATATTTATTTTTGGGATTAATTAAATTAAATGTGTATTAATTGGAAATTAATCCGGGTAAAATATTAACGTGATGTGAGTTAGTATTTGACTATAATGTGTATATATGGCAATATTTGAATATTGAAATATGAAACTTGTCGTGAGATTGAAATACTGCAATTTGGAAATTTTGTTGAGACGCGTGTGATAGTCGCGTCAGGAATATATTTTTTTAATTAAAAAGTGAATTTTATTTTTTAACTGTATGGTCGTTTTGAGTGCGCCAACGCGCCCGGAAAGGTCGAAATAGTCAGAAAACACTAGCCGGGGGTTTGGTTTGGGTCCCGGGGCATTTTTTGGCCATACCGGCAACGTATAAGGGTAGTTTGGTAATTTTGGATTTTTGGGAATTAAAACCTACGAAAATTGGGAATTAATATCTGATTGGGCATTAACCCACTAAACCCACTAACCACATCTTAGGAATTTATGGGCTACGGGGGTTATTAGAAATTGTTCCAAAAGTCCCTTAGGCAAAAACCCTAGCCACCATTGTTACTTGGAGAAGAAAGCTTGTAGAGAGAGAATAGAGGGAATCCTGCAGAGAGAGAGAGGAACTCATCAAATCGACATCAAAATAAGAGATTTTAATAAGGCAAGTGGTTTAATTTCGTTTATTTCAGAGAATGCTTCTCCCATGTGTAGGAATTTATTAGAATCTTATTGTTCTTGGGAGTTAATGAAAAACCCATTTAAATTGGAAGTAGAAATCACATTTTGATGAGGAAATCGCATTAGATTTGTATTTAGATAATTATTCTGATGATATTATAAATTGGATGGAACAAAAACGGATTTAATTAGGCTCTTTGATGATTTATAAATTCTAGGGTTCATGTTCTTAAAATTTGGGGGGGAAATGAAGAGATTTGATAATTGAATGATGTTAGGATGAATTAAACCCACAAATCACGTTAGTATATGACCTATATATGTTTAGGGATGATTAGTGGCTTTGAAAAATCGTTGGGTTTATGTTTGGATGATATTTGAGGTGTAGAGAAGTTGGAAAAAACAAAAATAGGAATTCTGGGCTCGAAACTGGCCACTTGTTAGAAGACCTGCCCAGGTCGTTCGAACGAGCTCGTTCGAACGAGCTTCTAACGAGTTGACCTTTGACTTCTAACGAGGGTGAAGTTCGTTCGATGACCTCGTTCGAACGAGATCTCGTTAGAAAGCCCACTTCGTTCGAACGAGATCTCGTTAGAAGACTCAGTTCGTTCGAACGAACTCTCGTTCGAACAGCCTCGTTCGAACGAGACTTCGAACGAGTTGACAGTTTAGGCTTTTTAGCCTGTTTTGATCCCGAGTGTCCCGTAACCTTGTTTATATGTAGAGATAACACTTCCTTGATGATAGAGTGATATATTTGGGATGATTGGGATATAATGAGGAGTAAAACCTAGAAGTGTGGTTTGAACCTAAAGGAAATTGTGGATTAGGACGTGAGTGCCTATTACGATGCGAGAACTATGGACGACCCAATTAATTATATTAGCCGGGAACATATAAATTGTGTAATATTATGTAAGTACGCGAAGGGATACGTACCAACTAAATTATGGTGATTACTAAGATGTGTGCATACTTAGTATATGTATATGATTTTATGTGTATGACATACCTACCACACTTGCTATCACGGGAGGTTTACGTTCGCTTAGGGCCTTCTTATCCTTGTGTGCCCGGATTTAGATTGGTTACCTTGATGAACATAGGTCAGAGAAGGAATTATTGGGATGTTAATAAGTCTGCTGATCTTGGGAGCGTAGGTATGTGCGTGACCCATGTGATGTGACTGTGTTCGCCTCCATTATTTGTGATGTTGTTATCTGAGAACGATTCCTGAGAGATTCGAAATGCGTGATCCTTATGTACGTGATGTACCGGGATGGATAGCAGAGTATGTGTGCACCACAACTTAGTCTCGGGGTGCTTGTATTGTATATTTATGACGTGAATAATATACACTTATTTAATAGGAACTTTCATGTTGGTATTGTGAATATAATTATGGTAATGTTTTGAGAAAACATAACGGGTTTACCGATAGCGAACTGTATTATAAATTGAGAATCTGAGTTTACGTAAAGCCCTCTATTTAATTGATAACACTAGAATGCTATATGGGAATCGAGTAGTAAGGAGTAGAATTTGTTACGGTTTGGTTAGATATGTATGTCATTTAGATGGGTACGGTACGTTAGGAGTGCACATGTAGTCGAGAGTTAAGAACTTCATGTGAGCGCACGTCCTAACATGTATTTTGCATTTAATGTTTTAATGATATTAAAACACTTGCTGCTTTTAAAATGATTTCCACTTTCGGGCTCTGACCCATTTGCTTTCAAATCTATTTTTATAAAAACCATTTTAGGTGCCCAGCCACAAGGACACCATGCTTAGGATTCTCATTCAGGTGACGAGTTGTAGCTGTTTGTGGAAGTTACAGGGCCTTGCTAGTAGACGCTTCATCTACCTTGATTCTATATACAACATTTTATCAGTTGTAGGGCATGTCGCCCATTCCTTTTAGACATTTCATTTATTTCAGTATTCAGATTTCGGGCATGTAATTAATTCTGTATTCAGACTTGTCATTTTAGTTTCGGTTGTGGGATTGTTGTGAGGAATTTTCCTCCGGACGTATTACTATTTGTTGGTTATTTCATTACTTCGTTATGGTGAATGGATTATGTTGTTCTTCCATTATTCTTTTATTGCTTGTTGATCAGACTTAACTTAAAATTTGGCAACTTACTTTTTAAATACTAGGTGGTTAGTAATCATTAAAATGTTTTCGACAGTGATGCTATTAACTGAACCAACTTGACATTTTGTATTGATTTAATAAAGGAGTAGCTACCCGGTATTTAATTAGTCGGGGTGTCACCGGTGGTATCAGAGCATCAGGTTCTAGTGTCCTTTAGGATCTGTACGGCTTATTATGTTTCCGCTGAGCTTTCTTTGATGTAGAGCCCTATATTTTAGGATTGTTGTATTCTTTTGTATATGCTACGTTCTTCAGCTATTTTAAGTTTATAACTGCGAACTTATAAACTTCATTCTTATTTCAGATGCCTCCACGACGTGCACAAAGGATTCCCAGGGATGCAACGCCAGAACCACAGCCCGCACCAGTTCAGGGCACGATGAATGCCGCCGAGGTTGCAGCCATTGTGGCCCAGGCGGTAAATGTCGCACTTGCCGTAGTTAAGCAGGCACCAGTAGCCGCGCCAGTTCAGGCACATGCATTCCCGTCTGCTTGAGAACGTGTACGAGATGCTTTCCAGAAAGCACACCCACCGGAGTTCTAGCTCCGATGTCGTGGTTTCGAGTCAGTGGAGAAAGGATATACAGAGGCACTTGAGGATGTATGAGTGCATTGACGTTCAGAGGCAGGTACTAGCTACTTTTAAGCTAGTGGGATCTGCACTACAGTGGTGGGAGTCTATTACCACCGTGGAGGAGAGAGATACTCTCACGATTCAGGAGTTCTGGGTGCGGTTCGATCGCAAGTACTTTCCGTTTGCTGTTCACACGGAAATGAGGAGGAAGTTGATGAACCTTCGACAGGAGGGTAAGACTGTGGCCGGGTATGAGGCCGAATTCACCAATTTGCTGAATATTGTCCCAGATGAGATACCTACAGAAGAGAAGAAGATACAGAAATTTACGAACGGATTGACTTGGAGAATCCGCCAGCACTTGTTAGGGAACCTCTCGTTAGCCACCTATGTTGATGTGGTTAACGCTGCACTGTTACACTGCCAGGATCATCGCTTTCACATGGATGAAGGCAAGAGGTCAGGAGAGTCCAGCCATCAGGGCAGGACTGGGGGAAATGGTGCCAGTGGGGCACATTCTGTTCAGGGGCAAAGGCAGGGTGATCAGGGTTCCCAGCAGGGGGATCACAAGAGGTTCAGGTCAGGAAACTTCAGGTAAGGACAGGGAGGTTTTCGGCGGGCCATCAGGGTCCGAACGGCCATCAGGGCCAGCAGGGTCAGAATGGCCAACATCAGCAGTTTCAGCAGGGCCAGTGGAGGAACGGTAACGGCCACCAGGGCCGGGGGCAGCAGGGACAGAGAGGGGGGAACTTCCCGGGGAAGTGTTTCGTTTGTGGCAAGACTGGTCATAAACGCCAGGACTGTCCTGATAGGGGTAGGGCCCCGCAGCAGCAGCAGGGTGCCCGACATGAGCCACAGAGGTCGCTTTTTCCATCTGCTCTTCCAGCTCCAGCCCAGGTGCCAGCACTACCAGCCATTCCAGCAGTTCCTGTGCAATAGGGGAAATTACAGCATGGACGTGTCTATAACGTCCACCGGGCCGTAGCTCCACAGGCACCACCCGCGATTGAGGGTATGTTTCCTATCCATGGCACTATGGGTCGGGTTTTGTTTGATACGGGGGCAACACATTACTTTATAGCTACACATTTTGCGAAAGCCTTAGGGTTGTTAGCCACAGCAGAGAGCACAGTGACGTGTGTAGACTCACTATTGGGGAGTGGGTCACTTATTTTCTTTATATGCCGGGGAGTGGGGGTAGAGATTGGTAGTTTGGTATTACCTGCAGACATGTTGGTATTAGATATGCATGTGCACGATGTGATTATCGGTATGGATTAGCTCGCTGATTATAGGGACATGATTGATTGCTTCGGTGGGAGCATTGTTTTTGCCATTCCGGGGCAAGAGATGTTTGTAGTGGCGATGCCTCGCCCAGAGGGAGGCTCGACCGCTTATTTGTACTAGATAGAGGAGGATACCTCTAAGGAGGTTGTGATTCCTTTAGATTCGATCCCAGTTGTCAGGGAGTATTCCGATGTGTTTCAAGAGATACCAGGCCTACCCCCCAGTCGAGAGATAGACTTTGTCATAGATTTATTGCCAGATACGAAACCTATAGCACGCACATCGTACCGTATGGCTCCGGTAGAGATGCGAGAGCTACGAGACCAGATTGAGCAGTTGTTGGGTCAGGGGTTTATACGGAGGAGTACTTCACCATGGGGTGCCCCTGTGTTGTTCGTAAAGAAGAGAGATGGTTCACTGAGATTGTGTGTGGACTACCAGGAGTTGAATAAGGTCACGATACGGAATAAGTATCCGTTGCCTCGAATCGATGACCTATTCGACCAGTTGAGAGGAGCTTCTTTCTTCTCGAAGATTGATTTACGATCGGGATACCATCAGTTGCGTATCAGGGAAGAGGATGTCTCGAAGACTGCGTTCTTAACGAGATATGGTTCTTACGAGTCTCGGGTTATGCCTTTTGGTTTGACCAATGCTCCAGCCGTGTTTATGGACTTGATGAATAGGGTGTTCAGAGAGTTCCTTGATCAGTTCGTCATTGTCTTTATTGATGATATTCTGGTTTACTCCCAGACAGAGGAGGAACACGCCGAGCATTTGAGGCTAGTTTTGCAGACGCTACGTCAGAACGAGCTGTATGCAAAGTTTAAGAAGTGCGGGTTTTGGCTGAAAGAGGTCCAGCTTTTGGGACACATTATTTCTGACAGGGGGATATCTGTTGATCCAGGGAAGGTATCCGCGGTGAGGGAGTGGGGACAGCCCACGACACCGACTGAGATTCGTAGTTTCTTGGGACTAGTAGGATACTACAGGAAGTTTATTCGGGGTTTTTCCAAAATAGCAGGTCCTTTGACACATCTGACTCGTAAAGGTGTGCCGTTCATTTGGAGTGATGCCTGTCAGTTGGCATTTGATGAGTTAAAGGACAAGTTAACCTCAGCACCTGTGTTAGCATTGCCGAGACCGGGAGTTGAGTATCTAGTCTACACCGATGCGTCCTTGCAAGGACTTGGAGGTGTGTTACAGCAGGAGAGTCAGGCCATAGCTTATGCTTCACGTAAGCTTAAGCCTCACGAGAAGAATTACCCCACTCGTGATTTGGAGTTAGCGGCAGTGGTATTTGCCCTACGGATTTGGAGACATTACCTTTTGGGGGAGAAGTTTCGATTGTTCACAGACCACAAGTCCCTACAGTACCTATTCACGCAAAAAGAGTTGAATATGCGGCAGCGAAGGTGGCTTGAGTTTGTGAAGGACTATCAGTTTGATATCCAGTATCACCCGGGGAAGGCTAACGTGGTAGCAGTCGCGTTGAGCCGGAGGCCAGTAGATGAGGTGGCAGGGGTGTGGAAGGCCAAGTGGAAGGAGTTGGGACACCAGGATGCAGTGGCCCGATCATTCATGTTTGTGATGACCGTTACACCACAGATTGTCACGAAGGTGGTAAAGGCACAGGCAAATGACTCGTTCTGTCAGGAGCAGATAGTTCGATTATTAGCAGAGGGAGCCGAGTCCTATACCGTTAACTCAGACGGGGGATTACGCTTCAACGGGAGATTGGTAGTTCCAGAAGGGGAGGAATTACGGCATGAGGTGATGGCTGAGTCGCACGGCTCACGGTTCGCGGTACATCCCGGTGTGGATAAAATGTACCAAGACATGAGACGACAGTATTGGTGGAGCGGCATGAAGAGAGATATTGCGATGTTTGTTTCGAAATGTGCCACTTGTCAGCTAGTAAAAGTGGATCATCAGAGACCGGCAGGACTTCTACAGCCGTTGGAGGTTCCGATGTGGATGTGGGAGAGCATATCCATGGATTTTATCACGGGGTTGCCTACGTCACAGAGAGGTCACGACTCCGTTTAGGTGATTGTGGACAGGTTGTCCAAGGTTGCTCATTTTCTACCCGTAAGGACAGACTACACTACGGGACAGTATGCCCAGCTCTTTATTGCAGAGATAGTGAGACTTCACAGTGTGCCCCTAAATATCGTGTCTAACAGAGACAAGATATTTGTTTCACGATTTTGGGAGAGTTTTCAGGACGCCATGGGCACGGAATTGCGGTTGAGTACGGCTTATCATCCGCAGACTGATGGGCAAACTGAGCGTACAAATCAGATGTTGGAGGACATGCTATGTATGTGCATCATTGACTTTGGGGGTGAATGGGAGCAGTATCTTCCACTGGTGGAGTTTGCTTACAATAACTCCTACCAGTTCACCATTGGCATGGCTCCATTTGAGGCGTTGTACAGTAGACCTTGTCGTTCCCCAGCATGTTGGTTGGAGGTGGGGGACAACAAACTACTTGGGCCGGAAGTAATTCAGGATACTTCGGCGAGGATAGAATTGATTCGGAGTCGCATTCGGGTAGCTCAGGATCGGCAGAAGAGCTATGCGGACGCGAAGAGATCCTTCAGGGAATTTGAAGTGGGGGACCAGGTTTTGCTCAGAGTATCTCCTATGAAGGGAATTATGCGTTTCGGGAAGAAAGGGAAGTTGGCACCGAGATATGTGGGACCATTTCCTATTATTGAGCGGATTGGACCGGTTGCGTATAGGCTAGGGTTACCGGAGCATTTGCATCGGATTCACGATGTGTTTCATATTTCCTCACTAAGGAAATATCTTAGAGACGATTTGGCTCATTCACATATTGCTTTGGAGGACATCGATCTACAGCCTGATAGCTCCTACGAGGAGGGGCCGGTTGCTATTTTGGACCGAAGTGAGCGGAAACTGCGGTCAAAGATTGTTCCGTTAGTACGTGTTCAGTGGCGACATCATAATGTCGAGGAGTCCACCTGGGAGCGCGAGGATGAGATGCGCGAACGTTATCCAGAGTTATTCTTACCAGGTACTTCCTAGTTCCGAATTTCGGGACGAAATTCAGTTATTAGGGGGGAAGTATGTAATACCCCGTATTTTTGTGATATTTATTTTTGGGATTAATTAAATTAAATGTGTATTAATTGAAAATTAATCCGGGTAAAATATTAACGTGATGTGAGTTAGTATTTGACTATAATGTGTATATATGGCAATATTTGAATATTGAAATATGAAACTTGTCGTGAGATTGAAATACGGCAATTTGGAAATTTTGTTGAGACGCGTGTGATAGTCGCGTCAGGAATATATTTTTTTAATTAAAAAGTGAATTTTATTTTTTAACCGTATGGTCATTTTGAGAGCGCCAACGCGTCCGGAAGGGTCGAAATAGTCAGAAAACACTAGCCGGGGGTTTGGTTTGGGTCCCGGGGCATTTTTAGGCCATACCGGCAACGTATAAGGGTAGTTTGGTAATTTTGGATTTTTGGGAATTAAAACCTACGAAAATTGGGAATTAATATCTGATTGGGCATTAACCCACTAAACCCACTAACCACATCTTAGGAATTTATGGGCTACGGGGGTTATTAGAAATTGTTCCAAAAGTCCCTTAGGCAAAAACCCTAGCCACCATTGTTACTTGGAGAAGAAAGCTTGTAGAGAGAGAAGAGAGGGAATCCTGCAGAGAGAGAGAGGAACTCATCAAATCGACATCAAAATCAGAGATTTTAATAAGGCAAGTGGTTTAATTTCGTTTATTTCAAAGAATGCTTCTCCCATGTGTAGGAATTTATTAAAATCTTATTGTTCTTGGGAGTTAATGAAAAACCCATTTAAATTGGAAGTAGAAATTACATTTTGATGAGGAAATCGCATGTAGATTTGTATTTAGATAATTATTCTGATGATATTATAAATTGGATGGAACAAAAACGGATTTAATTAGGCTCTTTGATGATTTATAAATTCTAGGGTTCATGTTCTTAAAATTTGGGGGAAAAATGAAGAGATTTGATAATTGAATGATGTTAGGATGAATTAAACCCACAAATCACGTTAGTATATGACCTATATATGTTTAGGGATGATTAGTGGCTTTGAACAATCGTTGGGTTTATGTTTGGATGAGATTTGAGGTGTAGAGAAGTTGGAAAAAACAAAAATAGGAATTCTGGGCTCGAAACTGGCCACTCGTTAGAAGACCTGCCCAGGTCGTTCGAACGAGCTTCTAACGAGTTGACCTTTGACTTCTAACGAGGGTGAAGTTCGTTTGATGACCTCGTTCGAACGAGATCTCGTTAGAAAGCCCACTTCGTTCGAACGAGATCTCGTTAGAAGACTCAGTTCGTTCGAACGAACTCTCGTTCGAACGGCCTCGTTCGAACGAGACTTCGAACGAGTTGACAGTTTAGGCTTTTTAGCCTGTTTTGATCCCGAGTGTCCCGTAACCTTGTTTATATGTAGAGATAACACTTCCTTGATGATAGAGTGATATATTTGGGATGATTGGGATATAATGAGGAGTAAAACCTAGAAGTGTAGTTTGAACCTAAAGGAAATTGTGGATTAGAACGTGAGTGCCTATTACGATGCGAGAACTATGGACGACCCAATTAATTATATTAGTCGGGAACATATAAATTGTGTAATATTATGTAAGTACGCGAAGGGATACGTACCAACTAAATTATGGTGATTACTAAGATGTGTGCATACTTAGTATATGTATATGATTTTATGTGTATGACATACCTACCATACTTGCTATCACGGGAGGTTTACGTTCGCTTAGGGCCTTCTTATCCTTGTGTGCCCGGATTTAGATTGGTTACCTTGATGAACATAGGTCAGAGAAGGACTTATTGGGATGTTAATAAGTCTGCTGATCGTGGGAGCGTAGGTATGTGCGTGACCCATGTGATGTGACTGTGTTCGCCTCCATTATTTGTGATGTTGTTATCTGAGAACGATTCCTGAGAGATTCGGAATGCGTGATCCTTATGTACGTGATGTACCGGGATGGATAGCAGAGTATGTGTGCACCGCAGCTTAGTCTCGGGGTGCTTGTATTGTATATTTATGACGTGAATAATATACACTTATTTAATGGGAACTTTCATGTTGGTATTGTGAATATAATTATGGTAATGTTTTGAGAAAACATAACGGGTTAACCGATAGCGAATTGTATTATAAATTGAGAATCTGAGTTTACGTAAAGCCCTCTATTTAATTGATAACACTAGAATGCTATATGGGAATCGAGTAGTAAGGAGTAGAATTTGTTACGGTTTGGTTAGATATGTATGTCATTTAGATGGGTACGGTACGTTAGGAGTGCACATGTAGTCGAGAGGTGAGAACTTCATGTGAGCGCACGTCCTAACATGTATTTTGCATTTAATGTTTTAATGATATTAAAACACTTGCAGCTTTTAAAATGATTTCCACTTTCGGGCTCTGACCCATTTGCTTTCAAATCTATTTTTGTAAAAACCATTTTAGGTGCCCAGCCACAAGGACATCATGCTTAGGATTCTCATTTGTGACACCCCGACTAATTAAATACCGGGTAGCTACTCCTTTATTAAATTAATTCAAAATGCCAAGTTGGCTCAGTTAATAGCATCACTGTCGAAAACATTTTAATATTACTAACCACCTAGTATTTAAAAAGCAAGATGCCAAATTTTAATTTAAGTCTGATTAACATGCAACAAATGTAATGAAGAAATAAATAACACCATTCACCATACTGAAGTAAAATGAATAACCATCACAATAGAGTAAATAAAGTCTGGAGGAAAACTCCTCACTACAATCCCACAACTGAAATGAATAACCGAAACTGAAATAAAACATGCTAAAGTCTGAAAACTGAAATATAAAAGATGTCTCTAAAGAAATGGGCAACATGCCCTACAACTGATAGATGGTGACTCTGGAATCCAAAAGATAGAAGCGTCTACATGCAAATCCCTGTAGCTTCCACAAGCAGCTACAGCTCGTCACCTGAATGAGTATCCTATGCTTGGTGTCCTTGTGGATGGGCACCTAAAATGGTTTTACAAAGAAAAAGAGATTTGAAAAGCAAACGGGTCAGAGCCCGAATGTGGAGTTATATTTTTAAAAACCTGCAAGTGCTTTAAAAACATTTAAAACATTAAATGCAAAGTACATGTTAGGACGTACACTCGCATGATATTCTCACCTCTCGTCTAACTGTGCACTCCTAACGTAAGTACCCATCTATAACGACCCATACTACTAGCTAAGTGACAACATAACTAGCTAGACTGCCAAAGGTTCTACCCATATTACTCGGTTCCATTTAACATAACCACGCTCGTAATTAAATAGGGGTTTAATGTAAACTCAGTTACTAAATATGCCATATATATAACTATCAGTTAACTCATTATATATCTCGAAACAATACCGTAATATATTTACAACATTAACATGAGGATTCCCATTAATATGATGTATATTATTCATATCATAAATATACAATACAAGCACCCCGCAATCTAAGCTGTAGTGCACACATACTCTGCTATCCATCCCGGTACATCACGTACATAAGGATTACATATTCCGAATCTCTCAGGAATAGTTTACCGATAACAACATCACAAATAATGGAGGCGAACACAGTCACCATCACATGGGTCACGCACATACCTACGCTCCCATGATCAGCGGACTTATTAATATCACAATAAGTCTTTCTATGACCTATGTTCATCGAGGTACCAGTCTATATCCCCCCCGTAAGCACACAAGGATTAGAGGGTCCTAAGCGAACGCAACCTCCCGTGATAGCAAGTATGGTAGGTATGTCATACACACAATCCATATACTAATACTAAGTAAACACACATCTTAGTAATACCGTATTTTAATCGTAGTACGTATCGCATTCTCGTACTAACTATAATTATAATAATTTATACTAATCCGATTTGTGATTATACGCGCTATAATTTCTCACGTCGAAATAGACACTCACGTCTCATCCCAAACCGTCCATGTAATACAACTCTCGTATATAATTTACTTCTCATAATTGCCCAAAAGTCCCAATTCTATCACTATATCATCAAAGGAATGCTAACTCTACCCTTGAACCAGTTTCCGGGACTCCAAAAGTCAAAACAGTTCTAAAAGGACCAAACTGTCAACTCGTTAGAAGTTTCGTTCGAACGAGGATGTTCGAACGAGATCCTTCTGTCAACTCGTTAGAAGTCTCTTTCGAACGAGGCTGTTCGAACGAGATCCCAGTTCGTTCGAACGAACTGTTCCTTCTAACGATATCTCGTTCGAACGAGATATCGAACGAGATCCCTTCTCGTTAGTAACGACTGGTCAACTCGTTAGAAGCTCGTTCGAACGAGTTCGTTCGAACGACCTGGGAGCTGCTTCTAACGAGCTACCAGTTTCGGCCCAGATTTTTCCCATCTCATTTTTCACCATTTTTATCACTTCAATCCTTCTCCAAAGTTCGTTCTAACAATGATTTAAGTCCTCTAATCATACTAAAACATGCTTAGGTCATAAACTAACATCTTTTAAGGCAATAAGGCATCCTAAACATCATTAAATCCCAAGATTTTATACTTTTCCCCAATATCATCAAGAACATGAACCCTAGATATATATCAACATCAAATTCCAGAATTTAATTCGTTTTTCTTTCACCCAATCATGTATTAACATCAGATTAATTGTCTCCAAACTATTCTACATGCAATTCTCTTCATAATTTTTCAAGTTCTATGATCTAAACTACATGGGTTTTCATATTTATCAAGAACAAACCATAAATCCGAATTTTCTAACATGGAAAGAACATTTGCTGAAATTAAACGTAATTAAACCACTTGCCTTGGTTTGATTTCTGATTTGGTGTAGGTTTGGTGAAGATTCTGCAGAGTTTCCTCTCTCTCTAAGTTCCTTCTCCAATGGTGGCTCAAGGTGGCTAGGGTTTGATTTGGGGAAGATTGTAAACCTAATGTTAGCCTCCGTAGCTTAAAGGGTTAATATGGGTTGGTTATGGGCTTAGTGGGTCAATATCCACATCAGATTTAATTAACCAATTTTCGTCACTTTTAATTCCTAAAAATGTAAAATTACCAAAATACCCCTTTAAGTTACCGGTATGGCCTAAAAATACCCCGGGACCCAAACTATACCCCCGGCTAGTGTTTTCTGACTATCTCGACCCTTCCGGACGTGTTGGCGCACTCAAAACGACCATATGGATTATAGATTTTAAATTCACTTTTATTATCAAAATATTACCCCGTGACGCGGCGGTCCCACGCGTCTGAACAAAATTTCTAAAATGCCGTATATAAATCTCACGACAAATTTTATAATACCAAATACATATATAATCATATGTGCACCTAATCAAATACCAATTCGCATCTCATTAGTATTTATAACCCGGATTAATTATCAATTAATACGCATTTAATTAATTAATCCCAAAAATAAATATAGCCAAAAGTACGGGGTATTACATCATTAAGGTGACGAGCTGTAGTTGTTTGTGGAAGTTACAGGGCCTTGCTAGTAGACGCTTCATCTACCTTGATTCTATATACAGCATTTTATCAGTTGTAGGGCATGTCGCCCATTCCTTTTAGACATTTCATTTATTTCAGTATTCAGATTTCGGGCATGTAATTAATTCAGTATTCAGACTTGTCATTTTAGTTTCGGTTGTGGGATTGTTGTGAGGAATTTTCCTCCGGATGTATTACTATTTGTTGGTTATTTCATTACTTCGTTATGGTGAATGGATTATGTTGTTCTTCCATTATTCTTTTATTGCTTGTTGATCAGACTTAACTTAAAATTTGGCAACTTACTTTTTAAATAATAGGTGGTTAGTAATCATTAAAATGTTTTCGACAGTGATGCTATTAACTGAACCAACTTGACATTTTGTATTGATTAAATAAAGGAGTATCTACCCGGTATTTAATTAGTCGGGGTGTCACACTTGTTGGGCAAGGAAAGTACACCCTGCCGATAGGCAGGGGGTCTGGGGTGCCTATAGGTAGTCCGAAATGTTTTTTAGAAAAATGGCATAAATTGAAAACTCCAAGTCCGAATTGCGCATGGCTGGGATCGATGGAAAGATAATTCAGATCCCTTCAAGAATCAATTGATCCACTCTCTAGTTCGGGAGTTGACCGAAGCCAAATAAGTCTCAAAAGTGCATAATGGTCTTTAAATAGGAATTTTTGGATTAAAACAGGTCATTTTGCGCAATTCGTGTACGATGCGGGCCATTGGAAAGGAAATTTAGAGCCCTTTGAAATTTCAATAATCTTCGCTAAGGTTGGAGCATTGACCGAGGTCAAATGAAACCTGAAAGTGCTCGGTGGCCTTTTGGAGTAAAATGGATCATTTGCGCGAATTATGGGGCCGATTCGAGCACGGAAGGGATCGTTGAAAAGGGGATTCAGATCCCTTCATGGTTTTATTGAGCTTCACTCCGGTTGTAGAGTTGAACGGAGTCAAACGAGGCTCGAGAGTTCCCGATGGCCTCCAGATCAGAACTCGGAGTATGACCTAAGGTTTATGTTGAGTGAAGGAATGTTAGGGATCTAAGGAGGTGCTTAAGGGGTACTAGGATGGGTGTCTACACTAGGGATCCTGATTATTTTGACAGACAAAAATTTGGATATCATGCCTTCAACTTTGGCCAGGTATTTTGTCATGAACTTTTTTAACTCCATAGACATCCATCACTTGTTTTACAATCAGTAGGAAGTCATTGTGCACTCGTGTCTATTCGGCACCTAGAGAGAGTGCAAATTTAAATCCTGATATTAATGCTTCGTACTCTGCCTCATTATTGGTGGCCTTGAATTAGAATTAGAGTGCATATTCAATGTTTATATTGTCCAGAGCATTCATTATTAGCACAACCCCGCTGCTAGAGGTACATGACGATCGATCTACATATATATATATATTCCAAACTTGAGGTTCTTTCTTGAATTCTCCTTCAGCTAAGATCCCGTAATTGAACACCTTTAGACTTTATTCTAAGTAACAGACAGTTGTTTCTCATTTAGCCAATGTCTCCGGCATATCCTTCGCCTGGTCGGTTGTCCAGGTCAGTGATTTACCTTTCAAAGAAGTAGGCTTGGTAGGTTGAACTCTTGATCTCTCTTCCTAAGAAGTAACTTTCTTTTGTAGAAGTCTGCTTGGTAGGTTTCTCTTCACTGTTGTTCTGGGTTCATTATCATACTCTCCTAGTTTTATAGCCCAAGCCATCAATCTTCCTGACTTCATAAGTATATGAATGGCTTGGCGTACCACAATGGTGTTTGCTTTGAAGTATGTCTTCATTCTTTGAGAGGCCTCCATTAGGGCCAAAGCTAACTTTTCCAATCTTGGGTAACAAATTTTAGCACCTCGATAATATTTTCTTGTAGTAAACTATATGTTGCCCTTATTTTCTAGTTGTATCAATGCCGAGCTAACTTTCGACTCAGATATGACCAATCATGAGTAGAGCTTTTTCTTCACGATAGGTCTTGAGTGCAAGGGTGTAGAACCCAAGTATTTCTTTAATTCTAAGAAGGCATTTCATATTCCTTGTTCCATTTGAAATTTATCCTGCCAGTCAGTTTCTGCACTTCGTTTTTGTTTATGGGATACTGGATGTTGATCAATGCTTTAATTTTTTTCGAGTTAGTCACGATGCCTCTCGGATTTACTATAAAATCGAGGAACATTACTTCCTATATGCCGAACACGCATTCAATGGAAGCTTCATCTCGTGTTTTCCCAACTGGTCAAATGTTTACCCCGTATCTTTAATGTGACTGGAGGTTGTCTTACTCTTCGCGAACTTGTCATCCACATATACCTCCACGTTTTTACCGATTAGTTATGTGAAAACCTTTTTCACTAACCTCTAGTATGTGGCTCTAGTGTTTTTAGCCCAAAAGGCATAATAGTAAGTACTGCGACTGGTAATGAATGAGTTTTTTTCCTTATCTTATGGCTTCATTTTAATTTGGTTATGCCCTAAATATGCATATATGAAGCTGAGTAATTCATGCCCTAGCATCGACCAATTGATCAATCTTTAACAGGGGATAGTGAACCTTTGAGCATGCCTTGTTCAAGTTTATGAAATCAACGCACATACGCCACTTGTTATTCTTCCTTTTGACCGTAACCACATTGGCTAGCCATTCGGGATATATAACGTCTTCAATAAATCTAGCCCTCTACAACTTTTATACTTCCTCCTGGGTAGTCATGTTTTTTCTCAGGACTGAAGACACGTCGCTTCTGTTTGATCGACTTTGTGTTGTTCGTAATGTTAATATCGTGACACGTAAACTTTGGATCAATCCCTGGCATATTCTCGTTACACCAAGTGCAATAACAATTTTTCAAGGATTGTTCGTAGTATAGACTTTTATATATTTTAACCCAGTTTGGCGTATCCCGTTATAAATTGATCATGCACCGTCAAAATGAACCGAACTCAATCATCTCCAAATTTGAAGACTTCTCGACATTTCGTAAAAGGTATAAAGCAATTTAGAGTTTAAATTAATTTGTATAATTTATTTTTGGAATTTTTATTTTTATAAAAAACGAACATGGCTTTTTATTTTTAAAAAGAAAAATATTTCATTTTAAAACCTCGTTCAAATGAGATGGACATCTCGTTCAAACGAGATTGTCATTTCATTTGAAAGGTCGCTCAAAGTGTTTTCTAACGTGCTTTGATGGAAGGCGTACTATTTTAGGTCATTTGAATCCCGTTCAAACGAGATTGCTTCTTCGTTTAAATGAGATTTTATTCCGTTCAAATGAGATGCACTTATCCTTCGAACGAGCCTTGAAAATTGTTCAAATGAGCCCGCCGCCTAGAAATTTATGAACGTCCTATAAATACCTGTTTCGTGTTTAGTTTTTCTAAGACTTTTTCCAGATCCATTTATGTATATCTTTTGCGAAAGTTATTATTTCTTTAGTGTTCTAAAAACACTTTTGATTCATAACATACATCCTGAAAATAGTTTTTGTGTATCGTTTTAAACCCTATAAAGTTTTGTATCATTTCATACACCTCCATAGCGGACTTGTGATACCCGAAGGAACTCACTGCTGAAGATAAAGACTGATCGGTGGATACCGAGCATGGAAGGTCACGTGTGGGCTGCTCTGGACTGTGTGGTTTTCTTTAGAGATTTGTGAAGATCTATGCATTATACCTGTGGCGGTTATCAATTTTCAATAAATTTGTAAAAATTTTAGCTCTATGTGCTGTCCAGGAAATAATAGTAATAAGATACGCACCAAAGCTAAAAAAATTACGAAACTAATTCCCACGCATTTTTAACTAAATTTAACTAGGACTTTTTTTCCCAAATGACAAATTTATAGATATAGTATGCCAAAAATATCCTCAAAGTACCAGATTCTCTTAATATTTTTTAGCATTGCGACGAGTGCGTGTTGTTGAGAAAATAATCATTAGATATTCATCACGATTTTGAAAATTATGAAACTAACGCCCACGCATTCTTGACTCAATTTAACTAAGACTTTTTTTTTGTAAGAAAGTCATATTTTCAGTTACACTATCCTGGAAATGACTAATTTTCTTCCTAAAATATTTGCATAATCTAAACCTTCGTTAGTGACCCTTTAAGCCCACAATTCACCACCAAACTCAACAATAGTCATATGTAAATGTGTCAATATCAATCCTAACATATAACTAAGGTATTTAACCTAGTATTACACATATTTTAGGTATAATCCGAATTATCATCTCAAGAATCTTACTAGATAAATTTATCCTAATTTAACCCGATTAAAGATTAATGCATGAAATTATTAAGGGCTATTTGTCCTTAACATCAAATATCATAGCCATATCATTAATTTAGTAAACTCTATTCTAAATAATGATGAATCATCCTAATTTCACAATATATCATGAATATGGGTTTTTAATGTAATTATATAATTAATGTGATTCTAGCAATTATTAAATGAGTTGCCTAATTCAAATTATTTTAATATTAAGTTAAGAATCCAATGAATAATAACATCATATTATAACTTCAATTAAAATATTATACTAAACAAACTTGCTTTAATTCTCAATTAGGTTGATTCTTAGATGAAAAATCCCAAATCTTCTTTCTCCTTTCCTTAACTTTCATTCGTAGCTCTAGGGTTGCCTTCAAATATATAAAGTGATTTACTCAAAGCCTAATCTCTATTTTATACCAATTATCTACGAAATTGGGCTTAGCCTATACATGGACCCTAACCTATTAAGCCACAAATAAATTTCCAATGCCTTTTACTAACTTATGGGCCTTAAAACCAAATATTTCAAAGTGAATTTGCAGCCTCTATCCATCCTGAAATTCATCTACAAATAATCAAATTAATTATTTACTTTTGTGAAATAATTATTAATGTCTTAACATATTTTTGATATCGAATCAATTCAAAATAATACATATAAATTACTGACATCACGAGTCATTCCTGAAAAATATAAATTAATATAAACTAAATATAAATAATTTAATTTGTTTAATTCACTTATTCTAAATTTTTATTTTTAAAATAATTCCCAAACCTAAACCTATTTCAATTGTTCCTTTTGTCTTTTGGATTGTATGTGGGTGTTATACTTTTTGAGTTATTAATTTCCAACCAATTCCTAGTTGTTCCAATTTTTTCCAAATTTGCAACTATTTCAATCTAGTCTTTTTCGAGTGAGATTATTATATGTGAGTCATATGTGAAGAGTGTTTTCTTATTTACATCACATTGACTAGTCAACTATTAAATGAATTTTATTTTTACAATTGTAAATTTTTTCCTTACTAATATAACCATCTCCCTATATTCCCTCCAAATTTAAAGTGAAAGTTATTTTTTCCCTTTCAAACTGTAGATAATAATAAATTTTGATAAACAAATCCAAAACTTACAAATTTGATATATTTGAAACCTACTAATTCAGACCTATAAAATAAGACCCATATCCAATATAAAATATCCAAAAAATAAAAATGACATGTTTATGTGGATAACAACTATTTAGTATTTTTGTAATATTAACACAATAAATATTTATTATCTGTAAAAACGTCTCAGATATAAAAACATAGTAAATAAGTAATGTGTTATGTTTTTCTTCTTTAAATTTTTACAATCATCATGAATGTTGTTCGATAGATCTAATGGCGCATATTTCAAATATATAAAATTTGTGAAAAAATGAATTTCTCAATAAAAAAATTATAACATTGTAAAGTTTGACGTATGAAAAAAAGTTGTAACTTTATACAGGTTCTTTTCTTACCAGTTACGATTGAGTTAGTTATAAAGATTATTTATGTCAAATAAAACCCCCAAAATAAGAAATATTACTTATTTAAATATTGAAGGAGGTTTCTAAGGGCACCACGACATTTACTTCAAATTACCACAAGGAAAAAAAAATTGCTAAGGGCCACCACATTATATATATATATATTTTTACACACTATTTTCAACACAAAATACCACACATTTTCTCTCTTTACACTATACTCCAAACTCTCCCTTTATCTTCTTCAACAAATCATCTTCAACCAACCATCTTCAACATTATTAAATAACTAGGGTTAAACTTTTCATTTATCTTCTTCAACAAATCATCTTCAACGAACCATCTTCAACATTATTAAATAACTAAGGTTTGTTATTTAAATATTTAAAAATCAATGGATATTCCCCGAGAAGACAATGACAACACATCAAAAGCAAATGAAAACTCCAAAGATCACATTTTTCTTCTAAACTTGGGGGCCCATTATATATATATATATATATATATATATATATATTAATAGGGATTGAAAATATAAAAAATCGCAGAAATCATCAAGTGGTTCGGGGTCGGGCCCTCGAAAAAGATGATGATTTTCGGGGTGATTATCCCGAATCAAACTTATTTTTTTTTAAGATAAAAATTCATTCGGGATGATTAATGGAATGCATATATTCGGGATGATTATGCCGAATGGAATGTATATATATATTTTTTGAAGAAAAATTTTCATTCGGGATGATTATGCCGAATAAAATGCATATATTCGAGGTGATTATACCGAATTAAATGCATATATTCGGGATGATTATGCCGAATGAAGTTTGAATCCATTTTTTCATACCATATTTGGTTCGGGACAAACATGACGAAATTTGGGTCTTTATTCGGAGTCCTTATACCGAACCACTGAGTTATCAACTAGGATTTTGTACGCTAGAATTTATTGATTATGTGGTGTTTTCTTAACATATAAGGAGTATTAAACGTTATTTGCACAAAAAATTAACATATTATTGTTGTTCAACATATTTTTAATAGGTTTAACATTTTTTTCAAGGGTTTAACATATTTTTCATAATGAATAATATATCAAACAATGTCTATTATATATGTTTTGATGACTATAATCTTGTTTGTATGGCGTTGAATGATGATTTGATGAAGATCTTTGAAGATTTTGAGGTTTAGATAATGAAATTAATTTATAGTTGAGGTTGAGAGGTTTTGAAGTTGAAAGGTTGAGAAGTTACGAGTTTTGAATGTGTAGAGAGAAGGAGAGAAAGTGGGTAAATATTTTTTTACAACTTTAAATATGTGGTAGTCCTTTGGTGGTATTTGGAAGTAACTATTAAAATCAAGTGGTATTTTGTAGTAAAAAATGAGTTGTGGTATTTTGAAGTATTATTTGGGGTGCCCTTAGAAACACCCAAGGGTTGTGATAAAGACACAAAAAATATCTTCCTAACACCAAACTACTAGTTTTAAAATATATCGTACAATATTTTGTTTAATGTATTCGGTGATGTTAGAAAGACATTTTTAAGTGTCTTTATCAGCACCCAATTAAAAAGTCGAATTTATAAAATAAAAAAGATTATTACTAGAATTCTACCCAAAGCCCCCCCTCCCCCCCCCCCCCCCCCCCCACACACACACACACACCAAACCAATATATGGACAAGTTTTGAGTATAAAATGGAGCTTTTACATATAAGTCCCATTTAAAGAGATTTTTTTATAAATAGGTCCTTTTGATTTTTCAACCCTCAAATAAGTCCTATTTCTAATTTTTGGATTTTTTTTCTAGAAACTTTACCATTTTGAAATCAACCATCCGTAACTTTTTGGAGGAAGTTATACGAGTGATTGAACTTTTTCTTCTTCTTGTTTTTAATCGTCAAATGACCATAACTTTTTATTATAAATTCATTTTTCACAAAATTACTATTTTTGAAATCTCCTCACCGAGATCCTTATCTCTGAAACGGTGAGGCCAAAATGAAAAGGGTAAAAAGAAGGAAAGAAGTCTGTTGAAAGTAGGAATAAGGATTTGCTCCCTTGTCAAAAAAATGAAAATGGCCCAGCGGAGTGGCAAGCATTTGTTGGGAGAAGAGGACTGGATTCTCACAACAACTCAATCTACGAAACAAAATTCATGAAGCCCATAATACTTCAAAGAAATAATAAATTACACATATAGTAAATATTTACTGCGTTCGCCAAAAAGATAAAACGGTTTTATATTTGAGACATTTTCTCACTGTGCTAATATTACAAAGACAATAAAATATACTGTGTTCATCGAAAAATGAAACAGTTTTATATTTGTGATATTTTCAGAGACAATAAATATTTACTGTGCTAATATTACACACAGAGTAAATATTTACTATTTGCCTAAAAATAAAGAAAACATGTCATTTTTATTTATTTTTAATATTTTATATCAAACACGAGTCTTATTTTGGGGGAATTTACGCTTAGATCCTATTAGACTTTCTTATATACATTCTAGTCCCATCATGTTTTTCCCTTACATATAAGTCCTATTCCTAATTTTTTGGAATTTTTTTTCACAATTTTACCCTTTTAAAACCAACCATGCGTAACTTCCTTGAGGAAGTTACATAAGTGGTTGGAGTTTTTTTTTAATCTTTAAATAATCATAACTTTTGATTCACAAATCCGTTTTTCGCAAAAATTACTATTTTTGAAATCTGCTCGACGAGATCTATCAAACAAGATCCATGAAGGCTATAAAATTCCAAATAAAAAAATTTACACAAACAGTAAACTTTACTAGATGCAATAGAATATGAAATAGTTGTATATATGTGATATTTTCACAAACAGACAGTAACATTTACTGTGCTATATATATATATATATATATATATATATATATATATATATATATATATATATATATATAATACGGTGGATCTAAACCCTTTTTTTTCAAAATTACCTTATATTTGAAGGTTCGCGTTAGCGGTATCCAATCCTTACCACCATTGTTGGAGCTTCAACGACCTTCGTCAGAGCTTCGATTTGGGGTGGGTAAGGGTGGCATGTGGTGCCGCTGGCGCGGACCTTTGAAAATAAGAGACTTTTGAATAAATGGGCTTTGGATCCACCGAAGTATTATGGGGGGCCGCTGGCGCGGACCTTTGAACATAAGATTGGATAAATGGGATCGGGATCATCTGGAGCGCCAATTTGGGGTGAGTAGGGGTGGCATAGAACTTTAAAATATATATAGTTTGTAAAAATGTCATAGATATTAAACTTTATTGTATACACTAGAAAATGAAATAGTTTTATATTTGTGACATTTTCACAAACAATAACATTTACTGTGATAATATATTTATGAAATAGTTTTATATATATAACATTTTCACAAACAATAACATTTACTGAGTTAATATTACACAATATATATATAACATTTTCACAAATAGTAACATTTACTGAGTTAATATATATATATATATATACACACGTTAGATCCAAACCTCTTTTTTTAAATTACCATATTTTTAAAGGTTTACGGTAGCGACATTCAATCCCCACCACTATCCACCCTAATTGTCGAAGCTTCAACGTCTTTCATCAGAGCTATGATTTAGGTGGGTAGTAGTGGCATAGGGTGCCGCTGGCGCGGACCTCTGAAATTAAGAGAATATTAGATAAATGGAGTTTGGATCCACTGACGCTCCGATTTGGGGTGAGTAGGGGTGACATTGGGTTAGGTTTATATCTATAACATTTTTATAAACGTTAACATTTATTGTGTCACAGTATATATATATATATACCGGCGCTAGCAGTATCTAATCCCGATCACCACCAACCCCAATTGTCGGAGCTCCAACAACCTTCATCAGAGTTCTGATTTAGGGTGACATGGAGTGCCGCTGGCGCGGACCTTAGGAAATAAGATAATATTGGATAAATGGGGTTTGGATACACCGGCGCTCCAGTTTGAGGTGAGTAGGGGTAGCATTGAATTATGTTTATATCTGTAATATTTTCACAAATAAAAATGTTACTGTTTGTGAAAATGTTACATCAGCATCCCATGCCACCTCAAATCAGAGCTCTGATGAAGGTTGTTGGAGCTCCGATAAAGGGGGTGGGGATTGGATGCCGCTGGCGCGGACCATTAAAAATAAGATAATATCAGAAAAAAGAGATTTGGATATATATATATATATATTAATGCTTGTGAAAATGTTATAGATATAAACCTAACTTAATGCCACCCCTACTCACCCCAAATCGGAGCTCCGGTGGATCGAAACCCCATTTATCTAATATTCTCTTAATTTCAGAGGTCCGCACCAGCGGCATCCTATGCCACTACTACCAACCTAAATCATAGCTCTGATGAAAGTCATTGAAGCTCCAACAAAAGGGGTGGGTAGTGGCGGGGATTGAATGTCGCTAGCGTAAACATTTAAAAATATGGTAATTTTGAAAAAAAATAGTGGTTTGGATCTACCGTGTGTGTATGTGTGTGTGTATATATATGTAATATTAACTCTGTAAATGTTACTGTTTGTGAAAATGTTATATATATATAGTGTAATATTAACTCAGTAAATGTTACTGTTTGTGAAAATGTTATATATATAAAACTATTTCATAAATATATTATCACAGTGAATATTATTGTTTGTGAAAATGTCACAGATATAAAACTATTTCATTTTCTGGTGTATACAATAAAGTTTAATATCTATGACATTTTTACAAACTATATATATATATATATATATATATATATATATATATATATATATATATATATATATATATATATATATATATATATATATATCCAATATGCTCCTATTTTTGAAGTTATGTGCCACCCCTATTCACCCCAAATTGACGCTCCAGATGATCCCGATCCCATTTATCCAATCTTATTTTCAAAGGTCCGCGCCAGCGGCACCCCATGATACTCCGGTGGATCCAAAGCCCATTTATTCAAAAGTCTCTTATTTTCAAAGGTCCGCGCCAGCGGCACCACATGCCACCCTTACCCACCCCAAATCGGAGCTCTGACGAAGGTCGTTGAAGCTCCAACAATGGTGGTAAGGATTGGATGCCGTTAACGCGAACCTTTAAATATAAGGTATTTTTGAAAAAAGAGGGTTTGAATCCACCGGATATATATATATACTGTGTAGTATTATAACAGTAAATGTTACTGTCTGTTTGTGAAAATGTCACATATATAAAACTATTTCATATTCTAGTGTATACAGTAAAATTTACTGTTTGTGTAAATTTTTTTCTTTGGAATTTTATAGCCTTTATGGATCTTGTTTGATAGATCTCGTCGAGCAGATTTCAAAAATAGTAATTTTTGCGAAAAACGGATTTGTGAATCAAAAGTTATGATTATTAAAAGATTAAAAAAAAAACTCCAACCACTTATGTAACTTCCTCAAGGAAGTTACGCATGGTTGGTTTTAAAAGGGTAAAATTGTGAAAAAAATTCCTAAAAAATTCGAATAGGACCTATGGGATTATTGAAAAGTCAATAGGACTTATAAGCTTGTTGACCCGATAAATGAGACCTAGATATAATTATCCCTTTATTTTATAGGTTCGATTAGTAGCTTTCAAAAATATAAATTTCATAATTTTGAAATGGTATATAAGAAGAATATATAGTTATTTAAAGTTTGAAATAGAAAAAAATAATAATTATTTTTAATTTTAAATTTGGAAGAAATATAAAAAGCGAGGTATTTTTGCAAAATTTCTTGCTTCATCAAGTCTGCTTCCGAAAAAAAATCATTCGTTCCCAATTTGTTCCTTGTTTGGTTGAGATTGTTTTTCAGCCACCTTGAGATGTAGAGAGAGGGTTTAGGGTTTATACGTATCCAGAGATTGTGTTGAGAAAAAAAGAAATATAATATATATATGAGATTTGGAGAGAGAATTTGTTGCAAAAGAAATCGGAGGAGCGTCTTTTCAAATCAGGAAGGAACGATGGTTTCGATTTCCATAATTTTCTAATTATCTCTGCAATCACTCGTATATAAATTCAATCAGCTCTTTTTCAACACAATCTCTAAATACACACAAACCATTTCATCTTTCTCTGCTGTAGTGTAAACCACTTTTCTCTGGGAATGATCGATTGGGGCACGCAAACGCCAACCCTTTCTCACAATCATCAACTAAGTGTTTCTTTCTCTCTACACCCACGCACATTTGTATATATATTTATGAACATAATCGATTGAGGCTTTAGTTTTCAATCGCTTCAAATATTATTAACCATCACGGCTATGAAACTCTTATTTATCGCTTCCTACACAAATTCCTCTTTGAATCATTTTTCAAAAATCAATACTCAAAAGATATCTTCTCCATCCTTGATTCCTTATGAGTAAACCACTTTTATGAAAATTATCAATTGGGGCTCATTGACTGGGACTCTCTCTCTCTCTCTCTCTCTCTCTCTCTCTCTCTCTCTCTCTCTCTATATATATATATATATATATATATATATATATATATATATATATATTCGTGGGTATACACACACACACACACACAGAGGGAGACATATTTATGTTTCTTTTAGAATGATCAATTGAGGCTTTAGTGATCATTCAGTTCAAACATGATTAAGGGTATCAAACCCTTATGAAACCCTGATTTATTTTCCATTTTTTTTTCTGCTTAGGGCTTAATGGTTTTCTGAAAATGAACATTTGTTCTACGGTGTTTTAATGTGTATTCATGGTCTCAATACCATTTTTGCCATATTTCTTTTGTAAGTTTATTTTATTCGGTTTTCTGAGAATGATCAATTGGGGTTCTTTGAGTGGGTATATCACCTCTCAACGGTATCAATTTCTTCAATTTTATCCTAAATTTCTGTCTTTTTGAAAATACTTGATCTGTAATATATATATATATATATATATATATATATATATATATATATATATATATGTGTGTGTGTGTGTGTGTGTGTGTAATATGTTTACGATGTATATATATGTAAGTTACAATTATGATGACATTTTGTAAACATTAAGAGGTACAAAAAGAAAGTTGTTGGTATATTTTTTCTTTGTAATTGATCATTGATGTTCTGTCCAAATCATTGCATTCTAATTTACATTTTTGCATTTGTTAATTTGGCAAAGTGAGCTATTAAATTTGCAAGTAATTTTTGAACTGATTACCCAATTGAGAGTTTAAATTTTATCATGCCCAGGCTTTGGATAAAATGCTCAACTGGCATCTTCATGCGATGATTCATTTTTCTGTATCTTTGTGCACTCAAAACAGATTAATACCTTTTTTTTGTATGTTTGACGTTTTTATCTATTTTAAAAAATACTGGCCATGTATTATTTGGAAAGTATTTATTTCATTTTATAGGTTTAAGTTTTTTTTTCCAAATCATAAAGGTCCAGTATTGTTCTCTATTGGGAGACTATAGTTTTATATTGCTTACATGGATTAATGAGAATTCCGTATAAATGATTTCATGGAGAAAAGCTCTTAGATCACACACATTACTCGTATTTGAATTCCCTAAAAAAATCCAATTCGGGCGGATTCTTTCCTCAACTAACGAAGAGATCTTTGTGGAATTGCTACTTATGAAATTGAGCACAATTTTGCAAAGAAATAGCTCACCCGTTTCTTGAGAAGAGATGGGAAACATGCTCAATATCATTTGATTGAATAGTTGACCCAGCCCCTTGTTGTTTGAAGAAACCCTTCACTTCAAGTAGGCTGGCTGTAAGGCGTTTGCTATGAATTTATATATTATTTACGTATTACCGTTTGTTGATTAGTATAATTTTAGACGTTTCAAGTAGGATGATTGTTGTATAAAACCTTATGATTTGTTTGTTATCTAGAAAATAAATTGTCAGAAATTTTGAGTGTAAGTTATTCAATATTAAAGGCAACCGTGTTAATTTGGCCTTTTCTTTTGCCCTCTTAGATCAGTATATACACTGGAAGGGATTTTTATTTGGGTCTTCACTTTGATCAAGTGTGTCACATTGCATTTTGTTTAATTTGTAATTTGGTAGAGAGAACAAACAGAAGACATAATTTCTTTTAGCTTGAATAGTTGACAACACACATAATTTTATTTTCATGCAACTAGGAACTTCCTTAAAGTTCTTTAACACGGATCTGAGGAGGTAGTTTTTCTCCGAGTCTATTAATATGTAGGTTGATATTGGATGTTTTCACTAATATATCAATGACCATTGATGTAGATGCATATGTATGACCATTATATTTTATGTCTAGTCCCATAGTTGTTAGAATCTTACAATCCGTGATTCGACTCCTACGATTTGATCCGATTCACATACTAATCGATACGTATCAGCAATAGAATATGAGGGGTTCCAAAAATCAGTCTGAATTGGTCGATTCGGGGGCTGAATCGTGAATCTCATCGATTTATGATTCGGGTGTGATTCATGTTTTTTTAGAGGATGTTGGATATTTTCAACAGACTTAAAGGTCGTGCTCGTTTTTTGTTCCTTTTAAAATAATCTTAAAAATATTTTATTATTAAAATAATAAAAAGACGTTAGTACAAACTTAAGTTATCCTTTGCGAAAGAGAGTGACTGAAACACATACTAGCATGAAACCTAAACCGCGATTACTTTTCTTTTTCTCTTCTACCGTGTTCAAAGTGATCGCATTTCTTCTTCTCTTTGAAGCTGTGATTTCCTCTATTTCGTGTTGCGGTCACTTTTTTCTTTTCTTCTAACCTGTTTGAAGCTGATCAAATCTTGTGTAAGGATTTTATAAGTTATATATTATATGGTGTTGTTATTATAACATATTTTGTATAGTGTTATATTTAATCTTTATTCGTGTTATTATATTTTATAATATATTGTTGTGTTTAAATTTGAACATTGTAGGTGATGGTATTCTTAGAATTTGGTCATAATTTGGATATGGAAGTTCATTTTGTTAGTTATATTTTAATAAAAACACGTCTTATATTTGGTTTTAGGTCATAATATATTTTATTACAAATTCTTAATGTAATTCACTTTGCATTTATATATTATTCGATTCACGGTTCACGATTCATAGGGTTTCCGATTCAAGATTCGTTTCACGATTCGACAACTATGTATAGTCCTATATATTTTGGAAGTGCATTTTTTTTTACCATAGTTTTATTTTCTTTGTGTTTTTTATAAATATTTTGGTGGCGTTTTTTTATGTTTGGCCATCCAATTGTGAATTGGGGATTCCTCCCCTATTAGCGAGTGAACTTTTTAGGGTGTAAAAACAAGCCCATCTTATTACTCTTTGTTCTTTTTAACATTTTTTTTGTCTAGGCAATTAATTCTTATTAATTTTATTAACACCTAATGATTCAATTAACAAATTTTTTGCTTTAATTTTATGATCATGGATGTTAACAAGGTCTACTCTCACTAACTTTTTGCTTTGATTAGATCTTTTGGTATCTTTGTGTTTCCTGAATGTTATCACTTTGGCAATGTAACAATCTGACCACTTTTGGCTTTGATATATTTTCCAACAATTGTGGCAAGGAAAGCAAAACTGAAGGTGAATGTTAGCCACCCCACCATCATTCTCTTTCAATAGGTATTACAATGCACCACTTAGGCTACTTGGAGATTCTATGATTAGTTTTATCCCCCCATCCAAAACAGAAGTTGACTAATTTTGTTTTTTACTAGCTTGCGTTATATTGTACAAAATAGTTTTTTTATGACCATGGGTTTTGTTTTAGACCAAAGTTATAAGAATTCTTATTTATAATGTTGATGTGTAGCCTTCAAATCATTTTTTAAATGTTTTTAAATAATGGCTTATAGATGTATAGTCATTTTTTTGTTACATTCTCTACCACTGAGTTTTGTAGCCATGTATATTTAGTGAACGTCCCAAGCATATTTTTCCAGATGTTACCAAAATTTAGATGATCTGTAGTTTATTTATTGATTTGGATGTGCTCAGGTTTTGTGTCAGTTTTGTAATTAGATTATTTGTTGTGTGTATAAATGTTTGTAGCAATGATACTCCACAAAGAAAGAAAACTGTAAAGTAATGTTGTTCATATCATATACTGAGTTGTATATTGTAGTGGGTGCTATTATTACCATCTTGCTATAGAATTGTATAATAGTTTTACACAATCAAAGTTGAAGGCAAATTTGATTCTAACTGTTTTTTCCTCTCATCAATTTACAAACCAGAAAGGACCTTCACTTGGATCGAGTTTGGAAAAGTGCATAGTGGTAAAAGTGAAGAGAGAAACAAAACTTAGAGCCTTTGCTGTGTGTTATTTTCTTAGTCACCTTACCATAAAGTAACTTTATTGTAGGAGACATGTTTATCCTGCTAAACACGATAAAGTACCCTTTGTTATGGTGCTTTTGTAATTTGGAATGATTTTTTGTCCAGATGTATTACATTTATTATTCTCAATATTTGAAATCTCAAATATGTATTGGGCTAGGGTGCCAGCTATTTGTTGGATGCTTAGTTGAAGACACACTTTGTGATGTCAATGCAAAGTCACGTAAATGTGGGTATGTCTTTGTTTGTCTCTCTATTTAGCATCGTTTCGTTTTCTTAAATTTTTAACCAACTTTAGGTAAATATTGTTGATTTTGCTGAAAAATATATTTGGCCCCTCAATTATTTTTAAATTATTAAATGATTTACCCATTTTTGGAAAATATATTGCCCTTCAAGTCTTTATAAATTCTTAAACTGTCGAGAAAATGGTGTGGGCATGAGTATTTTGATCCAAATTCAAGAGAGTGCCACCGACACGGGTGTATGCTAATATATCTATATAATATGGAGCAATCAAACTATTGCCAACTTATAAAAGTAATCTTGTGGTTCATATTGGCCCAACTACAAATATCTAAGGATAATCCATGCTATGTCACAACGGTAATTCACGTCTCAAAGATGGGTAGTGTGATGACTCCCTTTGACGCCCTAAACTAAGAGTCTGATGACTCCCTTTCCCCAACCATTTCAAAATTCAAATATTTTTTTTCGACTCACGCTCTGTTGTACTTCTGACTCTCTATTGTGATTCTTTGTGGTACCTCTCTCTCTCTCTCTCTCTCTCTCTCTCTCTCTCTCTCTGTGTTGTCCTCTTCCGAGTCATGTTCATTGGTCTTGGTATTAGTGATTGGAAGTTTTTAGTGATGATCCATTATATTGTTTATTTATGGAAGCCATAGGCCCAGTTTGGTTGCGCAAATTATTTGATTATGTAAATTGGTTCATTGTAAATTATTGAATTGTAAATGAGTGAATTTGAAATAAGTTAAATACAATTTTACAAAAAATGTTTGGTAATTTGAAATTGATGTTAAGGTTCTATGAAAAAATGATAAAAACAAATCAAGAGAGAGAGGGGGAGGGAAAGAGAGGGAGAAGAGGAGGGAGAGAGGGAGACGGGACATGTACTTTATGTGACTCCTATTTCAAATGGATTCATTTCAACTTTTTTATGAAATGATCCAATTTCAGATTTTGTACATGAGCTAAAATGGGGCAATTTATGAATCATTTCATTAATGAAACCAAACACTTTTAATGGATCAATTTGTAAATGAATCAATTTATTAATGATCCAATTTAGAATTTTTGGACAACCAAACGGGGCCATAGGGTTTGTAAGTTAGAAACTATATTTTGTTTTAGAAACTATGAATTACAAAGAGCGATCATACATTTGCTTATACATTGTTGGTGAAAATGCCTCCAAATATTAAAATTAGTTTTAGGAAGTTGAAACTTTTTGAAACTTTTTTGCAGGATTAAAGTAAAGAGTTGTAAGTTGTTGTAGCAGTAATGCCGTAATAGTAGTGTGTTTGTCCTTACCAGTTTTGATTGATATATTAACATATGCACAATCATTCTTTTAAGTTCGAATTAAATTCATCTGAATAGCTTTCTCATTTGTATTATGTTACAAATTTCAGATTGTTGTCAGTCTTTGGTTTATAAGAGTAGATGATATTAAATAATGCATAGTTTGCAAATAGAATTTTTTAGTTGCTTTTGAGTTTTAGTTCTCTGTGTATCATCTCAGAGAAGATTCTACAAACAACCTCATATTCATCTTGGTTTATTGTGTATACTACACATTGAAAGTCTAAAACCTAATTGGTTTACCAATTTAGGTAAACTTGAAACTTTGTGGTTACAATTGAAGTGTTTTATACGATTTTTAGCATTCTTAAAAATTTCCAGTTTTTGTGTATTTTTTCATCTTAGCATATCATATTTTCAGATTTAAACAATTTTGGTGTGATAAGATTGGTTGTGCTAACAATAATGCATGTTTGTTCCCATAGTTAGAATGCAAAATGACCATGTTTTAGGTGGGAGTGGTATTTTTTCGAGGATTTTTATTTTGCAATTCCAAACTGTTTAAATTACATTATATTACTCAGGAGAACTATTGATGCAAGTAGTTGGTCCACTAGAACTCTAAAATTTGGTGCCACGGGAGTGAAATTTTGCAAACTGAACTAAGGATGTTCACATGGGTACTAACCTTTCATTTTGACGGGTATTGCCTTCAATAGTTTGGAACTGTGATTCCATGATAACTTGTATATATGTTCTGTTATATATGTTGCTTTTGAGTTATTTTCTCTGTTCCTCTTTGTTCATCTTTCTTGCTTAATCTATATTTTATTTTTATTTTTCTTGTTTTCCGTTGGTTTACATTATCATCTTGAGATTTTTCTTAGGATTTTTCCTTTTAGTCAGATTTATCTCTCATGGACAGGGACATGATCAAAAAGTGGAAACCGTATGCGTCCAAGGTATTTGTGAAATGGCCCAAATGTATGTATACTTTCTTTTGTGGAGTTTTTACATGATTTAGTTTTTGTGAAATTGCACTGCCATTTTTTTTGTAGTTTGAAACATTATTTGCAGTTGATATGCATGAACTAACAATTGGGTTGATTATTGTTTAGTGTGATTTTTGGGTTAATTAAAATCCAACCATATGGCATGGAAGAAAAATTAAAGAGTTACTAAAAGGGGCATAAACCAAATAGTCCCTGAAATATTTTTTAATACACGTTTAGTACAAGCCTTTTTATTTTCCTCCAAAAAGTCCTTCACCTTGCCGCTAGCGCGGACCTTTAAAAATAAAAGTGTATTAGTTAAATGGGTGTTTGAATGACTTTTTGGAACAAAATAAAAAGCTTGGACTAAATGTGTATTAAAAAATGCTTGAGGGGCTTTTTGTATTTGATCCTTACTAAAATGCACTACTTAGTCACTTTGAGATTTATTGCGGCATTGAATTGAATCCATTCTCTCCAACAATTTTAATGTAGTGATGAAATTTTTATAATATTTAGATGATGTATTATGCTTTTATTGTTTTATTTCTGTAATGCTGAGTAATTCAATTACCATTAATTCTAATATAATCCAATTTCTTATATTTTTTTATTAGAATGGCTTGTTGTATACTGTTTGTTATGTTACTAGTATCTAACAATGGGGTTGTTGATTTAGAAGTGTTGGATTCCTTCTCCCTTTGTTATGGAAGCCATGTGAAGAACAAAAATAAGACCCTGGGAGATCATGTTAGATTTCTTCTCTTAAAGAAGCAGGAACATTAATATAACTTTTTCTCTTCCTGTTTTGAGTTGAGTGCCTCCTTTAATTTGAAAAAATGATGATTCAAATATTCATATTGTAAATGTTTAACCTATCTGAGAAATCGCACAGGGAGTATTAGGATGAAGAGGTAAGATTGGGGAATAAGTTCCAACTAATGAATACAAATTCCCCACTCCTCGATAAGGATTGAGTTCTATTCTGGGTCATTCCCATTTCCATCCCAACTTTGGTTTTGGGGTATTCCCATTTCCATACCAACTTCTGTTTTGGGCAACTCCCATTACATTTTAGAGTTGAAATTTTCTTTTTACATCACACTCAAAGTTTAATTTTTTGATATTTTGATACTTTCATATTTAGATAATAACTTTTGTACTGTTGTTGTTTTTTTCATTCCAAGTGGATACTTTTAAGTGATCATAACTTAGTGGTTGAATAGTTTTGTATGGTATGTGTAGTTCACTCATCTTTTGAGTTTAAATTAGTGTGTATGCATGTTTTTCTATTATTAATGGAGGTTGATATGGGTGTAAGTGTGATTTTTAGTACAGTTGGACACTTCCATTTAAAATATTAAATTTTTGTTTTTATTTTGTTTTTGTTGGTCGGAGCTTTTCCTGTTATAATTAGTTACTAATGTAACTACTATTAGATTTAGTATTATTTTACCTTTGTATAATTTATTCCTATTTCTAGCTTTGTGATTTGTAGCCCTTATTTTACCCAATTGAATAAAATTTGTACATGGATATCGAATTGCTTATATTAACTTGCTAATTTTCAGAATACAATCTCCAAATACCACATCCGTAAGGATCACCAGAAGAGCAAGGAAAGAACAAGAGTATTTAGGTGAGATTTAGGGTTATAAAATTAAGATTTTGGATGAAGCTTAATGTGTTTGTGATTTAGGGCTTTGGTGTTTAGACTTCTTACTCCCTTCATATTTCGATTTTTTTAACCGCCGCATATTTGAAATTCAGAAAGTATATTTTGGGATTTGAAGTTACTAGGAGAATTTTTTGGGTTCTAAAATTGGGATTTTTGGATAAAACCATCGTTATGAAATTATGCTTTTCAAACTCCTGATTTTTTCATTTCTGACCCTAGCAATTTTTTAAATATAAATTATATAATTAGGCATTTTAAAATTAGAGTCTTCCCATTCTAGTTTTTTGTTAGGGTATCATTATTCAAATCTCATCATCTTAGCGTTGAAGTTTTTAAAATGCTCGCTCGCTCTCCCTCTCTCTCTCTCTCTCACACACACACACACACACACACACACACACACATGTGAATTATGACCTGTTGTTAGGACACTTTACTATTATTTCCTATTTTTAGTTTACTTGCATACATTAGCCTTTTTATTTTCTTTTTGTTCTTTTATGCTATTATAAGGTGGAGAGGTGAAGCTTAGTTTTGTCCCACATTGATTGGCTGCCCTTTTTGGTGCTCCACCACCCTCTCTTTATAAATAGCCTTTTGTACTCATTTGGAAAAAAAAAACTTGAGTAAAAGCTTAGTTATATTTCTCTCTAAATTGGTCTGGTGCCTTTAGAGTTTCCATTAAACGTGTGGTTACGTCAGTTGGTATCACAACAGGTGTTGCTCTCCCATTTGTATGTGAGGTGTCATCATAGTTTATTTTCATTTTTGTTTGTGAGGTATCAACAATTTTTTTTCGTTAAATTATTTTTGCACATTCTAATGGCTCCCGAAAAGGCAACAATTGAGGAGAGATTTATTTAAATGCAAGAACAAATGAGAAAAGAAATGACCTCCCTAATGGAGCAACACATGGGCACTCTCACCCAACACATGCTATCTTTTTTTCAAAACCCTAACCTACTCTACTCCCATACCCAAACACCTCCCAACTCTCTTCTTCTTCCTATCTAAACCCTAACTCCACCACTCACCCCACCACCACTCAAAACCCACCCATCTACTGATTTCCCCCCACCAGCCTACAACTACCCTCCTGCCACCAGCCCACTTCCGCCCCTTGCCGCGATCTCTTTTTCGGTGGCCGAAATTTTTTCAAATTTCTCCAAATCCCTCCAAATTTCTTCGACACAGTCATCTCAAACTGATTTACAATTTCTATTAAAGAACCTCTCCTAAAATCCCCCTAGGAGTTTTTAAGTACAAATCATATAATTAGGCCCTTTGAAATTAGAGTCTTTCCACTGTAGTTTTTTGTTGCGGTATCATTTTTCAAACCTCATCACCTTAGTGTGAAAACCATTGTTTTTAAAATGTTGTCTCTCTCTTTGTCTCTCTCTCTCTCTCCCTCTCTCTCTCTCTCTCACACACACACACATTTTACTCTCAATGTCCTAATACTTTGATGTTTAACTCCATATATGTTATAATACCATGTGACGTAAATGACGTCCAATGGGAGCAAGAAAAGATAAATCTCTCTAAACTCTCTCAAATCTCAAAATGGAAGAATACCTCAAATAAGGCTACATATGAGTATTTATAGGAAGGAGGTTGCTTGACCTCTAAGCTAAGAATCTAATTACAATTATGCCCCAAAGAGCCAATAACATTCCTTCTTCTAAATACTAACAAAAAAAGAAAGTACAATGACATACTAAAAATAAAAGAAAGACTAAAATATAAAAAAAATACAATAAAATCCTAAAAATACTAAAAATAACCTGTAATTCTTCATTCACATCATTCTCTCCGCCTTCGAGAAAGTTTGTCCTTGAACTTTAAAATTGAGGTCGAATGCAAAAATTCCCATAATGAGCGAAAGAGGCAAAAATGCTGGGGCCAAAATGTGATTTGCTGAAAATTTGAGGAAGATTCTTCAATTCTTGCATCAATCTTCATCTTCTTTCTCATGCCATTCATGCCAATCATAAGAAATTATCTACCCCCGTGGTTAAAAATCAAGGTTTTGGTGCCAAACCCTAGTTCTTGCATTTGTTCTTGATCGGATTGGGTCAAAATGGGCTGAAATTGGATTGAATTTGGGGGAAAAGGGTTCAGGAATACTTTCAAGGGAATCTTGGATGGGTCACCGGTTCTTGAATATTGGGGACAATTTCTTGAATTTTTGGTGGGTCATGAAGCGTGCGAGGGGTAGATTGCACCCGGATTGGAATATTTTGTACTGTAAGGGGTTTGAAGGCTCGCAACTGATTTGGACCGCCCTCGGTGGGCTCGCATGACCTTCGTTGGTTTCGGCTCAAGTCGACGGCCTTGTCAGGAGTGACCAATGGCTGGATCTGACTTGCGTGACTCGGAATATGGATCGGAGGGGCTGGAATGTTTTCGGAAAGGCTGATCGGCAGCCCTTGAGGTTGTCCAGGTCCAGGCGACACGTTTGTCCCCACGGATGGGGTGTTCTGGCCAGGTTGAAGGCTCTCGGTGGTTGTTCGGCGTCGGAGATTGTAGACGGGGGGCTGGGGTTCATTTACGGTGGTTTGGAGGGAGGGCCTCGGGATGGATATGTTAAGGGCCTGAATTGGGTAGGTGCGACCGTCTTTGGATGGATTCTGGGTTGTTCGGCCAGCGGTTTGAGGTGGTGGGGTGTTTCTTGATGTGGTGGTGGGGGAAATAGCGTTAGGGTTTTGAATTTGGGGTAAAGATGGGAAATGGGTTGCGGAAGCGTGGGTGGGGTTAGGGTCATGGTGAGAGGGTGGTTGTTGTTGGTGGAATACGTGCACCGAGTTCATCAATCCGGGCCGTCAATCGGTTAAGGGCCTCCAAGATTTGATTGTAAGGGTTTTCTGTGGAGGTGTTCATCTTTTCTTTGACCCACCTTGACGCTGTTTACCAGTTTTTGTTTTTTTACAACAATAACAACCGGTGGAGCAAACTAGGCTCCGATACAAGTTGACGTAAATGACGTCAAATAGGAGCAAGAAAAGATAAATCTCTCTAAACTCTCTCAAATCTCAATATCTCAAAATGGAAGAATACCTCAAATGAGGCTACGTAATGGGTATTTATAGGAAGGAGGTTGCTTGGGCTCTAAGCTAAGAATCTAATTACAATTATGTCCCTAAGAGCCAATTACCTTCCTTCTTCTAAATACTAACAAAAAAGGAAAGTACAATGAAATACTAAAAATAAAAGAAAGACTAAAAAATAAAAAAACTGCAATAAAATACTAAAAATAACCTCTAATTCTTCATTCACGTCACCATGCCTTTGCTATGTAGGTCTATATGTAGCTCCCTTTACAACTTATTCTCTGTTATTGAACTTTGTTGTTTAACTCCATATAGGTTTTAGTATCATGCCTCTTCTTTGCAGCTATTTGTAAACTATATCTGGATATTTAATCTCACCCGACCACTACCTCTACTATCACCACCTCACCCCACCACTACCTCCTCCACTCCTTAATTTACTCCCCTGTGTTCCCTCTCTTTCCACTATATATAGGATTCTCATGTAATGTAAACAAACACTTGATATATTAACACAATCATCTATCTTTATATCTATTCTAACAGGACATATGTTCTTTTTTAGTTTTTAATTGATAATCTAATATATGATTTGTATGTAGATACATAGGTAACGAGTTTTTATTGTTTATGTTTGTAGAATACTACTGAAGTATCTTTGGATTTTAGAAAGCAAATGTTATTTCAGTTTGAATTTGTTGTGTTTATGATTTTAGTTCGTCAACCTATTTTGATTTTTCAGATTTAAGGCAAAGTTGCCATATTGCTTTTTATTATTTGGGGTTTTTTATTTTGCTTTTTTTATCAGTTAATTAACAACAAGCTAATTTTTTTTTCTAATCGATTTTCATTTTGAAAGGGATCAGTACATATAAAGAAATATGTTGAATCACAATCTTATACTTACGGGGGTTAAAAAATTTCAAACCTAAAATATATAAGTTATGAGTACATAAACAATGTAGTCAAAACATGCTAAGATATATAAACAATAAAAGAATGTTAAAATTCATTGTATGCATTTGGTCATATATAATTATTTTGGTTCTCTTTAAGCTTATTGGATTTGATATCATGAGACAAGTTTCGCTGCATGAAATATAAACTAATAAAGCTGACTTTGAATCTCTGCTGCAGGTACTGGGTAAAGGGGGACACATCACATTCCAAAGCTGAAAAGAAAGTCCTTAAAAATGAGTAACACTCAAAACTCCTTAAAAACTATAGCATTAGGGAACCGCTTCTTCTTTCCCAAACCTCTCAACCAATGTAAACTCTTTGTCCACATGTTGTTCAATACGTATTCAATTGGACATGTATCTAGATCCTTTGATGATGAGCAGTGATTGGTCGTTGTGAAGGGAAAAAAGGGAGTGGTCTTGCTCATAAACGACGTATAGTTGTAGAAAGTTTGCCTCCGTTTTGTATATTTTGTTATTCTTAATATATATTGTAATAATTAGTAGTGTTGTTGGCATAAGTATACCGTCTATATAATGTGGGGCAATGATGTTTTACTATTGCTCTTATAAAAAGTATTCATGGTTCACATATGTCCAGCAAAACTGAAATCCAAAGGTATCGTAGATGCCTTGGTTTACCATTGTCTCTCTTACTTTAAAACACACATCAACAGCTCACGCTTCTTTCAAGATCCAGTGGGGAGCATCTCTTTGCCTCTCTATCTCAAAACAACACCAGCAAATGGTGCGGTCTCAAGCCGACTTCTCAGGCCATCACCGACAACCATCTTCACAACCTCGATTCCCACTCTCTCTCTCTCTCTCTCTCTCTCTCTCTCGGTTTATTTTCCTTATTTTGGGGTTTATGAGTTTGGGGGCATTTGCTTTTCAGGATGTAGGAATGGGGAGGACACGGAATGGTAAGAGTGTCGAGTTTTATTTCTTTGCTTCACTTTTTTCATTTTTATATTTGCTATTTGTTTTTTAATATATAGTTTTTTGAAGTTTCGGTTTAATGGAGTTCAATTTTTCTTGGAGTTTTAGTTAAGGGATCATTCTCATGTTAATTTTTTATATATTGCATTTTTGTTCAATTTTTAACTAGTATTTGATCCCCTACGTATTTCCTCTTTTGATTTTGGAATAATGAAAATGAACAATTTGTTGAAATTCCCTTTAAAAAGTGAAGTGTTTGGTTCATTCACCATATACTACGTTTTATCATCTTTGTTAGGACTGTTCAAATTAGTCAGTGTAGTGGTTTTTTCTATTTTGATTCTGCTCGGTAATGATTTTTTGTTATGTTACTATTCTGAAAAAGCCTATTTTTTTTTGCTATTTATCGACAAACTTGCCAATCATAGGATTCGTGTTTTCGGAAACTTCATTATAATTGGGAGAGAGTTTTATTTTTTACCCCGACTTAGGTCATTTTGAAGTGCAAACTTAGAGATCCATATTTAGTTTTATATATATCACTCCAGTTGTTATGGTGGTCGTATTTGTATAGGGTTCGAGACAGTGATGTTATGTGGATTTCTTCAACTTCTGGTGAGATTCATGTTTAATGATTTTGGTTTTTGGCTACATTTTAACATTTACTTAATATGGGTTATAAAATTTTCTTTTTCAATTCCGGTTGCACTCCCTAATTCCTCACTGTATGTTTCACCTTTTTTAATTCCTTTTTGATTTGACCTATGTGCAATGTTTATTTTTTAAATTATATTGGGTGTTTTTAGCTGATTTTTGAAGAAATGCACAAGGGAGTGTTTTACATTCTTTGTGACTTTTATTTGAATCTATCCTGACCTCGGTTCTCTCTGTATTGGGTTTTGAATTTGGTCTATATAATTTCATTTTAATGACTATTTCAAAATTCGGCGCAACGGCAAAATTGCTTGGCGATGGTGGATTCCACAGGAGTGAGGCGAGGTTAGTGTTTTTCCTTTTTGTATGAGAAATATGGCAATATATTTTCAACTTTTAGAGAAATGTTTTGTATGGGTGTTGTAAAGTTAATTTGTTTAGTTTCATTTGTCTAGGAGCAACATGGGATTGAGAACTCCTTATTAAGAACTACTTAATTATGTGAACTCTTTATTGTGGTAATTTAGGTTTTGATTGATTTAACTATTTATTGTGTTAACCTTTTGCAGTCTTATTGGTTCAACTCTTTGGGTTTTGATTGGTTCATCTTATGAGGTGTTAATGTTTTGCACTCTCATTGGTTTACACTAGTAGACACTGACAGTTTTAAAAAGTGCACGATAGCGCTTTTTTGCGCGAAAATGCGTCATGACATAGCCCAATCTGATTTGCGGAAAGCACAAATAACGTGTGTGATTGATGACGCGACACGTATTTTGGACCCTTTTTTGCGCTATTGATGCTCTTTACGCTATTTGGGTGCGATTTGGACGTAAGGCATTTTAATACACCAATTACAAAAGTACGTCGTTTTCGCACATCTTGTTTTTTAACCTTCAGAAAATACAAACCAAAATTTTCAAACACCTAAGGGCCTGTTTAATTCTAAAAATAAGACTGTTCCCCCCCCCCCCCCCCCCCCCCCCCCCCAAAAAAAATAAATAAATATAAACTTTTGACGTAGAAATGAACTCTAGAAAATATGATCAAATTTAATATATTTTTTATTAAAATCGCAATTTTTTCCCCTGATTTTCCCGAAAATTGAAAAACTACTTTAACATGTTTTCAAAAAAATTCAAAACATCATTTAAAATCCTTGATTTTTTTGCAAATTACATTTTGACTCTGAAATTTTGAAAAAGTACGTTTTATGCCTAATTATTTTTTATTAAAAATCACACGTCAAACCCTTTCAGTTGATTACAGTTTGTCCCTTTAAATTTCTATAGCATACATTCTGATCCCCAATGTTTGTAAATTAAATTTTGGCTCGTACACTTTCGGTAAATTACGTTTTAGACTTCAAACTTTCTATAAATTATATTTTGACTTTCAAAATTTCTATAAATCACATCTTAAAAATAATGGTTTATTTCTATAAACGTAATTTAAAAATCGTGTTTCCCTAGGTTTCTAAGTTTTCTATTGAAAATAAAAATTAAAAATAGAAATGAAAACTGGAAATAAAAATTGGATTGTAGTTTTTTGTTGGAAATATGGTGGCTTATGTAGTAGTACTTTATGAACCTCTGACTTTATTTCAAATAATTTAGTATTTCTTTTTTGAATGATTGTTTGAACTTATTTATATATTAATATTTTTTTTATTAAAAAATCAAATGCATGAATTGCTTGCGCGATGCATGACGTGATTATTACGCTACGTGCCCCCATAACTAAAACGCGACACCTTGGGCGACCGTGAATAAAACATTCCTATCAACCCTTGATTTTGGTTGTCCAGCAAATGTTGGGCATGTGACCAAATCTACTTTACACCATATGTGGCATGTAAAGAGCTCTTTGAGTTTTTTTTGTTATTGATTACTTTAGATAGTTATGCTCTTAATTGATTTATTTGATTTTGGCATTTGTAATATAAAACTTATGGTATCAAACTGTTTAATTATATAACATTTCTTAGGTTTTAATTTTTGATAATTAGAGCTTCCAGCCATAGTGGGTTCATAGTTGGGGTAGTTCCAGTGATACGTTGTTTAATCTACAAGAACTGAAACAATGTTACAAAGGAATATAAACTACCTACGATTGTGACGCCATGCAAAATGACACTAGAAGCTATTGGTACTCCTTGATTTTATAATACCATTACATCATTTGTGTGGAGGTTTATTTTTGTGATTACATTATCTCATAAATGTTTAACATTTGATTTATGTTGTTCTACTACAGGTTATACGCTCACAGTATGCAGGAACTTGAATATCTGTTCTGGATTTTTGTCGTTCAACTTCAGAATCATATAGAGTTGCTGTTGAGGATGGGTTTCATTAGAGTTCATAAACAACGAGAATATTGTGCTTTTGCATTTATGATGTTTAAGTTTTTTTGCTTTCTCTGATGTTTGGTTTCAAGGTTCGAGATATTAAATACACAAACATTATATCTGGTTCTTTGTCTTAATTTTGGAAATCCATTTTTTAAACTGAGTTTATGTGACAATACCAACTGCTGCAACTTCACCGAACCCAGTCTTACCTACACCTCTTTCCAGACTACTACACTAACACTCCATATCTTACATTCGACCCTCATCCTCACTCTCTACGCAGCACTTCCTCAACCCATCAGTCTTTCTTTCTCTCTCTCAAGCATGAACTCTAGTTGTGAGCTAACTTGGTGTTTTTTTGTCATTTCAGATAAGGGTTTTTCGCATATCAAAATATTAGGGTTTCTGTTTTTAATAAAGCGTTATTGCCTTAAAACACAATCTCTCCAGCTTCCTTTTGGTACATTTGCAGGTTGTGATGTACGAGTCCCTTGATGGAGTTCATGATTCAGCAGTGGAAACTATAAAACAATACCCGCTGTAGGTATCTCTCTATGATATTTAATTTCTCAACTATAGAAAAACTCTTGCCAATATGTAGTGGTTATGGTGTTTTGTAGGCGAGGGCATTATAGGATCTCAAAGGTTTTACATCCTGATTTTCTATAGTTGGCTGCTTTCATTTTTTTTCTTCATATTTTGGATAAATGGGTACTGATTTAAATGGGATTGGTTGTTAAGAGTTTTTGGTGTTTTATATTAAGGCTTTGGATGTTTGGGGCGGTTGATATTTTGAGGTTTTTGTTGGTTAGCTTACAAAAATGGTCATGGGGGAATGCTAATGGGGGAAAATGAACATTCATTTCTCAAAACACACTTTGGAGTCAGAGCACAAGGCTCAAGGTGAAGGACCGTCCTTTAGAGGTATGCAATCATTCTCTCTCTCTCTCTCTCTCTCTCTCATTTGTTTAACCTCTGGTTTTAATTATTGGGTGACTTTTATTATGTTTTGTTTGTGGTTGTCACCTCCATCGTCGTGAGCTTCATGAGCTTCCCCTTCATCATAAAGAGCTTCTCACCACCATCTCCAATGTCAGATTTAGGTAGTTATTTCCTTGTTTACAAATCTATTGTTGCCAAGTTCAGTTTGCATATACATTTGTTTCATTTTTAATTTTTCTAGTCAGCTCAGCTATCCAAGCTATTATATTTCATTTAAGCTTTTTATTACTAACTATTTTTTTAAGGAACAGGGGAGCAATACAAATAATGCTTCGATTATTGATAACTCTCCTTGGTAGGTATCTCTCTAGCCTATTATTTTTTGTGATTCTCTTTGTCTCTCTCGTATGGGTTTCCTTTTTGTTTATTTCCAGGATGCCTTCTTGGGTTTGTTACTTGAGGGTTTGGGTGGTGTAACACCCCGCCCGCCCGGGGAGAGCGAACGGAGCGCTAATGCGATAAGATAAATCCAAATCCACAAATCACAAGGTGTAGAGCATCTAAATAAACCCACAATAATATAAATCTTTCCCAAACAATCCTCGCTAAAATCAATCTCCATAGCGCCCCAAAATCCGCGCTAACCTGCCACTAAAAGAAAATATGGGGAAGTACACAATACGACAGGAAAGATGCTCAACAAATATATATTAGCGATGAATAAAACGTAACAACACGAGTACGAATATTCAAATCAAAATGCAAATCTCAAAGCATTTATCAATATAATTTCTCAACAACACATCAATGGGTCACCAGGCCTTACCACATCCGTATATGCTTTATCAAGTCATAGCCCGGGAAACAAGAATTTTGGCGGGTACTCAACATCCGTGGCATATTAAAATCTCATGACAACGTGCTCATCAACGATATAATGATACCACATGAATCAAAATAATTTCAACAATTATTTTCCTGATTTCAATGAATTTAACAATTCAAATATGAGTTCAATTAACAAGAATTCAAAGAGAATGACACTCGCGAGATTTAAGGAGCATATTGTGTAAAACCCATACCTCAAACCATGATGAGAAACCAATGATCACATCCTCAAGATCAACACAAAAGATCTACAAAAGCTCCTCCAAGAACCTCCAACAAAATAGCCCCAAGAACACCTCTAATCTAAGGTTGGAACTCACAAATCTCAAGGGCCAATGTGTATATAAAAAGAAGAGGAATATAAAATATATTTGCTGCCAAAATTTGTGCCAAAAGTATGTTAAAAGGGTTGCCCACGACTCCCTTTTATAATGCAAAGAAATAAAGAGTTGGAATCCAAAAGACTCCTTTAAATAAGGCAAATAAATGAAGAGTTGGAAGTCAAAACAACTCTTGAAAATTACTTAATGTTCGCCGACTTAGAATTCCAAGAGTTAAAAACATTTTAAAATCATTTTAAACCGTTTTAACTCCGTTTTCGAAACCGTTTGAAATTCTCGCCTTTAAAAATAATAACTAACATATTTGAGCAATAAAAATAATTTTATCTAAAACTTAATTTTCCTCCATTTTCCTAAATTAATTAAAATAGCCCAAAAATTACGCTAGGTGGAGGATGTGGAGTATTGGGTTCAAAATTTAGAGAATGAGTATAGTGGGTTTGGCATCTCCCTTTCTTTTTCTGTTTGCATCTCCTATCTTATTTAACTCATTTACTTTCATTTTAGTTTTTTAGCAATACTCAGACCATAAACTTTGTATCCATAAACTTGAGCCATGATCTTGTCTCACACTACTGGGATTTTGAAATTTTAAATGGGTGGTGTAAAAATCAACCTTGCCATTTAACTGTTCACTCTTTTGTGGAGATTCCCATTGGAAGAGGCTCATGGTGGTTGTAAGGTTTGGAATTTTTATTGATGGTTGGACCAAGAGTGCTATAGGATCTCCTCATGGAGTGGGAATGTGGAAGAATATATCTTGGGGGTGGATTGAGAATGTCAGACAATATTCTTTCTGGTTGGGTAACGGGCAAAAGGTGAGGTCTTGGAGGGATGTTTGGTTTGGGAAAGATTCTCTCAAGGCAGGGATGTTTTTTCGTCTCGGGGGAGACATGGATCACGTGGTAGCAAATATTGTGGCGAGGGTGGGAGAAAGAGAGGTATGGAGTCCTTGTTTCAAAAACCCTTTCCGGGATTGGGAATTGAAGGAGGTTGGCCCTTTTCTTTTTGCATTGGGGGTGCTAGGCGTTCCAATTGGGGGGAGGTGGTGAGGATACTTTGAGGTGGAAGGGTAGTGGGTATAGAAAATTTTCTATTTAAGGTTATTATTCTTTGCCCATGCGAAGGGGAGATGTGATATTCTCATGGAGGCAAGTGTGGAGTACTAAAGCCTTGGTAAAGATAGCTTTTTTTGCTTGGACGACAACAAAAGAGACAAGTGCTATGACTGATGGCTTGTAGATGAGGGGCAATCATATTGAAAGTGTTTACAAATTCTGAAATGTTCGAAAACATGGTGTGGGCTTGAGTATTTTGATATAGGTTTTAGGTACGAATAACCCCATATCTATTATCGGTGCTTTTTAAGTTTTAGGTTGTTGATTCACAGTTCATGGATGACCGTTTCTAACTGTATTCGAAATTTCAAAAGTAATGGTAGAGATTGTTGTTTTTGAATACTGGTAGGTAGATCTCTGTCTCTAATACTACTATATATTGTTTTAGAAACGATAAATTACGAAGAGCAATCATACATTTGCTTATACATTGTTTGTGTATTCATGATAAAGCGTCCTTTTTCATGTAGTTATATCATCACACATTCATGAAAAGGGCTTTACTTGTGTTGTACCATGGTGGGTCACCGTGTCTTGTTGATATATTTCTGAACAATGGTGAAAAGGCCTCCAAATGTTAGATACTAGTTTTAGGAAGTTGAAACTTTTTCTGAAACTTTTTTGCAGGATAAAGGTAAAGAGTTGTAAGTTGTAGCAGTAATGCCGTAATAGTAGTGTGTTTTGTCCTTACCAGTTTTGATTGATATATTAAAAGTATGCACAGTCATTCTTTCAAGTTCGAAATAAATTCATCTGAATAGCTTTCTCATTTGCATTACATTTACAAATTTCAGATTGCTGTCAGATCTTGGGTTTATAAGAGTAGATGATATTAAATAACGTATAGTTTGCAAATTGAATTTTTTAGTAGTTTTTGAGTTTTAGTTCTCTGTAGTCTCAGAGAAGATTCTACAAAAACCTCATATTCATCTTGGTTTTATTGTGTATACTACACATTGAAAGTCTAAAACCTAATTGGTTTACCAATTTGGGTTAACTTGAAACTTTGTGGTTACAATTGAAGTGTTTTATATGACTTTTAACATTCTTAAAAATTTCCAGTTTTTGTGTATTTTTTCATCTTAGCATATCATATTTTCAGATTTAAACAATTTTGGTGTGATGAGATTGGTTGTGCTAACAATAATGCATTTTTGTTGCCATAGTTAGAATGTAAAATGACCGTGTTTTAGATGGGAGTGGTATTTTTCATTGATTTTTATTTTGCAATTCTAAACTGTTTAAATTACATTATATTACTCGAGAACTATTGATGCAAGTAGTTGCCCCACTAGAACTCTAAAATTTGGTGCCGCGAGAGAAATTTTGCAAATTGAACTAAGGATGTTAACATGGATACTAACCTTTCATTTTGATGGGTATTGCCTTCAAGAGGTGGAAACTGTGATTCCATAAAAATTTCTATATATGCTCTGTTATATATGTTGCTTTTGAGTATTTTTATTTTTCTGGTCTTCCGTTGGCTTTCATTATCATCTTGAGATTTTTCTTAGGATTTTTCCTTTTAGTCAGTTTACTTTCTTTCGTGGAGTTTTTAAATGATTTAGTTTTTGTCAAATTGCACTGCCATTCTTTTTGTGGTTTGAAACATTATTTGCGGTTGATATGTATGAACTAACAATTAGGTTGATTATTGTTTAGTGTGATTTTCAGGTTGATTAAAATCCAACCATGTGGCATGGAAGAAAATTGAACGGTTACTATAATGCACCATTTTAGATTTTGTGCGCCATTGGATTGAATCCATTCGCTCTAACAGTTATAATGTATTGATGAGATTTTTATAATATTTTGATGATGTATTATGCTTTTTCAGTTTTATTTCTGTAAAGCTGAGTAATTCAGTTACCCTAAATTCAAATATAGTCCAATTTCTTATATTTTTTTTTATTAGAATGGCTTGTTGTTTATTGTTTATAATGTTATTAGTATTTAACAGTGGAGTTGTTGATTTAGTAGTGTTGGAATCCTTCTCCCTTTCTTATGGAAGCCATGTGAAGAACAATAAGGCCCCGGGAGATCATGTTAGATTTCTTCTCTTAAACATTAATATTACTTTTTCTCTTCCTGTTTTGAGTGCCTCCTTTAATTTGAAAAAAATGATGATTCAAATATTCCTATTGTAAATGTTTAACCTATTTGAGAAATCGCACAGGGAGTATTAGGATGAAGAGGCAAGATTGGGGAATAAGTTCCAGCTAATGAATACAAATTCCCCACACCTCGATAAGGATTGAATTCTTTTTTGGGCCATTTCCATTTCCATCCCAACTTTGGTTTTGGGGTATTCCCATTTCCATACCAACTTCTGTTTTGGGCAACTCCCATTACATTTTAGAGTTGAAATTCTCCTATCACTTGAAGTTCAATTTTTTGATATTTTGATACTTTCATATTTAGATGATAACCTTTGTACTGTTGTTGTTCTTTTAATTCCAAGTGGGGTTTAAGTGATCATAGCGTCGTGATTGAATTGTTGTATTGTATGTGTAGGTCACTCATCATTTGAGTTTAAATTAGTGCGTATGCATGTTTTTTCTGTTATTAATGGAGTTTGATATGGGTGTGAGTGACTTTTAGTACAGTTGGACACTTCCATTTAAAATATTAAATTTTTGTTTTTATTTTGTTTTTGTTGGTCGGACCTTTTCCTGTTACAATTAGTTACTAATGTAACTACCATTAGATTTAGTATTATTTTACCTTTTTATAATTTATTCCTATTTCTAGCTTTGTTATTTGTAGCCTCTATTTTACCCAAATGAATACAATTTGTACGTCGATATCGAATTGCCTATATTATCTTGCTAACCTTCAGAATACAGTCTCTAAATACCACCTCCGTAAGGCACCGAAAGAGCAAGGAAAGAGCATGGGTATTTAGGTGTGATTTAGGGTTATAAAATTAAGATTTTGAATGAAGCTTCATGTGTTTGTGATTTAGGGCTTTGTTGTTTAGACCCCTTGCTCTCTTCATATTTCGATTTTTTTTGTTTTTTTTACCGCCGCATATTTCATTTGATAACGAGGGCTTTTTGCGTGTGGTCGTTGTTGAAAGCCAAGTTAGTCAAAATCCTCACATACCTACAAATATAACAACTCAAGCATAGCGGTAAGTAAGGGTATCAATCCACTTTCTAGGGAGTAAAACACATGGAACAAATTCAATTGTAATTCACTATTTATTTTCTTTTTGTGCTTTTTCACTTTTCTATTTTTTTTTAGCTTTTTCAATATTAAAACAAAAGGGCGAGGTGAGATCTAAACTAAAATAAACTAAATGTAAAATGATAATAACTAACTAGAAAGTAACTAAAATGAAAATAACGAATTAGTTTAGAAAATAAATCCTTGTAAATAGTTTTTCATTTTTTATTTTTAGATATTTGTGAGATTAAATATTGTTAGAGAATTAATTCAGAAAGAAGTTTTTGGGGGTTTGAATTACAAGGTGAGTTTTTTGGGTTCTACAATTTGGGAATTTTGGATAAAACCATCTTTATGAAATTATGCTTTTCGAACTCGTGATTTTTTTGTTTCTGACCCTAGCAGTTTTTTAAGTACAAATCATATAGTTGGTCATTTTGAAATTAGAGTCCTCCCATTCTTGTATTTTGTTTGGGTATCATTTTTCAAACCTCATTATCTGAGTGTTAAAACCATTATTTTTAAAATGCTCTCTCTCTCTCTCTCTCTCACACACACACACACACACACACACACATTACTCTCAATGTCTTTGCACTTTGATGTATATCATGCCTTTGCTTTGTAGGCAACTTACTCTCTGTTTTTGAGCTCCATATAGGTTATAATATCATGCCTCTTCTTTGCCGGTAATTGTTAACAATATTTGTGTATTTAATCTCTCTATGTATGCTTAGTTCCTCATTTAAATAATTTGTGTTCCCATTGTGGAATTTTTCTTCACTGTTTATGAATGTGAATTACTCATAAAGTTAATGTTTTCAACTGATTGCAGACCTGTAAACTTTGATTGATTTTTCCAGTTGTTGGTAGAGTTTTAAATTTGGATTTTTTTTTCAATTACTGCATTCTCCCTGCTGAGTTCCTCCACTATATTCTGTTTTTTTGTTTAAATCCAAGTATAGTATCTCAATATTGTGTTTTGCTCTCTATGAAATCTGCGGGGTTCTTAATGACTAAACTGTTGGTTTCAATGCTGACACTTTTCAAGGGAATTGTTCTGTTTGATTTGTTTAGAATAAGCTTTTTGGGTTTAAATATTTGCTGTTTGATACATGGCGTGAGACCCATTTATGCATTTATGTTTTCCGTGCTTTATTGCTTTCTTTAGTATAGTGGTTTAATGTTACAGTGAGAGAAGACCTTTTGAGAAGAACAGCTGTCCCACAAGATATACATTTATTTGGGAATGAACTCTTTGGTTAAAGGAATTCTTTTTAACAAATTTATCAATCATCTATTCAGAATTCAGATTGTTTCCATTGGGTAGAATAGTGTCAATACTTTTACTATGTTACTTCGTCTATTTGTGTTTTTTTTTATATATACCCAGAGTTATTCCTTAAACACATGTTGATTTTAATTTGTTTGGGTAATAACATATGAATTAATTTTGATTGTCCACCTAAGGCAAAAGTGAGGCCTCCTGTTATATACTACTTTATGGAGGTTTTTGTGTTATGTTTTTGTTGGGTGAGCTTGCGGTTTGCTTGTGGTAACTTGACTTGCGAGGGTTGTTTTGTTGTTATTGGGTGTTAAGGTTTATTGCTTCCATTTCATTGTGTCCATGTATTTTTGTAGCTGTTTATTTCTGTTTTAATTTTGATCAGTTTGTTATAACTTTATGGTAAAAAATCTTGTCTTAAATTTTACCTTTTGTTTCAAGTTCAAACCCATGCCACGTGGTGACGTTGGAGTCGAGAGAGTGGTAAGAAGAAGTTTTGTGGTGGAGCTGTTGGTGGCTAAGGCCAAACAGTAGAATCAACTTAAACTCCGGGTACCATTTTTCTCTATTTCCTTGAGTTTTAAAGGCTCCTTTTTTGTGCGTATGGATTTTCATTACTTTTGAGCTACTTTTGTATGGTCCTTCTCGTTTAGCTTTTTCTAATCTTGATTTGATCACACAAGGATTTCTTTCTACTTTTTGAAATACTGTTTAGCTATTATAAAGTAAATGTTGACTGTAAAATTTTGGTAGTTGTACTTTTTTGTTGGGCGATTTTCAGTGTCAGATTTGAATTTGTGCACAAGTATGTTGATATGCTCGAAAAGTAGATGATGGTGAAATGATTAGGATAGATTCAATTACAAATTGAGTTCCACTGGGGTGTTTATGTGTGGGATGAGAAGAGGTTGTTTGTGTGTGTGTGTGTGGGTGGGTGGGTGGGTGGGGTGGGGTGGGGTGGGGGTTGAGAATTCTGTGTCTAAGCAACTTTTGACTAATTTGTGTACCTAACGTTTCTTACTATCTATTAATTTACAACTGATTGGAGTTCAAGATTGGCTGGTAGTTAAAAATGGTAATGATCATAATATGTTGTTAACTGATTATTAATTACTACAACTTTGAAAACCTATTCCTTACCCGTCATTATGATTTCATGTTTTTGTAATTTGATTTAGCTCACATTAGTTAAGCACAATTATATGTATTTTGGAGTAATATAATTTAATTCATGTTGTTTGAAGAAGCTGTACTAGCTTATTTGTGATTGAAAGGCTTACATAGAGAACAAGTAAAGAGTGGCGAATGAGAGAGAGGGAGATACACAGAGTGGTAGAGCAATCGAATATGGGAATAGAGATATCGACTTGAGTATTAGATTAGAGGAGAGTTAACTCTTTGCCACTTGGAGGCCTCCACTTTGGAGCCTCCGCAATTGAAATAATCAAAGCAAGAAAACATAAACACTTCTTGCATTATCAATTAAACCGAAGTGAAAGCAAAATGGTAGAAAATTACGGAATTATAAGGAAACTCTGTATATTGTGAACTCTTTATTGTGGTAATTTAGTTTTTGATTGGTTTAACTTTATATTGTGTTAACCTTTTGCAGTCTTATCGGTTTAACTCTTTAGATTTTGATTGGTTCATCCTATGAGGTGTTAATGTTTTGCACTTTCATTGGTTTACACTATTAGCCAGTGTTTTAAAAAGCACATGATAGTGCTTTTTTACACGAAAACGCGACATGACATAACCGAATCTGATTTGCGGAGAGCACAAATCGTGTGCGCGATTGATAAGGTGGCACTTCTTTTTGACCCTTTTTTCCACTCTTTGCGCTATTGACGCTCTTTACGCTATTTGGGTGGAATTTGGACATAAGGCATTTAGCACACCAATTACAGAAATACGTCGTTTTTTGCACATTTTGTTTAATAAACCTTCAGAAAATAGAAACCTATATCTTAAAACACTTAAGGGTCTGTTTAATTCTAGAAATAAGACTGTTTTCCTAAAAAAATCTAAATTTTCGACATAGAAATGAGCTCTGGAAAATGTGTTCAAATTTATTTTTTTTCGATTAAAATCTCAATTTTTCCCTTGATTTTTCTGAAAATTGAAATACTACTTTAACACGTTTTCAATAAAATTCAAAACATCATTTAAAATTCCTGACCTTTTTTTTTGCAAATTACATTTTGACCCTAAAATTTTGAAAAAGTACATTCTATGCCTAATTATTTTTTATTAAAAATGATGAGTCATCCCATTCAGTTAATTACAGTATGTCGCTTTAAATTTCTGTAGTGAACATTCTGTTCCCCAATGTCTGTAAATTTAATTTCGGCTAGTACACTTTCAGTAAATTACGTTTTAAACTTTCTATAAAATATATTTTGACATTCAAAATTTCTATAAATCACATCTTAAAAAATTGGTTTATTTCTAACGAATGAATATGTTTACCTAGGTTTCTAAATTTTCTGTTGAAAATGAAAGTAAAAATAGAAATGAAAACTGGAAATAAAGATTGGATTATAGATTTTTGTTGGAAATATGGTGGCTTTATTTGGAATTATGTAGCACTTTATGAACCATGGCTTTATTTCAAATGATGTAGTATTTTTTTTATCATAAATCAAATGCATGAATTGCTTGCGCGATGCGGGATATGATATACGCTACGTGCCCCCATAACTAAAACGTGACACCTTGGGCGACCACAATTTATAACATTGCTATTAACACTTGAGTTTGGTTGTCCAGTAAATGTTGGGCATGTGAATGGCCAAATCTATCTTACACATCATATGGTATCTTTTAGTCTTTTTTGTTATTAATATATTTTATTTTGGTAATATAAAACTTATAGTATCTTACTGTTTAATTTTATAACATATCACTTAAGTTTTAATTTATGACAATTAGAGCTTCCAAACATAGTGGGTTCCTATTTGGGGTAGTTCCAGTGATACTTTGTACAATCACTTTAGTTTTAATTTATGACGATTAGAGCTTCCAAACATAGTGGGTTCCTATTTGGGGTAGTTCCAGTGATACTTTGTACAATCTATTGTGAAGCCTTGCACAATGACACTAGATGCTACTGGTACTTCTTGATTTTATATTTCTATTTCAACATTTGTGTTGAGGTTTATTTTTGTGACTACATTAGCTCATAAATATTGTAACATTTGATTTATGTTGTTCTACTGTTATACGCCCACAGTATGCAGGAACTTGAATATCTGTTCTGGATTTTTGTCGTTCAACTTCAGAATCATATAGAGTTGGTGTTGAGGATGGGTTTCATTAGAGTTCATAAACAACGAGAATATTGTGCTTTTGCATTTATGATATTTAATTTTTTTTCCTTTCTCTGATGATTGGTTTCAAGGTTCTAGATATTAAATACACAAACATTATATCTGGTTCCTTGTCTTAATTTTGGAAATCCATTTTTTAAACTGAGTTTATGTGACAGTACCAACTGCTGCAACTTCACCAAACCCAGTCTTACCTACACCTATCAGTCTCTACGCGGCACTTCCTCAACCCATCAGTCTCTCTTTCTCTCTGTGTGTGAAGCATGAACTCTAGTTGTGAACTAACTTGGTGTTTTTTTGTCATTTCAGATAAGGGTTTTTCGCATATCAAAATATTAGGGTTTTTGTTTTTAAATAAAGGGTTATTGCCTTGAACACAACCTCTCCAGCTTCCTTTTGGTACATTTGCAGGTTGTGATCTACGAGGCTCTTGATGGAGTTCATGATTCAGCAGTGGGAACTATAAACAATACCTGCTGTAGGTATCTCTCTATGATATTTAATTTCTCAAGTATTATCTCATTTTGTCTTTTCTTCTTTCTAATATGTAGTGGTTATGGTGTTTTGTAGGAGAGGGCATTATAGGATCTCAAAGGTTTTACATCTTGATTTTCTATAATTGTCGGGTTTCATTTGTTTTTCCTTCATATTTTGAAGAAATGGGTACAGATTTAAATGGGATTGGTTGTGAGAGGTTTTGGTGGTTTATATTATGGCTTTGGATGTTTGTGGTGGTTGATATTTGAGGTTTTTGTTGGTTTGCTTACAAAAATGGTCATGGGGGAACGCTAATGGAGGAAAATGGTCATTCACTTCTCAAAATTCACTTTGCAGTCAGAGTACAAGGCTCAAGGTGATGGATCGTCCTTTAGAGGTAAGCAACCATTCTCTCTCCCTCTCTCTCTCCCTCTCTCTCTCTCTCTCTCTCTCTCTCTCTCTTTTATTTGTTATTGGGTGACTTTTATTATGTTTTGTTTGTGGTTGTCACTTCCATCGTCGTGAGCCTCATGTGCTTCCCCTTCATCATAGACAGCTTCTCAACACCATCTCCAATGTCAGATTTAGGTATTTATTTCCTTGTTTACAAATTTACACTTTCCAAGTTAGAGTTTGATGTATTTGTTCCATTTTTAAATTTTCTAGTTACCTCATTTATCTAAGCTATTATATTTCTTTTAAGCATTTTATTTCTAATTATTTTTTCAAGGAACGGGGGCTATTATATTTCGTTTAAGCATTTTATTTCTAATTATTTTTTCAAGGAACGGGGAAACAATACAAAATACGCTTCGATTACTGTTAACTCTCGTTGATGTGTATCTCTCTAGCCTATTATTTTTTGTGATTCTATTTGTTGTCTTTCTCATATGGGGTTCCTTTTTGTTTATTCCCAGGATGCCTTCTTGGGTTTTTAACTTGAGGGTTTGGGTGGAGTATGTTGAATATTGGGTTCAAAGCTTAGAGTATGAGTATAGTGGGTTTGGCATCTCCTTTTCTTTTTTTGTTCGCATCTCCTATCTTATTTAACTCATTTACTTTCATTTTAGGTTTTTAGCAATACTCAGACCATAAACTTTGTTCCCATAAACTTAAGCCATGATCTTCTCTCACACTTCTGTGATTTTGAAATTTTAAATGGGTGGTGTGAAAATTAACCTTACCATCACCGAGCTCCTTACATGTCCGCATTCCCTCACCAATTCACAAAATCACAAAAGTGTCAAGATTCGCGTTTGAACAGTTATGGAGGTTTTGAAGGATGTTTGGTGTGGGGAAGATTTTCTCAACACACGGATGTTTTGTCTAGGGAGAGACATGGATGGCGTGGTAGCAAATATTGTGGTAACCGTGGGAGAAAGAGAGGTATGGACTCCGTGTTTCAGAAGCCCTTCTCAGGTTTGGGAATTAAAGGAGTTTGGCCCTTTTCTTACGGCGTTGGGTGAGGTAGGCGTTCTGACTGGGGGAGGTGGTGAGGATATTTTGAGGTGGAAGGGTAGTGGGTATAGAAGATTGTCTATTAGAGGTTATTATTCTTTGCCCATGCGAAGGGGAGATATGATATTCTCATGGAAGCAAGTGTGGTGGACTAAAGGCCCAATCAAGATAGCTCTTTTTGCTTGGACGACAACAAAAGAAGCAAGTGTAGGACTAATGGCTTGCAGATGAGGGGCAATAGGCATGGGATCACATGTTGCATTGTGGGTTGTCGAGGAGTTTGTGGGACATTTTTTTAAGCTCTTTTGGATTCAACTAGTTATGCCTCATTTCGGTTTTGGGGGTGTTGGAAGCATGGAGGTGCGGGGCGTTGTGGGAAGCGCATGCGCGGGTTGTGGGACGTCTCTCCGGTGTGTATTTTTTTTGGATGTTGTGGAGGGAAAGGAACATAAGGTCTTTTGAAGGCATCGAGACATATCCGACAAATCTTCGTTATATCGTAATAAGTTCTATGCAATTATGGCTCAAAGATGATTGCCCACGATCTATCTTTTGTTGATTTTTTGGAGGAGCTTTGAGTAGAGCATGGGACGTGTGCCACTCTTCCACACTTTGTTTTGGTCCACCTTTTGTTAGTGCTTCTTTTTTTATCTTGTATAATTCCTGCATACGGGGTTTTGCTCCCCCAAGCGGGTCTATTGATATTTTTTTTTAGAGAATTCAGGTAAAGGTCATGTTCCTTCCTTTATTTGGATTTTTAGGACAATGCTTTTCAAGTTTATAAATCTAGTCCCTGTGGTACAATAGCATTTATAAATCTAGTCCTTGTGGTATAGCATTTATTTTTTTGGTCCGCGCCAGCGGCACTATTTTTCACCATTTTTCATGGAATTTTTAGTACAGGGACTAAATTTATAAAATTATATGGAGTGTCCTAATTTTATACACTTTGAGCATTATATAAGGACCTTTTCCCAAAACCCCCTTTTTTTGTACGTATCCAAAAAAAATTTAGGCACGAACACCTCAACTCCGTCCATTCTTGAGCTCTCACTAATACTCTCTTCCATTAGGCTTTACTCTCCCCCATTCTCTCTCCATCCATGGAAGTTACACCTGTCTTATGGGTATGTATTAATTGATTTCATCTTGCCCTCGTCATATGATCTAAATTCTAGTTTTGGGGGGATTAAAATTAGATTTCAAAAAATCAATTTCATCGTTCTCGGTTTGTCTCCTAACGGAGTGAACTTGTTTACAAAGAATGATTTAATCGATTAATCCTTGTTATGAAATGCTTAGTTCCAGTACAGGGATGTTGATGCATCTCTACTATAGGCTTCTTCTCAAATGAGTCGAAGAACTTAGGGTTTTAAATTTCAAGAACCCTATCTGCTATATGAACCCACATCACCACCATTCCTTGTCGTATTGCATCCCCTTCGATCATGGGGCGATGACCATTTCTCTATCTTGCGAAGGTGGAACTGGCATAATGGAGAGAGAGATGTTGATTTGGGTAAAGATCGAAACCTTGATGAGATTCAAATTTTTATTTAGGGTTTGTTGATTGAGAAAGCATCTCTACTATAGGCTTCTTCTCAAATGAGTCGAAGAACTTAGGGTTTTAAATTTCAAGAACCCTATCTGCTACATGAACCCACATCACCACCATTCCTTGTCTTATTGCATCCCCTTCGATCATGGGGCGATGACCATTTCTCTATCTTGCGAAGGCGCAACTGGCATAATGGAGAGAGAGATGTTGATTTGGGTAAAGATCGAAACCTTGATGAGATTAAAATTTTTATTTAGGGTTTGTTGATTGGGAAAGATGGGTGTTCGTGAGTGATTGTTTGGTATGGTTGCATTTTAACTGTAAGGGTGTTTTGATAAAAATATATTATTGGGGTTATATGGGTAATTAAGAATTTTGGGTTTGCGCAGTGTTTTTAAAAGCGCGCTATTGCGTTTTGCGGTGGAGAAAGGCAAGGCAAACAAGGCTGCTAGCTGAGATGCTCAGATAGCGTGCGCTATTTGGCCCAAAAATGCGCAAAAGTGCGCAAACATGCGCAATTAGGCGCAAACGTGCGCTACAGCGACGCAAGCGGAGCCTTTTTTTAAAACCATGTCTTACCAAAACGACGTCGTTTTGGTATGAACATAGGTTATAAAAAAAAAACAGCAACGCCTCCTTTCAAAGCCCCGATCGACAGAAAAATCCCTTCCATTCACTTCGGCATCCACTCTCTAAAAAAAACAGCAAACATAGGTTTTTGGCACTTCGGAACCTTGATTCCACACATTGGGAGCATTATTTTCCCACGAAAAGCTACTCTTTGCACTCGTAAGTATATATTTGATGTTAACATAACTGATTTATTTATGAATGTTGTAGTAGTACTTTTGAACTTCGATTGTCCTATGTTTAGAACAATTTGGTACTATTAGTATGTTTAATTTCGAATGTTGTAGTACTTTATGTCTTTAGAACAATATTTGAAGTGATTTGGAGTTACTCTTTGAACTTATTTATTTATTTATATTTTTTTACATGTTTTCAAATTAAAAATCTGGAATGCACGAATTGCTTGCGCGATGCGCCACGTGATTTCGGAACCAAAGCGCGACACCTTACGCGACCGCGATTTAAAACATTGGGTTTGAGACCCACGGTGTTATAAATTTGGAGGGTACATCAAAGGGAATAAACAATTTTTATATTTTTTCTTCCTAAATTTTTATCATTTGTAAGGTTACACAAACACCCATTTGAAATAACCCCTTTACATCGGGACCACCTCACCAATTTATCGAAGACATCGATTATCCAGACCAAAAACTAAGAAGATACAATCATTATAAACATTAATTGTCTTTATTTCCTCCAACAATCGGCAAATCAAATCTTTTTAATATCATTGAGCAAGGTTCTAAAAAACGCGGGGCGTGATCGAGGCGTGGAGGCCAAGCCTTAAGCCTTAGAAGCCTAGGTAAAAAGGCGTGAAAAAGCGTTTAGGCCATTTTTAATATCTTTTAATATTTTTTAACCTTAATACGGCTATTAAAAATACTGAAATTGTACATACTATAAAAATATGTATGAATATTTGCAAATTAAATTACTATTTGATTGTTTTGGATGAGATAATGGTCCGGTTTGTAAAAAAAGTCTTTAAAAAGGCAATATCGTTTCACTAAAGCATTGTTGTTTTTTAAAAAAAGTGCGCCTTAAGGCTTTTGGCAAGAATAAGGTGTAAAAGGCTTAAGGTGAGGCGTTTCTCCCAAGCCTGAAGCCAAGGCGCGTCTAGGCTTTAAAACATAGTCATTGACAGACCTAACCCCCCTTTCTATATCTTAGATAAGTAAACTACCCATTTCTACTGATTATACCTTTTGAGATCCGTTGGCTATAAATATGCCAAGCCTCTGTATAAATTCTGACCTAATGAAGTGCCCACTCTCTCACCCTCCATTGCATATATTGCAAGAGGTTCACGTGGAGGATCCAAACTTATTTAGCTTTTATTTCCCATGAATGGAGCACCGAGTTACTTGCGATTTACAACTTTTGATGTGAAGTTCGAGAACGGCTTTGATTGGCGTCCGCCCTCTTTGAGATGGTTCAATTTAGCGAACAGTCTATCGAGAGACTCCTCCCCCGTAGATGTTCCTGGAATATCAAGCGCTCAAGCACCGTGTTCATCCTTCTACGTCGAGGCATGACATTTCGCCGAGAATATTCACTTGGTTTCAAAAAGATCTTATGCCTTTATGCACGGAGGTCAAATTACTTTTGTGCCTTAACAATATCCGTCATCCATAGTATCACCCCTATTACGCCATTTGTTCTTTCTGATTTGCCTTTCGTATAAATTCTACCAGATAGGTAACATCTCTGCTCTCGAGAAGCACTCAACTCAACAAACCATTAACGCACAACCTTCCTAAACTATCTATATCACAGATATTCATTTTTCACCCTTGTCGTTTGTTATGCCGAAATTTTCTAGAAAAACTAACGTTAAAACTATATCTGTAAGTAGAACGTGTGGTATTTTATTCTTATTAACTATGCTTACTTCGATATTTATCAGGAAAAAAGTAAAATTATGTTTGCTCTACATTTAGTAATGGTAAAAATGGATTCACATTGTCTTCTTGTTTTTTCCTTTTTTTTTTCCAGGTTTGAATACTTTACCTTTAGCTCCCATGCATACCTTCAATATCAGGCTGCATTTTAAAACAACCGATGTGGCATATGGTCTTCATCATTCTGTCAGCGGGGCTGTGGGATTCCGCACTGTGTACAGGTATGCATTTTAAAATTTAGTTTTCTTTTAGTTTATTTATTTAGTTTCATTTTTTCTTTTCATTTATTTATTTTTTATTTTGTATTTTACCCCTGAGATAATTTGGTATCTACGTGGTCATTAATTAGACTTGCCCAAATTATATCAATCCAATTTTCCCAAAAAATTCTAATTTTTTTCTGAAATTTCTGAAATGTTTTCAAATATATGCCGATCAAGAATTTTCCTGAGTTTTCCCCTGAAATATAAAATTTCCGAATTTTCAATTTTGTTTTTCCTCCTGAATTGTTCTGATTTCCTATTTTGTTGAAATTTCCTAAAATTTCGTTTTCGGCAAAAAAATTCCTATTTCCAAAAAAATAGGAATCAAAATCAGATTTGTTGATTTCTTATTTCCTCGGAAAATTCAATTTTTTTTTTACCACAGTCCCATTTTCAGTTTGATCCGGCCGAAACACTGGCCTAGGGTCAACCCAGTTTTACCTTATGCATCATCTATTGCATTAACAGGGTGTATTCTAATTAGTAAACCGTATAGGGGTAATGTGTAATTATCAAATTATTTCAGGGGTTGAACTGTTAAAGTAAACCACCCCCTAAAATTTATCATGGAAAATTGCTGGTAATGCTTTTTTCTTTTCTTTCATGATGATTCCTAAATATAGGTGGAACCGAAGACACGACTTGTTCTTGTTACGGGCACAAGTACTACAAATGTTTCTACCATCAGCAAAGACGATATGCTTCAAGATTTTCGTGAAGCTTCTGACGTATTGATGACCCCCACACTGTTGGGTGATAATGGATATTCTGGAAGGAAGTGTGAATGTCTTTAAAAGTGGTGATGTTACGTGTTTGCAGGAAGTTCAGCAGGCTGTGATATTGGCACAATGTCTTTTAATCAATAAGAGTACTCGACAAGACGGAATACAAAGTAAGCTATTTTGACTGACTTTAAGCGGGGAACATGCTTTTATAGACTTGAATCATGTTGTTTGTTGTTGTGTTGTTTAATGTTGAGACATTTCAAAAACCTGCCCTCGAAATGCAACTCTCATATCTTGAAACATTCCAAAAATTCTATGTCTGGGGTGAAGGTAATATTTGATAACATAAGTTTCCCACCATTAGCCCTCACAAAACTACCCTCGAAATGAAAATAATTCTCATACAACTCCTCAAAATATTCAATTTCTTAAAATTTTATCTGGTTTGAATCAAAGAGAATCAATAGTCTCCAAAAAATTAAACCAAGTCTTCTCTTTCATAAATAATGAATCGCGCTACACATATTTCTCAAATCACTCGATTAGACTGACGTAAATCATGATTCAAATATTCATATTGTAAATGTTTAACCTATTAGGATGAAGAGGTAAGATTGGGGAATAAGTTCCTCCAACTAATGAATACAAATTCCCCACTCCTCGATAAGGATTGAGTTCTATTTTGGGTCATTCCCATTTCCATCCCAACTTTGGTTTTGGGGTATTCCCATTTCCATACCATTTTCTGTTTTGGGCAACTCCCATTACATTTTAGAGTTGAAATTTTACTTTTTACATCACACTTAAAGTTTAATTTTTTGATATTTCGATACTTTCATATTTAGATAATAACTTTTGTACTTTTGTTGTTCTTTTCATTCCAAGTGGATACTTTTAAGTGATCAGAACTTAGTGGTTGAATAGTTTTGTATACTTTTGAGTTTAAATTAGTGTGTATGCATGTTTTTCTATTATTAATGGAGGTTGATTGATGTGGGTGTAAGTGTGACTTTTAGTACAGTTGGACACTTCCATCTAAAATATTAAAATTATGTTTATATTTTTATTTTTGTGTGTGGGAGTCTTCTTGTTACAATTAGTTACTAATGTAACTACTATTAGATTTAGTATTATTTTACCTTTGTATAATTTATTCCTATTTCTAGCCTCCCCAATTGAATAAAATTTGTACGTGGATATCGAATTGCTTATATTATCTTGCTAATTTTCAGAATACAATCTCCAAATACCACATCTGTAAGGATCACCAGAAGAGCAAGGAAAGAGCAAGAGTATTTAGGTGAGATTTAGGGTTATAAAATTAAGATTTTGGATGAAGCTTAATGTTTTTGTGATTTAGGGCTTTGTGGTGTTTTGATTCCTTACTCCCTTCATATTTCGATTTTTTTAACCGCCGCATATTTCAAATTCAGAAAGTATATTTTTGGGATTTGAAGTTACAAGGAGAATTTTTTGCGTTGTAAAATTTGGGATTTTTGGATAAAACCATCGTTATGAAATTATGCTTTTCAAACTCCTGATTTTTTCATTGCTGACCCTAGCAGTTTTTTAAATATAAATTATATAATTAGGCATTTTAAAATTAGAGTCTTCCCATTCTAGTTTTTTGTTAGGGTATCATTATTCAAATCTCATCATCTTAGCTTTGAAGTTTTTAAAATGCTCTCTCTCTCTCTCTCTCTCTCTCTCTCTCTCTCTCTCACACACACACACACACACACACACTGATGTGAATTATGACCTATTGTTAGGACACTTCACTATTATTTCCTATTTTTAGTTTACTTGCATACATTAGCCATTTTATTTTCTTTTTGTTCTTTTATGCTATTATAAGGTGGAGAGGTGAAGCTTAGTTTTGTCCCACATTGATTGGGGGCCCTTTTTAGTGCTCCACCACCCTCTCTTTATAAATAGACTTTTGTACTCATTTGGAAAAAAAAACTTTTGAGTAAAAGCTTAGTTATATTTCTCTCTAAATTGATGTGGTGCCTTTAGAGTTTCCATTAAACGTGTGGTTACGTCAGTTGGTATCACAACAGGTGTTGCTCTCCCATTTGTATGTGAGGTGTCACCGTAGTTTATTTTCATTTTTTTTTGTGAGGTATCAACAATTTTTTATCGTTAAATTATTTTGCACATTCTAATGGCTCCCGAAAAGGCAACAATTGAGGAGAGATTTATTTAAATGCAAGAACAAATGAGAAAAGAAATGACCTCCCTCATGGAGCAACACATGGCCACTCTCACCCAACTCATGCTATCTTTTTTTCAAAACCCTAACCTACTCTACTCCCATACCCAAACACATCCCAACCCTCTTCTTCTTCCTATCTAAACCCTAACTCCACCACTCACCCCACCACCACTCAAACTTCCCCCCCATTTACTGATTTCCCGCCACCAGCCTACAACTACCCTCCTGTCGCCAGCCCACTTCCGCCCCTTGTCGCGATCACTTTTTCGGTCGCCGGGAAATTTTCAAATTTCTCCAAATCCCTCCAAATTTCTTCGACACACTCATCTCAACCTGATTTACAACTTCTATTAAAGAACCTCTCCTAAAATCCCCCTAGCAGTTTTTAAGTACAAATCATATAATTAGGCGCTTTGAAATTAGAGTCTTTCCACTGTAGTTTTTTGTTGCGGTATCATTTTTCAAATCTCATCACCTTAGTGTGAAAACCATTGTTTTTAAAATGTTGTCTCTCTCTTTGTCTCTATCTCTCTCTCCCTCTCTCTCTCTCTCTCTCTCTCTCTCTCATCACATGGTATTATAACATATATGGAGTTAAACATCAAAGTACATATGGGTTTTTATTGGAAGGAGGTTGCTTGGCCTCTAAGCTAAGAATCTAATTACAATTATGCCCCAAAGAGTAACATTCCTTCTTCTAAATACTAACAAAAAAAGAAAGTACAAGGAAATACTAAAAATAAAAGAAAGAATAAAATATAACAAAAATACAATAAAATACTAAAAATACTAAAAATAACCCTTAATTCTTCATTCACATAATTCTCTCTGCCTTTGAGAAAGTTCGTCCTTGAACTTTAAAATTGAGGTCGAATGCAAAAATTCCCATAATGAGCGAAAGAGGCAAAAATGGTGGGGCCAAAATGTGATTTGCTGAAAATTTGAGGAAGATTCTTCAATTCTTGCATCAATATTCATCTTCTTCCTCATGACACTCATGGCAATCATAAAAAATTATCTATCCCCGTAGTCAAAAATCAAGGTTTTTGTGCCAGACCCTATGGGTCAAAATGGGCTGAAATTGGATTGAATTTGGGGGAAAAGGGTTCTTGAATACTTTCAGGGGAATCTTGGATGCGTCACCGGTTCTTGAATGTAGGGAACAATTTCTTGAATTTTTGGTGGGTCTTGAAGCGTGCGAGGGGTAGATTGCACCCGGATTGGAATATTTTGTGCCGGAAGGGGTTTGAAGGCTCACAACTGATTTGGATCGCCCTCGGTTGGCTCGCATGACCTTCGTTGGTTTCGGCTGAAGTCGACGGCCTTGTCAGGAGTGACCAATGGCTGGATCTGACTTGCGTGACTCGGAATATGGATTGGAGGGCCTGGAATGTTTTCGGAAAGGCTGATCGGCAGCCCTTGAGGTCGTCCAGGGCTAGCTGACACGTTTGTCCCCACGGGTGGGGTGTTCCGGCCAGGATGAAGGCGCTCGGTGGTTGTTCGGCTTCGGAGATTGTAGACTAGGGGCTGGAGTTCATTTACGGTGGTTTGGAGGGGGGGCCTCGGGATGGATATGTTTTGGGTAGGGTGGGATTTAGAAGTACTAAACGGTGGTGGGCAGGGCTGAATTGGGCAGGTGCGGCTGTCTTTGGATGGATTCGGGGTTGTTCGGCCAGCGGTTTGAGGTGGTGGGGTGTTTCTTGATGTGGTGGTGGGGGAAATAGCGTTAGGGTTTTGATTTTGGGGTAAAGATGGGAAATGGGTTGCGGAAGCGTGGGTGGGGGGTTAGGGTCATGGTGAGAGGTGGTTGTTGGTGGAGGAATATGTGCATCGAGTTCATCAATCCGGGCCGTCAATAAGTTGAGGGCCTCCAAGATTTGATTGTAAGGGTTTTTCTGTGGAGGTGTTCATCTTTTCTTGGACCTACCTTGACGTTGTTTACGAGTTTTTATTTTTTTACAACAACCGGTGGAGCAAACTTGGCTCCGATACCAATTGACGTAAATGACGTCAAATAGGAGCAAGAAAAGATAAATCTCTCTAAACTCTCTCAAATCTCAATTATCTCAAAATGGAAGAATACCTCAAATGAGGCTACATAATGGGTATTTATAGGAAGGAGGTTGCTTGGCCTCTAAGCTAAGAATCTAATTACAATTATGTCCCTAAGAGCCAATAACCTTCCTTCTTCTAAATACTAACAAAAAAGGAAAGTACAATGAAATACTAAAAATAAAAGAAAGACTAAAAAATAACAAAAATACAATAAAATACTAAAAATAACCTCTAATTCTTCATTCACATCACCATGCCTTAGCTATGTAGGTCTATATGTAGCTCCCTTTACAACTTATTCTCTGTTATTGAACTTTGTTGTTTAACTCCATATAGGTTTTAGTATCATGCCTCTTCTTTGCAGCTATTTGTAAACTATATCTGGATATTTAATCTCACCCGACCACTACCTCTACTATCACCACCTCACCCCACCACTACCTCCTCCACTCCTTAATTTACTCCCCTGTGTTCCCTCTCTTTCCACTATATATAGGATTCTCATGTAATGTAAACAAACACTTGATATATTAACACAATCATCTATCTTTATATCTATTCTAACAGGACATATGTTCTTTTTTAGTTTTTAATTGATAATCTAATATATGATTTGTATGTAGATACATAGGTAACGAGTTTTTATTGTTTATGTTTGTAGAATACTACTGAAGTATCTTTGGATTTTAGAAAGCAAATGTTATTTCAGTTTGAATTTGTTGTGTTTATGATTTTAGTTCGTCAGCCTATTTTGATTTTTCAGATTTAAGGCAAAGTTGCCATATTGCTTTTTATTATTTGGGGTTTTTTATTTTGCTTTTTTTATCAGTTAATTAACAACACGCTAATTTTTTTTTCTAATCGATTTTCATTTTGAAAGGGATCAGTACATATAAAGAAATATGTTGAATCACAATCTTATACTTACGGGGGTTAAAAAATTTCAAACCTAAAATATATAAGTTATGAGTACATAAACAATGTAGTCAAAACATGCTAAGATATATAAACAATAAAAGAATGTTAAAATTAATTGTATGCATTTGGTCATATATAATTATTTTGTTTCTCTTTAAGCTTATTGGATTTGATATCATGAGACAAGTTTCGCTGCATGAAATATAAACTAATAAAGCTGACTTTGAATCTCTGCTGCAGGTACTGGGTAAAGGGGGACACATCACATTCCAAAGCTGAAAAGAAAGTCCTTAAAAATGAGTAACACTCAAAACTCCTTAAAAACTATAGCATTAGGGAACCGCTTCTTCTTTCCCAAACCTCTCAACCAATGTAAACTCTTTGTCCACATGTTGTTCAATACGTATTCAATTGGACATGTATCTAGATCCTTTGATGATGAGCAGTGATTGGTCGTTGTGAAGGGAAAAAAGGGAGTGGTCTTGCTCATAAACGACGTATAGTTGTAGAAAGTTTGCCTCCGTTTTGTATATTTTGTTATTCTTAATATATATTGTAATAATTAGTAGTGTTGTTGGCATAAGTATACCGTCTATATAATGTGGGGCAATGATGTTTTACTATTGCTCTTATAAAAAGTATTCATGGTTCACATATGTCCAGCAAAACTGAAATCCAAAGGTATCGTAGATGCCTTGGTTTACCATTGTCTCTCTTACTTTAAAACACACATCAACAGCTCACGCTTCTTTCAAGATCCAGTGGGGAGCATCTCTTTGCCTCTCTATCTCAAAACAACACCAGCAAATGGTGCGGTCTCAAGCCGACTTCTCAGGCCATCACCGACAACCATCTTCACAACCTCGATTCCCACTCTCTCTCTCTCTCTCTCTCTCTCTCTCTCTCTCTCTCTCTCTCTCTCTCTCTCTCTCTCTCTCTCTCTCTCTCTCTCTCTCTCGGTTTATTTTCCTTATTTTTAGGTTTATGGGCATTTGCTTTTCAGGATGTAGGAATGGGGAGGACACGGAATGGTAAGAGTGTCGAGTTTTATTTCTTTGCTTCACTTTTTTCATTTTCATTTTTGTATTTGCTATTTGTTTTTTAATATATAGTTTTTTGAAGTTTAGGTCTAATGGAGTTCAATTTTTCTTGGAGTTTTAGTTAAGGGATCATTCTCCTGCTAATATCGTAGGACAATGTATCTTCAGTTTGGTGCATGTTAATTTTTTATATATTGCATTTTTGTTCAATTTTTTACTGGTATTTGATACGTTTTATCGTCTTTGCTAGGACTGTTGAAATTAGTCAGTGTAGTGGTTTTTTCTATTTTGATTCTGCTCGGTAATGATTTTTTGTTATGTTACTATTCTGAAAAAGCCTATTTTTTTTTGCTATTTATCAACAAACTTGCCAATCATAGGATTCGTGTTTTCGGAAACTTCATTATAATTGGGAGAGGGTTTTATTTTTTACCCCGACTTACGTCATTTTGAAGTACAAACATAGAGATCCATATTTAGTTTTATATATATCACTCCAGTTGTTATGGTGGTCATATTTGTATAGGGTTCGAGACAGTGATGTTACGTGGATTTCTTCAACTTCTGGTGAGATTCATGTTTAATGATTTTGGTTTTTGGCTACATTTTAACATTTACTTAATTTGGGTTATAAATTTTTCTTTTTCAATTCCGGTTGCACTCCCTAATTCCTCACTGTATGTTTCACCTTTTTTAATTCCTTTTTGATTTGACCTATGTGCAATGTTTATTTTTTAAATTATATTGGGTGTTTTTAGCTGATTTTTGAAGAAATGCACGAGCCCGTGTTTTACATTCTTTGTGACTTTTATTTGAATCTATCCTGACCTCGGTTCTCTCTGTATTGGGTTTTGAATTTGGAAATATTTAGAAACTTATGGTCTATATAATTTCATTTTAATGACTATTTCAAAATTCGGCGCAACGGCAAAATTCCTTGGCGATGGTGGATTCCATAGGAGTGAGACGAGGTTATTATTTTTCCTTTTTGTATGAGAAATATGGCAATATATTTTCAACTTTTAGAGAAATGTTTTGTATGGGTGTTGTAAAGTTAATTTGTTTAGTTTCACTACTTAATTATGTGAACTCTTTATTGTGGTAATTTAGGTTTTGGTTGATTTAACTATTTTTATTGTGTTAACCTTTTGCAGTCTTATTGGTTCAACTCTTTGGGTTTTGATTGGTTCATCTTATGAGGTGTTAATGTTTTGCACTCTGGTTTACACTAGTAGACAATTTTAAAAAGTGCACGATAGCGCTTTTTTGCGCGAAAATACGTCATGACATAGCCCAATCTGATTTGCGGAAAGCACAAATAACGTGTGTGATTGATGACGTGACACGTTTTTTTGACCCTTTTTTGCGTTCTTTGCGCTATTGATGCTCTTTATGCTATTTGGGTGCGATTTGGACGTAAGGCATTTTAATACACCAATTACAAAAGTTCGTCGTTTTTGCACATTTTGTTTTTTAAACCTTCAGAAAATACAAACCGAATTTTTCAAACACTTAAGGACCTGTTTAATTCTAAAAATAAGACTGTTCCACCCCGCCCTCCCCCTCCCCCTCCCAAAAAAAATAAAAAAATAAATATAAACTTTTGATCTAGATATGAACTCTCGAAAATTTGTTCAAATTTAATATTTTTTTTTATTAAAATCGCAATTTTTTCCCCTGATTTTCCCGATAATTGAAAAACTACTTTAACATGTTTTCAAAAGAATTCAAAACATCATTTAAAATCCCTGATTTTTTTGCAAATTACATTTTTACTCTGAAATTTTGAAAAAGTACATTTTATGCCTAATTATTTTTTTATTAAAAATGACACGTCAAACCCTTTCAGTTAATTACAGTTTGTCCCTTTAAATTTCTATAGCATACATTCTGATCCCCAATGTCTGTAAATTAAATTTTGGCTAGTACACTTCCGGTAAATTACGTTTTAGACTTCAAACTTTCTATATAAATTATATTTTGACTTTCAAAATTTCTATAAATCACATCTTAAAAATAATGGTTTATTTCTAACGAATGAATGTGTTTCCCTAGGTTTCTAAATTTTCTATTGAAAATTAAAATTAAAAATAGAAATGAAAACTGGAAATAAAAATTGGATTATAGTTTTTTGTTGGAAATAAAGTCAGAGGTTCATATAGTACTAGCTTATGTAGTACTATATGAACCTCTGACTTTATTTCAAATAATTTAGTATTTCTTTTTTGAATGATTGTTTGAACTTATTTATATATTAATATTTTTTATTAAAAAATCAAATGCATGAGTTGCTTGAGCGATGCATGACGTGATTATTACGCTACGTGCCCCCATAACTAAAACGCGACTCCTTGGGTGACCGTGAGTAAAACATTGCTATCAACACTTGATTTTGGTTGTCCAGCAAATGTTGGGCATGTGACTAAATCTACTTTACACCATATGGTATCACTTTAGATAGTTATGCTCTTAATTGATATATTTGATTTTGGCATTTGTAATATAAAACTAATGTTATGAAACTGTTTAATTATATAACATCTCTTAGGTTTTAATTTTTGATAATTAGAGCTTCCAACCATAGTGGGTTTTGGGGTAGTTCCAGTGATACGTTGTTTAATCTACAAGAACTGAAACAATGTTACAAAGGAATATAAACTACCTACGATTGTGTTGGTACTCCTTGATTTTATAATACCATTACAACATTTGTGTTGAGGGTTATTTTTGTGATTACATTATCTCATAAATGTTTAACATTTGATTTATGTTGTTCTACTACAGGTTCACAGTATGCAGGAACTTGAATATCTGTTCTGGATTTTTGTCGTTCAACTTCAGAATCATATAGAGTTGCTGTTGAGGATGGGTTTCATTAGAGTTCATAAACAACGAGAATATTGTGCTTTTGCATTTATGATGTTTAAGTTTTTTTGCTTTCTCTGATGTTTGGTTTCAAGGTTCGAGATATTAAACTCAGTTTAAAAAATGGATTTCCAAAACAATACCAACTGCTGCAACTTCACCAAACCCAGTCTTACCTACACCTCGTTCTAGACTACTACACTAACACTCCATATCTTACATTCAACCCTCACCCTCACTCTCTACGCGGCACTTACTCTCTCTCTCTCAAGCATGAACTCTAGTTGTGAGCTAACTTGGTGTTTTTTTGTCATTTCCGATAAGGGTTTTGCGCATATCAAAATATTAGGGTTTCTGTTTTTAAATAAAGAGTTTATTGTCTTAAACACAATCTCTCCAGCTTCCTTTTGGTACATTTGCAGGTTGTGATGTACGAGGCCCTTGATGGAGTTCATGATTCAGCAGTGGAAACTATAAAACAATACCCGCTGTAGGTATCTCTCTATGATATTTAATTTCTCAAGTATTATCTCATTTTGCCTTCTCGTCTTGCCGATATGTAGTGGTTATGGTGTTTTGTAGGCGAGGGCATTATTGGATCTCAAAGGTTTTACATCTAGATTTTCATTTTTTTTCTTCATATTTTGGATAAATGGGTACTGATTTAAATGGGATTGGTTGTTAAGAGTTTTTGGTGTTTTATATTAAGGCTTTGGATGTTTGGTTGATATTTGAGGTTTTTGTTGGTTAGCTTACTAAAATGGTCATGGGGTCGCACAAGGCTCAAGGTGAAGGACCGTCCTTTAGAGGTATGCAATCATTCTCTCTCTCTCTCTCTCTCTCTCTCTCTCTCATTTGTTTAACCTCTGGTTTTAATTATTGGGTGACTTTTATTATGTTTTGTTTGTGGTTGTCACATCCATCGTCGTGCGCTTCATGAGCTTCCCCTTCATCATAGAGAGCTTCTCACCACCATCTCCAATGTCAGATTTAGGTAGTTATTTCCTTGTTTACAAATCTATTGTTGCCAAGTTCGAGTTTGCATACATTTGTTTCATTTTTAATTTTTCTAGTTACCTCAGCTATTATATTTCATTTAAGCTTTTTATTACTAACTATTTTTTTAAGGAACAGGGGAGCAATACAAATAATGCTTCGATTGTTGATAACTCTCCTTGGTAGAAGGCATCCTGGAAATAAACAAAAAGGAAACCCATACGAGAGAGACAACAAAGAGAATCACAAAAAATAATAGGCTAGAGCCATGATCTTGTCTCACACTACTGTGATTTTGAAATTTTAAATGGGTGGTGTAAAAATCAACCTTGCCAACTGTTGACACTTTTGTGATTTTGTGAACTCGTGAGGGAATGAGGAGTAGGTGTAAGGAGCTCGGTGTGCTTTAATAAAGCTCTTTTGGGTAATTCCCATTGGAAGAGGCTCATGGTGGTTGTAAGTTTTGGAATTTTTATTGATGGTTGGACCAAGAGTGCTATAGGATCTCCTCATGGAGTGGGAATGTTGAAGAATATAGCTACGGGGTGGATTGAGAATGTCAGACAGTTTTCTTTCTGGTTGGGTAATGGGCAAAAGGTGAGGTCTTGGAGTGATGTTTTGTTTGGGAAAGAGTCTCTCAAGACATGGATCGCGTGGTAGCAAATATTGTGGCGAGGGTGGGAGAAAGAGAGGTATGGAGTCCTTGTTTCAAAAACCCTTTTCGAGATTGGGAATTGAAGAAGGCTGGCCCTTTTCTTATTGCACTGGGGGAGGTAGGCGTTCCAATTGGGGGGAGGTGGTGAGGATACTTTGAGGTGGAAGGGTAGCGGGTATAGAAAATTTTCTATTAAAGGTTATTATTCTTTGCCCATGCGAAGGGGAGATGTGATATTCTCATGGAGGCAAGTGTGGAGGACTAAAGCCTTGCTAAAGATAGCTTTTTTTGCTTTGACGACTACAAAAGAGGCAAGTGCTATGACTGATGCCTTGTAGATGAGGGGCAATCATATTGAAAGTGTTTACAAATTCTGAAATGGTCGAAAACATAGTGTGGGCTTGAGTATTTTGATCCAAATCTAAGAGAGTGCCACCTTATAAAAGTAATCTTGTCGTTCATATTGGCCCAACTACGAATATCCAAGGGTAATCCATGCTGTCACAACGGTAATTCATGTCTCAAATATGGATAATGTGATGGCTCCTTTTCACGCCACAAACTAGGAGTCCGGTGGCTCCCTTTCCCCAACCATTTCCAAATTCAAATACCTTTTTCGACTCGAGCTGTGTCGTACCTCTGACCCTCTCTATCGTGATTCTTTGTGGTACTTCTCTCTCTCTCTCTCTCTCTCTCTCTCTCTCTCTCTCTCTCTCTCTCTCTCTCTGAGTCATGTTCATTGGTCTTAGTATTAGTGATTTGAGGTTTTTAGTTATGATCCATTATATTGTTTATTTATGGAAGCTTTAGGGTTTGTAATTTAGCTTTTCTAATATAGTTTGATTGTGATATAGGTTTTTGGTACGAATAACCCCATATCTATTATCGGTGCTTTTTAAGTTATAGGTTGTTGACCGTAACGTATTCGAAATTTCAAAAGTAATGGTAGAGATTGTTGTTTTTGAATACTGGTAGGTAGATCTCTGTCTCTAATACTACTATATATTGTTTTAGAAACGATAAATTACGAAGAGCAATCATACATTTGCTTATACATTGTTTGTGTATTCACGATAAAGCGTCCTTTTTCATATAGTTATATCGTCACACATTCATGAAAAGGGCTTTACATGCATGGTGGGTCACTGTGTCGTGTTGATATATTTCTAAACAATGGTGAAAGTGCCTCCAAATGTTAGATACTAGTTTTAGGAAGTTGATACTTTTTCTGAAACTTTTTTGCAGGATAAAAGTAAAGAGTTGTAAGTTGTAGCAGTAATGCCGTAATAGTAGTGTGATCCTTACCAGTTTTGATTGATATATTAACGTATGCACAATCATTCTTTTAAGTTCGAATTAAATTCATCTGAATAGCTTTCTCATTTGCATTACATTTACAAATTTCAGATTGCTGTCAGATCTTTGGTTTATAAGAGTAGATGATATTAAATAACGTATAGTTTGCAAATTGAATTTTTTACAAGTTTTTGAGTTTTAGTTCTCTGTAGTCTCAGAGAAGATTCTACAAAAACCTTATATTCATCTTGGTTTTATTGTGTATACTACACATTGAAAGTCTAAACCCTAATTGGTTTACCAATTTGGGTTAACTTGAAACTTTGTGGTTACAATTGAAGTGTTTTATATGACTTTTAACATTCTTAAAAATTTCCAGTTTTTGTGTATTTTTTCATCTTAGCATATCATATTTTCAGATTTAAACAATTTTGGTGTGATGAGATTGGTTGTGCTAACAATAATGCTTTTTTGTTGCCATAGTTAGAATGCAAAATGATCGTGTTTTAGATGGGAGTGATATTTTTCATGGATTTTTATTTTGCAATTCCAAACTGTTTAAATTACATTATATTACTCGAGAACTATTGATGCAAGTAGTTGCCCCACTAAAACTCTAAAATTTGGTGCCGCGAGAGAGAAATTTTGCAAATTGAATTAAGGATGTTCACATGGATACTAACCTTTCATTTTGACGGTATTGCCTTCAAGAGGTGGAAAATGTGATTCCATAAAAATTTCTATATATGCTCTGTTATATATGTTGCTTTTGAGTATTTTTATTTTTCTGGTCTTCCGTTGGCTTACATTATCTTCTTGAGATTTTTCTTAGGATCTCTCTTGGACAGGGGCATGATCAAAGAGCAGAAATTGTATGCGTCCTAGGTATTTGTGAAATGGCCCAATTGTCTGTTTACTTTCTTTCGTGGCGTTTTGAAATGATTTAGTTTTTGTCAAATTGCACTGCCCTTCTTTTTGTGATTTGATACATTATTTGCGGTTGATATGATTTAGTTTTTAAATGCGTCCCAGGTATTTGTGAAATGGCCCAATTGTCTGTTTACTTTCTTTCGTGGAGTTTTTAAATGATTTAGTTTTTGTCAAATTGCACTGCCCTTCTTTTTGTGGTTTGAAACATTATTTGCGGTTGATATGTATGAACTAACAATTGGGTTGATTATTAGTGTGATTTTCGGGTTGATTAAAATCCAACCATGTGCCATGGAAGAAAAATTGAACGGTTACTAAAATGCACCATTTTAGATTTTGTGCGCCATTGAACTGAATCCATTCGCTCTAACAGTTTAACAGTGGGGTTGTTGATTTAGTAGTGTTGGAATCCTTCTCCCTTTGTTATGGAAGCCATGTGAAGAACAAAAAGGCCCCGGGAGATCATGTTAGATTTCTTCTCGTAAAGAAGCAGGAACATTAATATTACTTTTTCTCTTCCTGTTTTGAGTGCCTCCTTTAATTTGAAAAAAATGATGATTCCAATATTCATATTGTAAATGTTTAACCTATTTGAGAAATCGCACAGGGAGTATTAGGATGAAGAGGCAAGATTGGGGAATAAGTTCCAGCTAACGAATACAAATTCCAAGTGGATTGAATTCTTTTTAAGGCCATTCCCATTTCCATCCCAACTTTGGTTTTGGGGTATTCCTTCCCTTTTCCATACCAACTTCTGTTTTGGGCAACTGCCATTACATTTTAGAGTTGAAATTCTACTATTTACATCACACTTGAAGTTCAATTTTTTGATATTTTGATACTTTCATGTTTAGATGATAACTTTTGTACTGTTGATGTTCTTTTAATTCCAAGTGGATACTTTTAAGTGATCATAGCTTCGTGATTGAATTGTTTTGTATTGTATGGTATGTGTAGTTCAATCATCATTTGAGTTTAAATTAGTGCGTCTGCATGTTTTTTCTATTATTAATGGAGTTTGATATGGGTGCGAGTGACTTTTAGTAAAGTTGGACACTTCCATTTAAAATATTAAATTTTTGTTTTTATTTTGTTTTTGTTGGTCGGAGCTTTTCCTGTTGTTACAATTATTTACTAATGTAACTACCATTAAATTTAGTATTATTTTACCTTTTTATAATTTATTCCTATTTCTAACTTTGTCATTTGTAGCCTCTATTTTACCCAAATGAATACAATTTGTACATCGATATCGAATTACCTTTTTATAATTTCCTATACAGTTTCGAAACACCACATCCGTAAGGCACCGAAAGAGCATGGGTATTTTTTACCGTAAAATTAAGATTTTGAATGAAGCTTCATGTGTTTGTGATTTAGGGCTTTGTTGTTTAGACCCATTGCTCTCTTCATATTTCGATTTTTTTTGTTTTTTTTACCGTCTCATATTTCAAATTCAGAAAGAAGTTTTTGGGGGTTTGAATTACAAGGAGAGTTTTTTGGGTTCTACAATTTGGGAATTTTGGATAAAACCATCTTTATGAAATTATGCTTTTCAAACTCGTGATTTTTTTGTTTCTGACCCTAGCAGTTTTGTAAGTACAAATCATATAGTTGGTCGTTTTGAAATTACAGTCCTCCCATTCTTGTATTTTGTTAGGGTATCATTTTTCAAACCTCATTATCTGAGTGTTAAAACCATTACTTTTAAAATGCTCTCTCTCTCTCTCTCTCTCTCTCTCTCTCTCTCACTCTCTCTCACACACACACACACACACACACACATTTTTGGGGGTTTGAATTACAAGGAGAGTTTTTTGGGTTCTACAATTTGGGAATTTTGGATAAAACCATCTTTATGAAATTATGCTTTTCAAACTCGGGATTTTTTTGTTTCTGACCCTAGCAGTTTTGTAAGTACAAATCATATAGTTGGTCGTTTTGAAATTACAGTCCTCCCATTCTTGTATTTTGTTAGGGTATCATTTTTCAAACCTCATTATCTGAGTGTTAAAACCATTACTTTTAAAATGCTCTCTCTCTCTCTCTCTCTCTCTCTCTCACACACACACACACACACACATTACTCTCAATGTCTTTGCACTTTGATGTTTAACTCCATATAGGTTCCTATATCATGCCTTTGCTTTGTAGGTATGTATGGCTTCCCTTAACAACTTACTCTCTGTTTTTGAGCTCCATATAGGTTATAATATCATGCCTCTTCTTTGCCGGTAATTGTTAACAATATTTGTGTATTTAATCTCGGTATGCTTAGTTCCTCATTTAAATAATTTGTGTTCCCATTGTAGACCTGTAAGCCCCTGTGGAATTTTTCTTCACTGTTTATGAATGTGAATTACTCATAAAGTTAATGTTTTCAACTGATTGCAGTCCATTGATTTTTCCAGTTGTTGGTAGAGTTTTAAATTTGGATTTTTTTTTCAATTACTGCATTCTCCCTGCTGAGTTCCACTATATTCTGTTTTTTTGTTTAAATCCAAGTATAGTATCTCAATATTGTGTTTTGCTCTCTATGAAATCTGCGGGGTTCTTAATGGCTAAACTGTTGGTTTCAATGCTGACACTCGTATGTTTTTGTGTTTATTTGTGTTATTTTCATTGCCATTTCAAGGGAATTGTTATGTTTGATTTGTTTAGAATAAGCTTGTTGGGTTTAAATATTTGCTGTTTGATACATGGCGTTAAACCCATTTATGCATTTATGTTTTCCGTGCTTTATTGCTTTCTTTAGTAGAGTGGCTTAATGTTACAGTGAGAGAGCTAAGACCTTTTGAGAAGAACAGCTGTCCCACAAGATATACATTTATTTGGGCATGAACTCTTTGGTTAAAGGAATTCTTTTGAACAAATTTATCAATCATCTATTCAGAATTCAGATTGTTTCCATTGGGTTGAATAGTATCAATACTTTTACTATGTTACTTCGTCTATTTGTTTTTTTTTTTTATATAGCCAGAGTTAATCCTCAAACACATGTTGATTTTAATTTGTTTGGGTAATTTTGATTGTCCACCTAAGGCAAAAGTGAGGCCTCCTGTTATACTTTATGGAGGTTTTTGTTGGGTGAGCTTGCGGTTTGCTTTTGGTGACTTGACTTGTGAGGGTTGTTTTGTTGTTATTGTATCCATGTATTTTTGTAGCTGTTTATTTGTGTTTTAATTTTGATCAGTTTGTTATAACTTTATGGTAAAAATCTTGTCTTAAATTTTACCTTTTGTTTCAAGTTCAAACCCATGCCACGTGGTGACGTTGGAGTCGAGAGAGTGGTAAGAAGAAGTTTATTGGTGGAGCTGTTTATTTCTGTTTTAATTTTGATCAGTTTGTTATAACTTTATGGTAGAAATCTTGTCTTAAATTTTACCTTTTGTTTCAAGTTCAAACCCATGCCACGTGGTGACGTTGGAGTCGAGAGAGTGGTAAGAAGAAGTTTATTGGTGGAGCTGTTGGTGGCTAAGGCCAAACAGTAGAATCAACTTAAACTCCGGGTACCATTTTTCTCTATTTCTTGGATTTTTAAAGGCTCCTTTTTTGTGCGTATGGTCCTTTTGAGCTACTTTTGTATGGTCCTTCTCGTTTACCTTTTTCGAATCTTGATTTGATCACACAAGGATTCCTTTCTACTTTTTGAAATACTGTTTAGCTATTATAAAGTAAATGCGACTGTAAAATTTTGGTAGTTGTACTTTTTTGTTGGGCGATTTTCAGTGTCAGATTTGAATTTGTGCACAAGTATGTTGATATGCTTGAAAAATTGATGATGGTGAAAGGATTAGGATCGATTCAATTACAAATTGAGTTCCACTGGGGTTATGTGTGGGATGAGAAGAGGTTGTTTGTGTGTGTGTGTGTGTGTGGGGGGGGGGGGTTGAGAATTCTGTGTCTAAGCAACTTTTGACTAATTTGTGTACCTAACGTGTCTTACTATCTATTAACTTGCAACTGATTGGAGTTCAAGATTGGCTGATAGTTAAAAATGGTAATGATCGTAATATGTTGTTAAACTGATTATTAATTACTACAACTTTGAAAACCTATTCCTTACCCGTCATTAGGATTTCATGTTTTTTTAATTTGATTTAGCTCACATTAATGAATCATAATTATATGTATTTTGGAGTAATATAATTTAATTCATGTTGTTTGAGGGATTCCTCCTGTACGCAGAAAGCGCAGCACAAATGTAAAGGGTAAGGGGGTTAACTGGTGAAGGGATTTTAGGAAGTGGAAACGATAATGTGTGTGAGAGACAGTCATTAAAAAAAGATGGAGAAATGAGTGGCTGAGAGATGCACAATATGAAGTGAGGAAGAAGCTGTACTAGCTTATTTGTGAGATTGAAAGGCTTACATAGAGAACAAGTAAGTAAAGAGTGGCGAATGAGAGTAAACTCTCTGCCACTTGGAGGCCTCCACTTTGGAGCCTCCGCAATTGAAATAATCGAAGCATGAAAACATAAACACTTCTTGCATTACCAATTAAACCGAAGTTAAACCAAAATGGTAGAAAATGTTCGAGACAGTGATGTTATGTGGATTTCTTCAACTTCTGGTGAGATTCATGTTTAATGATTTTGGTTTTTGGCTACATTTTAACATTTACTTAATTTGGGTTATAAATTTTTCTTTTTTAATTCCGGTTGCACTCCCTAATTCCTCACTGTATGTTTCACCTTTTTGATTTGACCTATGTGCAATGTTTATTTTTTAAATTATATTGGGTGTTTTTAGCTGATTTTTGCACGAGGGAGTGTTTTACATTCTTTGTGACTTTTATTTGAATCTATCCTGACCTCGGTTCTCTCTATATTGGGTTTTGAATTTGGAAATATTTAGAAACTTATGGTCTATATAATTTCATTTTAATGACTATTTCAAAATTCGGCGAAATGGCACCTTGGCGATGGTGGATTCCATAGGAGTGAGACGAGGTTATTCTTTTTCCTTTTTGTATGAGAAATATGGCAATATATTTTCAACTTTTAGAGAAATGTTTTAGTGTTGTAGAGTTAATTTGTTTAGTTTCATTTGTCTAGGAGCAACACCGGGTTTTGATTGATTTAACTATTTATTGTGTTAACCTTTTGCAGTCTTATTGGTTCAACTCTTTGGGTTTTGATTGGTTCATCTTATGAGGTGTTAATGTTTTGCACTCTCATTGGTTTACACTAGTAGACAGTTTTAAAAAGTGCACGATATCGCTTTTTTGCGCGAAAATGCGTCATGACATAGTCCAATCTGATTTGCGGAAAGCACAAATAACGTGTGTGATTGATGACGTGACACGTATTTTTGACCCTTTTTAGCGCTCTTTGCGCTATGGATGCTCTTTACGCTATTTGGGTGCGATTTGGACGTCGTTTTTGCACATTTTGTTTTTTAAACCTTCAGAAAGTACAAACCGAATTTTTCAAACACTTAAGGGCCTGTTTAATTCTAAAAATAAGACTGTTCCCCCCCGCCCCCCCGCTCAATAAAAAATAAAAATAAATAAATATAAACTTTTGACGTAGAAATGAACTCTAGAAAATATGTTCAAATTTAATATTTTTTTTTATTAAAATCACAATTTTTCCCCTGATTTTCCCGAAAATTGAAAAACTACTAACATGTCTTCAAAAAAATTCAAGACAACATTTAAAATCCCTGATTTTTTTGCAAATTACATTTTGACTCTGAAATTTTGAAAAAGTACATTTTATGCCTAATTATTTTTTATTAAAAATGACACGTCAAACCCTTTCAGTTAATTACAGTTTGTCCCTTTAAATTTCTATAGCATACATTCTGATCCCCAATGTCTGTAAATTAAATTTTGGCTAGTACACTTTCGGTAAATTACGATTTAGACTTCAAACTTTCTATTAATTATATTTTGACTTTCAAAATTTCTATAAATTACATCTTAAAAATAATGGTTTATTTCTAACGAATGAATGTGTTTCCCTAGGTTTCTAAATTTTCTATTGAAAATGAAAATTAAAAATAGAAATGAAAACTGGAAATAAAAATTGGATTATAGTTTTTTGTTGGAAATATGGTGGCTTATGTAGTACTTTATGAACCTCTGACTTTATTTCAAATAATTTAGTATTTCTTTTTTGAATGATTGTTTGAACTTATTTATATATTAACATTTTTTATTAAAAAATCAAATGCATGAATTGCTTGAGCGATGCGTGACGTGATTATTACGCTACGTGCCCCCATAACTAAAATGCGACACCTTGGGCGACCGTGAATAAAACATTGCTATCAACACTTGATTTTGGTTGTCCAGCAAATGTTGGGCATGTGACCAAATCTACTTAACACCATATGGTATGTAAAGAGCTCTTTGAGTTTTTTTTTGTTATTGATTACTTTAGATAGTTATGACAATTAGAGCTTCCAAACATAGTGGGTTCCTATTTGGGGTAGTTCCAGTGATACTTTGTACAATCTACAATAGCTGAAACAATGTTACAAAGGAACTACTATTGTGAAGCCTTGCACAATGACACTAGATGCTACTGGTACTTCTTGATTTTATATTTCTATTTCAACATTTGTGTTAAGGTTTATTTTTGTGACTAATGCTCATAAATATTGTAACATTTGATTTATGTTGTTCTACTACAGGTTATACGCCCTCAGTATGCAGGAACTTGAATATCTGTTCTGGATTTTTGTCGGTCAACTTCAGAATCATATAGAGTTGGTGTTGAGGATGGGTTTCATTAGAGTTCATAAACAACGAGAATATTGTGCTTTTGCATTTATGATGTTTAATTTTTTTTCCTTTCTCTGATGATTGGTTTCAAGGTTCTAGATATTAAATACACAAACATTATATCTGGTTCTTTGTCTTAATTTTGGAAATCCATTTTTTAAACTGAGTTTATGTGACAGTACCAACTGCTGCAACTTCACCAAACCCAGTCTTACCTACACCTCTATCTAGACTACTACACTAACACTCCATATCTTACATTCGACCCTCACCCTCACTCTCTACGCGGCACTTCCTCAACCCATCAGTCTCTCTCTCTCTCTGTGAAGCATGAACTCTAGTTGTGAGCTAACTTGGTGTTTTTTTGTCATTTCAGAGAAGGGTTTTTTGCATATCAAAATATTAGGGTTTCTGTTTTTAAATAAAGAGTTATTGCCTCGAACACAATCTCTCCAGCTTCCTTTTGGTATATTTACAGGTTGTGATGTACGAGGCTCTTCTTGATGGAGTTCATGATTCAGCAGTGGAAACTATAAAACAATACCCGCTGTAGGTATCTCTCTATGATATTTAATTTCTCAAGTATTATCTCATTTTGTCTTTTCTTCTTGCCTGTAGTGGTTATGGTGTTTTGTAGGCGAGGGCATTATAGGATCTCAAAGGTTTTACATCTTGATTTTCTATAATTGTTGGGTTTCATTTGTTTTTCTTCATATTTTGGATAAATGGGTACTGATTTAAATGGAATTGGTTGTTGTGATGGTTTTGGTGGTTTATATTAAGGCTTTGGATGTTTGTGGTGGTTGATATTTGAGGTTTTTGTTGGTTAGCTTACAAAAATGGTCATGGGGGAATGCTAATGGGGGAAAATGATCATTCATTTCTCAAAATACACTTTGGAGTCAGAGCACAAGGCTCAAGGTGAAGGACCGTCCTTTAGAGGTAAGCAATCATTCTCTCTCTCTCATTTGTTTAACCTCTGGTTTTAATTATTGGGTGACTTTTATTATGTTTTGTTTGTGGTTGTCACCTCCATCGTCGTGAGCTTCATGAGCTTCCCCTTCATCATAGAGAGCTTCTCACCACCATCTCCAATGTCAGATTTAAGTAGTTATTTCCTTGTTTACAAATCTATTGTTGCCAAGTTCGAGTTTGCATACATTTGTTTCATTTTTAATTTTTCTTGTTACCTCATCTATCCAAGCTATTTTTTAAGGAACAGGGGATCAATACAAATGATGCTTCGATTATTGATAACTCTCCTTGGTAGGTATCTCCTATTATTTTTTGTGATTCTCTTTGTTGTCTCTCTCGTATGGGTTTCCTTTTTGTTTATTTCCAGGATGCCTTATTGGGTTTGTTACTTGAGGGTTTGGGTGGAGGATGTGGAGTATTGGGATCAGAATTTGGAGAATGAGTATAGTGGGTTTGGCATCTCCCTTTCTTTGTCTGTTTGCATCTCCTATCTTATTTAACTCATTTACTTTCATTTTAGGTTTTTAGCAATACTCAGACCATAAACTTTGTACCCATAAACTTGAGCCATGATCTTGTACTACTGTGATTTTGTAATTTTAAATGGGTGGTGTAAAAATCAACCTTGCTCACTGTTCACACTTTTGTGATTTTGTGAACTCGTGAGGGAATGAGGAGTTGTAAGGAGCTCGGTGAGCTTCAATAAAGCTCTTTTGGGTAAATAATTTTGGAGATTCCCATTGGAAGAGGCTCATGGTGGTTGTAAGGTTTGGAATTTTTATTGATGTTGGACCAAGAGTGCTATAGGATCTCCTCATGGAGTGGGAATGTGGAAGCTTGGGGGTGGATTGAGAATGTCAGACAATATTCTTTCTGGTTGGGTAACGGGCAAAAGGTGAGGTCTTGGGGATGTTTGGTTTGGGAAAGATTCTCTCAAGGCTGGGACGTTTTTTCGTCTCGGGGGAGACATGGATCGCGTGGTAGCAAATATTGTGGCGAGGGTGGGAGAAAGAGAGGTATGGAGTCCTTGTTTCAAAAACCCTTTTCGAGATTGGGAATTGAAGGAGGTTGGCCCTTTTCTTATTGCATTGGGGGAGGTAGGCGTTCCAGTTGGGGGGAGGTGGTGAGGATACTTTGAGGTGGAAGGGAAGCGGGTATAGAAAATTTTCTATTAAAGGCAAGGTTCTAAAAAACGCGGGGCGTGATCGAGGCGTGGAGGCCAAGCCTTAAGCCTTAGAAGCCTAGGCGGGCCTTAGGCGGGCCTTAGGCGTAAAAAGGCGTGAAAAGGCGTTTAGGCCTTTTTAATATATTTTAATATTTTTTAACCATTACAAGGTTATTAAAATACTAAAATTGTACCTATCATAAAAATATGTCTGAATATATGCAAATTAAAATGCTATTTGATTATTTTGGATGAGATAATGGCCCAGTTTGTAAAAAAAATCTTTAAAAGGCGATATCTTTTAACTAAAATATTGTTGTTTTTTAAAAAAAGTGCTCCTTAAGGGTTTTACCAAGAATAAGGCGTAAAAAGCGTAAGGCGAGGCGTTTCTCCTAAGCCTCAAGCCTAGGCGTGCCTAAGCGGAGCCTATGCGGGTTTTTTAGAACAGTGATTAAAGGTTATTATTCTTTGCCCATGCGAAGGGGGTGAGGTGATATTCTCATGGAGGCAAGTGTGGAGGACTAAAGGCTTGGTAAAGAAAGCTTTTAATGCTTGGTCGACAACAAAAGAGGCAAGTGCTATGACTGATGGCTTGTAGATGAGGGGCAATCATATTGAAAGTGTTTACAAATTCTGAAATGGTCGAAAACATAGTGTGGGCATGAGTATTTTGATCCAAATCTAAGAGAGTGCCACCGGCACGGGTATATGCTAGTATATCTATATAATATCGGCCAATCATGTTTTACTAATGCTTGGACGACAACAAAAGAGGCAAGTGCTATGACTGATGGCTTGTAGATGAGGGGCAATCATATTGAAAGTGTTTACAAATTCTGAAATGGTCGAAAGCATAGTGTGGGCATGAGTATTTTGATCCAAATCTAAGTGAGTGCCACCGGCACGGGTATATGCTAGTATATCTATATAATATCGACCAATCATGTTTTACTAATACCATCTTATAAAAGTAATCTTGTCGTTCATATTGGCCCAACTACGAATATCCAAGGGTAATCCATGCTGTCACAACGGTAATTTATGTCTCAAATATGGATAGTGTGATGGCGCCTTTTCACGCCACAAACTAGGAGTCCGGTGGCTCCCTTTCCCCAACCATTTCCAAATTCAAATACCTTTTTCGACTCACGCTCTGTCGTACCTCTGACCCTCTCTATCGTGATTCTTTGTGGTACCTCTTTTATCTCTCTCTTTCCCCCCTCTTCCGAGTCATATCTTAGTATTAGTGATTTACGGTTTTTAGTTATGATCCATTATATTGTTTATTTATGGAAGCTTTAGGGTTTGTAAGTTAGGTTTTCTAATATAGTTTTATTGTGATATAGTTTTTTGGTACGAATAACCCCATATCTATTATCGGTGCTTTTTAAGTTTTAGGTTGTTGATTTACAGTTCATGGATGACCGTTTCTAACTGTTTTCGAAATTTCAAAAGTGATGGTAGAGATTGTTGTTTTTGAATACTGGTAGGTAGATCTCTGTCTCTAATACTATTATATATTGTTTTAGAAACGATAAATTACGAAGAGCAATCATACATTTGCTTATACATTGTGTATTCACGATAAAGCGTCCTTTTTCATCTAGGTACACATTCATGGAAAGGGCTTTACATGTGTTGTACCATGGTGGGTCACCGTGTCGTGTTGATAAATTTCTAAACAATGGTGAAAATGCCTCCAAATGTAAGATACTAGTTTTAGGAAGTTGAAACTTTTTTGCAGGATAAAAGTAAAGAGTTGTAAGTTGTAGCAGTAATGCCGTAATAGTAGTGTGTTTTGTCCTTACCAGTTTTGATTGATATATTAAAGTATGCACAATCATTCTTTTACGTTCGAATTAAATTCATCTGAATAGCTTTCTCATTTGCATTACATTTACAAATTCAGATTGCTGTCAGATCTTTGGTTTATAAGAGTAGATGATATTAAATAACGTATAGTTTGCAAATTGAATTTTTCTGTTGTTTTTGAGTTTTAGTTCTCTGTATTCTCAGAGAAGATTCTACAAAAACCTCATATTCATCTTGGTTTTATTGTGTATACTACACATTGAAAGTCTAAAACCTAATTGGTTTACCAATTTGGGTTAACTTGAAACTTTGTGGTTACAATTGAAGTGTTTTATATGACTTTTAACATTCTTAAAAATTTCCAGTTTTTGTGTATTTTTTCATCTTAGCATATCATATTTTCAGATTTAAACAATTTTGGTGTGATGAGATTGGTTGTGCTAACAATAATGCATTTTTGTTGCCATAGTTAGAATGCAAAATGATCATGTTTTAGATGGGAGTGGTATTTTTCATGGATTTTTATTTTGCAATTCCAAACTGTTTAAATTACATTATATTACTCGAGAACTATTGATGCAAGTAGTTGCCCCACTAGAACTCTAAAATTTGGTGCCGCGAGAGAGAAATTTTGCAAATTGAACTAAGGATGTTCACATAGATACTAACCTTTCATTTTGACGGGTATTGCCTTCAAGAGGTGGAAACTGTGATTCCATAAAAATTTCTATATATGCTCTGTTATATATTTTGCTTTTGAGTATTTTTATTTTTCTGGTCTTCCGTTGGCTTACATTATCATCTTGAGATTTTTCTTAGGATTTTTCCTTTTAGTCAGATTCATCTCTCATGGACAGGGGCATGATCAAAGAGCAGAAATTGTATGCGTCCCAGGTATTTGTGAAGTGGCCCAATTGTCTGTTTACTTTCTTTCGTGGAGTTTTTAAATGATTTAGTTTTTGTCAAATTGCACTGCCATTCTTTTTGTGGTTTGAAACATTATTTGCGGTTGATATGTATGAACTAACAATTGGGTTGATTATTGTTTAGTGTGATTTTCTGGTTGATTAAAATCCAACCATGTGGCATGGAAAAAAAATTGAATGGTTACTAAAACGCACCATTTTAGATTTTGTGCGCCATTGAATTGAATCCATTCGCTCTAACAGTTATAATGTATTGATGAGATTTTTATAATATTTTGATGATGTGTTATGCTTTTGCAGTTTTATTTCTGTAAAGTTGAGTATAATGGTACCATAAATTCAAATATAGTCCAATTTCTTATATTTTTTTTATTAGAATGGCTTGTTTATTGTTTATAATGTTATTATTTCTTGCCTCTTCATCCTTTAATTTGAAAAAAATGATGATTCAAATATTCATATTGTAAATGTTTAACCTATTGGAGAAATCGCACAGCTGTATTAGGATGAAGAGGCAAGATTGGGGAATAAGTTCTAGCTAATGAATACAAATTCCCCACACCTCGATAAGGATTGAATTCTTTTTGGGCCATTCCCATTTCCATCCCAACTTTGGTTTTTGGGTATTCCCATTTCCATACCAACTTCTGTTTTGGGCAACTCCCATTACATTTTAGAGTTGAAATTCTACTATTTACATCACACTTGAAGTTGAATTTTTTGATATTTTGATACTTTCATCTTTATATGATAACTTTTGTACTGTTGTTGTTCTTTTAATTCCAAGTGGATACTTTTAAGTGATCATAGCTTCGTGATTGAATTGTTTTGTATTGTATGTGTATGCATGTTTTTTCTATTATTAATGAAGTGGTGTGAGTGACTTTTAGTACAATTGGACACTTCCATTTATAATATATATATATTTTTTTATTTTGTTTTTGTTGGTCGGAGCTTTTCCTGTTACAATTAGTTACTAATGTAACTACCATTAGATTTAGTATTATTTTACCTTTTTATATATAATTTATTCCTATTTCTAGCTTTGTCATTTGTAGCCTCTATTTTACCCAAATGAATACAATTTGTACATCGATATTGAATTGCCTATATTATCTTGCTAACCTTCAGAATACAGTCTCCAAATACCACATCCGTAAGGCAAGGAAAGTGCATGGGTATTTAGGTGTGATTTATATTTATGAAATTATGCTTTTCAAACTCGTGATTTTTTTGTTTCTGACCCTAACAGTTTTTTTAGTACAAATCATATAGTTGGGCGTTTTGAAATTAGAGTCCTTCCATTCTTGTATTTTGTTAGGGTATCATTTTTCAAACCTCATTATCTGAGTGTGAAAAACATTGTTTTTAAAATGCTCTCTCTCTCTCTCTCACTCTCACACACGCACACACAAACACGCACATTACTCTCAATGTCTTTGCACTTTGATGTTTAACTCCATATAGGCTCCTATATCATGCCTTTGCTTTGCGCTTTGTACTTTGATGTTTGACAACTTACTCTCTGTTTTTGAGCTCCATATAGGTTTTAATATCATGCCTCTTCTTTGCAGGTAATTGTTAACAATATTTGTGTATTTAATCTCTCTATGTATGCTTAGTTCCTCATTTAAATAATTTGTGTTCCCATTGTAGACCTGTAAACCCCTGTGGAATTTTTCTTCACTGTTTATGAATGTGAAAGTTAATGTTTTCAACTGATTGCAGACCTGTAAACTTTGATTGATTTTTCCAGTTGTTGGTAGAGTTTTTTAAATTTGGATTTTTTTTTCAATTACTGCATTCTCGTCTTTCTTGAGGGTAAATGGGGGTTCGTCCCCACCATTTGCCCTCATCATAGCCAAGGGTGGTTTCCACCAACATAAATGATGTTTTAAATTTGAAGTCCCCCTCGTCTTTCTTGAGGGTGAATGGGGGGTCTTCCCCACCATTTTCCCTCAGCATAGCCGAGGGTGGTTTCCACCAACATAAATGATATTTTAAATTTAAAGTCCTCCCTCGTCTTTCTTGAGGGTGAATGGGGGGTTGTCCCCACCATTTTCCCTCATCATAGCCGAGGGTGGTTTCCACCAACATAACTGATGTTTTAAATTTGAAGTCCCCCCCGTCTTTCTTGAGGGTAAATGGGGGGTCGTCCCCACCATTTGCCCTCATCATAACTGAGGGTGGTTATCACCAATTTACCGATGTTTTAAATTTGAAGTCCCCCCTCGTCTTTCTTGAGGGTGAATGGCCCTCATCATAGCCGAGGGTGGTTTCCCCCAACATAAATGATGTTTTAAATTTGAAGTCCCCCCTCATCTTTCTTGAGGGTAAATGGGGGGTCGTCCCCACCATTTGCCCTCATCATAGCCGAGGGTGGTTTAACGAGGATAACCCCAATCCTACTAGAATTAAAAAACACAAGATGATTGGCCAATATGACATCCAATATGACATTCTCATTAACATTCCAAGTGTTCTATTGGAGCAACACATTCATTACAACTGTGGTCCGATAGGACATTACATTATTGATAGTATTTCTTCAAATGATCTGCATTCCAGGGGTTCGAAAAGGGTTCCCCTTCAAGGTTTTCTAGCCTATAGGTTCCAGGGAAAACTTCATCAATGACCCTGGTAGGTATGTTCTCCACGTGTTTCATATAAAAAACCCAGTTTTTGGATTCTAATTCTGGGATTGCTCCTTCATGCCCAAGAAGGGATGTGACCTAGTAGTTTAATTACCCTTTTGTCGCATTCCCTATTAGTGCAGTTGGGTTACAGCAGCTTCAAATCATCGGGAAGTGAACGCAGGTGGCCTAAAGTTCAACCTTGGCATATTCTAATCAAGGGCCACGGCAATACACATATGTGAATCAATGGCCGCGACCTCAGCAGTAAAACCCACGCAGCAATGCAAACGCTGCATCCCAACTTAACACTTAGTTCATCTTATATTCTGTGATTACTCACTTCTACTAGTTTTGTCTCAGATTATATATTTTTTAAAGATTAACAAAGAAAAAATGGAAGGAGAATCTCGTCAAAATGCAGAAATGAAGGATGAGATTGCTCAATTGTACAACCACCTCAATTATCTGTATGACAGTCATTCCTCATTCGAGACTCTTGAAAACTTCTTGACACAAAGGGTTTCATCATTGTCGCGGAGGTCAAGTCCCTCATATCTTGTCATTAGATTATGATGTTTTAAGGTCTGAGGTCATCAAACTAAGATGTTACCCTCATAAATTTCACCAAATTAATGATGTTTAAGGTCTGAGGTCATCCAAATATGATGTTTCACCTCAGACCTTGTCACCAAATTATGATGTTTTAAGGTCTGAGGTCATCAAACTAAGATGTTACCCTCATAAATTTCACCAAATTAATGATGTTTAAGGTCTGAGGTCATCCAAATATGATGTTTTACCTCGGACCTTGTCACCAAATTATGATGGGTTAAGGTCTGAGGTCATCAAATTAAGATGCTACCATTTCACTAAATTAATGGGCGGAGGCAATCCTTCCAGTGGAGTTAGAAGTTCCCTCTGCCCGATACGCCTTGCGAAGCAGCAAGCTCCCTCAGAATAGACACGTGCAGTTGGAAGCGTTAGACGAACACAGAGATAATGCGATGCAACACTTTCAAATGTATACGAAACAGCTCTCCAGGGCATATGATAACTTCGGTAGAGGAAGCACCCTGATGTGCTTTACCGCTACTTTCAAAACGAGGTCTCCTTCCACGAACTTTTCCTCCATCCTAGAAATTAAGCAATAGCCTGAGTCATGAGCTTCTTTTACCACAATTGTAGAGGAAGACAAGCCATTTAAGATTAACAATAAATGGCTAAAGGTTTATCATGTGTAGACAATTAAGTTTGAACCATGGTTGTAAATAACTGTTGTTATGAATATACAAGTTTTAGTTATGACTTGAACAGAATGAAAGAGTTGCAGAAATGTAGAAATTTATAACTTACAAAAGCAGTTGTAACATAGAGACGAATTGGAAAATATTCATTTTTCATTCATTCATAAACGATGGAGAATTACAAAATTGGGAGCTACTGCCCAAGAATTACATAGAAAGAAGCAAGAGGAAGATATATACAAAAGTTGATTAGCCTAAGAGGAACCATAGATCTGAAGACGAGAAAAAATCTCCGGGAAGGCCCGAAGAAGCTGTGGTGCAAGACTGTTGGGCGTTGATGGAAACCTCCAACCTCGTTTGCACTTGTGTACGTTTGATGAGGAGTTTTTCTCGTTTCAGCTTGACCAGACGCAAAGCTTCTTCGGCATCCTCTACCTCCTTGTCCACGGCTTCCAGAAGAGGTACTAATTCGACCAACCTAGCTTCCTCAGCCCGTTGGTCCTCCTGATGTTTTCGCAGCAGTTCCCTCTGGCTGAAGAACCATATCTACTACTCCTTGAATGTTTAAGCACAAACATAGATAAAATGTTTAATTCTAATAAAGCTACTCCTTAGTCTTTCTAAAAAACTACCAATTAGTTTCACATTTGGGATATGCAGATGATATAATTATTTTCACTAATGGATCATGTAAAAGTATAAGAGCTATTGTTAATCTTTTTAAAAGATGTCAGGATACATTAGGTCAAACAGTAAATTTGTCAAAAAGTTCCTTCTATGTTGATGAACAAATTTGTCAAAAAGTTCCTTCTATATGAGAACACGCATTTGAGTTTTACATCAATGTAAATATTATTTGGTAAAAATCGAAATGAGTATGGGTGTGGTCGATGATAAAAATATAATGCCCGAGGGATTATTTTAGAGGGTCAACTTTATCCAAGGACTTTAGAAAATGTCACACCTTAGGTAACATTCCTCATGTTTACATCTGCTTGCATTGTGGTAGGAAAGGTCACCTTAGGTCATTTTGTTTTGATCTTAAAAGAAGTCATAGGAAGTCTATGTCTAGCATTTCATTAGTTCCCAAATCCCATCATTTTAAATATACATCTATATGGGTTAGGAAATCATTTTTAGACGCGCTAGATATTAGATTTGTTGATTCTTATTTTCTTTCACATGGAACCTTAAGCTAAGGAATGTGTTGTACGTTAAAGGTTTGAAGGCAAACCTTCTCAGCATCAGCCAGTTGTGCGATGCTGACTTTGCAGTTAAGTTTGATCGGGATGCTTGTAATGTTTATGATCAAGTAGGTAAACTTGTATTGCAAGGGGTGAGGACATGAGATAATTGCTATGGGATAATGACCAAGTCCCCATTTATTTATAACAGCGCCACGATCACTACTATGGAACTGTGGCATTAACGTCTAGGTCATGTGAACTTTAGAGATTTAGATCGATTAGTAAAAAGGAACCTAGTATGTGGCTTACCATATCTTAGAAGACCAACTTCCACAGTTTGTGGACCCTATCAGTTGGGAAAGAAAATTCGTAGCTTCCATAGGAAGTTGAATATTACCACCTCCAGGGTACTTGAGTTAATTTACATGGATCTTATGGGTCCTACTCGTACAGAAAGTCTGGGTAGTAAGAGGTATATCCTCATAATGGTGGACGATTTCTCTAGATACTCCGTCATATATTTTTTGAGGGAGAAATCAGATACTGTAAAGTTCCTAATGACCAAGAGTCGCGTCTTGCAAAACCAACATGGTGTTATTATCAATAGAATGCGTATTGACAATGCCATTGAATTTACGGAGCTTAAAGTAGATCTTTACTGTGATAGCCTTAGAATCAAACATGAGTTTTCGATCGTAAAGACCCCTCAGCAAAATGGGATTGTTGAGAGGAAGAATTGGACGATTCGGGAGATGGCTAAATCTATGCTTCTTGGTCGTAAAGTTTCTAGGAGATTTTGGGCGGTGTCTATGGCATGTCATACGGTGAATATGGTTTACTTGTGTCCACACACACTTCAGACGCCTTATGAATTGTGGATTGGAAAGAAGCCCAACCTGACATATTTTTGTGCTTTTGGGAGTAAATGCTATCCTATGAGATAGAGAGCAATTAGGAAAGTTTGACTCCCGGAGCGATGAGGGAATAATGTTAGGATATTCATCGAACAGTAGAGCATACCGGGTGTTTAACCTAAGCATCTTTAAGGTTATGGAGTCAATTAACGTCACCGTGTAAGATGACGAGCCTCCGGTGTTAGTTGACCCTAGCCGTTTATGTGAGGATGAAGACCTTTATGGTAATGATCCCCTTGTCCCTCACACACCCAGGGTCCTACTGTCTTAGGGGACACGCCTGCTTGGGTTCACAAGAGTCATGATCCTACTGCTATTCTAGGAGATCCCACCCTAGGGGTCAAGACTCGCGCCCAACTTAAGAACATTGTTATCCATGTATACTACATGTCCAAAGTCGAGCCCAAAACCTACAAAAAAATCTCTTAGGGGGCTCCCGCCCTAAACCCCCGGCTACTTTTTGCCCCACTTGAATGAGAATCCTGGGTCCGCCACTGTCGGCTACTTTCCAACAAATGACCATATTAATCTCTTACCACCCTGGTAATCATAGCCCTGACAGATTTGGGACAAAAGGCGCCATCTACGTTAAATTTTATATAAGTCGGAGGTTTTTTTTACCCAAGCAACATGCTCTCTAGGAGAAGATACAAAGGCAAATCTTTGAGTAGATAAAAATCCCACGACCTTAAATATTTTGAGGCAGCTTTCTCACAAAATGGGTTCGAGTTCCAGAATACTTCCTCATTCCACTCAAGCCAAATACACCAAGCAATCGTAGCAATCGTGGGAGCCTTGATCATGATGTCGGCAACCTACTTTTTGGGCCTTTTTTCCACCAAATAAGAATTCCAATGAGGTGGTGTGAGAAGAAATATTTTTGTTGGGTATATCTTAAGAGCAAATGAGGTGGTGTGAGAAGAACTATTTTTTGCAAGTTACTTTAATTTTTAAACTAACCTTTGTTATTTGATGTAAAAAAAATTTATGAGATAAAATGAAAGAACCCAAGCATTAAAGGTCAATAAAAAATCAAGGATTTCTATCATATAAATCATAAATACAAGAAAAATAACAAGATTCATGGGTGGATTACGTAATTTTCTATGAATTTTCTTAATGTTTCTCCTCACTTTCTTCTTCCTAATCCTCACAATTGTTTTTCCTCAACCTAAAACTCTCCCAAACTGAGTTTTCTTAAGAAAGGAGTATATATCAAGGGTTTAAGTCGGTTAAACCAACCTCCACCTCCAACCAATCAATTTAAGACACTTATTGGGCATAAAGGACAAATTACCACTTAAACGAATGGACAGATTTGCCCTTGGTTAGATTTTATTTGTCCTTTGAGTTATCGTTGTTTTTATAATTTGTTTAAAAATTTTGAAACTCAAAAAGATTTTTTCTTGTATTTTAGTTTTACACATTTTATATTCTTTATCATGCTTGCATGGAGTAGTTTGGTTTTCATTTGCTTAATGGATTCTCTTTGTATATGCCTCCTCATACACATACACGAGCTCTTTGGAATGTTAACTTCACATAATTTGAGCTTTGTGAGTTGTTTTCTCATCAATTTTGTCATCTACATGTTTAATCATTATGGGAAAGTATGTGCATGTAAGAACTGTTTCCCGTGAGCTTTATTTGAATTGTGTTGAAAATAGATGAGGGTGAATGATAAAGAGATATGAAAGGAGAAAATATCCTTTGCAGGAAAGCCACCATTGGCAAACCCATTGATCTTCAAAACATCCTTAAAATATAAACATATTACATATTTTTTTCTCAATTCTTTTAAAGCTATTTCTTTGGAATGATCAAACAATGAATCCTAGTTATGCTTATTTTGTCATGACTATTGATTTATAAAATCATCAATATTCTAGTCTTGTGTACATTTTGCTTGCTTATTTTTTTAGTTCACTTTATCTTGTCACGCGAGGTTAAATCTAAGTTGTTAAGTTTTTCCATCAAATTGAACTCGTTGAACATATTTAAGCAATTGAATCATAATTCTTTTTTGCGTCTTAATCTTTGTCAACTCCTGAATAAAAAGGGGAAGAAATGGTATCTAACTATTTTCTTTAGGGGAGATTTTTTACTTAGGGGGGAGAGATCATTTCTTAGACATTGTTAGACAAATGGAAGTATTTTATTATGCAATGCATTTATGGAGTGTAAGTGTACAGGTTCATGCATTCACGCGAAAACGTTTTAATGCAAGCAAAGTTACTTAGTATATGTGTCGGTCAAGCGTCTATATTTTTTTCTTTTGGGTTGAGATTGAGTCTTTTAAATGATCTTAACGGTCCCTATGGTTTTATTTTTGGTTTTGTTCCAGAATAGCGAAAGGGGGAGATTTATAAGGACAAATTTCTAACTTAGTCAATTTGTATGTATTGACTTAATTATGGAAAAAACTCTTTTGAGTCATAGGATAGAAGTTGTGTTTGTGACATTTCAACCATATGACATTTTTTGTTGAAGACATAGCGTCCAAGTCGAAGAGATCTCATCCTATGTCATGTTTCCGTGCCTCATATTGTCATCAACATTCTAAGGATCTATTGAGTATGAATTCTAATATCATGTTGAGCCTTGGAAATTTATTATTTTTTGTCCAAATTTTTTTAAAGCTATTTTAAAATGACTTTATATTTTTTTAAAATATTTTAATTTTTCTCATGTCGTTAGAATGACTCTCCCAGTTCATTCGAAGGAGATTTGGTGTTCGTTCGAATGACTTCTAATAATGTCCCTTTTTAATTTGTGTTGACCTCTCGTTAGAAGTCTTTCTTTCTTCTCGTTCGAATGATATGTATACATCGTTCAAATGAGCTCGATTTTCATTCGAAAGACCAGAGCAGTTTTACATAAATTGTAATTTTCTCTTAGCATTTATTTTCTAAACTTCCAACTACTTTTTACCAACCATTTATTTAGTGCGGGATTACAGTTTTTACAGAGACTTTTTCATATTCTAAATGTGAGAAACCTTTAGAAAAGTCCAAGCAAGTTTTGTGTATGATTGATGGTTTAATCCTTCAAACAAAACACAAGCTTATACCCAATTATTTTGACCCAAGTTTCAACATATATATATATATATATATTGAGATCACATTTTGGCAACGAGTTTATCATTCTCTATATTATTAAGGATTGTTTCTTGCGAATGACTCCATGTTTATTGGTGTACATATGACTCCATGTTTATTGGTGTACATACACTGGACTCCGTATGCTTGATGATTGCAGTGCCCCATCAGTGGACTCTGAGACATAGGTGGACTCCTACATTATCTAGGCAGGGGTTGAAGGAATGAAGAGAGTCAAGGCTTGCGAGGGTGTCGAGTCATTGTATAATTATTCTGTCGAGTCCTTTTATAATTACATACTTAGTGGACTTTTGGTTGGGCCATCCGAGGTTTTTCCCATTGTGAGTTTTCTCCGTATATCGTGACATTGTGATTCTTTATTTTGTCTTGGAAATTCACACCAAGATGCATGCATAGGCTACAAAGATAAAATTAGTTTAACCATAAAAATGGTTTAATTTGTGCTTAATTAATTTGGGTTGTGTCAGTTTAAGAAAACGTTTGATTTAACAAAGTTTATGTTTAGTTAGGTTTGTGTTAATTTAAACTTGAATTGAAGCTTAATTTTAAGAAGTGAAAATTTAATTTTAATGAAGTTTAAAATTTCAAAAATTTTGAAACCATCATTTATCATTTTCAATGCCCTTAAATCCGATTCTAATTTTTGAGATTTTTTACTATTGGGGCATTGATTTTATAGATCTATTCCCAAATTTCTACGAGAATCTTTACATCCTTTAGGCAGTTGATTATGTATCTAAGTTGGTAAAAGACATACCGTGTGACGAATGAATGACTGCCATGTGATGGTCAAATTCATTTGAGAAAATATTTTCTCCCATTCTGGTACACCTCGAGCCATCATTAGCAAGCAGGAAACTCATTTTTGTAATCTATCCTTTGAAACTCGCATGAAAAATTACTGGGTCAAGCACAAAGTATGATGCTCTTATCACTCTCAAACTAGTGGTTAAGTAGAAGTTTCCAATAGGAAAATCAAGAAAATCATCGAGAAAATAGTGAATTCGAACGGAAAGGATTGGTCTTTAAGGTTAGCCACTATATTCTGTTTTTTTGTTTAAATCCAAGTATAGTATCTCAATATTGTGTTTCTCTCTCTATGAAATCTGCGGGTTTCTTAATGGCTAAACTGTTGGTTTTAATGCTGACACTCGTATGTTTTTGTGTATATTTGTTTTGTTTTCATTACCATTTCAAGGGAATTGTTATGTTTGATTTGTTTAGAATAAGCTTGTTGCTGGGTTTAAATATTTGCTGTTTGATACATGGCGTGAAACCCATTTATGCATAAGTTTTCCGTGCTTTATTGCTTTCTTTAGTATTGTGGTTTAATGTTACAGTGAGAAAGCTAAGACCTTTTGAGAAGAACAGCTGTCCCACAAGATATACATTTATTTGGGCATGAACTCTTTGGTTAAAGGAATTCTTTTTAACAAATTTATCAATCATCTATTCAGAATTCAGATTGTTTCCATTGGGTTGAATAGTATCAATACTTTTACTATGTTACTTTTACTATTTGTGTCAAGTCACCAGAGTTATTCCTTAAACACATGTTGATTTTAATTTGTTTGGGTAATAACATATGAATTAATTTTGATTGTCCACCTAAGGCAAAAGTGAGGCCTCCTGTTATATACTACTTTATGGAGGTTTTTGTGTTGTGTTTTTGTTGGGTGAGCTTGCGGTTTGCTTTTGGTGACTTGACTTGTGAGGGTTGTTTTGTTGTTATTGGGTGTTAAGGTTTATTGCTTCCATTTCATTGTATCCATGTATTTTTGTAGCTGTTTATTTGTGTTTTAATTTTGATCAGTTTGTTATAACTTTATGGTAAAAATCTTGTCTTAAATTTTTCCTTTTGTTTCAAGTTCAAACCCATGCCACGTGGTGACGTTGGAGTCGAGAGAGTGGTAAGAAGAAGTTTATTGGTGTAGGTGTTGGTGGCTAAGGCCAAACAGTAGAATCAACTTAAACTCCGGGTACCATTTTTCTCTATTTCTTGGATTTTTAAAGGCTCCTTTTTTGTGCGTATAGATTTTCATTACTTTTGAGCTACTTTTGTATGGTCCTTCTCGTTTAGCTTTTTCGAATCTTGATTTGATCACACAAGGATTTCTTTCTACTTTTTGAAATACTGTTTAGCTATTATAAAGTAAATGTTATTGACTGTAAAATTTTGGTAGTTGTACTTTTTTGTTGGGCGATTTTCAGTATCAGATTTGAATTTGTGCACAAGTATGTTGATATGCTTGAAAAATAGATGATGGTGAAAGGATTAGGATCGATTCAATTACAAATTGAGTTCCACTGGGGTGTATATGTGTGGGATGAGAAGAGGTTGTTTGTGTGTGTGTGTGGGGGGGGGGGGGGGGGGGTTGAGAATTCTGTGTCTATGCAACTTTTGACTAATTTGTGTACCTAACTTGCAACTGATTGGAACTAAAAATTGGATTATAGTTTTTTGTTGGAAATATGGTGGCTTATGTAGTACTTTATGAACCTCTGACTTTATTTCAAATAATTTAGTATTTCTTTTTTGAATGATTGTTTGAACTTATTTATATATTAATATTTTTTATTAAAAAATCAAATGCATGAGTTGCTTGCGCGATGCATAACGTGATTATTACGCTACGTCTCCCCATAACTAAAACGCGACACCTTGGGCGACCGTGAATAAAACATTGCTATCAACACTTGATTTTGGTTGTCCAGCAAATGTTGGGCATGTGACCAAATCTACTTTACACCGAGCCCTTTGAGTTTTTTTTTGTTATTGATTACTTTAGATAGTTATGCTCTTAACTGATATATTTGATTTTGGCATTGGCAATATAAAACTTATGGTATCAAACTGTTTAATTATATAACATCTCTTAGGTTTTAATTTTTGATAATTAGAGCTTCCAACCATAATAGGTTCATATTTGGGGAAGTTCCAATGATACGTTGTTTAATCTACAAGAACTGAAACAATGTTACAAAGGAATATAGACTACCTACGATTGTGACGCCATGCAAAATGACACTTGAAGCTATTGGTACTCCTTGATTTTATAATACCATTTCAACATTTGTGTTTAGGTTTATTTTTGTGATTACATTATCTCATAAATGTGACATTTGATTTATGTTGTTCTACTACAGGTTATACGCTCACAGTATGCAGGAACTTGAATATCTGTTCTGGATTTTTTTCGTTCAACTTCAGAATCATATAGAGTTGCTGTTGAGGATGGGTTTCATTAGAGTTCATAAACAACGAGAATATTGTGCTTTTTGCATTTATGATGTTTAAGTTTTTTTGCTCTCTATGATGTTTGGTTTCAAGGTTCGAGATATTAAATACACAAACATTATATCTGGTTCTTTGTCTTAATTTTGGAAATCCATTTTTTAAACCGAGTTTATGTGACAATACCAACTGCTGCAACTTCACCAAACACAGTCTTACCTACACCTCTTTCTAGACTACTACACTAACACTCCATATCTTACATTCGACCCTCACCCTCACTCTCTACGCGGCACTTCCTCAACCCATCAGTCTCTCTTTCTCTCTCTCAAGCATGAACTCTAGTTGAGAGCTAACTTGGTGTTTTTTTGTCATTTCAGAAAAGGGTTTTTTGCATATCAAAATATTAGGGTTTCTGTTTTTAAATAAAGCGTTATTGCCTTAATCACAATCTCTCCAGTACATTTGCGGGTTGTGATGTACGAGGCTCTTGATGGAGTTCATGATTCAGCAGTGGGAACTATAAAACAATACCTGCTGTAGGTCTCTATGATATTTAATTTCTCAAGTATTATCTCATTTTCTCTTTTCTTCTTTCTAATATGTAGTGGTTATGGTGTTTTGTAGGAGAGGGCATTATAGGATCTCAAAGGTTTTACATCTTGATTTTCTATAATTGTCGGGTTTCATTTGTTTTTTCCTTCATATTTTGAAGAAATGGGCATTATGCTTCAGAATGCAGAGCACCCAACAATAGAGTTGAGGAGAAGGCCAATTATGCGGAGGAGAAGACAAATGAGAAAGAAAATCTTCTTCTTCTAGCACGGAAGGAGACTGATGGTAGCCAAGAAAATTCCTGGTTTCTTGACAGCGGTGCAAGCAATCACATGTGTAGAAGGAAAGACATGTTCGTGGAGTTAAACGAGTCAGTAAGCGGAAATGTCTCATTTGGAGATGATTCCACAATATCGGTGAAAGGAAAAGGTGACATCCTTATTCGTGCAAAATTAATTTCAAAAGATGGTAGTCACCAATTAATTTCAAATGTCTACTATGTGCCTAATATGAAAAGCAACATCTTGATTTTGGGTCAACTCTTAGAAAAAGGCTATGATATCCATATGAGAAATTGTAGTCTTTTTATAAGAGATGACAAAGGAGATTTAATTGTCAAGGTACAAATGTAAAAGAATAGAATGTTCCCTTTGAATATTCAAAACGATGTTGCAAAGTGTCTAAAGGTATGTTATAAAGACGCATCGTGTCTATGGCATCTTCGATTTGGGCATCTCAACTTTGGAGGATTGGAGCTATTATCCAAGAAGGAAATGGTGAGAGGCTTACCTTGCATTAATCACCCTGACCAACTGTGCGAAGGATATTTACTTGGGAAGCAATTCAGAAAAAGCTTTCCAAAGGAGTCAAACTCAAGAGCTAAGAATCCACTCGAGCTAATCCATACCGATGTATGCGGTCCGATCAAACCAAGCTCTCTTGGTAAAAGTAATTATTTCGTTCTCTTCATTAATGATTTCTCAAGAAAAACCTGGGTATATTTCTTGAAGTAGAAATCCGAAGTTTTTGAAATATCCAAGAAGTTCAAAGCTGCCGTGGAAAAGGAGAGTGGCCGTAAGATCAAGGCAATGAGATCCGACCGAGGAGGAGAATTTATTTCGAGTGAATTTCAAGAATTTTGTGAAGCAAATGGAATTCGTCGACCAATGACAGTTCCTCGATCCCCTCAGCAAAACGGAGTAGCGGAGAGAAATAATCGAACTATCCTCAACATAGCTCGGAGTATGCTCAAAAGTAAGAAACTGCTCAAGGAATTTTGGGCGGAAGAAGTGGCGTGTGCTGCCTACTTGTCCAACCGATCTCCAACAAGAAGTGTTTGGGGAAAGACACCGCAAGAAGCATGGAGTGGAAGAAAACCGGGTATCTCCCACCTGAAAGTTTTTGGGAGCATAGCCCATGTACATGTACCAGACGAGAGAAGAACCAAACTTGATGACAAAAGCGAGAAGTTCATCTTCATTGGCTACGACAACAACTCCAAAGGTTATAAATTGTACAATCCTAACAATGGGAAGATTGTAATTAGCCGAGATGTGATATTTGATGAAGAAGGAGAATTTGATTTTGGCTCAAATATAGATGATTTCAACTTCTTTCCCGACTTTGAAGAAGAGAATGAAGAAACCATGATAGAGCAAGAAGGAGAAGTTCAATAAGAGACCACTACTCCACCTACCTCACCAATATCAACCACTCATGGAGACTCATCACCATCGTCAAGTGAAAGTTTCAATGAAAGAGTTGTTCCCCGCACAAGAAGTCTACGGGATCTCTATGAGGTAACCGAAAGACATGATAATCTTACACTTTTCTACCTCTTTGCCGATTGTGAACCAGTAAACTTCTAAGAAGCTGCACTAGACAAGAAGTGGAGAGACGCGATGAACGAAGAAATCAGGGCCATTGAGAAGAATGACACTTGGGAACTCGCTTCACTTCCAAAAGGTCAAAAGGTTATCGGTGTCAAATGGGTGTACAAAATGAAGACGAATTGACTACGCAAATAGAAAGACACAAGGCGAGGTTAGTTGCAAAAGGATATAATCAAAGAGCTGTAATTGACTACGATGATGTGTTTGCTCATGTTGCCCGCTTAGAAACTGTGAGATTAATTATCTCCCTAGCAGCTCAAAATAGGTGGAAGATTCACCAGTTGGATGTAAAGTCTGCATTTCTAGCAAAGGGACACGAAGACAAAATTTTGAAGCTGAAGAAAGCTCTCTACGGGCTAAAGCAAGCACCAAGGGCGTGGAATAGTCGTATTGATAAGTACTTTCAAGAGAATGGTTTCAGCAAATGTCCATACGAGTACGCTTTATATATCAAGATCAAAGATGGAGATATTTTGATCGTGTGCCTGTACGTGGATGATTTGATTTTTACCGGAAGCAGCCCAAAGATGTTCAATGACTTCAACAAAGCAATGACGAAAGAGTTCGAGATGACAGATATTGGACTAATGGCGTACTATCTTGGCTTCGAAGTTAAGCAACAAGAAAATGGAATTTTCATCTCATAGGAAGGCTACACAAAGGAGATCCTCAAGAAGTTCAAGATGAGTGACTGCAAGCCAATTAACACACCAGTAGAATGCGGAGTTAAGCTATCAAAGAATGACGAAGGCGAAAGCGTAGATCCAACTTTCTTCAAGAGTTTGGTGGGAAGTCTACTCTACCTGCCCTGCACGAGACCTGATATCCTTCACGCAGTCGGATTGGTTAGCCGATACATGGAATCTCCAACAACCACTCATTTCAAAGCCGCAAAGAGAATTCTTCGCTATCTGAAAGGTACAATTGACTTTGGCCTGTTCTATTCAGTTTCTAATGATTACAAACTTGTTGGATATAGCGACCTGGGTGGAGACATAGATAATCGAAGGAGCACTACTGGATTTGTATTTTTCATGGTACATACTTCTTTCACGTGGACATCGAAGAAACAACCGATTGTCACATTATCCACTTGTGAAACAGAATATGTTGCTGCTACCTCACGTGTTATTTGGCTTAGAAATCTCATTTTGTCGACAACAAGTCAGCTATTGCCTTAGCAAAGAATCCAGTATTCCATGATCGAAGCAAACACATCGATATTTGCTATCACTACATAAGGGAGTGCATCACAAAAAGGGATGTTCAAGTCGAGAAGATAAAATTGCAGATATTTTCACTAAGCCCCTCAAGATTGAAGACTTTGCGAAGTTAAGTAATTTGCTTGGTGTTATAAAACAAGTTTAAGGGGGAATGTTGATTTGTAAACTTGTTTTTCAAGCCCAAATCCATTAGAGGGAAGTCCAACCTAGTTCTTTGGAGGCCCAACCCATAGAAGCTTCTAAGTTAGGTGAAGGAACTCAATCATGGAAATGACTCATCATCCATTTCAGCAAGAAAATAATGGGTGACTCCTCTTACAATTAGCTAGACTTTAAGTGTGTAATTTATGTTTAAATTGCCTTGGTATAATGTGGTGTTTGTTCATTGCATTTTAGTATAAATAGGGAAGTCTTGTAAGTGTTAGAAATCAAGGAAGAGTGTTATCAATAAAGAAACAAGTTTCTCTTCTTCTTGTGTGTGTGAATCAAAGTTGCAGCAAAATAGTGAGTTAAAGAGTGTTTTTCTTTTTATTAAATTTCCAACACATCTAGGCTCTCAAGAAGCACTCAACTCAACAAATCATTAACGCACAGATATTCATTTTTCAACCATGTCGTTTGTTATGCCCAAATTTTATAGAAAAAATAACGTCAAAACTATATTTGTAAGTAGAACGTGTGGTATTTTATTCTTATTAACTATGCTTTTTTATCAGGAAAAAAGTAAAAAATTATGTTTGCTCTGCATTTTGTAATGGTAAAAATGGATTCACATTGTCTTCTTGTTTTTTCCTTTTTTTTCCAGGTTTGAGTACTTTACCTTTAGCTCCCATGCATACCTTCAATATCAGGCTGCATTTTAAAACAACCGATGTGGCATATGGTCTTCATCATTCTGTCAGCAGGGCTGTGGTATTCCGCACTGTGTACAGGTATGCATTTTAAAATTTAGTTTTCTTTTAGTTTATTTATTTAGTTTCATTTTTTTCTTTTGTATTTTACCCCTGAGATAATTTGGTATCTACGTGGTCATTAATTAGACTTGCCCAAATTATATCAATCCAATTTTCCCAAAAAATTCTAATTTTTTTCTGAAATTTCTGAAATGTTTTCAAATATATGCCGATCAAGAATTTTCCTGAGTTTTCCCCTGAAATATTTTTATATTTCCGAATTTTCAATTTTGTTTTTCTTCCTGAATTGTTCTGATTTCCTATTTTGTTGAAATTTCCTAAAATTTCGTTTTCGGCAAAAAATTTCCTATTTCCAAAAAAATAGGAATCAAAATCGGATTTGTCGATTTCTTATTTCCTCGGAAAAATCAAATTTTTTTACCACAGTCCCATTTTCAGTTTGATCCAGCCGAAACACTGGCCTAGGGTCAACCCAGTTTTACCTTATGCATCATCTATTGCATTAACAGGGTGTATTCTAATTAATAAACGTATAGGGGTAATGTGTAATTTTCAAATTATTTCAGGGGTTGAACTGGTAAAGTAAACCACCCCCTAAAATTTATCATGGAAAATTGCTGGTAATGCTTTTTTCTTTTCTTTCATGATGATTCCTGGTTATTGTGGAACCGAAGACACGACTTGTTCTTGTTTCGGGCACAAGTACTATAAATGTTTCTACCTTCAACAAAGACCACACTGTTGGGAGATAATGGATATTCTGGAAGGAAGTCTGAATGTTTAAAAGTGGCGATGTTACGTGTTTGCAGGAAGTTCAGCAGGCTGTGATATTGGCACAATGTCTTTTAATCAATAAGAGTACTCGGCAAGACGAAATACAAAGTAAGCTATTTGACTGACTTTAAGCAGGGAACATGCTTTTATAGACTTGAATCATGTTGGTTGTTGTTGTGTTGTTTAATGTTGAGACATTTCAAAAACCTGCCCTCGAAATGCAACTCTCATATCTTGAAACATTCCAAAAATTCTATGTTTAGTACTGGGGTGAAGGTAATATTTGATAACATAAGTTTCCCATTATTAGCCCTCACAAAACTGCCCTCGAAATGAAAACAATTCTCATACAACTCCTCAAAATATTCAATTTCTTAAAATTTTATCTGGTTTGAATCAAAGAGAATCAATAGTCTCCTCCAAAAAATTAAACCAATTCTTCTCTTTCATAAATAATGAATCGCGATACACATATTTCTCAAATCATTTGATTAGACTTACGTAAATTATGATTCAAATATTAATATTGTAAATGTTTAACCTATTTGAGAAATTGCACAGGGAGTATTAGGATGAAGAGGTAAGATTGGGGAATAAGTTCCAACTAATGAATACAAATTCCCCACTCCTCGATAAGGATTGAGTTCTATTTTGGGTCATTCCCATTTCCATCCCAACTTTGGTTTTGGGGTATTTCCATTTCCATACCAACTTCTGTTTTGGGCAACTCCCGTTACATTATAGAGTTGAAATTTTACTTTTTACATCACACTTAAAATTTAATTTTTTGATATTTCGATACTTTCATATTTAGATAATAACTTTTGTACTGTTGTTCTTTTCATTCCAAGTGGATACTTTTAAGTGATCATAACTTAGTGGCAAGTTATGATCACTTAAAAGTATTATCACTTAAAAGTTATGATCATGACTTTTAGTACAGTTGGACACTTCCATCTAAAATATTAAAATTATGTTTATATTTTATTTTTGTGGGTGGGAGTCTTCTTGTTACAATTAGTTACTAATGTAACTACTATTAGATTTAGTATTATTTTACCTTTGTATAATTTATTCCTATTTCTAGCTTTGTGATTTGTAGCCCTTATTTTACCCAATTGAATAAAATTTGTACATGGATATCGAATTGCTTATATTATCTTGCTAATTTTCAGAATACATTCGTAAGGATGACTAGAAGAGCAAGGAAAAGAGCAAGAGTATTTAGGTGAGATTTAGGGTTATAAAATTAAGATTTTGGATGAAGCTTAATGTGTTTGTGATTTAGGGCTTTGGTGTTTAGACTCCTTACTCCCTTCATATTTCGATTTTTTTAACCGCTCATATTTCAAATTCAAAAAGTACATTTTTGGGATTTGAAGTTACAAGGAGAATTTTTGGGTTCTGAAATTTGGGTTTTTTAGATAAAACCATTGTTATGAAATTATGCTTTTTAAACTCCTGATTTTTTAAATATAAATTATATAATTAGGCATTTCAAAATTAGAGTCTTCCCATTCTAGTTTTTTGTTAGGGTATCATTATTCAAATCTCATCATCTTAGCGTTGAAGTTTTAAAATGCTCCCCCCCCCCCCCCCTCCTCCTCAAAATATTCAATTTCTTAAAATTATATGTGGTTTGAATCAAAGAGAATCAATACTCTCCTCCAAATAATTAAACCAATTCTTCTCTTTCATAAATAATGAATCGCGCTACACATATTTCTCAAATCATTTGATTAGACTTACGTAAATTATGATTCAAATATTAATATTGTAAATGTTTAACCTATTTGAGAAATTGCACAGGGAGTATTAGGATGAAGAGTTACGATTGGGGAATAAGTTCCAACGAATGAATACAAATTTCCCACTCCTCGATAAGGATTGAGTTCTATGTTGGGTCATTCCCATTTCCATCCCAACTTTGGTTTTGGGGTATTTCCATTTCCATACCAACTTCTGTTTTGGGCAACTCCCATTGCATTATAGAGTTGAAATTTTACTTTTTACACCACACTTAAAATTTAATTTTTTGATATTTCGATACTTTCATATTTAGATAATAACTTTTGTACTGTTGTTGTTCTTTTTATTCCAAGTGGATACTTTTAAGTGATCATAACTCAGTGGTAAGTGATCATGACTTTTAGTACAGTTGGACACTTCCATCTAAAATATTAAAATTATGTTTATATTTTATTTTTGTGGGTGGGAGTCTTCTTGTTACAATTAGTTACTAATGTAACTACTATTTTAGTATTATTTTACCTTTGTATAATTTATTCCTATTTCTAGCTTTGTGATTTGTACCCCTTATTTTACCCAATTGAATAAAATTTGTACATGGATATCGAATTGCTTATAATTTTCAGAATACATTCGTAAGGATGACTAGAAGAGCAAGGAAATAGCAAGAGTATTTAGGTGAGATTTAGGGTTATAAAATTAAGATTTTGGATGAAGCTTAATGTGTTTGTGATTTAGGGCTTTGGTGTTTAGACTCCTTACTCCCTTCATATTTCGATTTTTTTAACCGCTCATATTTCAAATTCAGAAAGTATATTTTTGGGATTTGAAGTAACAAGGATAATTTTTTGGGTTCTAAAATTTGGGTTTTTTAGATAAAACCATTGTTATGAAATTATGCTTTTTAAACTCCTGATTTTTTAAATATAAATTATATAATTAGGCATTTTAAAATTAGAGTCTTCCCATTCTAGTTTTTTGTTAGGGTATCATTATTCAAATCTCATCATCTTAGCGTTGAAGTTTTAAAATGATCCCCCCCCCCCCCCCCCCCCCCCCACACACACACACTGATGTGAATTATGACCTATTGTTAGGACACTTTACTATTATTTCCTATTTTTAGTTTACTTGCATACATTAGCCTTTTTCATTTTCTTTTTGTTCTTTTATGGTGGAGAACTAAAAAGGCCCCCCAATCAATGTGGGACAAAACTAAATACCCTTTTGTACTCATTTGGAAAAAAAAACTTTCGAGTAAAAGTTTAGTTATATATCTCTCTAAATTGGTGTGGTGCCTTTAGAGTTTTCATTAAACGTGTGGTTACGTCAGTTGGTATCACAAACAGGTGTTGCTCTACCATTTGTATGTGTGGTGTCACCATAGTTTATTTTCATTTTTGTTTGTGAGGTATCAACAATTTTTTTTCGTTAAATTATTCTAGACATTCTAATGGCTCCCCAAAAGGCAACAATTGAGGAGAGATTTATTTAAATGCAAGAACAAATGAGAAAAGAAATGACCTCCCTCATGGAGCAACACTTGTCCACTCTCACCCAACACATGCTATCTTTTTTTCAAAACCCTAACCTACTCTACTCCCATATCTTTTTTTCAAAACCTACTCTACTCCCATATCTTTTTTTCAAAACCCTAACCTACTCTACTCCCATACCCAAACACCTCCCAACCCTCTTCTTCTTCCTATCTAAACCCTAACTCCACCACTCACCCCACCACCACCACTCAAACTACCCACCCATCTACTGATTTCCTGCCACCAACCTACAATTACCCCCTGTCGCCAACCCACTTCCGCCCCTTGCCGCGATCACTCTTTCGGTGGTCGAAATTTTCTCAAATTTCTCCAAATCCCTCCAAATTTCTTTGACACACTCATCTCAACCTGATTTACAACTTCTATTAAAGAATCTCTCCTAAAATCCCCCTAGCAGTTTTTAAGTACAAATCATATAATTAGGCGCTTTAAAATTAGAGTCTTTCCATTGTAGTTTTTTGTTGCGGTATCATTTTTCAAATCTCATCACCTTAGTGTTAAAACCATTGTTTTTAAAATGTTGTCTCTCTCTCCCTTCCCCCCCCCCCCCCCCCACCCCCACACACACACGCGCACATTTTACTCTCAATGTCCTAATACTTTGATGTTTAACTCCATATATGTTATAATACCATGTGACGTAAATGATGTCCAATGGGAGCAAGAATAGATAAATCTCTCTAAACTCTCTCAAATCTCAAAATGGAAGAATTCCTCAAATAAGGCTACATATGGGTATTTATAGGAAGGAGGTTGCTTGACCTCTAAGCTAAGAATCTAATTACAATTATACCCTAATGAGCCAATAACATTCCTTCTTTTAAATACTAACAAAAAAAGAAAGTACAATGACATACTAAAAATAAAAGAATGACTAAAATATAATAAAAATACAATAAAATTCTAAAAATACAAAAAATAACCCTTAATTCTTCATTCACATAATTCTCCCCGCCTTCGAGAAAGTTCGTGCTTGAATTTTGAAAATGAGGTCGAATGCAAAAATTCCAATAATGAGGGAAATAGACAAAAATGGTGGGGCCAAAATGTGATTTGTTGAAAATTTGAGGAAGATTCTTCAATTCTTGCATTAATCTTCATCTTATTCCTCATGCCACTCATAAAAAATTATCTAACCCCGTGGTCAAAAATCAAGGTTTTGATGCCAAACCCTAGTTCTTGCATTTGTTCTTGATCGGATTGGGTCAAAATTGGCTGAAATTGGATTGAATTTGGGGGAAAAGGGTTCTTGAATACATTCAGGGGAATCTTGGATGGGTCACTGGTTCTTGAATGTTGGGGATAATTTCTTGAATTTTTGGTGGGTCTTGAAGCGTGCGGGGGGTAGACTGCACCCGAATTGGACAACCACCAAGCAGCCCTCGGTGGGCTCGCATGACCTTCGTTGGTTTCGGCTCAAGTCAACGGCCTTGTCAAGCGTGACCTATGGCTGGATCTGACTTGCGTGACTCGGAAGATCGATCAGAGGGGCTGGAATGTTTTCGAAAAGGGTGATCGGGCCCTTGAGGTCGTCCAGGGCCAGACGGCATGTTTGTCCCCACGGGAAGGCTAGGTTGAAGGCGCTCGGTGGTTGTTTGGCTTCGAAGATTGTAGACGGGGGGCTGGGGTTCATTTACGGTGGTTTGGAGGGGGGCCTCGGGATAGATATGTTTTGGGTAGGGTGGGATTCAGAAGTAGTAGATGGTGGTGGGTGGGGCTGTATTGGGTAGGTGCGACTGTCTTTGGATGGATTCTGGGTTGTTCGGCCAGCGATTTGAGGTGGTGGGGTGTTTCTTGATGTGGTGGTGGGGGAAATTGCGTTAGGGTTTTGATTTTGGGGTAAAGATGGTAAATGGGTTGCGGAAGCGTGGGTGGGGTAAGATACCAATTGACGTAAATGACGTCAAATAGGAACAAGAAACGATAAATCTCTCTAAACTCTTGTAATACCCTAAGGAATTTCTATGAATAATAATTTTGGAACTTATTAGTGAAATTAAATAAATTGAATTTTATAAAGTGAATAGTAAATATTAGTTTTCGAGTAGATTATTTTTATTGCATGTCGTAGTTGGGTAAAGCGACAAAGGAAAATTTTAATTGGAAAATACGCGTATTGAACGTGTTGGGTCAAAATAGTGAATTTTAGTTAAGTGACTCGAATGGAGATTTCAACTGCGCCACTAGGTTCGGAATGGCCGAGATAGTCAAAATAGAGTATCTGGGGGTAGTATTTGGGTTCTGGACATTTTTGGTCTAGTAAGGACTCGTAAATGAGTACACGAGTCATTTAACAATTGGGTATACACCCAATTTCGGGTTTAATAAGAGAAAACCCTCATTTCTTTCCCAAAATCAGATTTAAGAGAGAGAAGAGAGAAGGAAGAGAAGAAGAAGAAGAGAAGAGAAGAAGGAAGAAGAAGGAATTTCGGGCCAAAATTCGCGGGATTCGACTCGGGGTCGTCGAATTTAATCCACGAGGCAAGTGTTTAACTTGCTTTATGATTTAGTGTGTTTATTTCTCATATTGTAGTTGGTATAAAACTAAAGATTTTTGGGTTGAAATTTCGTGAATCAAACGAGTTTTCGTAAGATCAAAACGGATATAACTCGATTAATACCCAATTTGAGAAACTTGGAATTTATTGAAATTAATTGTGAAAAATGGGTTCTAGGATGATTAGAACTCTTTCTATATGTGTATTTATGGTTATTTGAGGTTGGTTAGTGATGAGAGTGGAAATAAAAAGCTTGGAGGTGCTTTAATGGAGGTTTGAATTTTTGGAGAAGAAGGTGAATAGTGATCAACGTCACTTCCGAGGCTAGGAAGACAGCCGATTCGGCTCTTGGTTAAAACATGAAAGTTGTAGATATTTTTGATACGGTCGCGTAGGCGCCAACACGTATTTTTCTGATTTTTTTTCGAATTGTTATGATTTTTTTAAGAAAGCAGTTATGGGGTTGATCATTAACTCGGAAATCAAACCGAAAATTGGAAAAATAATGGCTAGAATTGTTTGGAGATAAAATATTTGGGGTTCCTAAAAATAGTGTGGGGACTTCTAAATATTTTTTTTGTAAGGCGTGTACTTTGGGTTAGTTGAAAGTAAAATTTAAGATTTATCCAAATAGGGGTGTTCGTGAGGAATAATACTTAAAGAGATATTTAGGTGATTTGAATATTAAATAAGGGAATACGTATTTGGGGTATTGTTTTAATTGTTGTGAAGACTTATATTATTACGAATGAGAATATTCGAGGCTATTGGCTATCGCTATAAGAGTTTGGAGATTATAGCCATAAAATATTGAGAAGAAATATAAATAATATATATACCATCATGTCGTTAAAGTATACTAAACGGGGTTGTTGATATTGTGAGAAAAGCTCGGAAATAAAATATTGGGGATTAAAAAAAAATTGATAAATGCGTAGGATATTCGAGATATAAATATACTACATAAGGGATTTATTATATGGGTTATGCGTATGCCTTGATGTGATTGTGTATAGGTGAGACAAATACTTATCATTATAATGTGATTGTGTGAATACCTAACTGATGTTATATTTATATAGGTGGGATGTGTACCTATATTATTGTTTATTATGTGTATGACATACCTACCATACTTGCTATCACGGGAGGACGACTTTCGAAAGTTCATCTTATCTTGTATTGCCTTCGGGGGATTTAAATTTGGTACCTCAAGAACATAGGACTGTGAAGGGCTTATTTGTGAGTCGATAAGTCTACTGACTATGGGAGCGTAGTGATCGATGGATGTGTGAACTATGTTCGCCTCCAATATGTGTGATTTGTATCGATACGGTTCCTGAGTGATTCGGGACGCGTGATCCTTGTGTACGTGATGTACTGGGATTTGATAGCATGTGTGTACCGCAGCTTAGCCTCGGGGTGCTTTATATATATATATATTGAGAATAGCACATATGTATACTTGAGATGTTCCACCGTTGCTTAATAGATAAAAATGACTAAGTCACCTATATTATAGCTCGGTGGATTGATTAATATACTTGTGATCTGTTTATATATGAGATGAGATGTCATATAAAGTTACCTTGTATAAAAGGGAAATGAATGAATAAAGTGATATACTCCGTAAATTTATATCCAGATGTTTATGAATTATGAATCGTAGGTTATAATGAGAACTAAATATATATACGAGATAGTATAAGATGTTGTATGTACTGAGGGCCTAATGGATCCCGACGATCAACATTGTCACGTAGTAGTGTATCGGGGGGTTCCTTGTTTGGATTTCGCTTCGCGAGACACCCCACGCACGAACGTAACATAATGTTGGGAATATGGAGAAGTTTGGTCCTTAGTAGTCAGATTAATATGGATTATTAGAAGATAATTAGTTAGGCAGGGTAACTTAATTAGGTTGTTTAAAAGATATGCGATAGTTGTGCACTATTAGAAGAGGGGTGAAGTGTTTCTCATGAGAGTGCGATACCAGTTTAAATATGAGAAATATCATATTTTAAAATATGGATTTTAAGCACTTACTAAAATGTTTTCAAAACTCCGGCTTTGACCCATTTTCTCTATTTTTCCCTCTCTTGCTATATATATATAGGTGTCCAGACACAGGGACGCCTGAATGATGATTCTTTCGAGTCAGGCGTTTGCAGCGGCAGCTGTGGATGCAAGCAGGTTTATTGTAGACGCTTCTATCATTGAGATCTAGATAAGAGGTATTGTAGAAAAGTGTTCGGTTATTTTATTTTATTTTATTTAAGTTATTGCATAAACTGTTGTATTTGTTTTATTTGAATGGTTTGGTTAAAAAGATTAGTTAATTTAAAATTTTGACACCCGCCTAATAGGATATTAGTAACTAAATTGATTTTCGACAGTGATGCTAAGAATGAACCATATGAGACTCCTGTTTTAATTTGATATAGGAGTGATCGCCCGGTATTTTATTAGACGGGTTGTCACAACTCTCTCAAATCTCAATATCTCAAAATGGAAGAATACCTCAATTGAGGCTACATAATGGGTATTTATAGGAATGAGGTTGTTTGGCCTCTAAAATAAGAATCTAATTACAATTATGTCCCTAAGAGCCAATAACCTTCCTTCTTCTAAATACTAACAAAAAATGAAAGTACAATGAAATACTAAAAATAAAAGAAAGACTAAAAAATAAGCAAAATACAATAAAATACTAAAAATAACCTCTAATTCTAACCCTTTAAAACTTATTCTCTGTTTTTGAACTTTGTTGTTTAACTCCATATAAGTTTTAGTATCATGCCTCTTCTTTGCAGCTATTTGTAAACTATATCTGGATATTTAATCTCACCCGACCACTACCTCTACAATCACCACCTCACCCCACCATTACCTCCTCCACTCCTTAATTTACTCCCCTTTGTTCCCTCTCTTTCCACTAATGTAAACATACACTTGATATATTAACACAATCATCTATCTTGATATCTATTCTAACAGGACAAATGTTCTTTTTTAGTTTTTAATTGATAATCTAATATATGATTTGTATGTAGATACATAGGTAACAATTTTTTATTGTTTATGTTTGTAGAATACTACTGAAGTATCTTTGGATTTTAGAAAGCAAATGTTATTTCAGTTTGAATTTGTTGTGTTTATGATTTTAGTTTGTCAACCTATTTTGATTTTTCAGATTTAAGGCAAAGTTGTCGTATTGCTTTTGATTATTTGGGGTTTTTTATTTTGCTTTTTTTATCAGTTAGTTAACAACACGCTAATTATTTTTTCTATCGGTTTTCATTTTGAAAGGGATCAGTACATATAAGGAAATATGTTGAATCACAATCTTATTCTTACGGGGGTTAAAAAATTTCAAACCTAAAATATATAAGTTATGAGTACATAAACAATGTAGTCAAAACATGCTAAGATATATAAACAATAAAAGAATGTTAAAATTCATTGGATGCATTTGGTCATATATAATTATTTTGGTTCTCTTTAAGCTTATTGGATTTGATATCACGAGACAAGTTTTGCTGCATGAAATATAAACTAATAAAGCTGACTTTGAATCTCTGCTGAAGGTACTGGGTAAAGGGGGACACATCACATTCCAAAGCTGAAAAAGAAAGTCCTTAAAAACCATAGCATTAGGGAATCGCTTCTTCTTTTCCAAACCTCTCAACTAATGTAAACTCTTTCGCCACATGTTGTTCAATACCTATTCAATTGGACATGTATCTAGATCCTTTGATAATGAGCAGTGATTGGACGTTGTGAAGGGAAAAAAGGGAGTGGTCTTGCTCATAAACGACGTATAGTTATAGAAAGTTTGCCTCCGTTTTGTGTATTTTGTTATTCTTAATGTATATTGTAATAATTAGTAGTGTTGTAGGCATAAGTATACCGTCTATATAATATGGGGCAATGATGTTTTAGTGTTGCTCTTATAAAAAGTATTTCATGGTTCACATATCAAAACTGAAATCCAAAGGTATCTTAGATGCCTTGGTTTACCGTTGTCTCTCTTACTTTAAAACACACATCAACAGCTTACGCTTATTTCAAGATCCAGTGGGGAGCATCTCTTTGCCTCTCTATCTCAAAACAACACTAGCAAATGGTGCGGTGTCAAGCCGACTTCTCAGGCCATCACTGACAAATATCTTCACAACCTCGATTCCCTCTCTCCCCCTCTCTCTCTCTCTCTCGGTTTATTTTCCTTATTTTGGGGTTTATGAGTTTGGGTGATTTTGCTTTTCAGGAGGATGTAGGAATGGGGAGGACACGGAATGGTAAGAGTGTCGAGTTTTATTTATTTGCTTCACTTTTTTCATTTTTGTATTTGCTATTTGTATTTTAATATATTGTTTTTTGAAGTTTCGGTTTAATGGAGTTCAATTTTACTTGGAGTTTTAGTTATGGGATCATTCTCCTGCTAATATCGTAGGACATTGTATCTTTAGTTTGGTGCATGTTAATTTTTTATATATTGCATTTTTGTTCAATTTTTACTGGTATTTTGATCCCCTACGTATTTCTTTTGATTGTGGAATAATGAAAATGAACAGTTTGTTGAAATTCCCTTTAAAAATCACTGACGTGCAGTGATTTTTTCTATTTTGATTGTGCTCGGTAATGATTTTTTGTTATGTTACTATTCTGACAAAACCTATTTTTTTTTTCTATTTATCAACAAACTTGCCATTTGTTATTTGCCAGCTCACTATGTGATGTTATTTTCTTTATCATAGGATTCGTGTTTTCAAAAACTTCATTATAATTGGGAGAGAGACTTTTATTTTTTACCCCGACTTAGGTCATTTTGAAGTGCAAACATAGAGATCCATATTTAGTTTTTTATATCCAATTGTTATGGTGGTGGTATTTGTATATGGTTCGAGACAATGATGTTATGTGGATTTCTTCAATTTCTGGTGAGATTCATGTTTAATGATTTTGGTTCTTGGCTACATTTTAACATTTACTTAATTTGGGTTATAAATTTTTCTTTTTAAATTTCGGTTGCACTCCCTAATTCCTTACGGTATGTTTCACATTTTTTAATTCCTTTTTGATTTGACCTATGTGCAATGTTTATTTTTTAAATTATTGAGGGTGTTTTTAGCTGATTTTTGAAGAAATGCACGCAGGAGTGTTTTACATTCTTTGTGACTTTTATTTGAATCTATCCTGACCTCGGTTCTCTCTGTATCGGGTTTTGAATTTGGAAATATTTAGAAACTTATGGTTTATATAATTTCATTTTAATGACTATTTCAATATTCGGCGCAACGGCAAAATTCTTTGGCGATGGTGGATTCCATAGGAGTGAGACGAGGTTATTCTTTTTCCTTCTTATATGAGAAATATGGCAATATATTTACAACTTTTAGAGAAATGTTTTGTATGGGTGTTGTAGAGTTAATTTTTTAGTTTCATTTGTCTAGGAGCAACACGGGATTGAGAACTCCTTATTAAGAACTACTTAATTATGTGAACTCTTTATTGTTGTAATTTAGGTTTTGATTGATTTAACTATTTATTGTGTTAACCTTTTGCAGTCTTATTGGTTCAACTCTTTGGGTTTTGATTGGTTCATCTTATGAGGAGTTAATGTTTTGCACTCTCATTGGTTTACACTAGTAGACACTGACAGTTTTAAAAAGTGCACGATAACGCTTTTTTGCGCGAAAATGCGTCATGACATAGCCCAATTTGATTTGCGGAAAGCACAAATAACGTGTGTGATTGATGACGTGACACGTATTTTGGACCCTTTTTTGCGCTATTGATGCTCTTTACGCTATTTGGGTGCGATTTGGACGTAAGGCATTTTAATACACCAATTACAAAAGTATGTCGTTTTTGCACATTTTGTTTTTTTAAACCTTGAGAAAATACAAATCGAATTTTTCAAACACTTAAGGGCCTGTTTAATTCTAAAAATAAGACTGTTCCCGGCCTCCCCCCAAAAAAATATAAAAACAAATATGAACTTTTGACGTATAAATGAACTCTAGAAAATGTGTTCAAATTTAATATTTTTTTTTATTAAAATCGCAATTTTTCCCCCTGATTTTCCCGAAAATCTAAAAACTACTTTAACATGTTTTCAAAAAAAAAATTCAAAACCTCATTTAAAATTCCTGATTTTTTTGCAAATTATATTTTGACTCTGCAATTTTGAAAAAGTACATTTTATGCCTAATTATTTTTTATTAAAAATGACACGTCAAATCCTTTCAGTTAATTGCTGTTTGTCCCTCTAAATTTCTGTAGCATACATTCTGATCCCAATGTCTATAAATTAAATTTTGGCTAGTAAGCTTTCGGTAAATTACTATTTAGACTTCAAACTTTCAATAAATTATATTTTGACTTTAAATTTTTTTATAAATCTACTAACTCAACAAAGCCTTTTCCCAATTATTTGGGGTTGGCTACGTGAATCCTATTTTTTCATTTCATTCTGTCCAGTGCAATATCTTCGGTTAAACCACATGATATCATGTCCTTTTTTATAATATCCCGCCAAGTTATTTTGCCCTACCTCTACCCCTTGGGTTACCATCAATACTAACTAAATCACTCTTCCTTACAGGAGCATCCATTGGTCTACGCTTGACGTGTTCAAATCATCTAAGTTGATTTTCTCTCAATTTATCTTCTATAGGAACTACTTTTACCGTTTCACGAATTTGTTCATTTTTAATTTTATCCTTTCGAGTTTTACTACAAATCTATCTTAGCATTCGCATCTCCGCCACACTCATTTTCTGCACATTTTGTTTCTGGGTCAACCATATAACATGGCGGGTCTAATGGCCGTCCTATAAAATTTTCCTTTTAACTTCAAAGGTATGCCTATCACACAGAAGCCGATCGCACTTCTCCACTTAACCCAGCCTGCTCTAATCCTATGCGCAACATCATCACTAATATCTCCATTTTTTTGTATAATCGATCCTAGATAACGAAAATGATCATTTCTTGTTTTTAAAAAAAATTGTGCCTTAAGGCTTTTGGCAAGAATAAGGGCGGGGGGTTTCTCCCATGCCTGAAGCCAAGGCGCCCCTAGGCTTTAAAACATAGTCATTGACAGACCTAACCCCCCCTTTAGATATCTTAGATAAGTAAACTACCCATTTCTACTGATTATACCTTTTGAGATCCGTTGGCTTTATATATGCCAAGCCTCTGTATAAATTCTGACCTCCCTAATCCCTTTAACTTCAAGAACATAATTACTAAGCAACACCCGTTGACGCCATTCTTCCAACATACCAACTATTGAGACTGCCTTCTAATGATTGCCAACTCTCTCTCACCCTCCATTGCATATATTGCAAGAGGTTCATGTGGAGGATCCAAAATAATTCAGCTTTTATTTTCCTTGAATGGAGCACCGAGTTACTTGCAATTTACAACTTTCGATGTGAAGCTCGAGAACGACTTTGATTGGCTTCCGCGCTCTTTGAGATGGTTCAATTTAGCGAACAATCTATCGAGAGACTCCTCCCCCGTAGATGTTCCTGGAATATCAAGCGCTCAAGCACCGTGTTCACCCTTCTACGTTGAGGCATGACATTTCGTCGAGAATATTCACTTGGTTTCAAAAATATCTTATGACTTTATGCACGGAGGTCAAATTACTTTTGTGCCTTAACAATATCCGTCATACACAGTATCACCCCTATTACGTGATTTGTTCTTTCTGATTTGGCCTTCGTATAAGTTCTACCAGATGGGTAACATCTAGGCTCTCGAGAAGCACTCAACTCAACAAACCATTAACACACAACCTTCCTAAACTATCTATATCACAGATATTCATTTTTCACCCTTGTCGTTTGTTATGCCGAAATCTTCTAAAAAAACTAACGTCAAAACTATATCTGTAAGTAGAACATGTGGTATTGTATTCTTATTAACTATGCTTACTTCAATATTTATCATGAAAAAAGTAAAAAAATTATGTTTGTTCTACATTTAGTAATGGTAAGAATAGATTCACATTGTCTTCTTGTTTTTTTTCCTTTTTTTCCAGGTTTGAATACTTTACATTTAGCTCCCATGCATACCTTCAATATCAGGCTGCATTTTAAAACAATCGATGTGGCATATGGTCTTCGTCATTCTGTCAGCGGGGCTGTGGGATTCCGCACTGTGTACAGGTATGCATTTTAAAATTTAGTTTTATTTTAGTTTATTTATTTAGTTTCATTTTTTCTTTTGTATTTTACCCCTGAGATAATTTGGTATCTACAAGGTCATTAATTAGACTTGCCCAAATTATATCAATCCAATTTTCCCCCCAAATTCTAATTTTTTCTGAAATTTCAGAAATATTTTCAAATATATGCCGATCAAGAATTTTTCTGAGTTTTCCCCTGGAATATTCTTATATTTTCGAATTTTCAAATTTATTTTTCCTGAAATTTCCTAAAATTTCGTTTTCGGCAAAAAATTCCTATTTCCAAAAAAATAGGAATCAAAATCGGATTTGTTGATTTCTTATTTCCTCGGAAAATACCATAGTCCCATTTTTAGTTTGATCCGGCCGAAACACTGTCCTAGGGTCAACCCAGTTTTACCTTATGCATCATCTATTGCATTTACAGGGTGCATTCTAATTAATAAACGTATAGGGGTAATGTGGAATTATCAAATTATTTCAGCAGTTGCACTGGTAAAGTAAACCACCCCCCTAAAAGGTCTGAGTTAGAAGATCAGAGACAGCAAAATCAGAGGTTCAACTTGTTGAAAAAAAAAGTAACTTACGAAGCTCAGTCAGAGGACTCCTTCCAAGGCTAGTTTCAGAGAGGTAGTAGAGGGTCATCAAATGCTCGTACTTGACAGCAG